>JAYESA010000004.1:229090587-229748087 GCA_036927795.1 Iris macrosiphon | reverse complement strand
CTGCAATATCGGCAATGTACACTTGCTTGGGGTTGAATAACAACAATTGTCCCTGTATCAGTGGATCATGTAGGTACTCCTCCAAAAGCTGAAATAAACATCACCAACAGTCTCAGAAAATATCAAATAGCTAGAAACGCCTGTCCTTAAGTCCAATTTGGACACAGGGGCAAAAATAATATTTTTGGGTCAAAGCGGAGTCCACATGTGGGCCACTTTGCACCAAAAAATATGTCAGGGTCAAAGGTCTCCAATTTTGTCAAACTTAGTGTCAACAAGTCAGGAACGATGATACGAACCCAACGGAACTTCCAGAATTGGATTCCGATGAGCCGATCACAAAATTGCCCGTCAAGTGGAGCCTGTGGGGTCCACGATGCACGATTTTGTCAACGTTCTCAGAATCGAACCAAACTTGGGTCACAGGACCAGCGTATTGCTACGAGTCCGATGGCGTAAGTTTTGTTTTGATTCGACGTGTGTACACAAAGTTACGATGCGTTCAAGAATAGGCAGATACAGGGCGTTGTCGGCGGATATGCGTTGATTCCGGTGTGCACGCACATCCAAATCAACTTCTGCGAAATCCCATACGTCCGTATCGACGGCGCGCATGTTTCGGTGAAGACCGTGAGTGACCAAGTCGTCCCGTTTGGCGGGGCGCACTCAGTTTCGGGGTGAAACAAGGTATTATTTTTCCTATTTTTGGATCGCAGTTCGCGATCGCCACAGGACGCGATGCACCGAGCGGGTTGCACGGGCATCGAGAGGGTCACGCAGTCTACGCGTCACAACTGACGGAACAAAAAATGGGGCAACAAGGAGAGAGAACGGGTTACCTGAACAGGGCTCCGTGGAACTGGGTTCTTCGTGTCCGGGTCGACACGACACGGGGACACTGTGTCCAGTTGCTGTGTCCGGGTACTGTTCTAGGGTTTCGATGTGGGAGATGGTCGAAGCTTCGCCGGGGCGGCTCAGGGCTACGTCGGAGGGGACGGCCGGAGTGGCGCTACCGGATGGGGGTGGCTTCACCGGGGGTCGAGACCGGAGCCGATGTGCTCGGGCCGGAGGAACTGCTGGAGTCGGGGTGGCTAGGGTTTGAGGCAGCGGGGCTCGTCGGCTGGGCTGCGGGAGGTAGGTAGGCGGAGAGGTGGTGGAGATGGTCGAGCGGGGGGGGGGGGGGTCGTCGAGCTAGGGGGCAGCGCAGGGCTCGAGGGGGTCTGCTAGGGGACGATGGCTGAGGACGGCCGAGGGCTGGTCGGGGGTCTCGAGGGAGGGGGAGGAAGGTAGAGTCAGGGAAGGAGGAGGTTGATGGTGGTGGTGTTCCAGGCGGGGATGGGCGGAGAGAGGGAGACGACAGGGAGGTAGGGGCTGTGAGAAGACGTCGGGGACGACGGAGGGTGACCGGAGCGGGGCTGCGGGGGTGTCCGGGCGGAGGAGGAGTGATGTCGAGGGATTCCGACAGGCGGAGCGAGGGTCTCGAGGGATTTATAGGCATGCCGGAACAGTGATCCGACTAGGAATAGGATTAGGGTTTCGGTGAGGGTTTCGGGTCCGGGTCGGGTTCAATTCGGATCCGACCCGACCCGACCCGTTAAGGCTGGGTTGGTTTGGTTCGTGTAAACCGGTCCGGTCCTGTTTGGTTTATTTCAAATAAACCTGGTTTATTTCAGGGTTTAATTTGGGTTTAAAAATACGTTAGTTTTTAGGGCTTTAAAAATATTTTCGGAGTCCAATAAATTCACAGAAAATTACCCTATCTCTAGTTTTCCATTTCACACCCAAAAATATTATTTTCATAATATTTTAATATTAATTAATATCATTTAAAAATCCTTTAATCATAAAATATCTTAGTTTTAATTTCAGAAAAATTCCAGAAAATTACGGAAAATTTTGAAAAATTCAAATTAAAAATTTCTGAAAAATCAGGGGAGTTACAGGGGGGGAGGCAGCAGCAGTGTGCAGTAGCTGCAGAAGTTGCTGTGCAGCTTTAAGACAGCAGCAACAACAACTTTAAGGCAGCAGCAGCAGCAGCATTAAGGCAGCAGCAGTAGTTAAATGCAGCAACAGCAGCAGCAGTATAAGCATGCAGCGAGGTAGCTTAGCTTGGTAGTAGAGGGAGAGGTAGTTTGATAGTCTAATAGATAGATTATTAGATAGATAATAGTTAGCTAGATAGATATATATATAGATAACTAGATAGATAGATAGATAATAGATTGATAGATAGATAGTTAGATAGATAAATAGATACTAGTTGGATACATAGATGGATAGATAGATAGTTATATCTATCTAATGTATATATATATATATATATATATATATGTATATATATATATATATATATATATATATATATATATATATATATAGATATCTAGATAGATATATATATATACCTATTTATGAGTTGGGTATATATATATATGGGTATATGTGTGTATGTGTGAATAGGTATATATATAAATACGTAGGTATGTGTATATATATGTTAGATATATATTTTTAGCCTAGATTATAGCTAGACATATATATCTACATACTTAAATAGCTAACTAGATAGCTAGTTAGAGGGGTATTGGAGAGTATCTCAATACCTTGAGATATCCAAGGTATTGAGTTTCGAGCGGGGTATTTGAGCGATAGCCTAGGAATAGTATTGGAGTAATTTTTATATGTGTATGTGTATATAATTACATGTGCTAGCATAGGTTTCAGCGGGTTTAGGCGGGGTGCGTGACCTTTGGTGAGGTATCAGATACCGTGGGTATCCCGGTATCTCGAGGAGGCGAGTTTGAGAGTTTACTAGCTTAATGAGCTCAGTTTGACCTAGAATTTCAGGGGCACCCTAGTTTGGCCTAGCTTTGACCATAATTGTCCTCGTTGACATAAAAGTTAACGTTTGACCTAGTTTTGACCTAGAGTTGACTTTTTAGACACCGGGTTGACTTTTTGACCCGAATTTCACCGGTTTGACCCGTTCGACCTAGAATAGCCCTAGAAGCTTGTTTTTAATTATTTTATATCAGTTTAACTCCTTAGAACCCTGTTTAATTCTGCTTTTTACAATAGGTTCTTGCGATACCGGTCCGGATCTCGATCCTCATTAGTTGCTCAGGACATCAGGCGAGTACCTACCTCTGATAGTTTCCATTTCATGATAGCGTTTATATCACCTGTTCTAGAACTGTAATACTTAATTCTGACACATTGTTACATGAGCTGGTACTAGTGGATCCCGTCATGAGATGCTATCCTCCTTATCGTATTCAGCGGGTACTCTATCACGTGTATTTCATTATGTACTTCGGGTATTGATTCTCATGTGCTATCATGTGCTTCTTGTGCTCTCGCCTTCGTGTGCGCTAGCTATTATCATGTATGTAGCGTGTTGTGGTTGGATCCAAGAGTATTAGTGTTGGAGGGGAGTAGGAGTTGGTTATGTGATCAAAGCCAAACAGTATTCATGTGTATGCCGGTTATGCAACTCACGCATAACGGAGTTATCGTAGTATTTTTCATGTGCAAGCTAAGCCGATCACATAACGAACTTGTGCTCAAGGCACTTAGCTAGTATTCATGTTTTCTCACATGCAGTTACTTATCTACTTGTATTGTTCTCCAGTTTACATTGCAGCTACTTATTCTGCTCCAGCATGTATTTATTTCCTGTGCATCTTGTATACTTTTCTATTGCTCGTCATATACACCTTACCATGTATTTGGAGTTGCTTTCAGAGTTATGTACTTTGCTCCAGTCCTAACTGGGCATATTTTTTCCAGAGGATCCTGAGGATTATTGCCCGACGTTCTACGGGTCGGGTGTTGACGAGTGTTGTGACCCCGAGACTGAGGAGGAGCCCTGCGAGAAGACGCTGTTAGCGCCCTAGTTAGCTAGGTGGGTTTCCTGGGTTATTTCCAGTGGTTTATTTTGGATGATTGTACTTATTCTTTTGTTGCTGTGAGATATTGTAGACTATTATAGACTTGGACTGTATTTTGGATATTGTCTTGCTCTCTTTGGTTATGTTTCTTTGTTCATATCATATCGTACTTTTATTCTTCCCCTAGTTATTGTGATTGAGAGTTTATATATATTGCGTGGTTGCCCTCCTTTTGGAGAGGATTATTCATATATATATTGCGTGGTTGTCCTCCTTTTGGAGAGGTATTGACAGATTTTTGTGAGTTATATAGATAGATGGTTGACCTAGAACGGACCTTTACAGCGTTCTACCGTCGATTCTGCGGCGTAGGCTGGACGTACCCACGACTCATGCCCGATTTTTCGGGTGCGGGTCGTGACAGTTTTCTTTTTGTACCTCCCGTTGTTCATATTCTTTTGTGGCATTAGCCAGGATATGTGCTAGCTCTATTCTTTTTGGAGCATGTTCCCTTTGACTTATGTCAGCAAGAATGTATATATTAGACCTAGGCTGGTACTATGATCATGTATATTCATAGTCGGCCAGCGTAGCATTTTGTCCTACTAGCTTCATGATCATATATGATACGTATTTTGTGATACCTCTTTACTTTTATATTTGATATACTCTTGATATTTTGTTGTTTTTGGATTGATAGCCAGGTTTGACAGCCATATGACTGACGTCATTGTATACTAGAGTCCTCTCACTTGTCTTCTAGACAGATGTGGCCGTCGTATGACATTTTGGTGTACCTTTTAGGACATGAGTCTAGTCTGTCCCTATATTTTTCAGTATTCTGGGAGCGGG
Organism: Iris macrosiphon; assembly: GCA_036927795.1. Classification (NCBI taxonomy): domain Eukaryota; kingdom Viridiplantae; phylum Streptophyta; class Magnoliopsida; order Asparagales; family Iridaceae; genus Iris; species Iris macrosiphon. The sequence goes on along the minus strand of JAYESA010000004.1, from coordinate 229,743,345 downwards.
ATGTGATAATATGAAACCCAAAAATGTTTGGGGTTTGGTTCAGTTTTGAGTAGTATAAAAGTTCTACTTTAGGCACGTGCACTGGATCTTAAAAAAATATATATTGTTGAAAATTTGTTTAAATTAAAAATTGTTATAGTTATGATTTGAATATATTTTTAATTATAATTTGTCATAGATATATTTATATCTTAATTATGATTTGTAAATAATTAAATTATTAGTTATGATTTATTTTATTTTTTTAATATTAATAATAATATTATTATTATTATCATTATTATATATATATATATATATATATATATATATATATATATATATATATATATATATTCCAGGGCTCTAGCCTACTAGTTGGGTGGGGGGTCCTCGGGGGTGGTTGCCCGGGTTCGAGTCCCCCCCTCCGGGATGGCTGGGTGGCGGTGCCAAGCTCCCGGACGGGCCCATAAGGACATAAAATATACATATAACTTTATACACACACACGGTTTAGAAGCTCATTTTGAACCGCAATGGTAGAGATATCTACAGAAGTTATATTGCCCATTGTTAAACCTCATTTTAAACCACAATAGAAGAGAGATCTACAAGAGTTATGTTATACTAGTAAATTTACGTACGTTGCATGTAAAAATTTGTGTTGCACGTATCAAAAAAATTATAATATTATTAAAAAAAAGATAGAAATTTACATTAGATTAGAATATTCTAAATATGATTTGAATATATTTTATTATGATTTGTTATAAATTTTATTTTGAATTTTGGATATATGTTTAATTAGATAATATCTTGGAGTTAGTTTAAATATAATTCAAATTTTTAAATAAATTTTAGGATTTGGTATATGTTTAGGGGATTTTTATTTTATTTTTTCTTAAGCATGAAAGAAACAGTTGTTAAATTTTTTAAATTAATTGATTGACATACAACTTAGATGGCTAATTTTTGAACCGTTTCTAGACCGTATTATAATAGTAAGATAAAGATGTTGCACATTGTTATTCGGGTGGGTGGTTGTTTTAGGTGTTGGATTCTAGCTACACTACACATTTGTATATTATATATACAAAATTTCAACCTGACATTGGGTTTGGATGCTAACAAAAAAAAAAATTTGAAAAAACAGAAACCGAATGAAAGTTGGTTTTACATAAAATGAGAACCTGGCCCAATTTGGTATAGTACCAAAAATTGTTTGTAAAGAGAAATTCTGAATAAATAATAATAATAATAATTGGCAAATGATTCTTAAGTCGTCTACGTTATCCACTTTCTTGTGGAACGACGTAATTATGGTTGTCATGGGTCGCTTCAAAACTTTTCATTCAGGGTTCTCCAAATCTGCGAGATAAGACACTGATATCGTTTGTCGACTTACTATTTTTTTTTTCTTACACCCTCTTTCATATGGCTATGACAAAGTACTCCAAAATGAACCATCTATAGTTGTTTACCATGCCTACCAATGATGGTAGCTTTGTTGTCCTAGCAGAGGTCTCCTACATCTGAATGATATGTAATCTTCATTTCGTCTATCCATATCTTGCCACACTCTATCCAGTGTCCCAGGAATGACATCTTCTTGGCAAAACAACATTTATCGTGCTCGACCACGACTTCAAAATGATCTGTGGTATGTATTTTCTTATTTCAGCTAAAGCGATACTAATGTCGCATTTAGGAGTAGTTGGGATTATGAAGGAGGGCTTGTCGTGTATGATAAGTGTTGGGACCATATGAAATGTTGTACTGAAACTCGAGCGATCTATCTAGAAAAATGTCTTAGCTTTGATAGAATCTTGGAGCACGTAACTTGTAGTGTATGAGAGAGTATTGTGTCATCCGTCGCCAAACACCTCTGTTTTGAGTTTCTAAGGACGAGAGAATATTGTCGGTTATCCACCGTCGAGCTATACTTTCAATCACTGAGATTTTCACCACTCCTTCAATACTCATGCGAATCCGTAGGACGGATGCATGCACAAACAATACTACAAGCGAGAGCTGCTTTTATCTATCTATATTTAGTCGATAGCAAACTGACTTCGAAGAACCTGAATGTCATAACTTTTATTTTGATTTTAAAGTAGAAAGATAAGATAAAAAAGAAATCACATTATAATTTGATTGGATTATTAATGGAAATCATTTCTCTTTGAATCCCGAGCTTTTTGTTCTTACTCAAGCATGACGAGGGTTTGGTTGTTATAATCGAAGCTAAATTTTGTTGTCTCTTGATTCTTATTGATGTAAATATATGCTTAAGCTAAGTTTGGGTTGGATCGACCCTAAGAAAAACAAACGACGTAGGGGTTTGCCCTATGAAGAGGATTGTCCAAGTCCGAAATCTTGTCCGAGTTATCCCTGGATTGGTCCTGCTCGATAGTTATAACCGTTTTCACTACTTTTTCACCTCCCTACACTTCTGATAGAGCTATTAAGTGGGGCAACTTAGCTCGACCCGATCCGACCCGAATTTGGGTGGGCCATGCCGGACCTAGGTCGAGACTCTCAGTCCCATGCACTATAGCGGACTGGGCCCCGAACCAGACCTAAGGGTCGAAATTTGAGCCCAGGCCGATACGTGGCCCACGGCACGGTGGGTTTCGAACCAGACCAAATTAGATCGGACTGGGTTGGACTTGGACCTTGCACATGAATCTGTTTATATGTTACATATGGCATGAATTACTATCACACTTGTATAACTGTTGCTAATATGGCAGAAATAGCTACTTTTAGCGAAGTTTTAGCATCTTATGGCATATCTATGGAATTTCTTCTATAATATGTTGATTTCATCTTTCAACAATATCGATGGAGTGACATCCAGTTAGGTTAAGGCTTCTTATTTGCTAATGGTGTAATAAATTTGATCATCCATTGAGCAGCAATAAATTTGAAAGAAAAGTATAAGTAATTCATCATTATTCTATGTAGGGTCTTGATTCATCCGAATGACACAGCAAAAAAAAAAAAAAAAAATTTGGGCCTCGGGGTCGAGTCAGACTTAGACTTCAGATCGGATTTCTCTTATGGATCGAAATATGAGTTCCAATACGTCCTCATATACTGGACCAGACTAGTCCGAATCCAAGATTATTTGGACTGGACCGATACATGGACCAGTTTTTCGCATCAGACTCGTGTTGTACTGGGCCAAGCCGGCCCAATTGACAGGTATATTTCTGCTTAAACACAGAAGTGGAGGTAAATGTGAAGTGGTCCACACGAACCACTTTTCTGGTCATTGGGTCTATAAGGTCTGTCTCAGCCCATAAGTAGGACAAATCTAGAAAAGTTGAAGAGATTTGGTATTTCTTATTTTTCATTCTTTGAAAAGTAAACATTAAAACATTGTTTTGTTTCTGCTTATATTTATTTTTTGTTGGACAAGCGTATTTCATTTAGGCCTTTGAAAAAGGCACTACAAAAAAAAAACTCTGGAGATAATCCAGTATTGGTGCTAGTCCAGTTAGAAAGATTTTTTACTCAGGCTAGTCCAAAATTTACTAGGGTTGCATACACTCTTCACCTTTCTCCTCCTGCTCCTCCCCCACCCCAACCCCCTCTGGCCACTCCTTCTCCCTCCTCCCGCAATTTTTTGCCTCTCTGCGTCGTCGACCTCGCCATCGACCGCGTCGTCGCCGTCGAGCCGCACCTCGAGCACCTTACCATCGGCTTCGTCACGAAGGTGATGAAGAAGGCTATGAATAAGAAGCAGCAGCAGTAGCGGGGGCGGCGTGGGCGACGGCGAGACTGGGCGGCGCGGGGCGGCGACGAACAGGGGCGGCGCGGAGATGGAGAGAGGCAAAGTAGCAAGTGCGCGCGAGGGCGGCGCACAGCAGAGGCACACGCGTGCGGGGGGGGGGGGGGTTGCGCGCGGCGGAGGCACGCGCTCGTGGGGGGCTGCAGCTACTCGCGCCAGAGATGACGACAACAGTGGCAGCAACAGAAGCGGCAACAACAACAACAACAGCGGAGGCGAACGTGTGCGCCTATGACTCGCCGCCGTCCCGCGCGCGCACGCCTTCTCCTCCTCCCCCGCCTCCCGCCACCGCTGTAGTGCCTCAAATCCAGATCCGACCGGGATGCGCACTATATAATTGGGCTTGTGGCTAGTCTGTCTGAGTCGTAGCTTGGTGTTTAGAATCTTCGGCATCCTCTTACCACAGACAAAATACGATGATCCTTTCCAACTCATGGATATGCCTCTATTGAAACGAGTCCAATAGTTTTCGTATTTTGTTGCTTGGTTTTCTTGATGTCGCTTTGAAATTTTGTTTTGGTGTTGCTTTCGATTTGCTTGATTTTCGCTGTTGGCCTTCTCGCTTGGAGCTTTGGTTCTTCGAGAGTTCGGGAGGAAGGATAGGCAAAAGGATTCTAACCCGGTGCTCGTGCTATTGCAGGTCAGTGTAACTGACGCTTGATCGTCGCTAGGCGGGACTCCTTCTTTCAGCACTTCCCTTAATCGGTGGGTGGTTTGGCCCCTTCTTTTCTACTTCTTCACGTCCACATCTCTAATGATTCAAAAGTTCAATCGATGATGCCCAGCTGAACGCCTAAAAAATTCTTAACCACAATGCATGCCAACTACTAAGAAAGGAACATGAGAATTGTAGACTAACTTGTATATTCATGTACATGATCTAGACACAAGCTTCAAAATAAAGTGACAGTTGTGGTTCGAAACCAAGGAACTGCCTGATGGAATGCAGCATCTGAAATATTGGTTGCGGCCTGGTGCCTCGAAAAGTTTGGACCTACGGGACACCAAAATTGGAACACGACTTTGAGAAAATATGAACTGTTGCATAAGTATATATATTGCTGCTTTACTTCTTCTGTTTTATCTCATGCATTGTATGATAGTTGAACTGCTCACGCATTTGTATGGTCTGAGACAACTTGTGCACAAGGTTTGACATTTTCTAGAAACGGTATTCCGGGACACTGGAACCGTATCGACCAGGGGAGAATATTTGATGTGCTAGTCGCGATGCATTGCGGGACCTTCAACAGGGCTTGCTATCCGGCCTGACAGGATGCGTCGCAATGCTTGGATAAGTCCCCATGGTATCGATCACACCAATGATCGCATATAGATAGAACACGTGCTAATCTATTGTCTTGTACAGATGGTAAGTATACTTGTGTTTCGATGCAGAAAAGGCGCGTATCGGTTGAGTAAGCGACCGATGTGCTATATGGGTTCAACGTTATTTGTTCCTCTAAAAAATATGCAACTGATATGAACTGAATTCACTTAATTCTTAAAAGCAAGATCATTTTAATCCATGCTCGCTCCTAATAAGCAAGTGTTGATTTAGGCGAGTGGATTCTTCCCGCTCACCAGTACAAGCTGAGTACTGACCCACGTTGTGAGCAAATATTTCAGGCACTCAGGGTGTGCAAGTGGATAGACGAGAAGGCATTAGAGGCTCTTCTATTTTGAAGTATAGTTGAAGCAAGTTCATTTTGGAGGCATGGATTTTCAATCTATACAAGGGAGTAATGTACGGACGACAAGGCTTATCTGATGGAGCGCGCCCTACCTTTTGAGTTTTTCTTTTGTAATGCAAACGAAGTAGCATAGAGGCGCATCAAATATAAACTCTATGTAAATTACTCTGAATTATGGATGAAAAGCATATTTTTTCCCTATAATTTGTGTTCAACTATCTGTGAATGTGTTTTCTAACTTGTGTTTCAAATGGATTCCTATCACTACACGTTCTTGCCTTGTGCGAGCGTAATTCCAGGCTTGTATGGCATCACGCCCAAGCTAGGACGATCAATTCGGCAAAGGATCTAACGAGTACGATCGACCATTGCAGGATCGGGACGTGGCATGTTGGTATCAGAGCACGACTTTACTTCCTTAGATTTTTAAAAGATATTCTAGAAGTTTGATGCGCCTTTCAATTGAATGCATTCGGCGTCCGCTGCATGAGATAAATTGCCCTATACAATGAGCCCATAGATAAAAATTTGTCGTTTTTGGAGTATTGGCAAGCTACTCTCTTTTTGTAGCAATGGCAAAGAAAAATACTGCCGCTGCAAGCATTGCTCAGCCTGTCCAGAATGATCCGGCAAGTTCTGGAGAATCCGGAGGAGCGGGTTCAAACGATATAAAGAAGAGGCTCATGCATCTAATGGAGGTGCAGCAACAGCAAGCTGTCACTCAACAGACGCAGATTTAGGCGCAGTTCACTGCTCAACAAAAGCAGATGGATACAATGATGCAATTGATTGCATCTTTGGTGCCCAGCAATGGTGCAACCATGGTGACACCTGTCACACCGCCAGCTGTGGCGGTAGAAGATGAATCTGAGGAGACGCAGCCTTCTGCTAAGAATTCCTGAAGAGGGGCTGAGTTCACTAAGATGCACCTACCAACGTTCAACAGGCGAGCGGAACCAGACGTAGTGATAAGATGGATCACAAAACTTGAAGGACTCTTCAACCTGGTTGGCATTAAAGGATCCAAACGAGTGGCTTGTGCATCGATGCAATTGGAACTGCGGGCGCATGATTGGTGGAAAGCCACCAAATAAGGAATTTATGATGCCAATCCGAATTATAAAATTACCTGGAAGATGCTCAAATCTGCCTTCATTGAAAAATATATCCCAAGTGCAGTGCGGCAACAAAAGGAAGACGACTTCAACAATCTGGTACAAGAAAGTATGTCTGTTGATGACGGTGATTCAGTATTTGTATGGCTCGTCAAGTTTGCCTGACACTTCTTGCCTAACCAACATGCGTGGTGCTATCGTTTTCAGAAAGGTCTGAATGACGAACTATGTAGGAATGTCATAAATCAAAAGTGTCAGACCTACCTGAAAAGTTATGAAGCTGTCCTTAATAGCGAGCGAATCTTTGTGCACAATTCCCAAAAGACAGATGTACAGACTTTCCGCATTAATTTTAACAAGCGGCCTTATAAAACGGGAGGGTCTGGAACGCCAAAGCGTCCATACACATCCGAGCACAGGGGTCCATCTCAGGGATTGCATTGCCATAAGTGCGACAAGATGGGACATCGGGTGACTGAGTGCTGAGTCGTAGGATATTTCAAATATGGCCGCTTGGACCATAAAGTATTTGACTGTCGAGATGGAAGGTCGATCGTCCGACAACAGTCAAAACAGAATAAGGGCCTCCAGCACATGGCACCAATGCTGTACCAGTGAACCCACAACCCAGGGTGTCCAAGGTCGAGTCTATGCTTTGACTCGGGATGAGGCATCTGCTCCGACACTGTTGTGATAGGTACCTTACTTTTTAAAGATTTGCCCGCTAGAGTCTTATTCGATTCAAGTGCTACACATAGTTTCATATATGCTAATTTTATTGTTAAGAATAAATTAGCTTCTACTCCATTAAATATGAATCTTTGCGTGAGTACCCCTTCGGGAGTCGACATGCCCGCCAATGCGATCTATAGGGACATCTATATTTGTATCAGAGGCATGAAGCTTTCCTTAGATGTCATTGTTCTAGACATTAAGGAATACGACATTATTCTCAAAATGGACTGGTTGGGTGCTTGCCATGCAACGATCGAGTGTGCGGAGAAGCGAGTTATATTTTGTCTACCCGACGAGGCAGACTTCTACTATTCGTGCAGCGCTGCACCGAAGACGACGATGGTGATATCAGTAGTTACGGCTAGGCACATGTTGTATTCAGATGTGAAGGAAACTTAGCCTCTATTCGAGACACCTGGAATGAAGGTGCATATGAAGCTCAAGCTGATTTCATAGCAGATTTCCCTGACGTGTTCCCGAACGAGCTGCCTGGAATGCCTCCTGATCGAGAGATCAAATTCGCCATTGACACCTTTCCGGATACGCGACAGATATCATAGGCACCCTACTGAATGGCCCCAGCAGAGCTAAAGAAATTGAAGGTGCAGTTACAAGATCTGTTGGACTGAGGATACATTCACACAAGCATTTCTTGCAAAATCCCTCAACCAAATTTACGTCTACCTAGCTTAGATAGAGAGACTAGGGTTAGTTTGGAGCCATTTAGAATTAGAACATAGTATTTTAGATTAATATACACAATATTCGTATCACTTTGTGCACCTTACCTTTGCTTCGATATTTGGAGCGCTACACTAGCATTTACTTTCAAACAAATTTTACACACTTTTTCTAGACGTGCTAGCCTTCCATTCTTACCTTTGTGTAACTCATATATACCCTCCCTTGTGCTTCATTTTAGTCGCACAATATTCGTTACAAACGTCTATTCTTAAATCCAAATAAATCTAACTTTGCATCATTGTCCGTTCCAATCGAAATTGGAGACACAAGCTTGACCCGTTTTGTGCAACCCAATTTATGATAATATTCTATTCTGAGTCTACTACATCCATGATACTTGTGTCCCACCAGATTTTAATCCTATGCTCTTCCAATTAATTTAAGAACACTATTTACACTAATTTTAATTAAATTGGTGTAAGGACCTAACCTAACCCAAAATTAGATCCAATACCAACTCAAACCCCCACTCACACCCTCAAGGTTCATACTAAACACCACATACCTTTCTAACCCACTATATCACACCAAACATGGTATTTTTGCTCATCCAATCCCAAATCTCATTGTTTATGCAATTTCCCAATTGTTAGGGACTTTTATACAAAAAGACAATGAGGTGTCCACCTCCCATTGGAGCCAAGCCATGAAGAAACCCCCCCTCATTGTTGACCGGTCACACCATGATTTTCCCTCCATTTGGAGTATACTACACTCTAACTTTTCCTTTACACCATCCTAGCCCTCCATTCAAAAAACTAGCCCATCTCCACCCTTCATTTCCTTCATGTAGAAACCCTCCCCCATCCTTAGGAAACACATAGCCGGCCCTAATCCTAAGACCATCACCCCTCATTTCTCTCTCCTATATAAACACTTCTCTATTTTCTCTATTCCATTATTCACAGCCAACATCATCTTCAACCTACACAAACCGAAATCCTAAACCACAACCACCCTCTCCATCTTCTTCCCTAATATTCTTCGACCTCCAACCGCCGGAGCAACCTTCCCTCACCGTCGATCTTCATCCGCCGGACCTCACACTGACAGCAACCAATCGCCGGATCATCGAACACTGCAATCACCTCAACGCCACACTGCAACCGCCGTTCTCCTATTCCCATCTCCAATCACCCGACCCCGACCGCCGAGCACCACTTCTCTTCTCCTCCGCCGGATCGTCAACTCCACCATCGTCAATACCATCATCTTCCTCGACTCCTCCGAGCAGCGACCACCCACAGCAGGCGTCTTCCCTTCTTCCTCTCCGGTCTCCACCTGCCACACAGTTAATTATCTCGTTGTGTACGGTATCTGAGGACATGACGTACCCGTACGTGGAGACCTAGATAGTTACCTATATCAGACGTGTCCTGGAAATCTTAGTGAGTAGAATACCTGGTACCCATATGTTAGAGGTGAAACTTAGCACCTACACGAATCATAGTTGTGACCGTGATTGTAACATGTGAGAAATGATACTTTAGGATGACGTGTAAAATGTAGTGGGACTAGTGGACTAAGTGTACCCCTAACCCCATGATCCTTGACTAGTCAACCTTAGCTAACGTATTTAATTAGAACGTTTATTTGGTTTAGACTCTACGTAACTCATGACATTGTATAAGTTGTACTTGTGTACATGATTAGCATAGTGTAATATAGTGATTGATATTTATTGTTATATATTCATAGGCACCCAAGACGATTCTACCTTGGCTACGGGTTTCAGATCCTTACTTGTGCACACCAGAGTTTCAGGCAAGTATATCTTGCCTTGTTGTACTGTTTAAATTCATATATTATTAATAGTTGCATGTTTTATTATTTTAATATTATATAACTGTGCGCGTCCGAGAAAGACTCGGGTGTAGTCAACAAAGGCGTTGACGTTATGACTTGTGTCTGACCTAGTGTCTAGTGGACGCACCTAAAGTTGTAGAATTATCAATATGACTCCCCAGGCCTTGACACGTATCACTGCATATGACAAAGTGAGTTCATGTAGGGACGCGTGCTTCATACTCGATTGGCCATCGGTGTGAGCAGCACGTGTGACGGTATTTAGCGTAGTTGTATATTTCTTTAGTGACTTGCATTATAGTACGAGATGTTCACGTCGTATTCGCAACTTGTACATTGGCATTGGGCGGAGAAGACAATTAGTAGCGTATAGGACCGACATTTGGCTACCGTAGTTTCAGAGTAAACTACGGGGTCGTAAGCCTCAGTGTTACCTTGTTATGGGTCATGTATTACCCGGTTATGGGCTCAGTGCTACCCGGTTATGGGCGTATATGCTTGTCGATACATCCGGCAGAGGTTACTAGCTGCGCGCTATCATGACCGGTGATGTAGTCAGCATATACTCCTGGCATCTAGTTTACAGCTAATGCAAGGTACTTAGCCTCTGGCTCGTCGCTACGCTTTATACCTTTTACCTACCCATACGTACCAATGTTGTCTTTAAGTGCAATTCACTTAGCTGGTTAGTTCACCATCGAGTTTATACAATATTTACTTTATGGCATGTATTTTTGTATCTTGTTACGTCCCTATGAGGACCTGGTTCCCTTCCAGATCCGGACGAGCACTTGTACCTGACCATCTACGGAGCAGGAGCAGAGACATGATTCTTGGCTGAGGACTTTCAGACATTTCCAGAGGAGTTTCCATGATTTGGGGTCGCTGCTACCTTGGGTTAGAGCGTCTTTATCTAGCTAGTTGATGCTCTAGTCTAGCTATCTTCCTATTTTTTGTACTTTTATTTTATTTCTGTATTTTAGTGGGTTTGTCCCCATCAGACTTATTTGGATTATATTTATGACATTCAGATTTCGCACTTATTTTCAGTATTTATTTGAGAACTTCTTATTTATATTCTGTGGATGAGATTAGACATTTACCTGTTGTATGATAGCATATTGGACTTGGTAGTATTTTAGGACAGCGTAGTATGCTTCGTTGGGTCCATTAAATTAGGAAAATCCTTCGAAGTCGTATTAGCTGCCCATTGCCACGTAGCCTGGTCCTGGATATTTTGGGACTGGGGCGTGACATAGTTTTAGTGGTGGCCCATGCAGGTCTCTGTTTATCGCTTGTGGTATGGTATCATGTCCAGAGAGCCTGCAATAGGATAAAAATTATTAGATCTCATCCACCTTGACTACCGCCTTTGAACCTCCTTCGTATTTAATTATTTGAATATCTACATCATGTTTGTTATTTTCGTAGTCTTTTAATGTAGTTCTATCTCTTGCAGAGAGATGAACTTGCACAGCGGACGTGAGGCATACGGTGCCATTGTGCCATCCGCCACCGCGCAGAGGGAGGATACATCCCAGGGACCACCTGTAGAGAAGCTACCACCATAGGCCCCGGTGATACCACATGCCCCATTGATACATTGGCGCGAGATATCTCAGGACGATTCGACGCAGCAGCAAGAGGGCCAGACTTCACAGACGCTTCCAACATAACATATCGAGGGTCAGACTTCGAGATCCACGCCGATGCCGCAACCCGAGGGGCCGACGTCTCAGGAGACACCTACAGCGCAGCCGGAGGTTCCATTGCCACCACCTCCACCCTTTCTACCACAGATGCCACATCGAGAGGGACAGCCGCAGATGTTCCAGTTCTTCCAGGCCATGATGCAGGCGCAGTAGCATTAGACCGAGACTATGAGACAGAGCTTGATGGCAGTTCTTGAGAGGACACCTGCCCCAGCACCAGCACCAGCACCAGCACCGACACCAGTACCTGTTCAGCCAGCTGGTACTGTTCGATGGTTTCACCAGATGGGCCCATATACCTTTTCGGGCAACGAGACCGCAGAGGAGATCTCCGATTGGGTCACCAACATGGAGATGTTACTGGAGGCTTCTCAGCTACCTCCGGACCTTTGGATGATCGTAGTGAGGGCCCAACTGAAAGGTAATGTCCATCACTGGTGGGACTCCATAGAGCGCAGCGTCGGCAAGAATCAGACGTGGAAGAAATTTCTAGAATACTTCAATGCGAAGTACTTTCCGGCTACGGTCAGGAATGCACTATACTCTTAGTTCCTGTACCTGGAGCAAGGGAACATGACTGTAGACGAGTATGACGCAGAGTTCAGCCGACTTAGTAGATTTGGTGCCATCCTGATACCCAATGATCTGGAGAAGGCCAGAAGATTCCATCATGGTCTGACGTATGAGCTACAAAGGTACACTACCACCCAGGCGAGGATCTCTTACGAGGAGGTTCTGTCAGAGGTTAGGATCCAGGAGGCTATTGGCAGAGGATCGAGGCATTCCAGTATAGCTGCACCAGCTAATGCATAACCAGGAGCAGGAGGACCGATCCGTCATCCAGGAGTGCAGACGCAATAGAGGGTTGTGCCGTATCAGCAGAGAGAGCTACCGACATGTTACTTTTGCCAAAAGAAGGGACATGTTCAGAAAGATTACAGAAGAAGTTTAGGACAGTATTTGAGGTGCAGATCGAACCAACATCAGGCTCAGGAGTGTTCCCAGTATGTCGATAGAGCCCAACAGATAGTGCAAAGGCCAGCTCCACCGGTCCTAGGTATGTCCGTAGCATTGCTTGATAATTTATAGCTTATTATATGTTTATTTTAATTTCGATGACGAAATTCTTATAAGTTGGGTAGATTGCAAAATCTCTTGACCAAATTTAGGTATACCTGGCTTAGATAGAGAGACTAGGGTTAGTTTGGAGCCATTTAGAATTAGAATATAGTATTTTAGATTAATGTACATAATATTCGTATCACTTTGTGCACCTTACCGTTGCTTCGATATTTGGAGTGCTACACTAGCATTTGCTTTCAAACAAATTTTACATACTTTTTTAGACGTGCCAGCCTTCCATTATGACCTTTGTGTAACTCATAGATACCCTCCCTTGTGCTTCATTTTAGTCGCACAATATTCGTTACAAACGTCTATTCTTAAATTCAAATAAATCCAACTTTGCATCCTTGTTCGTTCTAATCGAAATTGGAGACACAATCTCGACCCATTTTGTGCAACCCAATTTATGATAATATTTTATTCTGAGTCTACTACATCCATGACACTTGTGTTCTACTAGATTTTAACCCTATGTTCTTTCAATTAATTTAAGAACACCATTTATACTAATTTTAATTAAATTGGTGTAAGGACCTAACCTAATCCAAAATTAGATCCAACACCAACCCAAATCCCCACTCACACCCTCAAGGTTTATACTAAACACCATACACCCTTCTAACCCACTACATCACACCAAATATGGTATTTTTTTCTCATCCAATCCCAAATCTCATTGTTTGTGCAATTTTCTAATTATTAGGGACTTTTGTGCAAAAAGGCAATGAGATGTTCACCTCCCATTGGAGCCAAGCCATGAAGAAACCCCCCTCATTGTTGATCGGTCACACCATGATTTTTCCTCAATTTGGAGTGTACTACACTCTAACTTTTCCTCTACACCATCCTAGCCCTCCATTCAAAAAACTAGCCCATCTCCACCCTTCATTTCCTTCATGTAGAAACCCTCTCCCATCCCTAGGAAACACATAGCCGGCCCTAATCCCAAGACCATCACCCCTCCTTTCTCTCTCCTATATAAATACTTCTCTATTTTCTCCATTTTATTATTCATAGCCAACATCATCTTCAACCTACACAAACTGAAACCCTAAACCACAACCACCCTCTCCATCTTCTTCCCCGACCTTCTCCGGCCTCCACCTGCCGGAGCAACCTTCCCTCACCATCGATCTTCACCTACCGGACCTCACACTAACATCATCCAACCGTCGGATCATCGACCACTGCAATCACCTCACCGCCACACTGTAACCACCGTTCTCCTCCTTCCATCTCCGATCACCCGACCCAGACCACCGAGCACCACTTCTCTTCTCCTCCATCGGATCGTCACCTCCACCATCGTCAACACCATCATCTTTCTCGACTCCCCCGAGCAGCGACTACCCACAACAGGCGTCTTCCCTTCTTCCTCTCTGGTCTCTACCCGCCTACAGCAGCCACAACCACCCTCGACTTCTCTCCCCAACTTCACACCGCCACCACAACCACCATCACCTTACAGCCACCGTCGACGACCTTCCACCACCGAGCAGTCGCCACCACATTTCTCCCTGAGCACCGACAACATCCATCTCCTTCTCCCCGACTCACCCGCAACCACCTTCGACCACCACCATTGGTATTCCTCACCGCCGGCGCAACAAGTCACCCCGACCACTGAAACCACCGCCACGACCACAGATTCATCCCCGGCCATCTCCACCTTACAATCACCCTCACCATCGACTTATCTCCCTGACAACAGCCCTCAACCACCCCCACCAGTCACCACCACGACCACCCACCACCACCTTCCCGGCCATCACCATCACAGCAACACACTACTACACCCCGGCCACCACCATCACCACATCAGTATCTCCACTACCTCGACCCGTGCCACAGTTGCTACTATTGGCCGGAGCACCATCGCCGGAGACCGATGTTTGAATAAACAAAATGAAGAAATAATAGGTTTATACGAAACCTTTCTTTTTTGCTTACAAACAAGAAAAAGAGTACAATTAATCCTATACGAGGATGTTAAGTACGATAAAAATAATTCTGGAGAAATATTGCTATAGGAGTCTGATCTGTGGTCGATCATTTTGTCCCTTGGACCACACGATGATGAAAAAGTGCTGTAGAAGAAGCTTCAAAGGTTACAAGTGGGATTGAACTGTCAACCAACACTCTCTGTCTTTGCTCTCTCTCTCTCTCTCTCTGATCTCTGATAGTGCCCTGGCCGATGTCTGATCTAATTCTTTTATTGTCTCGGCATCTATTCTATGGGGCTATACCCTGTGATCAGGGGTTTCTATTTATAGAGATCAGTCACATAACTGTCCAGTTGGCGTAGAAACCAAACTGTGAAGAAAGTTGCATCTTTTACGCGGCGGTTATAATAACTGCTACCCACGTTTGAATGATCTCCTGAATCCGCATATGACACGTGTCCCATTATGAGGTAACGCATATAACTGCTTCTCGAGGATCATGGCCTGCAAGCCACGTAGGTAACTGCCCCTCGCGTAGAGATGGTTGGTGTAAAAGCCAAATAACTGTCTCATTGAAGTAAAAGCCAAATAGCTGTCTTGTTGGCGTAAAGGCCAAATAGTTGTCTTGTTGGCATAAAAGCCAAATAGCTGTCTTGGTGGCATAAAAGCCAAATTCTACGTAAAACTCGATGCTGCATGAATAATAGATAACAAGTATAAAAATAGCCAATTATCCTTCCTGACTGAGGTCTTGAGCGTATTCTAGGCTAAATAGCCTTATCACGTACTTTTGCAAATATAGCCTGAGTTGGCATATTTCGAGAAGATAACATACGGCGTACTCCTATAGTTGAAAATAGCCCGGTTGGCGTAAAATGCAAGAATGGTGATGTAAGCGTATTAGTCACAGTTTTAGCTCTCCTAGTCGTTTAAAACTAGAACAAAATCTCGTGCATTAAATGCAGAGATCTGCCCTCATTTCGTGAATTAAATGTAGAGATATGCCTCGAGCTCTGTACAAAAAAACAGCTTTTGACGTAGCGTCTGCTTTCGTCTCATCTTGAGCGTAAAGACTCATTTCTGCCCATGTAGAATAGGCAGCGTATTCTTTGAATGCGTAAAAATAACTTGTATCAAGAATATGTCACTAAACGACAGTCTGGGTCTCTGTGCAAAATTATCATCACAGCCGTCCTCTCGATCATCGTGCAGTACTTTTGTCAGGAGTCAGGTTCACTGTTTTGTTTGACAGATTCATCCGAGGAATACGAAGAGTTCCTCGTATGAATTTATGTTGCATTAAAAACAAACGTATTTTACGTCGGGGGGAGGTGTAGCAACCTTTTACGCCAAAACAGCCTTGAAGCGCTGCTTTACGCGGACTTCATGCATGTTGAGTTTTGACTGTATAATACGCGTACAATTTTCCAGCGTATTTTATGCTTCTACAATACCCGCTTCAAAGTTTTCAAATTCCTTGTAATTTAAAATACTTTGAATGAAGCATGAAGTGGTCAAATTTGACTCGTTCTTCGAGGCTGATTTTTTGGCAATATTTAAGGAGTTGTTGGGATTCTGTGTGTTCTCTTTTGCCTATATAAAGGCAAGCAAGTGAATTTATTTTTCCATACTCCCTTCACTACGAAGATGGCCGCTGAGATTCATTGGGCCGCACTGAGAAAGAAGAAGATTATGCTCTTCCAGCATGTAAAGAGCCGTAAAAAGAGGCATCTTCGAGCAAATATCCTCTGCAATGATGGATCATGGAAGTATATCATAGCTTTCTTTGCTCGAGATAATCAGCAATTTTATATAGCAATTTGTCAAAGAGAGAGGAAGGGTCGCATTAGACCACACAGCTTGCTAGCTGTATTTTCCCCTATTATGAAGCTGGACCCTGGTGGACAGCTTGGCCGTGTCTTCCAGTATTGTGTTGGGTCTGAATCCCTAACACAAGTCTGATCATGGCCGCCAATGACGTATAGAGGGGGGCTTGAATAATTAAACAGGCCCAGTTCTGTATCCTCCCGCCATTAACCATTTTCTTGTTCATCGGCCGAAGAAGCCGAAAAAGTGCCGTAGAAGAAGAACTGAAGATCTCCGTCAGATGAGAACCTAGCGTAATAGATTCCCGTCGTGATATTGAATATTAATGAAAAATCCTTTGTAAAATGGATCTCCATCATATGTAATTATGATCTTGAATATTAATGAAAAATCCTTTGTAAAATGGATTTCCATCATATGTAATCATGATTAATAAACTTATCTTCTTTTATGCCTCTTTGATTTGCCATATTACTGTGAGGAAGTCTGATAATACGCAGCTTCAGCATGCTTGAGTAATTTTTTATGCTGATTCTGACAAATATGCTTCCCGTCACGCTCCGACTTTTACGCATAGAGGAATATGCGTAAAAACTTTTCAACATTAAATTGTCTTAAAAATCCAATTGTCATGCTGTTTTTGGACGAGGAGTCATATAGAATTCTGAACTGTCACTTCTCTAATACGAAGAATTTCTGTTCAGAACATCATCTCCAAGAATGGCCTTCCAAAAGTTTCTCGAAACAGGGCAAGAAATGTCCGTCGAACAGGCCATACTTGAACTTAGATGTAAAAGATTCTGGCTAGACTTCGAATGAACTTCCAATGGCCAAGGAAGAAGAGTCATCTTCAATATAGACGAACATTTTTAGGAAACTCCTTGACCCTTCGTCTGATGAAGTCCTCATGCCTGAAGAAGAGGAGAAGTTTACTGAATACTCGTCGTCTTGTTTGCAAATGCTGACATCTGTGTGTTTTAGGCACTTGCAATGTTTTATAACCAAGAAGGAGCATTTTCTGCGTAAAACCCTTAAAATTGGCTTTCTCGAGTATAAGACCCAAGTTATCAAGATATACGCGTATCCCGTCCTGCGTAATTTTAAGATATGCGAAAAGTCATAGATCCGTAGCATCTGTAGCTTCTGAGCATAAAATTGTAGATCTGTAGCTTCTCAGTGTCACGCCCCAGTCCCAAAATACCGAGGGACCGGACGCGTGATAATGGCCAGCAGTACGCACCGATGGACAATCCAATTTAATGGGTCCATCAGGGCATACTTAAGCTGTGATATAACAATAAGTAGATCCAGTGGTACCAGTCACAGTCTATACTAATCTCATCCACAACAGATAATCACAGATCAAATAACAGAAATAAAGTAAATAAATAACTGACAAATCTCAATAAAATGTCTCGGAGAACAATCCGAGTACAAGTCTGCTACATCAATGAAATAGACTGGAAAGTAAATAACTAGAAACTGAAAATAATGAGTATCTCAAGCCAATACTCAAGAGAAGTCCTCTGGTACAATCTCGTCCTCAGATCCTGGTTCTGCTCCAAGGTAGGCACCTGCTTCTGCTAATGTTCCGGTCCCGTATACCTCGGGATAGATCTCGTCAGCTATACCTGGGGACATAGTCCGGATCCAGGTCCTCAGGGGACAGCAAGGTACAGAAAATACAGCCAAAATAAATGCAGTGCAGCAATAAATGAACAATAGGATAAATAAATAACCAGCTAAGTGATATGCAAATGAGAACATTATTCCATACTCGGGCTGAGACTACTACAGGATCAGTGTCGAAGAAACCCATAGCAGTATTTTCTCGAAGGGCCAGAACTGGTGCCATAACTCTGTGTCAGAGACTAAGACACATCCAGATTACAATATATAATATAATCAGCCTTTCATATGGTAACACTCTCCCCACCCAATGAAATCTCACGTCTCATGTCCATGACACGTGTCACGCCCCGGCCCGCCCGGGCCGCCGCTCCGCCCTGCCCCGCCCTGCCCCGCCCCGTGCGGCCGGGAATCAACGAACCGGACACGTATCACCGTGCCTCGGCGCGTCGGACACGAATCACCGCGCCCGTCCCGCGGGTGCGAGGGAGGAAGGGAGCCAAGCGAATGGCCCGTTCGAGCTTTCGGGGGACGTGATGCCGCACGGGCCTGGGGTTGCGCCCGTGCAAGGCCAATCGTTTAAGTTGATAGTTGGCTATCATCGTATCAATCGAGTAAGCAGCGAAAAGGGACTTGTTGCAATGCAATGCATTAGCCAACTGAGTGTTCGGGACAATCGAGGCAACTTGGGTTTCCTTTAGCAAAGGCACACATTCGTTCCATATATTATGCCCCCTTATATGATAGCATTCTCGGGGCATCAATCGAAACCAGGATTCCGGGTCTTCGGGACTGTAGCATGCCTATCGCTCCCTCGGACGATCCAGTACCTACGAACAAGTAAACTGTTGGTGGGTCAGCACTTTATACAAGTACTGGTGAGATAAATCAACTGAACAGAAACAAGCATTCACTCAAACAGGCACTAAGTAATCATGTTATAAAATATTACATTACTAGTGATCTTTCTAGTTTTACCTAGGTTTGTTTCATGCAGTTCTAGCAGAGTCGATTCACTTGTTTAGAAACATGTTTGGAAATAGAGTTTCATATTGAATATGCAAGCAAGCAAACCGTTCATATTTTAGGGTGTGCGCAGCGTATCTCGTGCGACTCCAGGGTCAGATACAAAGCTAGACACACGATGCACATTCTTAGGGGCAGTCACTATCCAAGCCAACACAATGACTTAGCTATATGCAGGGCGGTCCCCGAGTAACTCAGGATCGGTAGCGGTTAGTCCAGCATACCAATGACTCATTTATCTGATGCTAGAGGCAGCTGTGACTCATGGTTGCTTTGCACTATCATGGTAGCAGCCGGGACACATGCAGTTCAGCTCTCCACCAATAGCCATTGTCCGACCGCGTGCGAATGCATGGAACACTATCAAATAAACTCTATTATGCAGACGAGACGAACCATCAGAATACACTCATATTGCGGGGCAATCCGACTTATCACTTGAACACGTTCAGGCACAGTATGGTTCTCTCGAAGCATAGACGATAGTGAACATATTCATGCACTCTAAGCAGGCGATTCAGGATTCTCGTTAAGCAGGTATTGTTTCAAAGACAAGCTAGGTGAGTTCGTTCATTAACATGCAAGGCAGGTTCTATCATTCTCTTAAGAAAACATTGCAAGCAAAAACTCAGGTTATTATTAAGGCGTGCAAGAATCAGAGAATGAAGTTCTGCCCACTCACCTTGATATATAACGCCGGCGCGGAGCGGGGCGTTACATACTTACCAACCAATAAAAAGTTTCGTCCTCGAAACTTCAAGGATAAACTTCTCGATATCCCGAGTAGCGATAGTGTCGTCCCTCGCCGTACTCAATCGAAACAATCAAGCAATTCAAGTTCAGGAAACATTTTGCACTTTGAGAATATCTATGGACTTATTGTATGGAACGCTTCTTTGCAAAACCATAACGATAATATCTCAGAGTCATAGCAACGGTTTGGGCCAGAGAATCGATTCCGCTCTGATACCATTATGTCACGCCCCGGCCCCGCCCGGGCCGCCGCTCCGCCCTGCCCCGCCCCGTGCGGCCAGGAATCAACGAACCGGACACGTATCACCGTGCCTCGGCGCGCCGGACGCGAATCACCGTGCCCGTCCCACGGGTGCGAGGGAGGAAGGGAGCCAAGCGAATGGCCCGTTCGAGCTTTCGGGGGACGTGATGCCGCACGGGCCTGGGGTTGCGCCCGTGCAAGGCCAATCATTTAAGTTGATAGTTGGCTATCATCGCATCAATCGTGTAAGCAGCGGAAAGGGACTTGTTGCAATGCAATGCATTAGCCAACTGAGTGTTCGGGACAATCGAGGCAACTTGGGTTTCCTTTAGCAAAGGCACACGTTCGTTCCATACATTATGCCCCCTTATATGATAGCATTCTCGGGGCATCAATCGAAACCAGGATTCCGGGTCTTCGGGACTGTGGCACGCCTATCGCTCCCTCGGACTATCTAGTACCTGCGAACAAGTAAACTGTTGGTGGGTCAGCACTTTATACAAGTACTGGTGAGATAAATCAACTGAACAGAAACAAGCATTCACTCAAACAGGCACTAAGTAATCATGTTACAAAACATTACATTACTAGTGATCTTTCTAGTTTTACCTAGGTTCATTTCATGCAGTTCTAGCAGAGTCGATTTACTTGTTTAGAAACATGTTTGGAAACAGAGTTTCATATTGAATATGCAAGCAAGCAAACCGTTCATGTTTCAGGGTGTGCGCAGCGTATCTCGTGCGACTCCAGGGTCAGATGCAAAGCTAGACACACGATACACATTCTTAGGGGCAGTCACTATCCAAGCCAACACAATGACTTAGCTATATGCAGGGCGGTCCCCGAGTAACTCAGGATCGGTAGCGGTTAGTCCAGCATACCAATGACTCATTTATCTGATGCTAGAGGCAGCTGTGACTCATGGTTGCTTTGCACTATCATGGTAGCAGCCGGGACACATGCAATTCAGCTCTCCACCAATAGCCATTGTCCGACCGCGTGCGAATGCATGGAACACTATCAAATAAACTCTATTATGCAGACGAGACGAACCATCAGAATACACTCATATTGCGGGGCAATCCGACTTATCACTTGAACACGTTCAGGCACAGTATGGTTCTCTCGAAGCATAGACGATAGTGAACATATTCATGCACTCTAAGCAGGCGATTCAGGATTCTCGTTAAGCAGGCATTGTTTCAAAGACAAGCTAGGTGAGTTCGTTCATTAACATGCAAGGCAGGTTCTATCATTCTCTTAAGAAAACATTGCAAGCAAAAACTCAGGTTATTATTAAGGCGTGCAAGAATCAGAGAATGAAGTTCTGCCCACTCACCTTGATATATAACGCCGGCGCGGAGCGGGGCGTTACAACACGCAGGATCAAGACTAATGCAACAAGTCCGGATATAATCTAAGCATATAAACTGTGTATGTCATAAACCTGTATCCTATACAGAATCACCATGAATATCTCAGGAAGATTCTGTCTCATGAATGGTGTCAAGTGTCCTGGGTATACTGTACTTGATAAGACAAGTACGAGAATATAAAGGGTCACGAATATCCATCTCTAGATGACAGTACCCAACACCGCGTACGATGTTAGCACCCGACTATAATCGGACGTTAAGTACGTCACACGGTCCTAGGTTAAGCATGCACAGCAATATAATGAAGCAAGAAAATAGGTAACAATACTGCAGAGTTTGGCAAGGTACACTTGCCTGGGGTCCTGGTTCCAACTGCAGCTCTGGTCTCAGTGTGATCTGCAGGTACTACTCCGGTTGCTGAAATAAACATCACCATTAGATTCAAAAAAATTATCAAATAGCTAGAAACGCCTGTCCTTACGTCCAATTTGGACACAAGGGCAAAAATAACATTTCCGGGCCAAAGCGGGGTCCACATGTGGGCCACTTTGCACCAAAAAGCGTGTTAGGGTCAAAGGTCTCCAAATTCACCAAACTCAGTGTCAACAGGTCGGAAACGCTGATACGAACCCAACAGAACTTTCAGAATTGAATTCCGATGAGCCGATCACAAAATCGCCCATCGAGCGGAGCCTGTGGGGCCCACGATACGCGATTTCGTCAACGTTCTCAGAATCGAACCAAACTTGGGTCACTGGACCAGCGTATTGCTACGAGTCCGATGGCGCAAGTTTCGTCTCGATCCGACGTGTGTACACAAAGTTACAGCGTGTTCCAGAATCGACGGATACGGGGCGGTGTCGGCGGATACGCGTTGATTTCGGTGTGCACGCACATCCAAATCAACTTCTGCGAAATCCTACACGTCCGTATCAACGTCGCACACGTTTCGGTAAAGACCGCGTGCGACCAAGTCGTCCCGTTTGGCGGGGCGTACCCAGTTCCGGGGTGAATCGGGTCGTCGTTTTTCCTATTTTTGGATCGCGGTGTGCGATCACCACAGGACGCGATGCCCCGAGCGATTTGTCCGGGCACCGAGAGGGTTATACAGTCTACGCGACGCAACTGACGGAATTGAAAACGGGTAAACGAGCAGGGAGATACGCGTACCTGAACAGGGTCCGAAAAACCCGAAAATCTCGTGTCCGACACGTGCCTGACACGCCTAGGGTTAGGGTTTAGGGCTCCTGTGTCCGCGTCGAGCTTCGTGTCCTGTATCCACTGTGTCCGTGTCCCCTACTTCAAGGTTTAGGGTTTCGGTTAGGGGATTCGTCGGAGGTGGGCAGAGACGGCCGGGGACGGATCGTCGGCGGCTAGGGCATCGAGGAGGAGGGTTCTGGACAGAGAGGTCTGGGTGCTTCTGGGCGGAGAAGTGGCTGCGGGCGGCCGGTTGCAGAGAGCGGGGGTCGTCGGCGGAGCGGGGAAGAGGGAGATGCGAAGCTGGGCTTGGGAGCGGGTTCTGGAGGAGGAGACGCCGGAGGAGAAGGGCGGCAACGCTGGAGCTTTGTGAGGCGGACGAGGAAGGCTGCGGGGGTGGCTAGGCAGCGACGTGGGGAAGAAGGAGGAAGACGAGGGAGCTGGTCGGCTGTGCGGCGGAGTTCGATCTGGAGGGTCGACAGCGTCGGGTGGATGAGAGGGGGAGTCGACGGCGAGGGAAGGAGTAGGTGATGGTGGTGAGAACGAGGGAGGAGGAGACGTCGGGGGCGGCCTAGGGTTCAGACGAGGAGATCGGAGGAAGATGACAGCGCGGCTGGGCACGGAAGTCGAGGAGGGCGTTTTTATACGGCGCCGCCGGGTCGGAACAGTATTTCCGACCCGGTTGGGGATTAGGGTTTGGTTCGGGTCGGGTACTCAGCGGGTCGGGTCGAACCCGGATCCGACTCGCTAGGGCCTAGGGGCGGTTCACTAGACCGGGTCCGGTTCAGTGTGGTTTGGTTCGGTTTAAATTCAATTAAACCCGGTTTATTTCAGGGGTTTAAGTTGGTTTATTTTATAAATAGTTTTTAGGGCTTTAAACGGGTTTCCGGAGTCCAATAAATTCACCGAAAATTATCCTATGCTCGGTTTTCCATTTTACACCATAAAATATTATTTTCATAATATTTTAATATTAATTAGTAGCAATTAAAAAATCATTAAATTAGAAAATACCTAGGTTTTAATGACAGAAAAATATCGAAAAATTACAGAAAAATTCTTGAAAAATCAGGGGGCTTACAATCTACCCCCCTTAAGAGGATTGCCTCCTCACAATCAAAAGAATAACCGGTCAACAGAGATGACACGGTTGCAAATATTATTCGAAGCACATCATGATCAAGGAGAGTCAAGGTTGAGGGTGTAAGAATAATACAAAGGAAAATAGTTTTTCCTTTGTATTAAAGGTTATACAATCTCCCGTATGAAGGAGATTTAGAAGACTACAGTTCAGAAAAACTAGATTATCACTTAAAACATATTAGGTTATCAATTATAAAACATTCTAGGTTATTAAGCAATTTCAAAATTACTAGGTGAAGGCTAGGGTCACGAACCAACATGCAAAAACTAAAATAATACAAGAAACAGAAACTATATATAAAAAAAAACTTACGCGCATTAGCTACTCCATGAATTTGCGCATCCTCCAAAGATATCGCATAAGCTTGTCCGCGTCCTTGAAGGGGTGCCCTCTGTTGTTGCTGGGCCTGCTGGAAGGGTGCTGGTCGAGGTGCCAAGGGTGGCCTTGGTTGATATCCTTCTGGTGCTGGTAGAGCTTGTTGGTTTGCCCTTGGTGCTCCTTCTTTACGCTCAGGGCAGTCTCTCACTGCATGCTGTCTGGATCCACAACCTAAGCATAGTCCTAACCTGCGTCTGCATTCCCTGGCGAGATGGCCTGCTTTGCCACAGTAGTGACAAGTAGAGAGGACTATTACTTGTGGTGTAGATGCGTTCAGCTGTTGTTGTAGGTGAGGTCTCTTTGCAGATTCTTCTTGTGGTGCTCTGGCTGGTGCTGATGTGGAAGTCTGCTTCAAACTGGTCTCTCTCCTGGTGACGCGCTCCAGGCGTCGGGCTGCAGCAAGGACGTCCGAGTAGGATGTGGGCGCAATGGATCCAATTAGTTTCTGTAGCTCGAAGTTTAGTCCATCGAAGAACTTCTCGGCCTTCTCTTCTTCTGTCGGAATCAAGGTAGGGGCGAAGCGACTCAGACGAATAAATTCTGCGTTGTACTCTTCCACCGTCATATTGCCTTGGATAAGGCGGTTGAACTTGTCTCTGAGTTCTGATCGAGCGGTAGCTGGAATGTACATCTCTTGGAAGAGTCTGGAGAACTCCTCCCAAGTGACTCGGTTTGGTCCGAGCCGTGTCTCCTCAGATAGCCACCAGTGATGTGCATTGTCCGTCAATTGCATTCTGACGGCAGTCATCCAACGTTCCTGTGGTAGCTCTGCTGCTTCTAATTGATGTCGTATGTTGGTAAGCCACTCATGAACTTCAGTAGGTTCCTCCTTGCCTGAGAAGGTGCGGGGCTTCAGCTGGCGAAAGTCGGTGATAGAGCCCGTCGGTTGTCGGCGAGTTGGTAGGTTGGCCTGATCCAATGCATTTACTATGCTGTTCCTCAAGTAATCTGCTTCACGACGTTGAGCTTCTTGATAAATATGCTGTTGGGCCTGCATCATTGCGTAGATCATTTGGAATATCTGCTGCCCGTCCATAGGCTGTCCTGGTGGGAATACAGGCATTGGTGGAATGAACTGCGGAGGCGGTGGGATGTCGTCTCGCCGAAATCTAGGAGCATGCTGATCTGCTTGGCTGCCTTGGTGAGTAGAGGGATCTCCACTCAATGGTGCCACTTCATCTTCTCCGTAGGTGGCTACCGCACCTATTGGTGTGTTTGCTGGAGTTTCGTCGTTTGCTCTTGAATCCATTACTCTGCATCAAAAATAAACTATAAGAGGCGCACAGGAATCAAGGCAAGATGCAAGAAATTTAATTCGAATACAATATAGATATCAAGAACGTTTCAAGCATGTGGATGAGATCCTAAAACTTATTCTATTCTTATTGCAGGCTTGCTCGGTCCCTAAGTTGAAACCGAACAATTTAGTCGTAGACCTGCATGGGCCACCACAAAAACCATGTCACGCCCCAGTCCCAAAATACCGAGGGACCGGACGCGTGATAATAGCCAGCAGTACGCACCGATGGACAACCCAATTTAATGGGTCCATCAGGGCATACTTAAGCTGTGATATAACAATAAGTAGATCCAGTGGTACCAGTCACAGTCTATACTAATCTCATCCACAACAGATAATCACAGATCAAATAACAGAAATAAAGTAAATAAATAACTGACAAATCTCAATAAAATGTCTCGGAGAACAATCCGAGTACAAGTCTGCTACATCAATGAAATAGACTGGAAAGTAAATAACTAGAAACTGAAAATAATGAGTATCTCAAGCCAATACTCAAGAGAAGTCCTCTGGTAAAATCTCGTCCTCAGATCCTGGTTCTGCTCCAAGGTAGGCACCTGCTCCTGCTAATGCTCCGGTCCCGTATACCTCGGGATAGATCTCGTCAGCTATACCTGGGGACATAGTCCGGATCCAGGTCCTCAGGGGACAGCAAGGTACAGAAAATACAGCCAAAATAAATACAGTGCAGCAATAAATGAACAATAGGGTAAATAAATAACCAGCTAAGTGATATGCAAATGAGAACATTATTCCATACTCGGGCTGAGACTACTACAGGATCAGTGTCGGAGAAACCCATAGCAGTATTTTCTCGAAGGGCCAGAACTGGTGCCATAGCTCTGTGTTAGAGACTAAGACACATCCAGATTACAATATATAATATAATCAGCCTTTCATATGGTAACACTCTCCCCACCCAATGAAATCTTACGTCTCATGTCCATGACACGCAGGATCAAGACTAATGCAACAAGTCCGGATATAATCTAAGCATGTAAACTGTGTATGTCATAAACCTGTATCTATACAGAATCACCATGAATATCTCAGGAAGATTCTATCTCATGAATGGTGTCAAGTGTCCTGGGTATACTGTACTTGATAAGACAAGTACGAGAATGTAAAGGGTCACGAATATCCATCTCTAGATGACAGTACCCAACACCGCGTACGATGTTGGCATCCGACTATAATCGGACGCTAAGTACGTCACACGGTCCTAGGTTAAGCATGCACAGCAATATAATAAAGCAAGAAAATAGGTAACAATACTGCAGAGTTTGGCAAGATACACTTGGCTGGGGTCCTGGTTCCAACTGCAGCTCTGGTCTCAGTGTGATCTGCAGGTACTACTCCGGTTGCTGAAATAAACATCACCATTAGATTCAAAAAAATATCAAATAGCTAGAAACGCCTGTCCTTACGTCCAATTTGGACACAAGGGCAAAAACAACATTTCTGGGCCAAAGCGGGGTCCACATGTGGGCCACTTAGCACCGAAAAGCGTGTCAGGGTCAAAGGTCTCCAAATTCACCAAACTCAGTGTCAACAGGTCGGAAATGCTGATACGAACCCAACAGAACTTTCAGAATTGAATTCCGATGAGCCGATCACAAAATCGCCCGTCGAGCGGAGCCTGTGGGGCCCACGATACGCGATTTCGTCAACGTTCTCAGAATCGAACCAAACTTGGGTCACTGGACAAGCGTATTGCTACGAGTCCGATGGCACAAGTTTCGTCTTGATCCGACGTGTGTAAACAAAGTTATAGTATGTTCCAGAATCGACGGATACGGGGCGGTGTCGGCGGATACGCGTTGATTTCGGTGTGCACGCACATCCAAATCAACTTCTGCGAAATCCTACACGTCCGTATCAACGTCGCGCACGTTTCGGTAAAGACCGCGTGCGACCAAGTCGTCCCGTTTGGCGGGGCGTACCCAGTTCCGGGGTGAATCGGGTCATCATTTTTCCTGTTTTTGGATCGCGGTGTGCGATCACCACAGGACGCGATACCCCGAGCGGTTTGTCCGGGCACCGAGAGGGTTATACAGTCTACGCGACGCAACTGACAGAATTGAAAACGAGTAAACGAGCAGGGAGATACGCGTACCTGAACAGGGTCCAAAAAACCTAAAAATCTCGTGTCCGACACGTGCCTGACACGCCTAGGGTTAGGGTTTAGGGCTCCTGTGTCCGCGTCGAGCTTCGTGTCCTGTATCCACTGTGTCCGTGTCCCCTACTTTAAGGTTTAGGGTTTCGGTTAGGGGATTCGCCGGAGGTGGGCAGAGACGGCCGGGGACGGATCGTCGGCGGCTAGGGCATCGAGGAGGAGGGTTCTGGACAGAGAGGTCTGGGTGCTTCTGGGCGGAGAGGTGGCTGCGGGCGGCCGGTTGCAGCGAGCGGGGGTCGTCGGCGGAGCGTGGGAGAGGGAGATGCGAAGCTGGGCTTGGGAGCGGGTTCTGGAGGAGGAGACGCCGGAGGAGAAGGGCGGCAATGCTGGAGCTCTGTGAGGCGGACGAGGAAGGCTGCGGGGGCGGCTAGGCAGCGGCGTAGGGAAGAAGGAGGAAGACGAGGGAGCTGGTCGGCTGTGCGGCGGAGTTTGATCTGGAGGGTCGACAGCGTCGGGTGGATGAGAGGGGGAGTCGACGGCGAGGGGAGGAGTAGGTGATGGTGGTGAGAACGAGGGAGGAGGAGACGTCGGGGGTGGCCTAGGGTTCAGATGAGGAGATCGGAGGAAGATGATGGCGCGGCTGGGCACGAAAGTCGAGGAGGGGGTTTTTATACGACGCCGCCGGATCGGAACAGTGTTTCCGACCCGGTTGGGGATTAGGGTTTGGTTCGGGTCGGGTACTCAGCGGGTCGGGTCGAACCCGGATCCGACCCGCTAGGGCCTAGGGGCGGTTCACTAGACCGGGTCCGGTTCAGTGTGGTTTGGTTCGGTTTAAATTCAATTAAACCCGGTTTATTTCAGGGGTTTAAGTTGGTTTATTTTATAAATAGTTTTTAGGGCTTTAAACGGGTTTCCGGAGTCCAATAAATTTACCGAAAATTATCCTATGCTCGGTTTTCCATTTTACACCATAAAATATTATTTCCATAATATTTTAATATTAATTAGTAGCAATTAAAAAATCATCAAATTAGAAAATACCTAGGTTTTAATGACAAAAAAATACCGAAAAATTACAGAAAAATTCTTGAAAAATCAGGGGGCTTACACTCAGCGTAAAAGCTTCTGAGCGTAAAATCATAGATCTGTAGCTTCTGAACGTAAAATTATAGATCTGTAGCTTCTGAGCGTAAAATCATAGATCTGTAGCTTCTGAGCGTAAAATCGTAGATCTGTAGCTTCTGAGCATAAAATCATAGATCTGTTACGCATCATGACTGTCCGCCTTCCTTTTTAAATGATCGGCTGACTTGGTCCCAAATCATAACTCATCAGATAAGATCGGATTTGGTTAAGGATTCGAAGAGTTATCTGAACTCTATAAATAGCCCTAGGCCGTGAGAGAGAAAAACCCTTCATCTGTCTCTGCAAAACCCTTCGTCTCTTTCTGAGAACTCTTCATCTTCGTCTCTTTTCTGAGAACTCAGATTCACCATGGCACCAAAACAGGCCTCCGCGGCTAAGGAAAAGAAAGCCTCTTCCTCATCTCGATCCTCTGCTTAAGCACGAGCGACTCCTACTAGGCCAAGCGAGCCTCGTTCTGAACGAAGTGCTCCACCGTCTAGCTGTGCTCCGGGCATCACAAGTAAAGACTTCGAGAGGAGAAAAATCCTTCGCACACGTTGTACGTGTATGCGCCAATACGCTCACATTCCTAATGTGTCAGCGTAAAACTCCATATTTTTTGCAGTCTAGCATAAAACTCAGACTGTCAAAATTTGGCGTATACTGCAAACCTTGTATTTTACGCACTGGAGGTAAATTCCAGCGTAAAACTCAATTTTTTGCAATCTGGCATAAAAGCTCAGACTGTCAAGTTTTGGCGTATACTGCAAGAGTGTAGCGTCTAGCGTAAAACTGACTTGTTTTCTTGCTTCTTACAGTAGACCTACAGATTCCCCCTCTGGCTGAAGTGATGGGCTCTGCTGCTGGAATGCTGAATTCCAACTATCTGGAGGACTTGTCCCATGTGACATTCCCTATCTCTGGAAATAAGTATCCTCAAGAAAGGGGAACTCTGATCTCAGCCCAAGAAGAACGAATGTTGCTGAGTATGATCAGTGGGAAACCCCTAACATACATAGATGAAACTGAGTATAAGAAACCAGCTTTCTTATTTGGGGATGTGATTGATAAGCAATCCCAGACAAAGCCCAAGAAGGAAGATTGGGTATTTTCTGCTGAGGGCACGATCATGTATCTGCCAAAGATGCCCAGAGATTACCCTCTCTCTGCATTCTTCCATGCCACACATCCAAGAAAGATGGTATGGACTCTGACTCCTGATCTTTATGGCAAGCCAGGGAAGATCTTTTATAAGAAAAGATTAAACCGAGGATCCTTTGTAAGTAGTCCCTCAGGCCCTGTCATGCCTTTCAGAGGATTACTGCCGGACAGCGTCCCGAGTGAAGACACTTCACTGATCCAGCCGCTTCAAATAGCGACTTTCTGCAATGAGTTTATGGGGAAGGAGGGAGTATACCCCAAGGTTAACCCTCGCACTAGTGGATGGCTTAGCCCCCAGAATCTTCGATGGGCCAATTTAACTGCATGGGCCCTGAAGCACTTTCAGGTGGAACTGGAAAGTATTGGCTTATTTGCGGCTGTGAGTGCTACTAGTGTTGGGCTGCCTCTCAACCCCAATTTATTCTCAGCTTTGATGGAGCGATATAACTCGCTCACTGGGACTTTCGCCACTCCGATAGGTGAGTTGGGCCTGGCACTTCATGAGATGGCAGACATCTCAAAGCTGCCAATGGGAGACACTCCTTATGAAGAGTACGTTCTGACAAATAGGAAGCTGAAGGATACCCACCTTCGGGCAGTGGCAGTGTACCAAGAGCTGATGAGCCACTACTTTGCATGCACCGCCTTCTACAAGGAGCCCTCTGATTTAGCCCATATCAACAAATGGGTATTCTACCTCTTCTTCCATCAGGTTAGAAATGCCAAACAGGACAAGGTTGTAGATGGCAGAGATAAACCCTTGAATCCCTTGAGCATTCTCAATGCCAACACCATCGACGATCTTATTGAAGATGCGGGGTCTCAAGATTATGTTCTCAATAAAGAGATAGGGGGTTATCCTGCAGGAACCAAAGCCTACAGCTATATGAGGCATTGCCGAAAGCCTCTGTCAAGAGAAGATCAACTGACTGGCATCCTTTCTGTTTGGCTACGCTGATGGGTGGTGCCTGGTATCGCGTCTGCGGATCGCATTCATCGCAACACCTTATGGCCCACAGTACGTTTGGTATTTGGAGCAAGATTGGGCATGAGGGCCATTACTGAGGGACTGTTGGCTGATGATACACGGCGTAAAGGATATCCCAGAGTGGAATTTCCATTCTTATATCTGATGGGATGGTTAATCCTTAACAACACCAAGGTGATGTCTCCCGGATCGGCCAGTGGTTCGGGCAATAACTTCCTGTTGAATTATATGAATTCTTCTTGAAATGTGACTAGCGTCATAGATTGTCGGCTAGCACTAAATTTTGCCCATAGTTGGAAGTTCTTCTGCATCGTCCCCCCCGTACATATCAATCAACAGAGGACGAAACTTCAGGATGCAGGTCAGGAGAAGACTATTCTTTCTCTTGAAGCCTTTTACTGGTTGGTCTGCATTAGACCTTCCCATCTGCTGTACAGAAGTGAGGACCACTGCTACTTGGAGCCTTTTCTGCCTAGCCATTTCACTAGGAAATTTGGGTATAATCAGTTGCACATGGGGAATCCCATCACCAGCTTCAAGTTTAAAGGTGGACTTATTGATGGAGCTAGATGATGGCGGTACTTCATAATGGGTTGTACTGGAGCAACCTTTGCTGTGCCCGCGACTTCTCTCTCCACGGAGCTGCACATTCTTCACTCGTACGCACAGTTTTATGTGTCCATCAATACCTTCCATCATGATTTTGATGTTCAAAGAAGTTTCAAGATGCCCTCACATAGGTCCACTGGGAGAGAGGAGATACCATCTGTCTCCTCTGATGAAGGTGATGAAACCACCAATGCAGATAATTATTTGTTGATTTTACCGAGAGGCATAATAGCTCCGCCAGTAGAGCCACTCATAATCTCCAATAAACGAAAGGCTTCCACTCTGAAAGAGCCTTCCCCCCGCAAGAAGAAGCTGACTACCGGAGGTCCTAAAAGGACTTCCACCAAGGGGACCTCTAGGAGTGAGCCTATTGTTTCTCCTGTTGGGGATGATTCTTTGATCAGGGGTCCTTCGCCTTTTAGAGAAGGAACCTCCACAGTTCCAGCTGACAGTGTTGGAGATTCTTTGCCCGCTACTGCTGCCGCTACCACCGTTACTGGTAGTGCTTCTAGATCGCCTTCGAGGCCGAGCATAATAAGGATCAGTATACCTTTACCAAGACAAATAATAGGACTAGTCCCTCCTTCATCTGTAAGTATATAGCGAGATTCCGCCTGATGAACCTCGAGTAGATCTGGGTGATGACTGGGATGACTACCTTCAAGCGTCAGTTGGTGTACCCTCATCTCCAGGTATGATAGCTTGTTTAGCATCATTAAGAAATAATTTAGCTATACAGGCTGCAGACGCAATATACATACCATTGGCCATGGGTAAATATTGTCTTCATGTTTTCTTCAGAAAAATTAACATCAAATTGATATTAACTTTCTCTTATCTTATTTTCAGGTGAAGATATTTCTGGGAAGGGCAGAGTTAACACAACTTCTGATTTTGTTGCGGATCCAGCTAATGAAACGACGGTGACCACCGTCGAAGAAGCATATCTTGAAGCCGTTGATCTTTCATCCGCAGCATTCTCAGACAATATCCCGCCAGCAGCAGTTCAAATACTGTCAAAGGTGGATGAACCCACCATCTCGACTGTGCCTCGTTCGTTAAGCATGCCAGCAACTCCAACCGTTGTTGGTGTCTCTTCTTTTTTCGCACCATCTGTTGAAGCAACGACTGTGGCAACATCCTCTACAGTCCTTCCGGAAAAGAGATTTACCGATATTGCGGCCACTTCCAGCGTACATTCGATCTTTGCTATGCTAGTTGAACAATACACTAGCATATTCTACGTCACTTTGAAAGAATTGATATCCATGGTGCTGGAGAAGAATCTAGGCTTTGATGCTCTGAAGACGTCCTCCAAGCTTACTATAGCGCCGATTAGAAATTTTAATGACGTTGAAAGAGATGATGCGCTAGAGCAAATAGTTAATGGTTTAGAATAACCCATTAACGAATATTTGCAACTATCTCGAGGCAGCATCAATGACTTGGTTCAGGCTGAGTACGACTCACTAACTGCGGAATTTGCTCAGCAGACAGAATCTTTAAACAAATCCATCCAGGAACAACAACAAGAGATGGAGAAAGAGCAAGCAGTATTAGTGGAGAGTATTCCTCAGCTCGCTCAGTGCTGTACAGAATACGAGGAATATGAAGTGAGGGTTCGAGAATTGGAAGCTGAACTTGCTCAAACAAGGGAGAGACTTCTCAATTCATCGCTAGTTCATGATGTATTGAAGGGCCAAGTGAATACAGCTCAGCAGAACTTAAAAAATGTGGGTGTCATCTACGCAAGCTTTGTTGAGTCTCTGTCCGAACTATCTCTCTTGAGCAATAATGAAGCAAGGCTAGAATAGGCTCGCAACAATATTTTAAACTCCAGGAATGAGAGGATGGCTTCTTTGGCGCGATAAATCAGGGATTTAACTGCTCCTCCCCAATGATGTACTTTTTTGCTTCTCCTGTAATTTCTCAGAGATAATAAAGATACATTTTCTGATTTTGTGGACCCATCACTTTTAGAATATAAATGATAGGCTAGGATGAAAGTGATATCAGAGGTAATATGAACATGATATACTTTCGGTAAGGTTTTGCTGAATTAAAATCTATTCAGAGATAATATGAACCTGATAGAATATAATCCAACTAAATTTGTATACCAGACACTACCAGAGGTAATATGAACATGATAGGTTTACAAATTAGTTAAGCATATCTATTAAGAGGTCATATGAATCTGATAGAATATGATCCAGCTAACCTTTGTACGTGGTATCGTCAGAATAAGATCTTCATCATACTCCGTTAAGCAAAGGAGATCAAGTATAGTACTTCTTCAGGAATTTGCCGTTGATAGGAGCCATTTATCAAATTTCTATTAGGTTTGGCTAATCTGTAAGCGCCACTTGAAATCATATAAGGCCCCTCTATTTCTTTACGATTGTTTGTGCGAGCTTTGGACATCGTACCAAAGGTAATATGGACGTAGTACAATACCGTGTTTGTTGAGGATATCCCACTAGGGGATCTTTGGTGGACCTATTATTTGTTGCGCATATTGAGTGCAAATAATAAGTTCGAAATAAGCCCTGTCAGAGGTGATATGGACGTGATAGGTTTTGTGGTTAGTAAAGATATCCTGCTGGAGAAATTTTTTGTGGACCCATTACTTTTTTACGTACGTCAATGCAAGTAATATATTTGAGACAAGTCCTGCCAGAGGTAATATGACTCTGTAAAATATGACTCTGTGGGGATAGAGGAGAGACATATATGAACATGACCTGACTTTTTCGTTGCTGGAGAAAATAAGGATAGTTCAGAGGTAATATGGACATGAACAATTCGTTTCCATTGCGGGCATCCCACAGGGGAGTTTTTGGTGGACTTATTACTTTTTGTGCACGAGAATGCAAGTAATAAGTTTAAGGCAAGCCCTGCCAGAGGTAATATAGATATGGCAGTTTTTGTGGACCTAACACCATTGGCGTACTTAGAGTTAAGTACGGGTGCTAAGTTGAGATGACAACCGATATCAGAGGTAATATGGACATGATAATCGATAGCCGGACCCGGAAGGTTTGGTCAGAGGTAATATGAACATGACAAACTCAGCCTGAGAGAAATATTATGACAGCAGTTCAGAGATAATATGGACGTGAACTGATTGATAGTAAGAACCTGGGAGGTTTGCTCAGAGGTCACTTGGACGTGGCAAACTCAGCTGGAGGAAAAAATTATTGGGGATTAATTTGTTGAGTGTGGTCTATCCGAACATGAAGATAGACCAGAGGATTGCTCCGCTGGAGATATTGATGGGACGATAGCTCAGAGGCAATATGAGCATGGCTAGCGTCTAACAAAATAGATTACGAATAGTCACGGCGGGAGTGTGCGAGTAGACTTAGGGACTCATCATCCGGTACTTCTTGAAGGAGCAAATTGCCACGTTGGAGTGAGATCAATTTGCAATGACCGTCTTCTCGTTTATAAATGCAAAGTGATGACTTTGGCGTCGATCAACTCTTGGATTCTTCTTTTCAGTACATAGCATGCCTTTGTGGGGTGATAAATGTACCGATGAAAGAGACAATATTCTGGGTCATCGACCTTGCCAGCCTTTTCAGGGTATCTGATGTTGGGTAGCCGAAGTTTGTTTTCCTTTATCAATATATTGAAGATTTTAATGATGTCATACTCATTGAAGGATAAAGTCCTCTTTGGCTTTCGGGCTTCTGATACCTGAGTCGTATTGTCCTCAAGGAAGATGGTCATAGTTGCATCATCTTCAGACTCAGAGGGAATTCTACCCCCAGCTTTGGATGCTACTCTGTTTTGTCGAGAGAGACTACCCCCAGACATATCATTGTCTAGTTCTTCTTCTTCTTTTTGTTTGCCTTTGTCCACAGAAGTTGATTTAGAAGGACCTGCCTCTGGTATTACAGGATCAGACTCTAGAGGTTTGGAGTTTGCAAGAGATACGGTAAACCCTAATCCAAAATGAGTTCGTTGACAGTAAGGATCACCATGTAACGGTATTCGTCTGCCTTTTCCATAATTGAGGCCTTGCTTCAACTTCAAATTATAACCCATGTTTTGCATAATCTTTAAAGCCTGTGGGCTATATCTGTGGATTTGTATTTTCCCAACATCAGACTCGTGAGATTCTTCTTGTACAATCGGTCTATTCCGCATTCGATCGAAGATTATTTGATGCTGATCGTTGTGAATCGGTGGAACAATAAAGACAGATTCTTCATGTGGCCCATATGTCATGACGATATTAGATGTCGACGCTACTTCCCACATGATCTCCCCACGCTTGGTAGTTAGGGGCGTTGAATCTTGATTTTGATCCCTGTCTTTGCATTTCTGGATCAAAAAATCACGCAAATCAGGATGATTACCAGAAGAAGAAGAAGGCTTATTCTGCCTTTTTACATTAGTGGGAATGTGTAAATTAGGGACCATAACCCTTTTCTTGCCATATGAATACAGCAGTTTACCCATGTGAGTGGCATATGATCCATCATCTGTTTGAGGAGCGTATCTTCCCGTAAGATGAGTCTTCTTTATGCGGACAGACCTCTCTTGGCGTAATTTAGAGTTTTGCACAGGTTCTCGTAAAACAGGAAAAGTCCTCGTAATATGTAAAATGGGTATTTTTTTCCCTTGTGGGCGTACAAGCCTAGAGGTTGGGAGATTCACCACTCATTTTTCCTTGATGTGATCCAAGAGTCCATCTGCCTAATCATAGACGGGAGATGTATCTTTACGCGCAGGGCGCGTTTGAAATTTTCGAATTGGCATTGAGGCCTTGCCAAAAAATTTGTCTGCCACGTCACAGACGGGAGATGAAGGTTTACGCGCATGGCGCATTTGAAACTTCTGGATTGGCACTGAGGCATTGCCAGAAGTCTTGTCTGCCATATCACAGACAGGAGACGAAGTTTTACGTGCAGGGCTTATTTAAAACTTCTGGATTGTCACTGAGGCATTGCCAGAAGTCTTGTCTGCCATGTCACAGACGAGAGACAAATTTGCACTCACAGGGCGTGTAGGCGCAACTTTGTTGATCAGAGAGTGAGAGCTTGCAGGAAGGGTAGAGGACGTCTTAAGCATCCATACTTTATGCAACTTCTTGTTATTATGGACAGAGGAGGAGGGAGAGCTACCCCCTGCATGAAGCATGTCTTCATAAGCAGATTGGTCGAACTGGACGACCAAAGTCTTCTTCGTTGATCCAATGGATACAACATCGTGTTGAGCAATTGCTTTTTTGTCAGAGGAGAAAGTCGTCCCCAGCAGAGTCGTCATTTTTGTTTGAATAAACAAAATGAAGAAATCATAGGTTTATACGAAACCTTTCTTTTTTGCTTACAAACAAGAAAAAGAGTACAATTAATCCTATACGAGGATGTTAAGTACAATAAAAATGATTCTGGAGAAATATTGCTATAGGAGTCTGATCTGCGGTCGATCACTTTGTCCCTTGGACCACACGATGATGAAGAAGTGATGTAGAAGAAGAAAAAGCTTTAAAGGTTACAAGTGGGATTGAACTGTCAACCAACACTCTCTGTCTTTGCTCTCTCTCTGATCTATGATAGTGTTCTGGCCGATGTCTGATCTGATTCTTTTATGTCTCGGCCTCTATTCTCAGGGGCTATACCCTATGATCAGGGGTCTCTATTTATAGAGATCATTCACATAACTGTCTAGTTGGCGTAGAAACCAAACTGTGAAGAAAGTTGCATCTTTTATGCGGCGGTTATAATAACTGCTACCCACATTTGAATGATCTCCTGAATCCGCGTATGACATGTGTCTCATTATGAGGTAACGCGTATAACTGCTTCTCGAGAATCATGGCTTGCAAGCCACATAGGTAACTGCCCCTCGCGTAGAGATGATTGGCGTAAAAGCCAAATAACTGTCTCGTTGGCGTAAAAGCCAAATAGCTGTCTTGTTGGCATAAAAACTAAATAGCTGTCTTGGTGGCATAAAAGCCAAATTCTGCGTAAAACTCGATGCTGCATGAATAATAGATAACCAGTGTAAAAATAGCCAATTATCCTTCCTAACTGAGGTCTTGAGTGTATTCTGGGCTAAATAGCCTTATCACGTACCTTTGCAAATATAGCCTGAGTTGGCGTTTTTCGAGGAGATAGTATACGGCGTAATCCTATAGTTGAAAATAGACTGGTTGGCATAAAACGCAAGGATGGTGATGTGAGCATATTAGTCACAGTTTTAGCTCTCCTAGTCGTTTAAAACTAGAACAAAATCTCATGCATTAAATGCAGAGATCTGCCCTTATTTCGTGCATTAAATACAGAGATATACCTCAAGCTTGGTACAAAAAATAGCTTTTGACGTGGCGTCTGCTTTCGTCTCATCTTGAGCGTAAAGACTCATTTCTGCCCATGTAGAATAGGCAGCGTATTCTTTGAATGCGTAAAAATGACTTGTATCAAGAATATGTCACTAAACGACTTGTATCAAGAATATGTCACTAAACGATCACGTCTAGGTTTGCACTTTTCCTTCTCTTTCTTCATGTGTCGTTGCATGGACCTATGTGTAGTTGTGAACCTAGTGTAGTGTGTATATGTGTGCATATTTTAGAATAGTAGTTGGGTTAGTGTATACTTCATAGAAAATTTGGTTATTTAATATGGCATAATTGTGTTGACCCTAGGTATTTAGAATAAACTGACATTGTACACACTAATCTGCTAACTAGGACTTGTGTTTAGTGTTATATGTTATTTAGAATTATAATATATTTTGGTAGTTAATTGTCTCGTTGTGTACGGTATCTGAGGACATGACGTACCCGTACGTGGATACCTAGATAGTTACCTATATCAGACGTGTCCTGGAAATCTTAGTGAGTAGAATACCTGGTACCCATGTATTAGAGGTGCAACTTAGCACCTACACGAATCATAGTTGTGACCGCGATTGTAACATGTGAGAAATGATACTTTAGGATGACTTATAAAATACAGTGGGACTAGTAGACTAAGTGTACCCCTAACCCCTTGATCCTTGACTAGTCAACCTTAGCCAACATATTTAATTAGAACATTTATTTGGTTTAGTCTCTGCGTAACTCATGACGTTGCGTAAGTTATACTTTCGTACATTATTAGCATAGTGTAATGTAGTGATTGATATTTATTGTTATATATTCATAGGCACCCAAGACGATTCTTCCTTGGCTGTGGGTTCCGGATCCTTACTTGTGCACACCAGAGTTTTAGGCAAGTATATATTGCCTTGTTGTACTGTTTAAATTCAGATATTATTAATAGTTGCATATTTTATTATTTTAATATTATATGATTGTGCGCGTCCGAGAAAGACTCGGGTGCAGTCAACGAAGGCGTTGACGTTAGGACTTGTGTCTGACCTAGTGTCTAGCAGACGCACCTAAAGTTGTGGGGTTATCAATATGACTCTCCAGGCCTTGACATGTATCACTGCATGTCACAGAGTGAGTTCATGTAGGAAAGCTTGCTTCATACTCGACTGGCCATCAGTGTGAGCATCACGTGTGACGGTATTTAGCTTAGTTGTATATTTCTTTAGTGACTTGCATTATAGTACGAGATATCCACGTCATATTCGCGACTTGTACATTGGTATTGGGTAGAGAAGACAATTAGTAGGCGTATGGGACAGACATTTGGCTACCGTAGTTTTAGAGTAAACTACGGGGTCGTAAGCCTCAGTATTACCCGGTTATGGGCCATGTGTTACCCGATTATGGGCCATGTGCTACCCGATTATCGGCGTATATGCTTGTCGATACATCCGACAGAGGTTATTAGCTGCGCGCTATCATGACCGGTGATGTAGTCAGCATATACTCCTGGCATCCAGTTTACAACTAATGCTAGGTACTTAGCCTCTGGCTCGACACTACGCTTTATACCTTTTACCTACCCATACATACCAAGGTTGTCTTCAAGTGCATTTTACTTAGCTGGTTAGTTCACCCTCGAGTTTACACAGTATTTACTTTATGGCATGTATTTTTGTATCTTGTTACATCCCTCTGAGGACCTGATTCCCTTCCAGATCCGGACGAGCACTTGTACCCGACCATCTACGGAGCAGGAGTAGAGACATGATTCGTGGCTGAGGACTTTGAGGCATTTCCAGAGGAGTTTCCATGATTTGGGGTACGCTGCTACCTTGGGTTATAGCGTCTTTATCTAGCTAGTTGATGCTCTAGTCTAGCTATCTTCCTATTTTCCGTACTTTTATTTCATTTCTGTATTTCAGTGGGTTTGTCCCCATCAGACTTATTTGGATTATATTTATGACATTCAGATTCTGCACTTATTTTAAGTATTTATTTCAGCACTTCTTATTTGTATTCTGTGGATGAGATTAGATATTTACCTGATGTATGATAGCATATTGTATTTGATAGTATTTTAGGACAGGGTAGTACGCTTCGTTGGGTCCATTAAATTTGGAAATTCCTTCGAAGTCGTATTAACTGGCCATTGCCACATGGCCTGGTCTCGGGTATTTTGGGACTGGAGCGTGACATTTCTCCATGGGGAGCTCCGGTGCTATTCGTAAAGAAAAAGGACGGATCCATACAACTGTGCATAGACTACCGAGAACTGAACAAGGCTACCGTACGGAACAAGTACCCGTTACCAAGGATAGACGGCATATTTGATCAACTACATGGTGCAACAATATTCTCTAAAATTGATCTCAGGTCGGGCTATCACCAGTTGAAAATTAAATCCGGTGACATCCCCAAGAAAGCGATCCGATCCCGATACGGGAACTATAAATTTCTTGTAATATCGTTTGTCTTGACGAATGCCCCAGCAGCTTTCATGGATCTGATGAGCCGCATATTTCGGCCATTCGTGGAAAAGTTTGTGGTCACATTTATTGACGACATACTAATTTATTCCAAGAATGAGACAGAACACAAAGAACACTTGAAGATCGTACTGCAAATGTTGCGGGAGCATCGGTTGTTTGAAAAGCTCAGTAAGTGTGAGTTCTGGTTGAACATCGTGGCATTCTTTGGATATGTCATCTCGGCAAAAGGCGTCGCTGTAGACCCAAAGAAGATAGAGGCGGTGGTGGATTAGAAGCAACATACGTCAGCCAGTGAAGTTCGTAGATTTCTGGGCCTAACGGGATACTACCGTAGGTTCATGAAAGATTTTTCTAAATTGGCCTCGCCTTTGACTCACCTTACTCAGAAAGGGGTTTCATTCAAGTAGAGTGACGACTTCGAAGATAGCTTTCAGGAGCTAAAGCAATGGCTCGTTTCAGCTCCAATACTTGCACTTCCGGATGGAGTACAAGAGTTTTAGATATACATCGATGCTTCGGGACTCAGTTTAGGGTATGTTCTTATGCAGAGGAATAAGGTAATATCGTACGCCTCAAGACAATTGAAGCCGCACAAGAAAAACTATCCAAACACATGACTTGGAATTGGAGGCAATTGTGTTCACACTGAAGCTGTGGCGGCATTAACTTTATGGTGTTGCTTACAAAATCTACACAAACCACAAGAGCCTCAAGTACCTATTCACCCAACGGAAACTGAACCTCCGGCAGCGGCGTTGTCTAGAACTGATAAAGGACTACGACCTGACTATCGTATATACGCCAGACAAGGAAAACGTCGTTGCTGATGCTCTGAGTCGAAAGCACGTGGGCTCGCTATCCATAAACAGTCGTCTGCTTCAGGGTCTAGAGGCGATGGGCATCAAATTTTGAGTTTGACATCGAGGGATGCAACTGGCTCCACTCCATCTTCAGCCGAGTTTGCGTGATAGAATCAAGTCTGCTCAGAGGGACGATCAGTTCCTAATAAAGATGCGTGGGCTGATCTCGATGAAAAAGAAGTCCAACTTCGTGGAAGGAAAAAATGGGACCCTACATATGAAAGGAAGATTATGTGTTCCTAGCGATCCAGAACTCCTAAAGAAAATTATGACAGAGGCATACTATGCGAAGTATTCCTTACATTCGGGGAGCACCAAGATGTACAAGGACTTGCGCATAACCTTCTGGTGGTACAGTATGAAGCGGGATATGTAACGACCCATTCCGTTCAAGCGGATAGCCGATTCAAACGACGCAAGTGCAATGACCCGACCCGCTTTGCTCACCAAGAAGACTTGCTTGAGGCAAAGGATTCCAGACTTTTTCCTTCAGGAGTTCAGACTTAGACTATCAATGACTCGCTCGGAGTATCGCTCGACCAAGGCAAATCATCGCTAAGGTGGATGGCTACGATAAACTTGTCTTTGCTTAGCCAACACACTTAAAATATGGACTATACCTGCTAGTCGCTAGGTGAGTCACCCCATGCATGCTAATAAAGAATACAACACACCTAGCTAAGGAAATAATCCCATCTTGTATTGCTTGTGCAAGAACATGAAAATAAAATTTGGCTTATAATCGGACCCTCGCATGCTACCTTTGCTTCGTGCAAGTAGACCCCGCTATGCCTCGAGTAGATCATTATATACTCTTCGCAGTGCAGTGCTTCATTTATTTACACTGCACGCCTTATGGATTATGTCGCTCGATATGTCCCTATATGGCTTCACTCCTCGCACTATCCCTTAGACTGTGCTAACGTAAATGATTGTGTTTCATATAAATGCATGCTTGCCTGTTTATATTATAGTTTGTACTCGTTGCCTCGTTTCAATGCTTGTCACATAATTTTATGCCACAATCAAGTAAACACTATATTGCTTTGCATTCATCCAATTCACCAGAAGACTATCTAATAGTCGTTCTGTGCAAGTATGAACCAAAAAGTATTCGGGATCGTTAGGTCACCTAGGCATCTCCGAACCAGGGGATTGTACCATGTCAAGTTTAACTCTGAACGAGAATCATGTCAAGTAAAGCAAGAATCACAACTCTTGGAGCATACTCATTCTGAACAAGAATCAAGAATTAACATGTCATGTCGTGAATCCCGTGAATCTGAGACCCAAGACTTGCATATCGGGGACAACTTGTGCACAAGATATTCATGTTCAGGTTCCTGTGGACGGTCGTCAAGGCACCAGGGCCGATCCGATGCGGACGGAACTTCCTAATAGTCGCATGGTAGTGGGCGACATAGAGTGAATGCCCCATTGTCCTTCCGTTGTACTCCATACCATCCCGGACGAAGGTGGCATGTAGCGACTCATACCTCACACATCTAATATTGTCCCAAGACTATAACATGTCCTTTATGGCAATGCCGGCGACTCCTGTTCATATATATAAGTCATCATCGCTTAGCGGCAATCCGCATGCGAGTTATTGCATCATGCCTAGTAATTTGAA
The DNA here is from genome assembly GCA_036927795.1 of Iris macrosiphon. Taxonomy (NCBI): domain Eukaryota; kingdom Viridiplantae; phylum Streptophyta; class Magnoliopsida; order Asparagales; family Iridaceae; genus Iris; species Iris macrosiphon. Next base: position 229,700,510 of record JAYESA010000004.1, on the reverse strand, counting down.
ACACCTGAACGGATATAAGTACAAGACACTTGTACATATTTGAACACTTGAACATCTTTTGCAACACACCTGAGTATCCGTGTAACTCGTGCACCAGAAACAGAACCTCGCTCGTGCCACTTGTGTTTGCTTATGTGATTGCCCCTGGATTTTATTATATATACCTGTGCTTGGTTTAACTTAGTTTTTCTTGGACAGGGAAGGACGGATGGTAGGTTGGTAAGTCTTGTCATGTTACTCTTATATTGTACGGCGCACCGCCACACGAGTTAGACTTTTTATTGTGCCATAAAACTGATCCTAAGGCAAGACTAGAAAGATAACTTAATAGATGGTGCACGGAATCTATATAATGTGTTTGGATTTATCGAGCAGGCAAGAAGCCTCCCCACCAGTGCATTCATGTACTGATAACCCACCAGATTGCTAGCAGGGTATGAAAAAACCTCGTTCGGTATAAAATCCCTTTGTGCGAGCAGGGTACGGGAAAACCCACCAGATAACACAAGTATGGAGTTTACTCTGGAGCCTTGGAACGTTGGTCCGGAACTGAAGCACATATACAAGACATAATGTTAGAACATCGCCTATGTATCATTCCACAAATGTAGCCACTTGGCACACTTTTATTATTTCAAGAGAGATAAGACTTGAGCAACTTGTAATCTCGGCCTAGCGCCGCTTGTAATACTTGTTCAATATCAATAAATGGCTTATTTTACTTCCATACTTGTGTTATTCAATGCTTCCGTTATTGACGACTTTGTGAACTTGTTACCAATCACCTGTTCGTTTCTTATTCCGCTACATTCGGACTATCTGTGCGACTCTGTGGCTTAGTCATCTTACCGCCTTTTCGGATTTATGGCCTTGAACGGGCGCAGCTTATGCTCGTACGGCATCACGTCCACATGGGAAAGATCGTCCCGTGGGAGTGCTTGCTCGGTGATTCGTGCCTAGCTGGGACGCCCGATTACCGCGGGAGATCAGGGCATGACATATTGGTATCAGAGCATGGCTTTACGCCTTTGGACTTCGTATCAATTCTCTCAGTTTCGAAAGCTCGTTCGTGGGTTATGTGCATACACTCTCTCGTTGACCCGTTGTAATATTCCATACAATAAGTCTAAATAATTTTAAAAAGTGTATGTGAATTGATATGATTGTTTGAACTAGAATGCAAAGATCCTTGTTCCGACCAGTGCTAGACTTTGTGGGAAAAACTTATGCTAGAATTTGTAAGTTAAGCGCAAACTCGAATACCTATACATGATTACCCAGCTGGTTAGTGTGCGAGATAGAATATCTTTCGGACGATTAGCTATGCACACATTCTTTCGGCTAAGTTGTATTGAGTATCGTGCGCCAAGACCTTTTGGTGCTAGCAAGTTTGCAATCGAGATTAGGATATCGTTCAGATAAGGATAAGTCAAACTTGGATTGGCAACCGATTTAAATATTATCATATTATCACTAAGGCGAATATAGATGATCATGCTTGGATTTTGAGAATAGCTTGGACGGTATTTCGTATCTGGAAGATGCAAATCAAATATGGTTTACTTAAATGACTATCAACAGAAATATATACGAGACTAAGATTTATCAGGCGATGCTTAGGTATTATGCAGGAATTCTAAGGAACAACTTATTCTAGCGAGTGATGCGAACACGATTGAGGATTGAATTGGATGACTCGATTCCTGAGTGGTATATGGATCATTTTGGAAATATTTAAACGAATTCAAAGATCTCGTACGATAGTTGGTTTAAACGATTGAGAATGTCTTGAATAAGTGATAAGGCTTATATTGAATAGGGATTCAAGGTAATAGAAATAGATATCTTCGTCAAAAAACTTGGTGGAAACTTGATGGATCGTGCGAGCAATTTCAAATTGAATCAAACAAATTAAAACTTGAGTAGGATATCGATCGATAGAAGTTAGCCCAAGAATGGATATTGTGGTTTTGAATCAATAGACTTGATATGGTATCGATAGTTGAAAGATAGACGAATTGATACAAGCAAAGAAATATTGTGGTTCGATGAAAGAGGTAAGCGATAACTGATTCGATTTGGATTTTGGAAGAATGATCTTGAATCTAGTTCAAAAAGATAACTCTCGACAATCAGTCCCGGCAGATAACGATTATCCCGCGGGAGTACCGGCGTGATGATTTCACGTCCGACGGGGATGATCGAACTCACAGGAACATGCTCAGTGATTATTCAAATGAACTCGATGAATGGAACGTAATAAAGTGGATAAACTTTGGATTAAGATTTGAACGTGGTTATTTGAGGAATTCTAGAAGTAAGACCACGGATTTGATCAAACGATAACAGTGAAGTTGGACGATTGGGCTAGACAAATTATGATCACGGTATGAACGGACATGACTTAAAGGATTATATATATATATATATATATATATATATATATATATATATTGGATGGAGCGAAGTAAAATGATAAGGTATCTCGATCATTTCGATGATAACTATAATGTTCGACGTTCATGTCTTGTGCGAACGTAACTCTATGCTTGTACATGCGTCACGTCCGGATTAGAACGATTATCCAGCGGGAGCATTGGCGTGGTGATCTCACGTCTAACAAGGATGATCGAACTTATGGGAGACCGGAGCGTAATAATTGATGGATCGTCTTGACTCGTGGTTCGACACGATAAGACGAGTTTGATAATACAAGTGAATCAAAAGTATTTCTAGGATGACTTAGTCTAGAACCTGGAGTAAGTCACGCTTGATAGTTTCGTGAATGGATACATGAATCATGTTGGACGACTAAGAGTTTATGATTGAGATCAAAGATTTAGAATTGAATCATGGCTTGATGGTCTAGACTTAGAATGTATATATGGATTCTATCAAAATATGTTTGAGGAGAAAGACTATACGAATTCCTAGGCTAGACATGCGACTTGGATACATCATGGATTTGACTGAACAAACTTGAACCCTGTACAAACGAACGTGCTAATGCGAGTAAGATGATCTGTGCTCGATGTTTAAAAATCTGAGTGAAACGCTTGAGTAGAATATCTCGTACAAACGAATAATGGTTTGACCTTAGGAATTGGGGCGAGCATCGTGCGACAAATTTGCAAGATGATTCGTGTGCTTAAACTTGTACCTATGACCTTGTGAGCTGACCTAGAAATTAGGCAGACGACCCTGTGTCGAGTGAAAGAACTTGTGTGAGCGAATTTAGAGTATTGTTTGAGCAAGCCATGGAACTGGGGCAATAAGATTTTGAGTTAAACTGGGATCAGTAAATGTATGTTATGTTTGACACATGGAATGGATGCTAGTTGATAGATCGGATAGATCGTGCATGATGGTAGTGCAATGCTTGATTTGAGTGGGATTAGAATGACTTGGATTTTATTGACCTTGTTGGAGGTATTATTGTGATTCATAAGACAAGAACCCTTGAGACTTTTCACAAGTAGCTTGTCCGTCTTCATTATCACTAAGTTTAGTTGAATGCATATATTTGAGGGACGCCTTGAACATGTGCACGATCCAAGGCTCGGTGATATATTGAACTCGAGTTCAAAGACTTCGCTATCGCTAAGTTGGTTGACATGCATATGTTTGAGGGACACTTTGAATATGTGCACGATCCAGACTCACGATATGCTAATCTCGAATGCTAGTGCAAGTGAATATGTTAGATTCACATGGACGAGTGTAACAATTTGGATAAGTTTGCCTCAGCCTTGGACCATCATTCAAGATGAATTATACCGTATACCGCGTTAAGCAATATATTCTGCGCTAAGACGCATTAGAGACCGAGTCAGAGCTTGGATTGAATGATAGAGTCATCAATGAGACTGACCCAGCACACATGCGACACCGATTATTAGGCTTAAGATAGATTCGATAGTGCGATAGAACAATTTGCGCTCAGAAAGTATAGAGGAAGAGACTTTTCCTGAGTGGTGTATAATGTAATGACCCATTCCGTTCAAGCGGATAACCGATTCAAACGGCGTAAGTATAATGACCTGACCCACTTTGCTCCGCGAGAAGACTAGCTTGAGAAAAAGGATTCCAGACTTGGACCTTCAGGAGTTCATACTTAGACTTCCAAAGGCTCGCTCGGAGTATCGTTCGACCAAGACGAATCATCGCTAAGGAGAGTGGCTTTGATGAACTTATCTTTGCTTAGCCAGCACACTTAAAATATGGACGATACCTATTAGTCGCTAGGTGAATGACCCCCTCCATGCTAACAAAGAATAAATTGCACTAAGGGAATAATCTCATCTTGTATTACTTGTGTAAGAACATGAAAATAAAACTTGGCTTATAATCGGACCCTCGCATGCTACCTTTGCTTCGTGCAAGTAGACCCCACTATACCTCGGGTAGATCATTATATACTTTTCGTAGTGCACTGCTTCACTTATTTACACTGCACGCCTTATGGATTATATCGCTCGATATGTCCCTGTACGGCTTCACTCCTCGCACTACCCCTTAGACCGTGCTAACGTAAATGCTTGTGTTTTATATAAATGCATGCTTGCCTGATTACATTGTAGTTTGTACTCGTTGCCTCGTTTCAATGCTTGTCACATAATTTTATGCCACAATCAAGTAAACGCTATCTTGCCTTGCATCCATCCAATTTACCGGAAGCCTATCTAATAGTCGTTCCTTGCAAGTATGAACCTGAAAGTATCCGGGACCGTTAGATTGCCTAGGCATCTCCGAACCAGGGGATTGTACCATGTCAAGTTTAACTCTGAACGAGAATCATGTCAAGTAAAGCAAGAATCATAACTCGTGGAGCATACTCGTTTTGAACAAGAATAAAAAATTAACATGTAATGTCATGAATCTCGTAAATCTGAGACCCAAGACTTGTATGTCGTGCACAAGGTATTCATGTTCAGGTTCCTACGGATGATCACCGGGGCACCGGGGCCAATCCGATCCGGACGAAACTTCCTAATAGTCGCATGGTAGTGGGCGGCATTGAGTGAATGCCCCATTGGCCTTGCGTTGCACTCCATACCGTCTCGGGCGAAGGTGGCGTGGAGCGACTCATACCTTATGCATCTAATATTGCCCCGAGACTATAACCCATCATTTATGGCTATGCCAACGACTCATGTTCAAATAGATAAGACGTCCTCGCTTAGCAGCAATTCGCGTGCGAGTCATTGCATCGTGCCTAGTAATCTGAAACACCTGAAAGGATATGAGTATAAGATACTTGTACATATTTGAACACTTGAACATCTTCTGCAACACACCTGAGCATCTGTGTAACTAGTGCACTTGAAACAGAATCTCGCTCGTGACACTTGTGTTTGCTTATGCGATTGCCCCTAGATTTTATTATATATACCCGTGCTTGGTTTTTCTTGGACAAGGAAGGACGAATGATAAGTTGGTAAGTCTCGCCGTGTTACTCTTATATCGTACGACGCACCGCCATACGAGTTAGGCTTTTCATTATGCCATGAAACTGATCCTAAGGAAATACTAGAAAGATAACTTAATAGATGGTGCACAGAACCTATATAACGTGTTTGGATTTATCGAGCGGGCGAGAAGCCTCCCCACTAGTGCATTCATGTACTGATAACCCACCAGATTTCTTGTAGGGTGCGAGAGAACCTCGTTCGATACGGAAACTCCTTCGTGCGAGCTATGGCATGGAGTTCGCTCTGGAGCCTTGGAACGTTGCGTCCGGAATTGAAGCACATATACAAGACATAATATTAGAACATCGCCTATATATCATTCCACAAATATAGCCACTTGGCATGCTTTTATTGTTTCAAGAGAGAGATGACTTGAGCGAATTATAATCTCGGCCTAGCGGCGCTTGTAATACTTGTTCAATATCAATAAAGGGCTTGTTTTATTTCCATACTTGTGTTATTCAATGCTTCCGCTATTGATGACTCTGTGAATTTGTTGCCAATCGCCTGTTAGTTTTTTATTCTGCTGCATTCAGACTATCTGCTCGACTCTGTGGCTTAGTCATCTTACCGCCTGTTCGGATTTATGGCCTTGCGTTGGCGTAGCTTGTGCTCGTGCGGCATCACGTCCATATGAGAAAGATCATCCCGCGAGAGCGTTGACACGGTGATTCACGCCTAGCGGGGACAGCTGATTACCGTGGGCGATCGGGGCGTGACATATGTGGCAACCTTTTTGTTATAGTATATGGCCTATCAACAGGTGAAAGATAAACATCAGAGGCCTGACGGGGAGCTGCAAAACCTCCCTATTTCCGAGTGAAAGTGTGTCACGTTTCAGTCCCAAAATGCCGAGGGACTAGCCACGTGTCAATGGCCAGCATCACAACTCTAATGGGCAAATCCAATTTAATGGACCGGTTAGAGTGCACTTAAGCTATAATATTATAAACAAAGGTCTACAACACTAGTCATAGCTCATATCTAATCTCATCCAAAAATAAGAATCAAAATCACAATGGATAGTCCAGTCACAATAATCATAAAATAAAACTGTCTATCAACAAGTGCAGTAAAGAAATATCGCGAAAAATAATCCGTCATCAAAATATGAAAAGAGAAATATCCAAGTACATATGTCCAGTAGTCACTAAGCCAAGTCCAATGTCCAAGAATCACTAAGCATAAATATATAGAGATAATAACTGCATGCTCAAAAGAAGTCCTTCCGAACAACCTCGTCCTCTGGTGCAAGTACTGCTCCAATGTCAGCTCCTGACCCATAAACCTCGGTGTAACTCTCCTCGTCTATACCTAGGGACATAATCCGAATCCAGGTCCTTAGGGGATATAGCAAGGTACAATAAACATTCATGCCAGAAGAAAAGCAGTACAGTAAAAACATATCCTCAAGGACAAGGTACGTAACCAACTAAGTAAAATACAAATGAGAGCATCACTCATACTCAGGCTGAAACCACTACAGGCTCTGTGTTGAAGAACCCATAGCGACAAGTAGTATCTCGAAGAGCCAGTACATGTGCCAAAGCTCTGGTACAGAGACTAAGGTACTCTCCAGTAATATATATATATATATATATATATATATATATATATATATATATATATATAACCAAAATCAGCCTGTAGTATGGTGTCTCTCCCCTCCCATGTAACCTCACGTATCACATAGTAACACGCAGGGCCAAGACCTATATCTATCACCACGAGTCATAAGTACAAGTAAATAAGTATGTCTGTAAATGTCACGAAGCCTATAGTCCTACACAGAGTTCTGGTACTAAGAAATACATAAAGACGAACTCTGTCAAATGTAATCAGTATCAGGTGTGCTATGGTATGTCGTGCTGGTAGTGCAAGTACGTAAAATGGGATCTAGTATCAACTCTCTAAGTGACGTTGCTCGACTCCGTGTACGACGTCGACACCCGAATCTAGTTCGGATGCTAAGCAACGTCTCACAGTTTTAGGGTGAACAGTTAAATCACAAGAATATATATATGAAATTAAACTCAAGCAAATAATACAACAGGATCTACTGCAAGTTTGCAAGGTACATTTGCCTAAATCTTTTCGATGAGTGAACAAAGATCCTGCTTTGAAAATCCCAGTCGTATCGTCACGTACTCCTACAAACATATGATATCTACCGATCAGTTATCATACTAAGGTATATTACACACAACTATTTCTTAGTCATTTATGGTCAAAACTAGGTCACATGACAACTAGTATAGTTTTAAGTTCAAGTTGGTACTAAGCTACACCATTAATATACCATAAATATATTCATAAAATATACTCTAATAATTCTGGAATAAATATTTAAAATATCTATAATTAAGATTTAATCTTTTTTATCTACTGGGTCTAGTCACTAGGGTCAACTAGTTTCACAACTTGACCACTAGTAGGTTGATTGGAACAAATCGGTACATACAAAATATAATTTTTTATAATCTATTATAAACATGAAAAAGATGTAATTAAGAGGTCTATAACATGGAACACATAATTTTAATCATCGAAAAATAATGTATCGAGTTGGTGGTCTCACAAGTTAAAGTTACAAGTCGAATTCATGAGTTTTTCGATGTTCAATGAGTTGTCCTACGAAAATGGATGCACAAATATGTGTAAAACTCAACAAGATTGATATATAGAATATTGGAGTGATAGAGGAATATGTTAGAAACATTACCAATTATTTATTTGCTGTCGTGGCGAGTCACAAAGCGGTGCAAATATCGGTGCACAAAAACTGGTTTAGCTTGGACCAATCTTCGTAAAATGCTAGCCACTGGCAAACGGTTGCCATCCAGGTGCTGTGACAAATATGGAAGGTAGATGACACATAGGGGTATGTGTTAGAGTCACTGTGGTGGAGGTTTTGGAGCTGTGGAGGTGCTGGAGTGGCCTGAGAAGGGAATAGACTGAATTTGGATTCAGCCTGGACACTTCTGGTAGATGGGTTATTTCGAGAAAGTTAGAGTGGGTTTTGATGGAAAGTTTGTGAAGTGAAAGTGTTTAGAACAAGGAGAAGAAGACGCATACTGAACTTTATAGAAATATACTTACTTTGAAAGGAGATATGGCCGGATTGGTGGGGTGTTGCTAAATTCTGATTCATCTTGGGTAGGGGTGGAAAGATTATGGTGTGGAGAAAAATGGAGAAGGATTTTGGAGATGGATTATGAAGAGAAAATGTGAGGAAGAGAGTTGGAAAGAAGTTTTGTTCAGGTGTTATGAGGTAATAAGGCGAGGAGAAGTCTATAGGTGGCCAGCCATTAAGGGGGAGATGAAGGGTTGAGAGGAGAGTAATGGTTGGGGAGGTTTTGTAACTTATGGAAATAGAATGGTTAAGGGTGCTTGGGAGTTATGGAAGATGAATAAGTGGAGAGGGTTGGCTGCCCATTTAGTATACTTGACCACATTTGAGTCCAACCTAAAGTGGTTAAGTGGTGAGGTGCATTGTTGGGTCAAATCCAAAGTGTGTAGGGCTGAAATAATTTTTAATGTGTCAAGTGTAAGGTTTAGAGTGGTATATCATGACATTTGGTGTTTTTTAGAGAGGACAAAGGTATATAATTTTTGGCATGAAACAGGTAGGGGTGTGGGAATGTTTGGGTTGAGTTATGTTGGTGCTGATGGATGAATTTGGTCTAGTTTGTCTAGTCAAAGTGTCATATATATATAAAAAAAATTTAAAAATTAATTTTGTAACTTATTTAATTAAATAAAAATAATTGAAAAATATCAAATTACCCCTATACTAAAATGAGGGGGGCTTACAATCTACCAAACTTATAAAAAAAAAATCATCAAAATTTAAAAATTAATTTGGTGCACGATATAAAGATAAGGATTACAGACTGGTAGAAAAGAGTTTAAGTACGCAAGGTCATACCTTGCTTCTCGAAATCTAGGAGACACATTTACAAATGTGATCCTAGTTTGACGTCACGTTCTAAGAGTGAGGATACCCTCAGTTCCAGTCACTATCCAACTTATAGAGATTAAGTTGGAAGTAAAATTTCTGGCCACGATCATATTTACAAGGGTTATAGAAAGTTTATCTTTAAGAAAAGGGTACGAGATGCTGAGGCTTTTGTGACTGTAGTCATAGACTATCAAAAAAAATCTAGGTACTACCATAGTGCTATTGAGTCAATATCTCTATAAACGAAGTTTACTAGTTCTCATTGCTCCTAATTATGTCATGTTTATAAGACAATAGGATATGTCTTAGTCAAATACAACTAGGGTGGGATGGTACAGAGAAAAATGTTCATCCCATATCTTGGATGTCGATGAATGGTTTAACAATAAGTGTCAATAAGTGATTAATATTGTGTAAAGAGCACAAGGGGCTCAATTTCATGCAACACAAGTATCATGGACTTAGTTTGGCTCGAGTAGGCTACGGTTATATCAGTGGAAAGGGTACTTGGGTTGCCGATGGACAATTGCACCGGGATTGAATATTTAAGTATAGGATTTTAAAAGAAGATACCACAAATGTGGTGGGGTCTATATGGTTCATGGGAATGCATACTTGGGAGTACAGCTGGGTCATTAGTTAGTAGGTCCAGTTAGACTCAGATTGCCAAAGTTGTTAGACGAATTGAGTCGGTGTTGCATATTTAAATTGACCGCAATGAAAAATGATATATATGTGTCATTTGTGTGTACAAATACGTCGCGGATGTCGTACGACTAAAATGAACCATAGGAATGTGAGTTTGTGAGTGATATTCATATCATAGGTGTAGAGTGTCTAGTCTAAGTCATAAGGGTGGAAGTTGTAGGAAAGGAAATGATAGTGTTGTACTCCAAATATTTGAGCCACAACAAAGGGTATCAAGGATACATAAATTAAATAGGTAATTTAATCTGTTTGAGATTAAACCTAATTAATACCAAAATAAATTCAAATTTACCCTAAATTTCTAAAAATAACCCTACACTAAAACCAGGGGCTTTTAATCTACCCAACTTATAAAAATTAAGTTAGTATTAAAACTAAAGTCATGGTCCGACTAACAAGATTTCTAGGAGGGTCTATTTCCTAAATAAGGATACAAGAAATCTAGGGTTTACTGGTCGTAATCAAATATTATCTAAGGGAACCTAGATACTATCATGGTGCTATTGGTCAACAACTTTATAAAAAAATTACTACCCATCCAATACTGCTCTTGTATAGGTCAAGCTTCTACAAGGTATAAGAAAGGACTGAGTCAGATCTAACTAAGACAAGGTTGTATCGAGGCTTCGATCATCGATGGACATTGATGACGAAGAGACCAAAATCGAGGGAATTATAAGATGAAGAAATTTTAGACCACGATAAGAAAAAATTATGATAAGTCTACAGGGTTGAATAAGGCACGATTAGGCAGGTATTTGGAGAATCAAGTCATGGTGACTAAATCAAGGGAATTAGAGTAGACATGAATCGATACCTATGGTGATATGGATATTAACACAAGGAGTGATACCAACTAAGGGATTGATTTTGTAATTAAGGCACAACTAAAAAAAAGGAAGGATCTACTCATTTGGATAATTAGAAGGCTTGTTGCTGCAAAAGCAAGAGGCTTATGGTCGTAAAACAAGATACGAATTATTAATAGGAAGGATAGGAATACAGTCGATAAAGTAATACAACACCTTAATCTCGATAGTATACTTCATATAAATTTTATTCTATATAATCTCACCCATACTATTGACAACCCACTTCTAGCTATAGATAAGTACCATACAATCCTTATAACTTCGCCTAACTCGTATATTCCTAACTTAGTAGGTAAGGTTCAAGGATAAACTAAGCAGGTACTCAGGTCTATTACTCATGGCATACTATTTACTACTGACACTCTTCAAATCATGATTGGGATTGGTCATTCCAATACTAGTCTAACCTTCAATTGAAATGTCTATCTATTCTCATGCAACTTACCCCTTCAATTACCTATCCCTTTGTACTATTGTTCTTCTAATTTCTGCTATCTTTCTCATAGAAGTCCTCTTGGCTAGGTTACTATCCTATAACACAAGCATCAAGTCATAATCATCTCTTCTAAGTGATAATTTCATCGAACTCCATGAAATGGTAAGATTCTACACAGGCTTAGGTCTAATCTTAACTACAAGGTTTGTCAAGCTATTCTATTCATTATGAAAATATCAAAAACATTTTCTAAAGTCTTCCTTAAGGTTGGTCCTATTGGTTCATGGGACTACACATATTCTAAGGTTTTACTAGGTATCCTCTCAATAGTTACCATAGTCATCTTAGTCATTATGGAAACTCGATGTCTATCCTAACCAATATTGATGATTGGTAAAGGTTCTAGTCCAACACTAACTGCTGGTGGGAGTTCTAATATCTATTTGATAAGAAAAAGTTCTCTGTTAAGGCTAATCCTTATATAAAACTCCAAGCTATCCTTTCGTTCTAGTAGTCTACCTAGTACATGCATCTATCTTACCCATTTCTATCATAGATAACCCTTCTTATGAATTATTCTACCAACCCTGCTTATATAAATATATAATTAAAAGTCAAGTACAAGTGTTCGTCCTTCCGAAATAGGAAAGAACGAGATTCAAATGATAGGGAGTTTAGGAAGGGTATCATCGAATATAATTTTTGAGGTTCAAAGGTGATAATTAGAAATCAAAAGAAGGTTCAAAGCAATTATGGATTGAGATCCTATCAAACATATCCTAGTGCAGGCTCGTTCAGTATAGTAACGTAACAGAAATAATTTAATCGTGACCTGCATGAGCCACCATAAAAACTATGTCACGTCCTAGTCCCAAAATATCGAGGGACTAGCCACGTGGCAATGGCCAGCAGCACAACTCTAATAGAAAAATCCAATTTAATGGACCCGTTAGAGTGCACTTAAGCTATAATATTATAAACAAAGGTCTACAACACCAGTCACAGCTCATATATCTAATTTCATCCACAAATAAGAATCAAAATTATAAGGGGTAGTCCAGTCACAATAATAAAAAAAATAAAACTGTCCATCAACAAGTGCAGTAAATAAATATCGCGGGAAACAATCTGTCATCAAAATAATAAAAAGATAAATATCCAAGTAAATCTATCCAGTAGTCACTAAGCCAAGTCCAATGTCCAAGAATCACTAAACATAAATAAATAGAGATAATAACTGCATGCTCAAGAGAAGTCCTCCGGCACAACCTCTTCCTCTGGTGCAAGTACTGCTCCAATGTCAGCTCCTGACCCATAAACCTCGGGGTAACTCTCCTCATTTATACCTGGGGACATAATCCGGATCCAGGTCCTCAGGGGACATAGCATGGTATAATAAACACTCAAGCCAGAAGAAAAGCAGTACAGTAGAAACATAGCCTCAAGGACAACCTACGTAACCAACTAAGTGAAATACAAATTAGAGCATCACTCGTACTCAGGCTGAAACCACTACAGGCTCTGTGTCAGAGAACCCATAGCGGCAAGTAGTATCTTGAAGGGCCAATACATGTGCCAAAGCTCTGGTACAGAGACTAAGGCACTCTCCAGTAACATAAGTATATATATATATATATATATATATATATATATATATATATATATATATATATATATAACCAAAATAAGTCTGTATTATGGTGTGACTCTCTCCTCCCATGTAACCTCACGTATCACATAGTAACACGTAGGGCCAAGACCTATATCTATCACCACGAGTCATAAGTACAAGTAAATAAGTATGTCTGTAAATGTCACGAAGCCTATAGTCATACACAGAGTTCTGGTACCAAGAAATTTACATATGAAAGTAAACTCATACAAATAATACAACATGATCTACTGCAAGGTACACTTGCCTGAATCTTTCTGATGAGTGAACATAGATCCTGCTTCAGCAATCCCAGTCATATCATTACGTACTCCTACGAACATATAATATCCACCGATCAGTTATCATACTAAGATATGTTACACAACTATTTCATAGTCATTTATGGTCAAAACTAGGTTACATGACAACTAGTCTAGTTTTAGGTTCAAGTTGGTACTAAGCTACACCATTAATATACCATAAATATATTCATAAAATATACTCTAATAATTCTAGAATAAATATTTAAAATATCTATAATTAAGATTTAATCTTTTTTTTATCTACTGGGTCTAGTCACTAGGGTCACATAGTTGCACAACTTGTCCACTAGTAGGTTGATTGGAACAAATCGGTACATACAAAATATAATTTTTATGATATATAATAAACATAAAAAATATGTAATTCAGAGATCTCTAACATGGAACCCATGATTTTAATCATCGAAAAATAATGTATCGAGTTGGTGGTCTCACAAGTTAAAGTTACAAGTCGGATTCATGAGTTTTTCGATGTTCAATGAGTTGTCCTATGATAATGGATGCACAAATATGTATAAAACTCAACGAGATTTGTATATAGAATATTGGAGTGATAGAGAAATATATTAGGAACATTACCAAGTATTTATTTGCTGTTGTGGCGAGTCACAAAGCGGTGCAAACAGCGGTGCATGAAAACTGGTTCAGCCTGGACCAATCTTCGTAAAATGCTCGCCACTGGCAAACGGTTGTGATCCAGGTGCTGTGACAAATATAGAAGTTAGATAACACATAAGGGTATGCGTTAGAGTCACTGTGATAGAGGTTTTGGAGATGTGGAGGTACTGGAGTAGCCTGAGAAGGGAATAGACTGAATTCGGATTTAGCCTGGACACTTCTGGTAGATGGGCTATTTTGAGAAAGTTAGAGTGAGTTTTGATGGAAAGTTTGTGAAAAGAAAGTGTTTTTAATAGGGAGAAGAAAAAGCATACTGAATTTTATATAAAGATACTTATTGTGGAGGGAGATATGGACGGATTGGTGGGGTGTTGCTAAATTCAGATTCAGCCTGGGTAGGGGTAGAAAATTCGGATTCAGCCTGGGTAGAGGTGGAAAGATGGTAGTGTGGAGGAAAATGGAGAAGAATTTTGGATATAGTTTATGAAGAGAAAATGTGAGAAAGAGAGTTAGAAAGAAGTTTTGTTCAGGTGTTATAAGATAATAAGGCGAGGAGAAGTCTATAGGTGGCCAGCCATTAAGGAAGAGATGAAGGGTTGAGAGGAGAGTAATGGTTAGGGAGTTTTTGTAGGTTATGGAAAGAGAATGGTTAAGGGTGCTTGGGAGTTTTGGAAGATGAATAAGTGGAGAGGGTTGGCTACCCATTTAGTGTATTAGACCATATTTGAGTCCAACCTAAAGTGGTTAAGTAGTGAGGTGCATAATTGGGTCAAATCCAAAGTGTGTAGGGCTGAAATAATTTTTTAATGTGTCAAGTGTAAGGTTTGGAGTGGTGTATCATTACATTTGGTATTTTGTACAGAGAAAAATGGTATATAATATTTGGCATGAACCAGGTAGGGTTGTAGGAATGTTTGGGTTGAGTTATGTTGGTGCTGATGGATCAATTTGGTGTAGTTTGTCTAGTCAAAGTGTTATATATATATATAAAAAAAGATTTTAAAAATTAATTTTGTAACTTATTTAATTAAATAAAAATAATTGAAAAATACGAAATTACCCATATACTAAAATGAGGGGGCTTACAAAATGGGACAACATCGCTATGGATTTTATCGTGGGCTTTCCAAAGACATCACGGGGGCATGATGCGATTTGGGTCATAGTTGATCGTTTGACCAAATCTGTCCACTTTCTCCCTATTAAAGTCACATGGAGCGTCGATCGGCTAGCATAGATTTATATTGACGAGATTGTCCGACTACACGGAGTACCTGTCTCAATCGTCTCGGACCGCGATGGATGTTTCTTATCCCGTTTTGGACTAGCCTACAGTCTGCTTTGGGCACCAAGCTAAAGTTCAATACCGCATATCATCCCCAGACTGACGGCCAAACCGAAAGGACGAATCAGATACTTGAAGATATGTTGCGACTGTGTGCGATCGATCTAAAGACTAGTTGGGACACGCACCTTCCGTTGGCGGAGTTCGCATACAACAACAGTTACCAATCGAGCATCCAGATGGCACCGGACGAAGCGCTCTATGGAAAAAAGTGGCTATCTCCATTCTATTGGGACGAAGTCGACGAGCGATAGGTACTCGGGCCAGAGCTGGTGGAGCAGGCCGTTGAGAAAGTTCGCTTGATTCGGGAAAGACTCTGCACTGCGCAGAGCCGACATAAGAACTATGCCGACGCTCATCAAAGACCCTTGGAGTTTATGGTCCGGGATCACGTCTTCTTGAAAGTGACACCAATGCATGGAGTGATGCGCTTTGGTATTAAGGGCAAATTGAGTCCCAGATTGGTTTGCCCCTTTGAAATACTTGAACGAGTGGCAACGGTGGCCTATCAGATTGCACTGCCCATCTCCCCCCCCCCCCGCCCTGGAAGAAGTTCATAATGTCTTCCATGTCTCTCAACTTTGGAAGTATGTGCATGATCTGAGTCATGTGGTTAGCTTCGATCAGTTGGAACTGTGCACGGACTTATCGTACTCAGATGTAAGCCCCCTCATTTTTTTATAGGATTATTTTGGTATTTTTTAATTCATTTTAATTATTTTATTTAATTTAAGTAGATTAGAGTAGTAATTTTTAAAACCTTCTATTAGGTATATGACCATTTGCCATGGCTTTGACAATTTAAGCAATGTACGACCTTTTTTCTTCTAACAAAATTTATAATAATAATTTTAATTTAGTCTAATATAGTTGAAATATGGATGTTGCATTTATTTGATCTTCCCAATGATCCAAAAATATTAACGAACGTCTAGAATTACGGTTACCGTAAAATTTTCTCCTTTTGACTAGAACTTGACCCAAACACAACCCAAACACATGTAGGAATGTAGTGCACCCCAAATATTCCCATGTAAAAATATATTATATATATAAAAATAATATTTAAATTAATTTATTTATATTTATAGGAGTTCTATCTATAGAAAGCTGTATAGGTGGCATCCTAGTTGGCAAATAACTACCTAACCACTTCCCTAACCAACCCAACAACCAAACCTTATCCAATCCTAACCATAACAACCAACCCCACCCTCTCTTTTTCGGCCAAGAGCAGCCCCTCCCTTCTTGACCGAACCTCATTAGCATTAGGATAACCCCCTCCTATATTTAAATTTATTTAAAAAGGCCATATATATATCAACTTACCACTAAACCCTAACCCTAACCATATTAAATCCTTTTCTCGTAAGCTAGCTGACCCCTCCCCTCTCCCTCACACGTGAAAATAGCCCCCTTGCCATCTCACACTCACAACATCATCTCCTTCACCAAAAATCTCTACCTCTCTTCCAAAAGCTCCAATTTTTATCATCTTTCCACCATATCTCCATCCAAACACCATTAAAATCTTTAAGAAGAACCCCATCTTCCCCATAAATATATCAAGAACCCTTTTCATCATCAAAAACCCACCACAAAGGGAGTAGCAAGCCAAGAACAAGCAAGGAGGAGTGTTTCTTGGACAAGAAGAAGCACAATCCTCCAATCCTCCAAAAGTTTCGGTAAATCTTAAATCCTTCTTTCTCGAATCCTATTGCATGATACTTTTAGGTTATGTCAAATTATTTATTTAGATCCCATACTTTGCCATCTTGTTTCCATATTAGAATATATGGATTTTCATGATCGTTTGGTGATAAATTTGCTTGTCGGTAGAACTAGTTTAGGACTTTTGATGTGATTTCTTGAGAAAATCATATTAATTATTAAAACTGAATTGATAAGTGTTTAATTGCTGAAAAATGAGTATTTTAAAATTTATTATGTGTTATTTTAATGTCAAATTTAAACCATATAATTAAGGGCCACTAGCCTAGGTTTTCGGGTGACTTTATGACATTGTTTTGCTAGTAAATAGAGGTTATTTTGGAGGGAATAAAGAGATAAATATTGTAAACCCCCTGATTTTTCAAGAATTTTTTTAAATTTAGATTTTCACAATTTTCTGAAATTTTTCTGGGATTTTTTTGTAATTAAAAATAGGGTTTTAATTATTAAATAATTTTTAATTAATAATAAACAGTATTAAAATATTATGAAAATAATATTTTTTGGGTGTAAAATGAAAAACTGGACTTACGATAATTTTTCTAGAATTTATTGGGCCCCGGACCTATTTTTAAACACCTAAAAATAATGATTTAATTAATTATTTATTTATTTTTAATAAATAAAACCCATTACCCAGACCCAGCCCATTGGGCCCAGCCCGGCCCAACCGACTTCAGCCCGCAGGCCGGCCCAGCCCGTCGTGCCTAGCGGGTCGGGTCCACCCGCCGCCCGACCCGCTACCCGCCGCACCCGCTAGCCCGTTCACCCAGTCGCCCCCGTGCCCGCATCCACCGCCGCTCCGGCCGCTCAGCTCCGCTCCGCCCGGCCACGCCACCCCTCGCCTCCACCTTCCTCGCCCACGTCTCCGCCAGACCCGGCCACCCCCGGCTCCCCTCGACCTTTAAATACCCCCGCTCCTCTCCCCTCCGGCCAGACCCCTCGACGCCACCGTCCCACAGCGGCGCCGCCACCGCTGCCCAGCCCGCCGTACGCCGCCGCCCGCAGCTCCTTCTTCTTCCTCCTCCTCTCCTCCAGCAGCCGGCCGCAGCAGCAGCAGCAGCCGCAGCCACGCCGACGGCCACTTGCACCGCCCGGACTCGCCGCCGTGACGCCACCGTCGCCGCCCCGCTGCCCCGGCCCCCTCCGCCTCAGCCCGGCCGCCGCAGCTCCACCCTAGCCCTAACCCTAGACACAGCCGGACACGGACACGGGGCACAGTGTCCTGTGTCGTGTCGGACACGGTGAACCCGGTTTTTGAGGAGCCCAGTTCAGGTACTTGTAACTTCTTGCTCGTAGCTCTGATTTCGATTTCGTAAATTACGTTGTGAAGCCTGTATGACCCTCTCGGTGCTCGGACAAACCGCTCGGGGCATCGCGTCCTGTGGGGATCGCACACCGCGATCCAAAAACAGGAAAAACAATACCGCGATTCACCCCGGAACTGGGTACGCCCCGCCAAACGGGGCGACTTGGTCGCGCGCGGTCTTCACAGATACGTGCGCGTCGTCGATACGGACGTGTGAGATTTCGCAGAAGCTGATTCGGATGTGCGTGCACACCGGAATCAGCGCGTATCCGCGGACAACGCTCCGTATCCGACTGTTCTGAATCTTGCCCTAACTTTGTGTACACACGTCGGATCGAAACGAAACTTGCGCCATCGGACTCGTACCGATACGTTGGTCCTGTGACCCAAGTTTGGTTCGATTCTGAGAACGTTGACAAAATCGCGTGTCGTGGGCCCCACAGGTCCCGCTCGACAGGCGATTTTGTGATCGACTCATCGGAATCCAATTCTGGAAGTTCCGTTCGGTTCGTATCATCGTTCCTGACCTGTTGACACTAAGTTTGGTGAATTTGGAGACCTTTGACGCTGACACATTTTTTGGTGCAAAGCGGGCCCACATGTGGACCCCGTTTTGACCCAAAATTGCCATTTTTGCCCTTGTCTCCAAATTGGACTCAAGGACAGGCATTTCTAGCTGATTCATATTTTCTGGATCTGATGGTGATGTTTATTTCAGCAACCGGAGTACCGCCTGCAAGTCCAGCTGAAGTCAGAGCCGCAATTGGAACCGGAACCACAGGCAAGTGTACCTCGCCAAAACTTGCAGTCTTTGCTAAATATTCCTTGGCTTAGTTATACATCAGAGGGCAAGTATACCTTGCCAACTTTACAGTATTGTTGCATATTTCCTTATTTTATTTATAACTGTTGTACATGCTTAACCTAGGACCGTGTGGCGTACTTAGCGTCCGATTATCAGTCGGGTGCCAACCCCGTACGCGGTGTTGGGTACGTCACCTAGAGATGGACATTTTAGACCCTTTACTTTCTCGTACTTGTCTTATCAAGTACATTATAACCCAGGACACTTGACACTATTCATGGACAGGATCTTCCTGAGATATTCGTGGTGATTCTGTATAGGATACAGGACTTGACATTGACATATGTTCCTAGATACTATATGACTTGTTGCATTAGATATGATCTTACGTGACATGGACATGGGGCCACATGGACATGAGATATATGATTATATTGGGTGGGGAGAGACACACAGGCTACAGGTTGATTTTATATTATGCCGGCGTCTCAGTCTCTCTCCGAGCTAGACAACCACATGATATCACTGCTACCGGCTCCCCGACTCCGAGCTTGTAGTAGTTTCAACCTGAGTTCTAGTGCTGCTCTCATCTTGCATATCACTTAGCTGGTTATTTAGTGTTTTCCTATTGTTCCATTTATTGCTGGAGAGACACACAGGCTACAGGTTGACTATATTATGCCGGCGTCTCAGTCTCTCTCCGAGCTAGACAACTACATGATATCGCTGCTACCGGCTCCTCTACACAGAGCTTGTAGTAGTCTCAGACTGAGTACTGATGATATTCTCACCTGCATTTCACATAGATGGTTACATATTTACCCTGTTTATTTCATTGACTATTTTACTGCATTAGTATGGCTTATATTTTCTGTACCTTGCTGTCCCCTGAGGACCTGGATCCGGATTATGTCCCCAGGTATAGCCGAAGAGATCCATCCAGAGATATACCATACAGGAGCACTTCCAGGAGCTGTACCAGGACCTGAGGACGAGATCGCACCAGAGGACTTCTCCTGAGCATTGGCTGTATATAGTCAGTTATTTCTGTTTCTATTTCCAGTTTCTTTATTTCCTGTCTATTTGCTTGATGTATCAGACTTGTTCTCGGATTGTTCACCGAGATACTTTTATTGAGATTGTTAGTTTATATTATTTGTATTTATTCTGGCATTTAATCTGTGATTATCTATTATGGATGAGATTAGAATAACCTGAGACGTGTAATAATTGTTCTATTTCCTGTTAGACTACAGCTTAAGCATGTCCTGATGGATCCATTAAATTGGGTTGTCCATCGGTGCGTGCTGTTGGCCATTGCCACGTGTCCAGTCCCTTGATATTTTGGGACTGGGGCGTGACATAGTTTTTGTGGTGGCCCATGCAGGTCAATGACTAAATTGTTCGGTTTCAACTTAGGGACCGAACAGGCCTGCAATAAGAATAGGTTAAGTTTTTTTGGATCTCATCCACTTGCTTGAAACATTCTTGATATCCATATCGACTTCGAATTAATTTCTTGACTTGCATCCTGCCTTGACTCCTGTGCGCCTCTTATTGTTTATTTTTGTTGCAGGGTTATGGATTCACGAGCAAACGACGAGACTCCCATAACGCCACCACGAGATGCTGAGGTAACCAACGAAGATGAAGTAACACCAGTGGATGGAGGGAAATCAGCTCAACAACATGCCTCGAGAATCCAGCAAGATGACATTCCACCAACGACGCCATTTACTCCACCAATGCCCGTAATTCCACCAGGGCAGGCCATGGACGGACAGCAGATATTTTAAATGATCTATGCAATAACGCAAGCTCAACAAGAGGCTTTCAGTCGCAGCCTAGTAACCTCACTAGAGCAGGCAGGTCTACCAGCACGACGGCCAACGACGGGCTCTATTACCGATTTTCGCCAGCTGAAGCCCTGTACCTTCTCAGGCAAGGAGGAGTCCACTGAAGTTCATGAGTGGCTCACCAACACTCAACATCAATTAGAAGCAGCTGAGCTTCCAAGAGAACGTTGGATGACTGCCGTCAGAATGCAGTTGACGGACAATGCACATCACTGGTGGCTATCCGAGGAGACACGGCTCGGACCAGACTGAGTCACTTGGAAAGAGTTCTCTAGACTCTTTCAGGAGATGTACATTCCAGCTGTCGCTCGATCAGAACTTTGGGACAAGTTCAATCACCTTACTCAGGATGCTAAGACGGTGGAAGAGTACAACGCTGAGTTCATTCGTCTAAGTCGCTTCGCCCCAACATTGATCCCGACAGAAGAAGAGAAGGCGGAGAAATTCTTCGACGGACTAAACATTAAGCTACAGAAACTAATTGGATCTGTTGCACCCACTTCGTACTAGGACGTCCTTGCTGCAGCGCGACGCATGGAGCGCGTTATCAGGAGAGAGACCAGTCTAAAGCAGCCATCCATATCAGCACCAGCCGGAGCACCACAAGAAGAAGTTGCAAAAATACCTCACATGCACCAGCCACCGGAAGCATCTCCACAGGCACTACCTATCTGTCAATATTGTCGCAAGCGAGGCCATATTGAGGACGAGTACAGACAAAAAAGGAAAGTATGTTTAGCTTGCGGATCCAGTCAGCATCCATTGAGGGAATGCACTGAGCGCCGAGAAAGAGCACCAAAGGGTAAACAACAAGCACTACCAATACCAAGGCCAGCCGATCCAGCATTGGGAGCACCGCAAACGGAAGTTCAAGAAGTCCTACCACCAGCTCCAGGAGGGTATCAGCCGAGGCCACCTTTGATACCCCAGGCACTACTCTTCCAGCAGGCTCAGCAGCAGAAGAATCGACTGCAAGGACGCGAACAAGCTTTCGCGATGACCGTGGAGGATGCGCAGACTCTTGGAGTAGCTAATGCGCGTAAGTGATTCGTAGTTATCCATTTCTAGTCTTGTTTAGCTCGTGCCTATTGGTTCGTGACCTCAGCCCCAACCTAGTAATTTGCAACTTGTTAATAAATAACCTAGTTTTCTAAAAATTTGTAGTTCTTTTGCTTTAGCTCTGGAAAGTGCATAACTTTTATTTTTAAGGAAACGGTATTTCCCTAAGTATCTTGTGATGTGTTTCGAACGATACTTGCAACCGTGTCATCTCTGCTGACCGGTTATTCTTTGATTGCGAGGACGCAATCCTCTTAAGGGGGGTAGATTATAAACCCCCTGATTTTTCAAGAATTTTTTTAAATTTGGATTTTTACAATTTTCTGGAATTTTTCTGTAACTAAAAACAGGGTTTTAATTATTAAATGATTTTTAATTGATAATAAACAGTATTAAAATATTATAAAAATAATATTTTTGGGTGTAAAATGAAAAACTGGACTTAGGGTAATTTTTCTGGAATTTATTGGGCCCCGGACCTATTTTTAAACACATAAAAATAATGATTTAATTAATTAATTATTTATTTTTAATATATAAAACCCATTACCCTGACCCAGCCCATTGGGCCCAGCTCGGCCCAACCGACTTCAGCCCGCATGCCGGCCCAGCCCGTCGTGCCTAGCGGGTCGGGTCGGGTCCACCCGCCGCCCGACCCGCTACCCGCCGCACCCGCTAGCCCGTTCACCCAGTCGCCCCCGTGCCCGCGTCCACCGCCGCTCCGGCCGCTCCGCCCGGCCATGCCACCCCTTGCCTCCGCCTTCCTCGCCCATGTCTCCGCCAGACCCGGCCACCCCCGGCTCCCCTCGACCTTTAAATACCCCCGCTCCTCTCCCCTCCGGCCAGACCCCTCGACGCCACCGTCCCACAGCGCCGCCGCCACCGCTGCCCAGCGCCGCCGCCACCGCTGCCCAGCCCGCCGTACGCCGCCGCTCGCAGCTCCTTCTTCTTCCTCCTCCTCTCCTCCAGCAGCCGGCCACAGCAGCAGCCGCAGCCACGCCGACGGCTGCCTACACCGCCCGGACTCGCCGCCGTGACGCCACCGTCGCTGCCCCCGCTGCCCCGACCCCCTCCGCCTCAGCCCGGCCGCCACAGCTCCACCCTAGCCCTAACCCTAGACACAGCCGGACACGAGGCACAGTGTCCTGTGTCGTGTCGGACACGGTGAACCCGGTTTCTGAGGAGCCCAGTTCAGGTACTTGTAACTTCTTTCTCGTAGCTCTGATTTCGATTCCGTAAATTGCATTGCGAAGCCTGTATGACCCTCTCGGTGCCCGGACAAACCGCTCGGGGCATCGCGTCCTGTGGTGATCGCACACCGCGATCCAAAAACAGGAAAAACAATGCCCCGATTCACCCCGGAACTGGGTACGCCCCGCCAAGCGGGGCGATTTGGTCGCGCGCGGTCTTCACAGATACATGCGCGTCGTCGATACGGACGTGTGGGATTTTGCAGAAGCTAATTCGGATGTGCGTGGACACCGAAATCAGCACGTATCCGCGGACAACGCCCCGTATCCGACTGTTCTGAATCTCGCCCTAACTTTGTGTACACACGTCGGATCGAAACGAAACTTGCGCCATTGGACTCGTAGCGATACGCTGGTCCTGTGACCCAAGTTTGGTTTGATTCTGAGAACGTTGACGAAATCGCATGTCGTGGGCCCCACAGGTCCCGTTCGACAGGCAATTTTGTGATTGACTCATCGGAATCCAATTCTGAAAGTTCTATTGGGTTTGTAACATCGTTCCTGACCTGTTGACACTAAGTTTGGTGAATTTGGAGACCTTTGACCCTGACATATTTTTCGGTGCAAAGCGGGCCCACATGTGGACCCCGTTTTGACCCGAAATTGCCATTTTTGCCTTTGTCTCCAAATTGGACTCAAGGACAGGCGTTTCTAGCTGATTGATATTTTCTGGATTTGATGGTGATGTTTATTTCAGCAACCGGAGTACCGCCTGCAAGTCCAGCTGAAGTCAGAGCCGCAATTGGAACCGGAACCACAGGCAAATGTACCTCGTCAAAACTTACAGTCTTTGCTAAATATTTCTTGGCTTAGTTATACATCAGAGTGAAAGTATACCTTGCCAACTTTACAGTCTTGTTGCATATTTTCTTGTTTTATTTATAACTGTTGTACATGCTTAACCTAGGACCGTGTGGCGTACTTAGCGTCTGATTATCAGTCGGGTGCCAACCCCGTACGCGGTATTGGGTACGTCACCTAGAGATGGACATTTCGGACCCTTTACTTTCTCGTACTTGTCTTATCAAGTACATTATAACCCAGGACACTTGACACTATTCATGGACAGGATTTTCCTGAGATATTCGTGGTGATTATGTATAGGATACAGGACTTGACATTGACATATGTTCCTAGATACTATATGACT
Source organism: Iris macrosiphon (assembly GCA_036927795.1). Taxonomy (NCBI): domain Eukaryota; kingdom Viridiplantae; phylum Streptophyta; class Magnoliopsida; order Asparagales; family Iridaceae; genus Iris; species Iris macrosiphon. The sequence goes on along the minus strand of JAYESA010000004.1, from coordinate 229,675,962 downwards.
TGTTGCATTAGATATGATCTTACGTGACATGGACATGGGGCCACATGGACATGAGATGTATGATTACATTGGGTGGGGAGAGACACACAGGCTACCGGTTGATTTTATATTATGCCGGCGTCTCAGTCTCTCTCCGAGCTAGACAACCACATAATATCACTGCTATCGGCTCCCCGACTCCGAGCTTGTAGTAGTTTTAACATGAGTTCTAGTGCTGCTCTCATCTTGCATATCACTTAGCTGGTTATTTAGTGTTTCCCTATTGTTCCATTTATTGCTGGAGAGACACACAGGCTACAGGTTGACTATATTATGTCGGCGTCTCAGTCTCTCTCCGAGCTAGACAACTACATGATATCGCTGCTACCGGCTCCCCTACACAGAGTTTGTAGTAGTCTCTGCCTGAGTACTGATGATGTTCTCACCTGTATTTCACATAGATGGTTACATATTTACCCTGTTTATTTTATTGACTATTTCACTGCATTAGTATGGCTTGTATTTTCTGTACCTTGCTGTCCCCTGAGGACCTGGATCCGAATTATGTCCCCAGGTATAGCCGAAGAGATCCATCCAGAGATATACCGTACAGGAGCACTTCCAGGAGCTGTACCAGGACCTGAGGACGAGATCGCACCAGAGGACTTCTCCTAAGCATTGGCTGTATATAGTCAGTTATTTCTGTTTCTATTTCCAGTTCCTTTATTTCCTGTCTATTTGCTTGATGTATCAGACTTGTTCTCGGATTGTTCACCGAGACACTTTTATTGAGATTGTTAGTTTATATTATTTGCATTTATTCTGGCATTTAATCTGTGATTATCTGTTGTGGATGAGATTAGAATAACCTGAGACTTGTAATAATTGTTCTATTTTATGTTAGACTACAGCTTAAGCATGCCCTGATGGATCCATTAAATTGGGTTGTCCATCGGTGCGTGTTGCTGGCCATTGCCACGTGTCCAGTCCCTTGATATTTTGGGACTGGGGCGTGACAAATATTTTCTGAGATTAGATCAGAATATAATATGATATAAAATATTTTTTTATAAATATAATTTATAATAATAGACTGGCAATGTCTCGAACAAGTTCCGGACAAAACTAGTCAACCTAAAGTGGCCAAAATCTTGAAATATGTTAATTTTGTCAAATCTGAAATTTATTGCTAAAAATTCATATAAATCATGTTTAAATCTAAAATATATGATTTATTATGATTTATGGTCATATCCTTTAATTGGGGACTTAAACTTAAATTTTGGAAGTCAAAAACCAAGAAACTAGGTCCCGATACCCTGTAAAAGTAAGCAAAGTTGTTAGGAATAATAACGGGCTTAGTTTTGCATGGCATCAAAGAAATTATAGAATTAAATTATAATTACAAGAATTCATGATTGGACCCTTAAGTATTTAATTGGTGTTTAGGTCAATTGAATTCCGAAGGAGTGGACGTGAGATCATCTTTACCATCACTGACTGCAGAACCAGGCAAGTGTACATTGCCAAGATGTTTACAATTTTAAATTATTTATTTGATATTATTTATGCATTAGATATTATAATTGTATGGCTTGGTTGATGTACTTGTTGAGCCAAGGGCCGTTATACGATACTTTGTGTCCGAACAAGATTCGGGTACCGACATCCTCTATGGAGTCGAGAATCGTAGTTAGAGAGTCATTCTTTCGAACCCATAATTTTTGCATATGTTATTTGCACATCCGACCGTAGGACACTTGACACGATATTCATGTGGTAGAGTCTTTCACAACTTGTTCGTGGTTCTTGGACTCTGGATAGGACTACAGGATGCATGCTATAGTAATATAGATAGTTATACATATTGACTATGACTTGTGCTGATAGTTAGAGGTCATGATCTTGCGTGTCTTGATTGAGACATGATGTTACATTGGGTGGGGAGAGGCTTCATCGTGCTCTGGGCATATTTTACTTATTACTATTTATGTGTATTAGGCTTTAGGTTCCCTATGTAGAATCTAAGGTATTATATTTATATATACAGCTTCCTCTTGGTTCCCTCACACGGAGCCTTGAGTGTACTATTAGATTACGGAAGTGTCCCTTGAGATCTTCCATGAGTACCAGCCCGGGGACGATACCATACTCTCATTTGCATATCACATAGTTGGTTGTTGTAGCTTTCCCAATTTTTATAACACTATACTGTTTACTTCTGGATTGAGTGTTTATTGTACCTTGTTATGTCCCCTGAGGACCTGGATATGGATTATGTCCCCAGGTATTGATGAGGAGGTTTATCCTGAGATTTACGGGTCAGGAGCTGATATCAGAGCAGTACCAGCAGCTGAGGACGAGGTGGTACTGGAGGACTTCTCTTGAGTCTCGAATTATCTTTATGTTTGATGCCCTGTGATTCTTAGTTATGGATTTGGATACTTTCTCTCTCATTATTTTGATACGGGTTGTTCCCCGTAATATTTATTTATTATATTGTGATAGACAGTTTCATTTATGGCATTGATGGTTGAGACTGGTTTATCATATTTTCTCTTGTTTATGAATTGGTGGATGAGATTAGATATATAGACTATGACATATATATTGTAGACCATTTCAGTTCTATTATAGCTTAACTGCACTCTAAAGGGTCCATTAAATTGGGTTTGCTCATTGGAGTTGTGCTGTTGGTCATTGTCACGTAGCTAGTCCCTTGGTATTTTGGGACTGGGGCGTGACATCAGAGGAGCATGTGCAGATTTTGGATCACAAGAAGAAGGTGCTGCAGAACCGTACAATGTCCTTAGTTCACGTGTTGTGGCAGAACCATTCAGTAGAAGAATCAACATGGGAGATGGAGTCGGGGATGAAGGAGAAGTACCCTTCATTGTTCGTTCAGTCGGAGGTAAGACCTTGTTCTTAAGTTTCGGGATGCCTATGCCTCGCCGCCTATGCATCGCCGCCGCCCCCCGCGCTCGCACCTTCTCCTCCTCCCCCGCCTCCCGTCGCCGTTGTAGTGCCTCAAATCCCGATTCAACCGGGATGCGCACTATATAATTAGGCTTGTGGCTAGTCTGTCTGAGTCTGTAAACCCCCTGTATTTCAGGAATTTTAAAATTAATTTTTCTCAAATTTTTCTGGAATTTTTCTGGTATTTTTAACTAATTAAAACTAAGATATTTGGTAATTAAATAATTTTTTAACTGAAGTTAAATAATATTAAAATATATGAAAATAATATTTTTATGTGTAAAATAAAAATTAGACATAGGGTAATTTTTCGAGAATTTATTGGACCCCGGAAACATTTTTAAAGCCCTAAAAACTAAGTTTAATTAAACCAAATAAAACCCTAAAATAAACCTGGTTTATTTGTGAATCAAACCAACCCGAACCGGACCCGGTTCAATTGAACCAACCCAAACCCTGCGGGTCGGATCCGGGTCTAACCCGCCTAACCGAAACCCGCTCCGGCTTCCCGCAACGGCCGCCGCTCCGCCTCCCCGGCCAGCAACGGCCGCCGCTCCCTCTCCCACTCGCCTCTATATAAACCCCTCACTCCGGACGCTCCCATCCACCGTCGTCATCCCCTCAGCCGTCATCCCCGTCGAACCCCCAGCACCACCGCAACAGTCGGCCACCCCTACCTAGGCCTTCCCTCCGCCTCCACCCGCCGTCGTCTCCGCTTCACTTCCCCGACCAGAACCCCCAGCCCGTCTTCTCCGGCGACCCCGAAGACAGAGCCGCCTCCGCCTATCTCTCCGACCCACAGCTCCGCCTGAGCCGCCACCAGTGCAGCCCGGCCGCCTCCGCCGAAGTCGCCTCCGCCGAGCAGTCTCCTCCTCCTGCCGCAGCAGCTCCGGCGAACCGTCTGAACCCTAACCCTAGAACAGTGCCTAGGTGTGTCGTGTCGCCTCGCCGACACGAGGAAACCCAGTTCTGCGTAGCCCTGTTCAGGTATCATTTTCTCTCTCCTCGTTGCCCCATTTTCTGTTCCGTCTGTTGTGACGTGAACCCTGCGTGACCCTCTCGAAGCCCGTGCAACCCGCTCAGTGCGTCGCATCTTGTGGTGATCGCGAACCGCGATCCAAAAATAGGAAAATATTTGCCCCATTTTCCTCCGAAACTGAGTATGCCCCGCCAAACGGGACGACTTGGTCGCGTGCGGTCTTCACCGAAAGGTGCGCGCCGTTGATACGGATGTGTAGAATTTCGCAGAAGTTGATTTGGATGTGCGTGCACACCGGAATCAACGCGTATCCGCCGACAACGCCCCGTATCAGCCTGTTCTGGAACTCGTTGTAACTTTGTATACACACGTCGAATCGAAACAAAACTTGTGCCATCGGACTCATAGCAATACGCTGGTCCTGTGACCCAAGTTTGGTTCGATTCTGAGAACGTTGACAAAATCGCGTATCGTGGGCCCCACGGCTCCACTTGACGGACGATTTTGTGATCGGCTCATCGGAATCCAATTCTGGAAGTTCCTTTGGGTTCGTAACATTGTTCTGGACTTGTTGACACTAAGTTTGACAAATTTGAAGAATATTATTTCTGATACATTTTTCGGTGTGAAGCGGCCCACATGTGGACCCCGCTTTGACCAGAAACTGTCATTTTTGCCCTTGTGTCCAAATTGGACTCAAGAACAGGTGTTTTTAGCTATTTGATATTTTCTGAACCTGATCATGATATTTATTTCAGCAATCGGAGGACTACTTACAAATCCCGCTGCTGCCAGAGCTACAGTTGGAGTTAGAACCCCAGGCAATTGTACCTTGCCAACATTGCAGTTCTTGTTACATATTTCCTGGATTTATTTATATCTTGTACATGCTTAACCTAGGACCGTGTGACTTTACTTAGCATCCGATTAATATTCGGGTGCCAACACCGTACGCGGAGTTGTGTAATGTTACCTAGAGATGGATATCGACACCCTTTACATTCTCGTGCTTGCAATATCAAGTACGTTATACCCAGGACACCTGATACTATTCATGAGACAGAATCTTCCTGAGATATTCATGGTGATTCTGTATAGGATACAGATTTCATGACATATACTTTATTCATATGCTTAGATATTATTTTGACTTGCTGCATTAGATATGATCTTGCGTGTCATGGATATGAGACGTATGATTACATTGGATGGGGAGAGATTTACCATACAAAAGGCTGATTATATATATATTACTTTACTTGAAGTGCCTTAGACTCTGACACAGAGCTTTGGTACATTACTGGCCCTTCGAGAGAATACTGCTATAGGTTTCCCCCACACAGATCCTATAGTAGTCTCAGCCCGAGTATGACTAAAACTCTCACTTGTATATCACTTAGCTGGTTATATAGTTTACCCTATTGTTTCATTTATTGTTGCACTGCATTTATTTTGGCATGAGTTATTTTGTACCTTGCTACGTCCCCTGAGGACCTGGATCCGGATTATGTCCCCAGGATTGCAGACGAGATCGATCCCGAGGTATACGGGACAGGAGCATTAGCAGGAGCAGGCACTGGAGCAGTACCAGATCCAGTAGACGAGTGATCCCCGATGATATCTTCTGAGTATATGCTTTATCCATACTCAGTATTTGCAGTTGTTATCTTTAATTATGAATCTTGACTATTGTAACAGACTTATTATCGGGTTGTTCCCCGATTTATTTACTTGTGACTTGATGATATTTTTATTCTCTTTTGTTGTTATTGATGTATTCATTCTGTGGATGAGATTAGTAGACCTTATTGTTATATTACAGCTTAAGTACGCCCCGATGATCCATTAAATTGGGTTTGTCCATCGGTGTGTGCTGCCGGCCATTGCCACGTGTCTAGTCCCTCGATATTTTGGGACTGGGGCGTGACATAGTTTTTGTGGTAGCCCATGCAGGTCTACGACTAAATTGCTTCGGTTTTAACTTAGGGACCGAGCAAGCCTGCAATAGGAATATGATAAGTTTTTAGGATCTCATCCACTTGCTTGAATCGTTCTTGATATCTATATCAGATTCGAATTAATTCCTTGACTTGCATCCTGCCTTGATTTTCCTGTGCGCCTTTTATAGTTTATTTTGGATGCAGAGTAATGGATTCACAAGCAAGCAATGAGACTCCCGTAGGAACACCACAAGTTGCAGTTGTCACCTACGACGATGAAGTGACACCAGTTGGTGGAGGACAATCATCTCAACAAAGCAATCAAGCAGATCAGCACTCTTCCAGCAGGCCCAGCAACCGCAGAGGAATCCACCACAAGGACGCGGACAAGCTTTCGCGATGACCTTGGAGGATGCGCAGACTCGTGGAGTAGCTAATGCGCGTAAGTTTTCGTAGTTATCTGTTTCTAGATTTGTTTTAGCTCGTGCCTATTGGTTCGTGACCTTAGTCTTAACCTGGTAATTTTAAACTTGCTAATAATTGATAACCTAGTAATAACCTAGTATGTTTTATAAGTGATAATCCAGTTTTCTAAAACTGTAGTATTCTAGATTTCCTTCATCCGGCAAATTGCATAACTTTTAATGCTTAGGGAAATGAATTTTCCTAAGTGTTCTTCTTAAAACCCTCAACCTTGATTCTTCTTGATAGTAATGTGCTTCGAACAATGTTTGCAACCGTGTCATCTCTGTTGATCGGTTATTCTTTGATTGCGAGGACGCAATCCTTTTAAGGGGGGTAGATTGTAAACCCCCTAATTTTTCAGGAATTTTAAAATTAATTTTTCTCAATTTTTTTGGAATTTTTCTGGTATTTTTAACTAATTAAAACTAAGGTATTTGGTAATTAAATGATTTTTTTAACTAATGTTAAATAATATTAAAATATTATGAAAATAATATTTTTATGTGTAAAATAAAAAATTAGACATAGGATAATTTTCAGGGAATTTATTGGACCCCGAAAATATTTTTAAAGTCCTAAAAACTAAGTTTAATTAAACCAAATTAAACCCTAAAATAAATCCGGTTTATTTGTGAATCAAACCAACCCGAACCGGACCCGGTTCAATTGAACCAACCCCAAACCCTGGGGGTCGGATCCGGGTCTAACCCGCCTACCCGAAACCCGCCTACCCGTAACCCCCAACCCTTTCTCTTTCCCGACTATCTCTCTCCCCGGCGTTGCTCCGGCTTCCAGCAACGGCCACCGCTCCGCTCCCCAGCGCCGCTTTGCCTCCCCGACCAGCAACGACCGCCGCTCCCTCTCCCACTCGCCTCTATATAAACACCTCGCTCCGGACGCTCCCATCCACCGTCGTCATCCCCTCAGCCGTCGTCCCCGTCGAACCCCCAGTGCCACCGCCACAGTCGCCTCCACCGAGCATCCAGCGCAACCCCCAGTGCCACCGCCACAGTCTTCCCTCTGCATCCATCCACCGTCGTCTCCGCTTCACTTCCCCGACCAGAACCCCCAGCCCATCTTCTCCGGCGACCCCGAAGACAGAGCCGCCTCCGCCTCTCTCCCCGACCCGCAGCTCCGCCTGAGCCGCCACCAGCGCAACCCGGCCGCCTCCGCCAAAGTCGCCTCCACCGAGCAGTCTCCTCCTCCGGCCGCAGCAGCTCCGGCGAACCGTCTGAACCCTAACCCTAGAACAGTGCCTAGGTGTGTCGTGTCGCCTCGCGGACACGAGGAAACCCAGTTCTGCGTAGCCCTGTTCAAGTACCCTTTTCTCTCTCCTCGTTATCCCATTTTTTGTTCCGTTTGTTGTGACGCGAACCCTGTGTGACCCTCTCGATGTCCGTGTAACCCGCTCGGTGCGTCGAGTCCTGTGGTGATCGCGAACAGCGATCCAAAAATAGAAAAATATTTGCCCTATTTTTCCTCCGAAACTGAGTATGTCCCGCCAAACGGGACGACTTGGTCGCGTGTGGTCTTCACCGAAAGGTGTGCGCCGTTGATACGGACGTATGGGATTTTGCAGAAGTTAATTTGGATGTGCGTGCACACAGAAATCAACGTATATCCGCCGACAACGTCTTGTATCGGCCTATTCTGGAACTTGTTGTAACTTTGTGTACACACATCTGATCGAAACGAAACTTACGCCATCAGACTCGTAACAATACGCTGGTCCTGTGACCCAAGTTTGGTTCGATTCTGAGAACATTGACAAAATCGCGTATCGTGGGCCCCATGGCTCCACTTGACGGGTGATTTTGTGATCGGCTCATCGGAATCCAATTCTGGAAGTTCCGTTGAGTTCGTATCATCGTTCTGGACTTGTTGACACTAAGTTTGATGAATTTGGAGAACATTATTTCTGACATATTTTTCGGTGTGAAGCAGCCCACATGTGGACCCCGTTTTGACCAGAAACTGTCATTTTTGCCCATGTGTCCAAATTGGACTCAAGAACAGGCATTTCTAGCTATTTAATATTTTTTGAACCTGATCGTGATGTTTATTTCAGCAACCGGAGGACTACCTGCAAATCCCGATGTTGCCAGAGCTACAGTTGGAGTTAGAACCCCAGGCAAGTGTACCTTGCCAATATTGCAGTTCTTATTACATATTTTCTGGATTTATTTATATCTTGTACATGCTTAACCTAGGACCATGTGACTTTACTTAGCGTCCGATTAATATTCGGGTGCCAATACCATATGCGGAGTTGTGTAATGTCACCTAGAGATGGATATCGACACCCTTTACATTCCCGTGCTTACAATATCAAGTACGTTATACCCAGGACACCTAACAATATTCATGATACAGAATTTTTTTGAGATATTCATGATGATTCTGTATAGGATACTGATTTCATGACATATATTTTATTCATGTGCTTAGATATTATTTTGACTTGCTGCATTAGATATGATCTTGCGTGTCATGGATATGAGACGTGTGATTACATTGGGTAGGGAGAGATTTACCATACAAAAGGCTGATTATATATATATATATATATATATATATATATATATATATATATATATATATATATATATTACTTTACTTGAAGTGTCTTAGACTCTGACACAGAGCTTTGGTACATTACTGGCCCTTCGAGAGAATACTGCTATAGGTTTCCCCCACACAGATCCTATAGTAGTCTCAGCCCGAGTATGACTAAAAATCTCACTTGCATATCACTTAGCTGGTTATATAGTTTACCCTATTATTTTATTTATTGTTGCACTGTATTTATTTTGGCATGAGTTATTTTGTACCTTGCTACGTCCCCTGAGGACATGGATCCGGATTATGTCCCCAGGATTAGCAGACGAGATCGATCCCAAGGTATACGGGACAGGAGCATTAGCAGGAGCAAGAACAGGAGCAGGCACTAGAGCAGTACCAGATCCAGTAGACGAGTGATCCCCGATGATATCTTCTGAGTATATGCTTTATCCATACTCAGTATTTGCAGTTGTTATCTTTAATTCTGAATCTTGACTATTGTAACAGACTTATTATCGGGTTGTTCCCCGATTTATTTACTTATGACTTGATGATGTTTCTATTCCCTTTTGTTGTTATTGATGTGTTCATTCTGTGGATAAGATTAGTACACCTTATTGTTATATTACAGCTTAAGTACGCCCCGATGGATCCATTAAATTGGGTTTGTCCATCGGTGTATGCTGCTGGCCATTGCCACGTGTCACTACTAGAAAAAGCGGGATTAACGACGCATTTTAGCGACTCCATTTAAAAACGTCGCTAAATTAGCGACTCCGTAAAAAACGTCGCTAGACGTCGCTGAATGGCGACATTTAGCGACGTTTAGCGACTTTTATTAAGATTTAAAAATATTAGTCGCTATAAGTTTGATTAAGGTCGCTAAACGTCGCTAATATGTATAATTTAGCGACGTTTAGCGTCGTAATTAGCAACGTATATATTAAAAATATTTAGCAACGTATTTAGCGACATGTATGACGTCGCTAAATTTTTATTTAGCGACATTTTTTTACGTCGCTAAATTTTGGTTAATTATGGCTCAGTTTTCTTTTCCCCCATCTGCGAAAATTTCGAAAGTTTTTAAAACCTTTCGAATTCCCCCACCCCCCCGCTCCGGCGACCGGCTCTCCACGGCTGCGGCCGGCATCCCCCTCCTTCTCCTCGAGCTCTAGGTAAACCCTAACTCTCTCTCTCTCTCTCTCTCTCTCTCTCTCTCTCTCTCACACACACACACACACACATGTGATACTGACACAAACTTGACAGACACGATACACACACACAGATACTGACAGACACACACGACACACACACACTGACGCAGACATACACACACACACACACTGACAGACACACACGACACCTAGGGTTAGGTTTTTTGACCTGGGGTTAGGGTTAGGTTTAGAGTTTTTGATCAGGGGTTAGGGTTAGGGTTAGGTTTTTTGACCTGGTTAGGGTTAGGGTTAGGTTTAGGGTTTTTGATTAGGGATTAGGTTTAGGGTTAGGTTTAAGGTTAGGGTTAGATTTTTTGATCAGGGGTTAGGGTTAGGTTTAGGGTTATCAATTTTTACTGTTCAATATCAATTTCTTAATACTTCCATATAGAGTATTTGGGTGAATACTCTATTTTCACCCAAGTATTCAATACCTATATCCTTGTATCACAATTACCTATTGTATACCTTGTCCTATATTCCATAGCACTTAACTTGACATTTACCATGATACCTATACTCAAGTACACTGCCACAACTCTCACTGGTATACTAGGATATTACAACACAAAGTGAGTACTTTTCCCATCCTTACACTCAATATTCACTGTTCTTGGACTATAATTGAACACTTGACCTTGAATATCCCCTTAAACCTATACTGCACCTAACACACACTAATACCTCATCCCTATCAACTTTGGTAGTAAGAGTTTTATACTACACACACAACCAACTCTTAACATGATACTAACACACAACCATGATGCTCCTCTACATGAGATGAACATCTCATACCCAGGTCTGATTTTAGACTACTCCAATGCAAGAGTTCTCCTTCCTTACTACATTACCACTCAACACCCAACCTCCTATGATATAGACACCAACACTTACAACCTAGTCTAATACCAAGCTATTTTGTTTAGTGTATAAGAGCATACTACCTTGTATAACACATTCAATACATACACTTATCTTACTCAAAATATCTCACACTCACACCATACCACACTAATCTCAGACACCCATTACAATATTTGAACCCACACTCTCTCTAGGACTGAAACCATGTCAGACCTTCCACACTACAAATAGAACCCTGGTATATGGTACTCGAGTCCCAAAATACTTTTAAACTCAAACCATGTATCAGTCCTAAATGATACACACTCACTCAATCGTATATCCTCAACTCTACCTAACACTTTATGCATAGGTTCTAATAAATAACCTATTTTCAAAACAATATTATACATTTTTTTGTTATCTTGTCTTATCCTACTGAATGATATTATCTTGTTGAATAGTACTTTCGTACTTGGGTGATACTTATGATACAAAAACTATGATACTTTATACTTATCTTATTATGGATATCAAGACCCAACTTTTGGATAAAGGTTGCATACTAGCCTTTAGAGAAAGATTATGAGTTGTTAAGGCTAACTCTCCTCTAGTTCTTTTGATATGTGGAGGGGTAGTATGTGTATAATTCTAAGGTATTGAGGGTTAATTTTATATGTGTCTGAGAGGGCACTGCAAATGTGAGTGCAGGTGTCCATGTGTTGTGTGAGTTCAGGTGTGTGCAAGTGAATGAGGATAGTACTAGAGAGGTAAGTAACAGTTAAGTGTTGAGTGCCAAGGTAGATAGGTAATTGGTTAAGATAGGTTAGATAGTAAGATATTGGTTAAGAGAAGTTGATATCAGTTAGAATAGCAATGTGGAGTAGTGTTATAAGTTGGGCTAATAAAATAGAAGACTTGACAAAACCCTAATAATCATCATCATTCGTATTATCATCTCCATCATCAATACTACCAATAGATTTGTATCTGTTGGTTGACTAGATACATCTTATAGTATTTTTATTGTTAGGACAAAATATTGAGCAATAGATATTATGGTATCATTATTATACTGCAACAAACAGCTAATTCTTTGTGAGTCATCTAATTCTTCCATTCCGCATTATTAAGGATATGTCTTAAGTAATATCGGTTATCAATTATATTCTTTGTTTTCATCTATCTTACCAGATGGCACCCAAGAGAGTCCTACTGTTAAGGAGGAAGTGATGCCTCCTACTGTTAAGGAGGAAGTGATGCCTCCTACTGTATCTCAGACGGGGAGTTCCAGTCACCCAGCACCTATAGCGGCTGTATCTCAGACGGGGAGTTCCAGTCACCCAGCACCTATAGCGGCTGTATCTCAGACGGGGAGTTCCAGTCACCCAGCACCCATAGCGGAGATTGATAACATAAACGCTATTTATGCGCAATATTTGAGGGACTGGTATCTGCCCCAGCGTATTGGATATCCTCGAGATTGATACTGTGATGTTTCATATACTTATATATTATGCATTTTATGTGACTGTGATAATATACATTTTGTGACGCTATTTATGCCCTGTGATACTGTGATAATTATATATTATGTATTGTGTGACTGTGATATTTGTGTGTATTAATTGTATGACTGTGATATTTGTGTGGATTAATTGTATGACTGTGATACTTTTATTCATATTAAATATTGTTAATCCGGTGTTGAGTGTTCCACCGAAGGGGTCGGCGAACCCAGAGAATTCAACGGAGGGTTGCTCCGGGTCTATTTTTAATTAGAAATTTATAAATTGCAGTTTGGAACAATTCATTTTTTTTTTGTAAATTTAGCGACGTATTTAGCGACATTTAGCGACGCCTAGCGACGTTTTTTATACGTCGGTAAAAAAGTCGCTACTTAGCGACGTCAAAAGCCGTCGCTAATTACGTCGCGAAACGTCGCTGTACGTCGCAAAATGCTGACATGGCAGTACTGCCAGGTCATTAAAGACATCGCTGTTACGTCGCTATATAAGTCGCTAATTAGCGACGTTTAGCGACTTTAATAAACGTCGCTATTTAGTGACGCGGTGTCGCTAAACGTCGCTAAATTTAGCGACACATTAAAGTCGCTAAAAACGTTGGTATAGCGACGTTTAGCGACATTTTTTGTTTTAGCGACCTGGTATTTTCCGACTGCTTTAAAACGTATCTAATTAAGTCGCTAAACGTGTTTAGTGATTTTTTTTGTCATTTAGCGATGTTTTTGGGCGTCGCTAATTTGACTTTTTCTGGTAGTGTGTCTAGTCCATCGATATTTTGGGACTGGGGCGTGACAGAGTCGTAGTTTGGTGTTTAGAATCTTCGGCATCCTCTTGCCATGGACAAAATGAGATGATCCTTTCCAACTCATGGATAGGCCTCTATTGAAGCGAATCTAATAGTTTTCGTGTTTTGTTGCTTGATTTTCTTGATGTCACTTTGGGATTTTATTTTGGTGTTGCTTTCGATTTGCTTGGTTTTAGCTGTTGGCCTTCTCGCTTGGAGCTTTGGTTCTTGGGGAGTTCGGGAGGAAGGATAGGCAAAATGATTCTAACCCGGTGCTCGTGCTATTGCAGGTCCGCGTAAATGACGCTTGATCGTCGCTAGGCGAAACTCCTTATTTCAACACTTTCCTTAATAGGTGGGTGGTTTGGACCCTTCTTTCCTACTTCTTCACGTCCACATCTCTAATGATTCAAACGTTCAATCGATGATGTCCGGCTGAACGCCTAGGAAATTCTTAACCATAATGCATGCCAGCCACTAAGAAAGGAACATGGAAATTGTAAACTAACTTGTATATTCATGTACATGATCTAGACACGAGCTTCAAAATAAAGCGGCAGTTGTGGTTCGAAACCAAGGAACTACCTGATGGAATACAACATCTGAAATATTGGTTGCGGCCTGGTGCCTATGAAAGTTTGGACCCACGGGATACCCAAATTGGAACACAGCTTTGAGAAAATATGAACTGTTGCATAAGTATATATATTGCTGCTTTACTTCTTCTATTTTATCTCATGCATTGTATGATAGTTGAACTGCTCACGCATTTGCATGGTCTGGGATAACTTGTGCACAAGGTTTGACATTTCCTAGAAACGGTATTCCGGGGCACTGGAACTATATCGACCAGGGGGAATATTTGATCGTGCTAGTCGCGATTCATTGTTGGACCTTCAGTAGGGCTTGCTACCCGGGCTGACAGGGCGCGTCGCAATGCCTTGGATAAGTCCCCATGGTATCGATCGCACCAATGACCGCATATAGATAGAACACATGCTAATTTATTGTCTTGTGCAGATGGTAAGTATACTTGTGTTTCGGTGAAGAGAAGGCGCACATCGGTTGAGTAAGCGACCGATGTGCTATATGGGTTCAACGTTATTTGTTCCTCTAAAAACCATGCAACTGATATGAACTGAATTCACTTAGTTCTTAATAGCAAGATCATTTTAATCCATGCTCGCCCCTAATAAGCAAGTGTTGATTTAGGTGAGTGGGTTCGTCTCGCTCACCAGTACAAGCTGAGTACTGACCCAAGTTGTGGGCAAACATTTCAGGCACTCAGGGTTTTTGAGGTATAGTTGAAGCAAGTTCATTTTGGAGGCGTGGATTTTCAATCTATACAAGGACGTAATGTACGGACGACAAGGCTTATCTGATGTAGCGCGCCCTACCTTTTGAGTTTTTTTTTTTTTTTGTAAGGCAAACCAAGTAGATGAGAGGCGCATCAAATGTAAACTCTTTGTAAATTATTCTGAATTATCAATGAAAAGCATATTTTCTTCCTATACTTTGTCTTCAACTATCTGTGAATGTGTTTTCTAACTTGTGTTTCAAATGGATTCCTATCACTACACGTTCTTGCCTTGTGCGAGCGCAACTCTAGGCTCGCACGACATCACGTCCAAACGAGGACGATCGGTTCAGCAAAGGATCCAAGCGAGGACGATCGACCCTTGCGGGATCGGGACGTGACAGCCTCCTCCTCCTCCTCCCCCCCTCCCCCTTCCGGCCTCCACGCAGCCCCGCCCTGGTGTCATCTCGTGTAGCGCTCCCCTCCGGACTGTCAAAATTTTGACAGTCCTACAAATTGGAAGGACTGTCAAAATTTTGACAGTCCTAAAAAATTAAAATATTTTTTTAAAACTGTCAAAATTTTGACAGTCCTTTCAATTGTTAGGACTGTCAAAACTTTGAGAGTCCCTCAAATTGATAGGACTGTCAAAATTTTGACAGTTCTGATAAAAAAATTAATTGAAAGTGGACAGTCAGATGAGTAATTTTTGAAAATGACAAACTTATAATTATAAGAATAAATTTTGAGGTGTGTACCGAGTTTTTTTTTTTTTTTTTTGTAGTGTCTTGATCGAAGGCCTTCATTTATTGGGCAACTATAAATAACGACCCAAACCTGGAATTACTCGCCAACGAACAACTCATCACTTCCCTCCTTCCCTTCCCTTCCCTTCTTTCTTCTTCTTCCTCCTCCTCACCAGACACCACCACCACCACCATTTCCCCGAACCCTAACCCTAATTTCTCTCTGTACAATCCAGCATCATATTTGCCGGATCTCACCGGTCGATCGGGGTCCGGTGAATCCCCAGAAGAAAGAAAGAAAGAATGGGAGACGATTTCAACCTGGCGCTGGTGGTGGTGTCGGCTGCGGCGTGCCTGCTCGTGGTGGCGGTGAACGTGTACCTCCTGGTGAACTACCAGCACCCGGACGACGCCAACCAGGCGTACCTCCCCAAGCTCGTCGTCGTCCTCGGGCTCTCCGTGTCCGCCCTCTCCATCCTCATGCTCCCCGCCGACATCGCCAACCGCCAGGCCTGCCGACGAGCCATATACAACGGGGCCTGCCGCTACACCCTCCCCATGAAGTCCCTCTGGCTCGCCGTCTACGTCGCCGACGCCCTCCTCGTCTTCTTCGTCATCCCCGTCGCCATGTTCTACTACGAAGGAGACCAGGACAAGTAGTAGTAGCTATTATTATGGATCATCGACCTTTTCCTATTTCGTACAAACAAACAAACAAAGTTGTCATCTTTTCTGTTTCTTTATTTTGCGGCAGGAGCGTCGGGAAGAGGATGAAGACCGCGCTGAAGTGGGTCGCATCATCGGTGGTGGTGTGGGTGCTCGCGCTCGGGATTCTATACGGTATATATTATGGATTGAACCATGATATTCGTAACTCTAAAATGTCCCTCCAAATCATCTTTTCGTTATGTGGCATCTGACGTGATGGTCATAACATGGCACGCTTAATTCGGGACAATTTTTAATATTAAAATTAACATTAAAATTAAAATTAACTTTTTTTTTTTGGTAATTAATTTTTTGGATTAAAATTTGCCATGTCAGCTGTCATGTTAGATGTCACGTAATAATATTTAACATGTCATGTCAGCTGCCACCAGACCAAATCAGCTGTCCGACATTTTCTGTCCAAACTTTGTCCCCCCTCTATGACAGGAGGGGGAGGGGAGGGTGTGGAGACAGGGTTTGGACAGAAAATGCCGGACAGCTGATCCGGTCCCAACTGCCACATAAGAAGGGATGATTTGAAGGAACACTTTAGAGGTACGAATAGCATTTCTCGTTATGGATTTTATGATTTGTTGAATAAATAAATTAGGTTTGGGCGACTGGTGTAGCCTTTCGGTTTTGGCATGTCCATCCAGATATTGAAATTGTCACTTTCTTCTATTGTTAAGTTTAGCAAAGAAGAACTAAAAGACAAAGATAATTATATGATAAAAGAAAAGAAAAGAAAAGAAAACAATATCCACAATGATTACCATTTGTGTAAGTTGTATATTATGAATCTGCAACATTCTTACATCTTAATATTTATACATGCAATCAATAATGAGGATAATTTGTCTATGAACAAGTAAAATAAACAACAATATTCATTGTGGATACATAATTCAACAATGTTGAATACTATTATATTTACTATTAAAGAAAACAACAAATAATGTATAAAATTATGCCTAAATGTATTACTTATTTTCTAGTTCCTTTAAATAATATTTTATTATTTTTGGCTTCCAAAATCAAGAACCCAGGTCGGAAACTGCCGGAACTTGCAAAATCACTGATATTGATACTCATAAGAAGGGGACCAAAACATATTCCAATATCGATACTTCTAACTTTGGTCGAGACCTTGCACCTGCATTAGTTTGAGCCTTGTGCTAATGTAAGATCCATTTTGGAATATAATACACGTTAGGAAGTCCTTCAATTACAAAGTATATGGCCTTAGAGCCAGTTTGGTAACTTGAAAGTGGGAGTAGAAAGTGTAAAATCTTGGAAAGTGAAGGAGTTTCTCAAAATCCATTGTTTGGTTCAACTTGGATTTGTACTTGTAGTGAAAACTCCGTGCTATCATTGCAATAGAATTATTGTCCCCCACTTTGTCCGCTCCACTTTCAACTTTTAACATCCACTCCAAAGAAAAGGATGTTGCTTGGAAAGTGGAGTTTGGAAGTTTTTTATAATAATTTTTTTAACTTAAATAGTTAATATTATTCATAAATAATTAGTTAGTGTTATAATAATGACTTAATAATTATGATACTTAAGTAATTAATAATACATAATTATCATTAAATATTTAAAGTATTGAATCAATATTCATAAATATATTATAAAACAATAATAAGTAATTGAATAATATTAAATAACAATAAATAAATAATATTTAATAATTACAAGATATTTAATTAATATTAGATTTAGATAGTGATTATATGCTAACTAGTATGAAGAAATCAAGATAGTTAAATAATAATACTTAATTAATTTTATGGTAATGTTTTAACATAAATTAAAAATAAATAATTGGTTAAAGACATAATATTAATAATTTAGTTATGAATTTAATCAGATAATTAGTATTTACTATTAAGATGTAATTATAGTAATTATTATTAATTAAGATGATTAATAATTAGTTAATTATTAGTATTAGTATCTTGTAATTATAAAAAAAAAAAAATTTAACATTTACTATTATTATAATGTACTCTCTAACTTTCGACTTAACAAACCAAAAACATTTTTAGAATTACAATGGACAAGAAACTGCATGGAATTCATGCACTTTCTATCTCTTGAAAGTGCAAATCCAAATTCTCCAACACTTATTGTTTACTAAATAGGCCCTTAACAAAGCTTAATGGAAGAAAAGGGTTCAAATATACAGCCCTAAAAATTCGGCATACAAACTTTGTTGTTTTACCCATAGTATGCAGTATGCAGTATCGGCCGATCTTGATACGGCTGACACCGATACGGTTTGACATGTCCCAATTCGATACCAACCGATATCGATATTGACCGATACAGACATTAGGAATCTCTTTTTCAGTCAATTCGGCAAAGAAAATTGAACGAAAAAATCCCTCAACAAGGTTGTAAAAGCATGTGAAAGAAGAAAACTAATATATCACAACTAAACCAATTGGCAAGGTGACTACTATTTCATTCAATTCCAAAATTATTAGAAGCAATACAGAAAATACTTAAAATTATGCATAAATTTATAAAAAAAATCTAAAATTTTAATAATTATTTGCTTCCCGATACGAAAAAATTCGATACTCCGATCCAAAACTGTCGATCCTGCCGATCCCGATACTCATAAGAAGGATCCGATACCGATACTGCGAACCTTGGTTTTACCATGAGCATTACTTGTTAGGCAGTTGTTTAGTTAATTTAGAAAGTCTTTCTGACTTTATAGCTAGAATAATGAGTGTTTAATACCAATAGTTGTAGCTTCTAATCATCATCATTACATAATACTACATTTTCTTTACCTGTGTTTGTTTCTTTGTCATGCGCAACTTTAAAGTTCGTCTCTAATACTTCATTGATCTCTTTATTGCCTCCCTGACTCACAATGTTTTAATGTATCAGGACTAGTTGGCAAGGTTGATTTCTCGGTTAGGCACCTCTCTTCAGATGCAACAAACTTCCCATCTACTTGGGATTTCTCAAGCAGCCAGCCTTGTGTTGGTCAATCAGCTCATCAGGTAGAAAAGGAAGTTTTTGTTTGATGTAAATATAGATTGCTGTCCTCAGAAGTACACTTCATTCTTCGACATGAAAGCTTGTAGTCACCATCACAATTCTTGTGCTTGCTTAAATGACTTGTGACTGGTGTAGCCTTAGTGGTGACAAGGCTGATGCTTGCCTGCTCCCTTTTTCACATACTATATTTTCATGATGAGAGTTTCTTACTCTGTTGATCTTTGGTTGTGATTTCAGTGTGATGCGTACACTGCAAGTGCTTCTTCAGAGACAACCTGGACAATGCAAACCACCTTTCCAGAATATGTGGTTGCCCTTGCAACAATTGTTGGATCAGTGCTTTTCTCAGTATGTGTTCTTATTCTTTAGATTTGAGGACTATCTTTGGCACTTTGATGTGAAGTGAACGTGGACATGACGTATACAGAAAAAGTTAACCTTTCTGGTATACTAGCAGTTATACTTGTGGGCTTACAAGAAATTCCATATTTCTTGTGGTAAATAGATTTAGTTCATATTTATCAAATAAAAGTTTGTTGTTTTTGTTGGCATTATGCATCCATAGTAGAATGCCATTTCCTTTATAGAAGTCTATGCTTTGGTAAATCTTTTTTTTTTATCACCAATAAGTGTCCTTTTGTTTAATAAGATAGATATTTGGCGGTGTTGGAATTGCTTCCTTGCCATTGGGACTCATATATTCATTTATAAGGCGCCCCAAGGCTGTGATTACTCGCTCCCAATATATAAAGGTAAATCCCACTTGTCTTGTTAACTTTGATTCCATTCGTAGTTGAACAGCAATAATATCGAAAGTCAGATTCTATTTCTGAATGACTGCTTTGAGATCTTGTAGGAGGCAACTGAATTGGCGAAGAAAGCTAAAGAATTGAAGAAAGCAGCTGAGGTCCTGCGTCAGGATGAGAGGAATGGAGCCAAAGGGAGAAAATGGCGCAAAAATGTCAAGGCCGTTGAGAAGGTATACTATTTACCTGCAGTTTTTTTTCTCCTATTCTTTGCACTTTTATTATTGTCTTTTAAATTCTCTCTCATGATAGTTGACTTATATTATGTCTTAGTCCTTCACTCCCTTTGCATGAAAAGGAAATTTGTTTTTAGTTTCATAACCCTAGCAACCTTTCTTGTTATATTTTCCTCGAAAAGACTAATTTGGGGTTTAAGGTGCATTATTTTACTGTTTGCAATTATGGACATCTTTTTTTGTTATAATAACAACAAAGCGTTTATTTCGTGAATTCATCGACAGTTTATCACATCCAACGGTTCATTTTCTTGTTTTTTTGGCTCCTCCTTTTCTTGGACCTTAATTTATTGTTTGACATACTGAAGGAGTTACTTCTCTTGGAAGATGACATGAATGATTTGGAAGAGATGTATCCTCAAGGAGAACAGGTGTGAATAATTCTTTTATCAAATACTCTAGAGGTTGTAGCTATGTACAGTGTTTCTTATTTCTCGATGCTTTTGATTCTTCAACAGGCAGAAACAGCATGGGCTTTAACTGTCCTTGGCTATTTGGGAAAACTTATCCTGGGTGTCCTTGGGTAAGTTCTATACACAAATACAATGTTTCTGCTGCATACTTTTTCAGGTCTATTAACCGCTTATGATCATGGTGCCTCATTCTCTTTAATTCATAATTGTTCAAATCTTAAATTAGAGCTATCTTGGTGAAGTCTCTTGTAATATGTTCAAAAATTGCACCTTCTAATAAATTGAACTGTTACTTGTGCTCTTCTTTTGTGAAGAAGTGAGAGAGTCAAAGATACGAAAATGGATGCTGTAGTAACTAGAAATAGGATCCTTTCTATGTCGTCCATTTTACTTTCCTTTCCTCACTTTGTACCAAACCAAAGACGACATTAGTGTTCTGAAATCTCTATAAATTGGCAAACTATTGACAAAAGAGATGTGGTAATATATATATATATATATATATATATATATATATATATATATAACTTTCATCATAATTGGATGGAATAATCCGCTTTCCTATGGGATCAAACCCATTCAGCCAGCCATGATGCGCTATGTCTCCACATGTCCGCTTCCCCATGGGATCGAACCCACCCACCCAACCATGATGTGCTATGTCTCCACCTGCTGACTATAAAACACAGCATTGAGTCATATATATAGGTGGATAAAATATAGGTGGAGATAGAACATATTGTCAAAAGACGGACCCTAACAAGTCTATGGCTCCTGATGGTTTTGGAGGTGCTTTCTTCAAGAAATATTGGGGTTGCTCAAGTCGGATACTCTGGAGGTGGTCAGGGAATTCTTCGAGTCAGGCAAGCTCTTCAAAGAGCTCAATCATACTTTTGTGGTTCTGATTCCTAAAGTTGAAGGGGCTATCTTGCTGTGACTTTAGGTCCATAGCGTGCTGTAATTTATTGTACAAGATCATCACGCATCTTATGTGTGATCAGATGAGGGATGTTATGTAGGAGCTTATCTCCCCTAATCAGACTGCTTCTATCTCGGAGAACTGTCACTTTGACCATGAACTTGTGAGGGACTTTAACAAATAAGGGGGGAACAAAGTGTAGGAACCCTAGAGGGGGGTGAATAGGGTCAAGCTAATAAATCAAACACAAATTATTAATAATAGACAATTTAAAATATTAAGTGTGCAAGAAGTAAAGCAATAAGAATACTGACATCCGATGTATCCTGGTATCCTCCTCGAGGCACTCCAGTCCCGAAAATTCTTGTTCGGCTTGAATCCACTATTAGCAAAATAGTTACACCACGAGCTTTGATCCGATGGTCCGTTGACTTCTTACACAAGAGCTTTGATCCGAAGGCTCTCTAACTTCACACAAGCTTTGATCCGAAGGCTTATACACTTCAACCTCTTACAAGATGATTTTGATCTTCTTACAACAAATATAAAGATCTAACTTTTACAACTCAAGAACACTCTAACACAATTTGTGGATAGACATATGAAAGCTTTGGTGGAGTGTTTGTGGATGGCCTTTAGTAGATAGGAAATTTTTAGGCTCAAAGGGGTCAACCTTGAAAGAAGGGGTTCTAGGCTTCATATAGGCCAACACAAAGAAAAAGCAAAAAATGCAACTTTCAGCCTGCGAACGGTATACTACAGTATACCGTTGGTATACCGGTCTGCAGTAGCAACGGCTATAAATATGACCGTTGGGATCATTTAATACACATAATCTGACCGTTAGATTGCCAACTGTGATGAACCGGTATACCATCGGTATAGACCAGTATACCTTCAGTATGTCGGTCCAAACGACAGAGAGCAATATTTATATAAAATTGGTATATCGTCGGTATACTCCAGTATACCGTCGGTATGTCAGTTTTCAACCGAAAATGACCCTGGGTTATTTTCTACCCTAGCTTTCGATTTTGCCATCTATTTCTTGTATTTACAATTATTCTTAAGACTCGTTACAGACTCTAGACAGACTATAGCAGGTGCAGGCTTCTTCAGAGTCTGGAAATGATGATTGGCATAGCTTGGCTTCTTCACTTGATAGATGATGGATTTTTTTCCTTGACGGCAGTTGTCCTGAGATACCTAGATTGTGAAATCTGGATACCCACGGGGAAGCTGCCCTCTCGACCCCCGTCCGCTGACCGGGCAGCGGAACCCCCGGGTGCGTGGCTCAGGAGATGTCGTAGGCGGTTCAGAGAAATCTTCTGGGATGACGTCGTCTTTGGCCCATCGTGATTTCTTTATTGCATAAGTCTACATTTTGATCTTGCTTATTGCTTTTCTGCAAATACATGTTAGACGAACAAAGCAATGTATATAGTAGCAAGTATTGTACATTTAATACACATTTGGACTATGCTAAGTTTAAGTACTAATAATGTAGTGATAGAATGATTATTAGTGATATTAAAAAGTTAAACTTAATCGAATAACCATATTCGAAAACATGGTTAGATTATTGGGCTAATACAAAGCGTACTTGAAACTGGACCTCAGAAAAGCGTATGACACAGTGAACCGGGACTTCTTGTGCCACATTATGCTCTTGATGGATTTTGACAAATAGTGGGTAGATAGGGTACGACAGTTTGTTTTCTCTCCTTCCTTCTCTATCCTTATTCGAGGTCAGCCAGAGGAATTCTTCAAAAGTAGCCGTTGTCTGAGGCAAGACGACCCGCTCTCTCCTTATGTTTACTATCGTGATGGAGTTTCTTACATGCAAGTTGGATGATGTGGTCTTGGATGGGCTTATTATCCCCATGTTTTGGAAAACCAAGCCAGTGGTTTCCCATCTTAACCTTCTTGTGTTTGTGGAGCCTTCAAATAGAACCCTTGACTCCCTCAAGGGTATAATTCGATTGTTTGGAAAAGTGGTCGTGCCTTCAGCTGAACAAGAACAAGAGCCAAGTGTTTATGAGTCGTACATGTGGTCAGAAGGAGGTTTGGCTAGCCATGATGCATGGGTTGTTAACCCGGGGAATAACTCCCCATTAAGTGAGCGGCTAAGTAGATAAATACGAAGCTGAAACGTCCACGCTGTAGCACACTGAACCAGCCACGCTGAAGCTCAAGTCCAGTGGGAGCAACCTCCACGCTAGAGCCAAGGTCCAGCGGGAGCAGCCTCCATGCTGAACCAAGGTCCAGCAGGAGCAGCCTTCCGCTGGAGCTAAAGTTCAGCGAGAGCACTGGCTACACTGGAATGTTGGTCGTGCTGGACTACGAAGCTCCACAATGCACCATGCTGCACGCGCGTCAAACGGAGCGCAAGGCAAAGACACAAAAATGTCATCTTGTGCCTGGTGCGTACGTGCGAAGTACACAATCAAACACCACTTTGCGTCATTCGTCCACTCCAGCACCCGAATCCGAGGGCCTAGCTGTCACGACCCGCACCCGGAAGTTCGGGCACGAGTACGTGGGTACGTCCAGCCTACGCCGCAGAGTCGGCGGTAGTACGCTGTCTAGGTCAATCCATCTAAACTAGTCTAACTCATTCACAATTAACATAGGCAAGATAATAATGAGGATAGAAACTTAAAATTTGCAACTGAAATAAATGTGACAACAAATTCAAATGTTTAGTACAGGAATTCCAAAATGAAATCGGGGACAAACCCGATTAAATAAGATAAGAAACAGAATAAAAGATAGCTACTACTAGCTACTCTGCAGCAGGGGTCTCCTGGGTGGGTTCTGGCTCCTCATAGGTATCATCTGTACCCTCATAAGGACCATAATAAGTAGGGGCAAGATCCTCATCATCGCCTAAATCAACAGATCCAGTCAGAAAAGGAGCAAAGTACACAGTGCACAACAATATTAAACTAAATATTTATGACAATTAAACATTGAATATCATGTTAAGGAAATTGCATAAAGGAATGTTAATATCTCAGAGTCAAAACTATAAACAGGAATATGAGAAAACAGAAGTAAACGAGCAGGAAAAGAAACTACACAGTCAGCAAGAATATAACATGACCAGAAGTTATCTGTATGAAACTTGTGTTTATTTTTAGAATACTTAGTTGGCATGTAGGGGTTTATAAGGCTAATCCGGCCGTCATGGACGGCTATTAAACACGAATAATCGAGATCCGGCTGATGGACAGTCGTGTACCACCAGCTATTAAACACGGCAAGGGGAAGGATAAACTACATGCCTTCTAGTATTCTCCCACCCGACATGAAAAACAAGACATGAATTCCAATATTCAAGACATAAAATATAGTATTCTAACACTACGTGTAATCAGCAAGGGTACTAGTAGAGCAGGGAATTTAATTATCACAATATAAAGATTAACTTGAAGTGCAGGTACTTGCCTGTTGTTTGGATCTGATTAATTTGGTTCTTGGGGGAAAAGTCCAGAGATGAGTCCAAAAGCTGAAATAGACATTACCATCACTCTCAGAAGATGTCAAATAGCTAGAAACGCCTGTCCTTGGATCCAATTTGGAGACAAGGACAAAAACGGCAGTTTCGGGTCAAAACGGGGTCCGCCGGTGGGCCCGCTTTGCACCGAAAAATGCGTCCGGGTCAAAGGTCTCCAAATTCACCAAACTTAGTGTCAACAGGTCAGGAACGCTGATACGAACCCAACGGAACTTCCAGATTTGGATTCCGATGAGCCGAACACAAAATCGCCCGTCGAGCGGGGCCTATGGGGCCCACGACACGCGATTTCGTCAACGTTCTCAGAATCGAACCAAACTTGACCCACAGGACCAGCGTATCGCTACGAGTCCGATGGCGCAAGTTTCGTCTCGATCCGACGTGTGTGCACGAAATTAGGGTAAATTGTAGAAAAGCCGGATACTGGGCGATGTCCGCGGATACGCGTTGATTCCGGTGTGCACGCACACCCGAATCAGCTTCCGCGAAATCTCACACGTCCGTATCGACGGTGCGTACGTATCTGCGAAGACCGCACGCGACCAAGTCATCCCGTTTGGCGGGACGTACTCGGTTCCGGGGTGAAACAGGGTCTGGTTTTTCCTGTTTTTGGATCGCGGTGTGCGATCACCACAGGCCGCGATGTCCCGAACAGTTTGTCCGGACACCGAGAGGGTCATACAGGCTTCACAACGCAATTTACGGAATTGAAAAAGGAGCTACGAGGCGAAAGTTACGCGCACCTGAAGGGGACCCGAAACAGGGTCGAACCGTGTCCGACTCGTGTCGGACACGCGAAGGGAATTAGGGCTAGGGTTAGGGTTCAGGGGGGAATTCGGCCGTGGACGGCGGAGGGCGGCCGGAGAGACGTCGGCGAGGGCGGGGGACGGTTCGCCGAGGGGCGGCGCGTCGTCCACGGGGGCGGCGGTGGCTCAGGGCGGCCGGCAGCGGCGGCTGCGGCTGCTGTTCGTGCTGCTGCTGCTGGAGTCGGGCGGGTGGCGCCGGAGGAGGAGCGGAGGTGAGGGGAGGGGGTGCTGGCGGAGCTAGGCGAGGCGGGGCTGGGCACGGCGGGGGTCGACGGCGGCGGTGAGCGGCGGAGCGGCGGTGGCGTTCTGGGGAGGGATAGCCGGAGTCGAGGGGTTTTGGGGGCTTTATATAGGGCGGAGGAGAGGGGCTGGTGGCCGAGGAAGGCGGAGGACGTGGCGGGCGAGCGGGGACGGCCGGTGCGGGGAGGGCGCGGCGGAGGCGGCGCGCGACGCGGAGGCGTGGGGCTGGGTCGTGCGGTTGGCGGGTTGGGGGTTGCGGGCGGGTCGGGTTGGCTGACCCGACCCGACCCGATAGGGCGGGGGACTGGGCTGGGCTGGGCTTCGGCCCACTGGGGTAATAGTAAATTAAATAATTAAGTAAATTAAATAATTATTTATTGCCAATTAAATAAATAAATAATAATAATAGTAAATTAAATAATTATTTAAAATTAATTTTTAGGCATTTAAAAATAGGTCTGAGGCCCAGAAAAATTACCCTAAGTCCAATTTTTCATTTTACACCCAAAAATATTATTTTCATGATATTTTAATATTATTTATTGCCAATTAAAAATCATTTATTAATTGAAAAGCTTGATTTTAATTAAAGAAAATTCCCAGAAAATTCCAGAAAATTGGGAAAAATCCAAGATTTAATAATTTGAAAATTTAGGGGGTTTACAACCTACCCAACTTACAAAAATTTCGTCCTCGAAATTTAAGAATAACAAGGCACGAAAAGAAAGGCCGAAAAATAAAATAAAATATACCTCAGGTTTCAAAAAGATAGGGATATCGCTCTCTAATCTCGTCTTCTCGCTCCCAGGTGGATTCGCCGGGAGAATGATGCTTCCAAGCTACGCGAACCAGGGAAATAACCTGGTTCCGTAGGACTTTCTCCGAGCGATCCAGTATCTCCACGGGTTGCTCTTGGTAAGTCAAACTTGGGCCTACTTCGAGCTCTGAGTGATCCAAAATGTGGCTGGGGTCTGACACATACTTCCTCAGCTGCGACACGTGGAAGACGTTATGGACTCCTTCCAGAGAGGGTGGCAATGCCAGACGGTATGCCACTTCTCCGATTTTCTCCTGAATGCCAAAAGGTCCAATGAATCTTGGGCTGAGTTTTCCACTCCTTCCGAACCTAATGGTGCCACGTGTCGGGGAAATCTTTAAGGACACCAGCTCTCCAACCTTTAATAAAGTCATAATCAAGCCTTAGTTCCATAAGCAAAATATTTAATTTGACTTGAATTTTATAAATTTAATTACCTCAAATTCCAAGGGCCTTCGGTGGCTATTTGCCCAATGTCGTTGCCTGTCTTGAGCCACTCGAAGTCTATCCCGTATCTGTTTTACCTTCTCAGCTGAATCGATCACCATCTCTGGTCCCAGCAAGGCTCTTTCTCCAACGTCGTCCCATGATAGCGGGGTACGACATCTTCGTCCATACAGAGCTTCAAATGGAGTCATCTCGATACTGGCTTGGTAGCTGTTATTATAAGAGAACTCCACCAGGTGTAGATAGTCTTCCCAGGATCCTCCAAAATCCAGAACACATGTACGGAGCATATCTTCAAGGGTCTGGATTGTACGTTCCGATTGCCCATCGGTTTGGGGATGATAAGCTGTGCTGAATTTGAGTTGGGTCCCCAAACTGGCTTGTAAGCTCTTCCAGAAGTGAGAGGTGAATCTTGAATCTCTATCGGAGACAATACTTACTGGAACCCCATGTAACTTAACAATATGTCTGATATATAGATCTGCCAGCTTCTCTGTAGATAGCCCCACTTTGAAGGGTAGAAAATGTGCCGACTTGGTCAGTCTATCCACTATCACCCAGATTGCATCCTTTCAACTAGGTGTCCTCGGAAGTCCGGAAACAAAATCCATTGTAATGTGTTCCCACTTCCACTCCGGAATGGGTAGTGGTTGAAGCAATCCTCCAGGTCTTTGTCTCTCTGCCTTGACTTGCTGGCACACTAAACAACGGGATACGAACCTGGCTACTTCTCTTTTCATGCCATGCCACCAAACATGCGTCCTCAGGTCCTTGTACATCTTGTTGGCTCCTGGATGTATAGAGTATTGCGATCTGTGCGCCTCTTGCATAATTTCTTCTCTTATGTCTCCTTGAGGTACACATAATCTATCGCCATGCCTCAGTGATTCATCTTCATGAATTCTGAAATCTTCTACTAGTCCAGCTTGCACTTGACCTCGAAGGCTTCGCAGGCCTTCGTCTTGAAACTGAGTCTCCTTGATCTTGTCTATTAAAGTAGACTGAATCTGCAAGTTCATCATTTGGCCTTCTTTTCCTGGGATAATTACTTCAATACCTAAACTTTCCAAGTCCTCCAGCAGGTGTCTGTCCATAGTCAAGTACATCGCCATAGGATACCTGCTTAGAGCATCAGCAACTACATTTGCCTTCCCAGGATGATATTGAAGGGTAATATCAAAGTCTTTCATTAGTTCCAGCCACCTTCTTTGCCTCATGTTCAGCTCTTTCTGGGTGAAGATATATTTTAGACTTTTATGATCTGTAAATATTTCCACCTTTTCTCCATAAAGATAATGTTTCCATAGTTTAAGAGCAAAAATGACAGATGCCAATTCTAAATCATGGGTTGGATAATTCTTTTCATGTGGTCGAAGCTGTCTAGAGGCATATGCTATTACTTTCTTATTCTGCTCCAATACACAACCTAGACCTTTTCCAGAGGCATCACTATAAATAGCGAAACCTCCGGTTCCAGAAGGTAAGGTCAGAATAGGGGCAGTAGTCAGCCTTTTCTTCAATTCCTCAAAAGCATGCTGGCATTCATCAGTCCAGGTGAACTCTTCATCCTTCCTTGTTAACTTTGTCATGGGTTCAGCAATCCTAGCAAAGTCCTTCACAAACTTCCGATAGTAGCCAGCTAGTCCCAGGAAGCTTCTAATCTCTGCTACAGAGTCTGGAGTGGGCCAGGATTCTACTGCCGCTATCTTCTTAGGATCTACTGCTATTCCATCCCCAGTCACAACATGTCCCAAGAATTCTACTTTGTCTAGGAAGAAAGCACATTTGGATAATTTTCCATAAAGTTTTTCCTTCCTCAAAGTCTCCAATGCTAACCTCAAATGTTCTTCATGTTCTTCGGGGGTCTTGGAGTAGATCAAAATATCATCAATGAAGACTACTACAAATTTGTCTAGGTATGGCTGGAAAACTCTGTTCATTAAGTTCATAAAAACTGCTGGAGCATTCGTCAACCCGAACGGCATCACTAAGAATTCGTAATGTCCGTTCCGGGTATTGAAAGCAGTTTTAGGGATGTCTTCTTTCCTTACCCTTACTTGGTGGTAACCAGACCTTAAATCAATCTTGGAAAAGACCCGAGCTCCACTCAACTGATCAAATAAGTCATCTATCCTGGGCAGGGGATACTTATTCTTAATTGTCAAGGCATTCAAGGCCCTATAGTCAATACACATTCGGGATGTTCCGTCCTTCTTGGGCACAAATAATACTGGAGCTCCCCAGGGTGAGACACTAGACCTAATGAAGCATTTGTCTTCTAGTTCTTTGATTTGCTCATTTAGTTCTATTATCTCTTTCTTGTTGATTCTGTAGGGATTTTGAGATACTGGTGCTGCTCCTGGCACTAGGTCAATAGAGAATTCAACTTCTCGGTCTGGGGGTAGGCCTGGGAGATCTTCAGGGAAGACATCAAGGTATTCAGAGATGATAGGTGGCAATTCTTCTGTTACTAGGGCTCCACAAATTATGTTATTACCCATTTCTCTAGAACCTCTAGCAAATTCAAATTCTGGCTTGCCAGGGGGCCTGAAGATTACACTGCCTCTGTGACAGTCTATTGTGGCATGATGTTGACTCAACCAATCCATACCCAGTATAATATCAAAACTGGGCACTGGCATTACAAGTAGCCTAGCATACAGTTCTCTTCCACATAATATAATAGGACAATTGTTACAGGCATCACTAACCGGAATGATTCCTCCACCGGTAATGATCTTATAACAATTCCTAAGGGGTTTAGTGATTAAGTTATGCTTCATAAGGAAATCTACTGACATGAATGAATGAGAAGCTCCAGAGTCGAATAAAGTAATAGCTGGTATTGAATTTATAAGCACAGAACCTGTGATCACGTCTGCTGTGGCTTCTGCTTCTTCCAGAGTCATTGCATAAGCACGGCCTTGCTGCGGTGCACCCCTCTGTTGCTGCTGTTGCTGCTGAGCAAAGCGTTGTTGTTGAGTTGGAAGCGGGGGTCCCCTCTGTTGTGCTGCTGGGGGCCTGGCCTGGACTGGAGCCTTTGGTGCAGCGGGGCGTCCTTGAGCAGCAGGACAGTCCCTCAATTGATGTGCTGGGGAGCCACAATAGAGACAGGCACCTAGCCTCTTTCTACAGTCTTGCCAAGTGTGGCCTGGTTTTTGGCAATAGTTGCAAGGGGGAGCTCGCTGGTTCTGTCCCTGAGCCTGGTGTTGGGGTGCTGGAGCTCGAGGGAGAGGACGCTGAGTTTGCTGCGGGGCCCTCTGTTGTTGTTGTTGTTGCTGTTGTTGAAAAGGGCGTTTGTTGGGTCCCGCATTTCCGGTATCTCTTTCTCGCTTCAGTTTGTGCCCCATATCTCTCTCTACGCCTTGTGCCACGCTCAGGATTTCTTCATAGGTACGAGCTCGGCTGGTGGTGACAGCAAGGCGAATATCCGGAGACAGCCCCTTCTTGAATCTACGGGCTCTGTCCTCCGGGGTACGAACCATGTACTCCGCAAAGTGGCTTAACCTGCTAAATTCAGCAGTATATTCATCAACAGATAGATTACCTTGTTCCAGTCTCTCGAATTGGCTTTCGAGAGCTTCCCGAGCCACTTCGGAGTAGAATTTCTCCTTGAATAGCCTCTTGAAGTCTTCCCAGGTGATGTCAGGGGCAGATAATTGGGGTTCATCTCTGAACCAGGTTCGAGCAATGTCGAACAGTTGCAGGCTTGCGGACTCCACTTTGAGGTCATCAGGGACCCGAGCAGTCTTCAGGAGTCTCTCGACATTCTCTATCCACTCATCGGCATAGAGAATGCCCTCAGTTCCGTAAAATTCCAGGGGTCTTAGATTCTTGAAGTCTTTGGCACTCCCTGGCCTCTTGAGTGACGACTCCTGGGGCTTAAGAGCTTCTGAGAGGCTGGTCCGCAGAAGTGCCGTCTGTTCTTTCTGGGATTCCACCAATCCCTGGAATACTCCTAGCAGCTGTGCCCCATCTAGGGTAACTGCCGGAACAGATGGAGGCGGCGGGAGTGCAAGAGTCTCGGGCACATTCTGCTCAGCTGGTTCTGATGTGCCTCCTACTGTGTTCCTGGTCTGGACCATTCTGAAAGATTAAGGGATAGGAAGATCAGAATAGAATACTTGGAAATCAAAGGCGATAGGAAAATTGAGCAGCAATGATACCAAGAATTGAAATAAGGACGCTATACTGTGAATGAGCTTTTCCTAGAATCCTCAATTTTATTCCATACCCTGTCCTAGGGTATTACCCTATTTTAGGATAGGACCTGCATGGGCCACCATAAAAACGTGTCACGACCCGCACCCGGAAGTTCGGGCACGAGTACGTGGGTACGTCCAGCCTACGCCGCAGAGTCGGCGGTAGTACGCTGTCTAGGTCAATCCATCTAAACTAGTCTAACTCATTCATAATTAACATAGGCAAGATAATAATGAGGATAGAAACTTAAAATTTGCAACTGAAATAAATGTGACAACAAATTCAAATGTTTAGTACAGGAATTCCAAAATGAAATCGGGGACAAACCCGATTAAATAAGATAAGAAACAGAATAAAAGATAGCTACTACTAGCTACTCTGCAGCAGGGGTCTCCTGGGTGGGTTCTGGCTCCTCATAGGTATCATCTGTACCCTCATAAGGACCATAATAAGTAGAGGCAAGATCCTCATCATCGCCTAAATCAACAGATCCAGTCAGGAAAGGAGCAAAGTACACAGTGCACAACAATGTTAAACTAAATATTTATGACAATTAAACATTGAATATCATGTTAAGGAAATTGCATAAAGGAATGTTAATATCTCAGAGTCAAAACTATAAACAGGAATATGAGAAAACAGAAGTAAACGAGCAGGAAAAGAAACTACACAGTCAGCAAGAATATAACATGACCAGAAGTTATCTGTATGAAACTTGTGTTTGTTTTTAGAATACTTAGTTGGCATGTAGGGGTTTATAAGGCTAATCCGGCCGTCATGGACGGCTATTAAACACGAATAATCGAGATCCGGCTGATGGACAGTCGTGTACCACCAGCTATTAAACACGGCAAGGGGAAGGGTAAACTACATGCCTTCTAGTATTCTCCCACCCGACATGAAAAACAAGACATGAATTCCAATATTCAAGACATGAAATATAGTATTCTAACACTACGTGTAATCAGCAAGGGTACTAGTAGAGCAGGGAATTTAATTATCACAATATAAAGATTAACTTGAAGTGCAGGTACTTGCCTGTTGTTTGGATCTGATTAATTTGGTTCTTGAGAGAAAAGTCCAGAGATGAGTCCAAAAGCTGAAATAGACATTACCATCACTCTCAGAAGATGTCAAATAGCTAAAAACGCCTGTCCTTGGGTCCAATTTGGAGACAAGGGCAAAAACGACAGTTTCGGGTCAAAACGGGGTCCGCCGGTGGGCCCGCTTTGCACCGAAAAACGCGTCCGGGTCAAAGGTCTCCAAATTCACCAAACTTAGTGTCAACAGGTCAGGAACGCTGATACGAACCCAACGGAACTTCCAGATTTGGATTCCGATGAGCCGAACACAAAATCGCCCGTCGAGCGGGGCCTGTGGGGCCCACGACACGCGATTTCGTCAACGTTCTCAGAATCGAACCAAACTTGACCCACAGGACCAGCGTATCGCTACGAGTCCGATGGCGCAAGTTTCGTCTCGATCCGACGTGTGTGCACGAAATTAGGATAAATTGTAGAAAAGCCGGATACGGGGCGATGTCCGCGGATACGCGTTGATTCCGGTGTGCACGCACACCCGAATCAGCTTCTGCGAAATCTCACACGTCCGTATCGACGGTGCGTACGTATCTGCGAAGACCGCACGCGACCAAGTCGTCCCGTTTGGCGGGACGTACTCGGTTCCGAGGTGAAACAGGGTCTGGTTTTTCCTGTTTTTGGATCGCGGTGTGCGATCACCACAGGCCGCGATGTCCCGAACAGTTTGTCCGGACACCGAGAGGGTCATACAGGCTTCACAACGCAATTTACGGAATTAAAAAAGGAGCTACGAGGCGAAAGTTACGCGCACCTGAAGGGAACCCGAAACAGGGTCGAACCGTGTCCGACTCGTGTCGGACACGCGAAGGGAATTAGGGCTAGGGTTAGGGTTCAGGGGGGAATTCGGCCGTGGACGGCGGAGGGCGGCCGGAGAGACGTCGGCGAGGGCGGGGGACGGTTCGCCGAGGGGCGGCGCGTCGTCCACGGGGGCGGCGGTGGCTCAGGGCGGCCGGCAGCGGCGGTTGCGGCTGCTGTTCGTGCTGCTGCTGCTGGAGTCGGGCGGGTGGCGCCGAAGGAGGAGCGGAGGTGAGGGGAGGGGGTGCTGGCGGAGCTAGGCGAGGCGGGGCTGGGCACGGCAGGGGTCGACGGCGGCGGTGAGCGGCGGAGCGGCGGTGGCGTTCTGGGGAGGGATGGCCGGAGTCGAGGGGTTTTGGGGGCTTTATATAGGGCGGAGGAGAGGGGCTGGTGGCCGAGGAAGGCGGAGGACGTGGCGGGCGAGCGGGGGCGGCCGGTGCGGGGAGGGCGCGGCGGAGGCGTGGGGCTGGGTCGTGCGGTTGGCGGGTTGGGGGTTGCGGGCGGGTCGGGTTGGCTGACCCGACCCGACCCGATAGGGCGGGGGACTGGGCTGGGCTGGGCTTCGGCCCACTGGGCCGGGCCGGCCCAGAAACAAAAAAATAAATAAGTAAAATAATAAATAATAATAATAATAATAATAGTAAATTAAATAATTATTTAAAATTAGTTTTTAGGCATTTAAAAATAGGTCTGAGGCCCAGAAAAATCTAGAAAAATTACCCTAAGTCCAATTTTTCATTTTACACCCAAAAATATTATTTTCATGATATTTTAATATTATTTGTTGCCAATTAAAAATTATTTATTAATTGAAAAGCTTGATTTTAATTACAGAAAATTTCCAGAAAATTCCAGAAAATTGGAAAAAATCCAAGATTTAATAATTTGAAAATTTAGGGGGTTTACACTAGCTCCCAAGGGAAATTTTCAAGAAATTGACGACAAAAACCAATGTTTCTTGGAGGATTTGAACATTTTCCTCTAGTAAAAAAAAAATATTATATCAACCATATAGACTACCACTCCCCATATGTGCAAGTCAATAAAAAAAAGTACCTTATATTGAAATACAAGGGTTTCTCACATGCGTGTGGGACCACTTTCTGGAGAGTAATTTCAATAAATCCCCAACAATTTAGACCGAAAATTATTATATTCAACACTTGATACATTGCAGTATAGGTTTTTAAGTTTGTTGATTCCTTGTCATGTTCTTGCTAGTTCGAAACTTATGGGTGCAGAACTATAATGCTTGTTCAAGCATTGAGAGGGGGTCATGATAGCAGACATCAAAAGATATAACATAAGTCATTATTATGGAACTAAGGCGGGAATATGTCCAATGGTACAAGGAAGGGGGTTTATGTAAGTTGGCTAAATAGTAAATATATAGATACCAAATGTTATTGTGATTTAAGACACATCTGTTTTATAAGTCAATTTTAGGATCAAGTAAAGTCAATGCCGTGAATTGTTTAAATTTTAAAACATCAGGATATATATAACCGCTGAGCTGCATCAGGCATGCGGAGTATCATAGTTACATGACTGAATTTCATTATTTCCTGACTTGAATCCTATATTTGATGCACGTAAGATGACTGTTGTATTACTTTCTTATCTTAGATATTTGTGATAAAGCCATGAGGTTAAAACTTAATACATTTACGCAACTTTGGAGACATTATGTTTAGGAGATAAAGACAAATGTGTATGTATATACAATGGGCTAAGGAGGAGAGCTTATCAATTTCTGAAACAGATTCAGTGACTTGGGGAGAACTTGATAGGACCTAGCGCATACAAAAGAAGCCATATGTTACTGCTGAAGAATTCAGATGGGTAGGGGTGGCATGGATCATTTAATGCATTTAAGATGCTCACCTTATATTCTTGTATTAAGTGTTTGGTTGTTGAAGATGCTTATTCTTTACATCTTATTCTACTGTTGTAACAAACTGCCAAATGAGTCTAGGTTGGTGCCAAGTATTTTTATTTTACACTATGTTGTTTTAGTTCTACTCTTCCATTTACATTCTTAATTTCTTATCCACTTTGGAGGTAAATAGTGTAAACATGTAACATACTGACAACTGAACTATTGATAGACATACTTCTTTCTCCTTACCTTTGTTGACTTTGTTATTAAGTTTTCTGTAAATATATTAAGATCTCAATTCAGACACTATTATACATCTCATTGTGTCAAGGATGAATTAAGCATGTCATTGTTTACTTCTGTTTCCAGGTTGATTGTTTCACTGGCTTGGGTTGCACATATTATTATATACCTATTGATCGACCCTCCCCTCTCTCCTTTCTTAAATGAGGTGTTCATCAAATTAGATGATATCTGGGGTATGCCAAGTGAAGCTCTATTCTGGTCCCTCTCCCCTTTTTCAACATACTCATTTGTCTAAAACTAGTTGTTGTTTATTTGAACCAGGCCTGCTAGGTACTGCAGCCTTCGCATTCTTCTGTTTCTATCTTCTGGTTGCAGTGATTGCAGGAGCAATGATGCTTGGTTTAAGACTAGTGTTCATTACCATTCATCCAATGAAGTAAGTACATCAGAACTTTTTCTTTTCTGTTTAACTGGCATTCCTCATTTTGTTATCTTACGCATGCCTAACTTGGTTCCAGGTGGGGAGCAACACTAATGAATTCGTTTCTTTTTAATGTGGGACTCATCCTTCTGTGCTCCATGAGGTTTGTTTATAATAATAGTGGTTTCTTGATCTTATTCTACTTTTGTTGTGTTGAATCTATATTTGGTTCAAATGGCTCATGTCTTGCAACAGCAACACCAAGAACAATGTTGTTATTCCCAATTTGTGGTTAGCTAGGCCCAAGTGATGTAACACATAAGAATGCTTAATCAAAGAAGAGGCTCCTTTTATAAACTCTAATATCCTCAACTAAGTGTATATCAGTGCAGTCTCATTTAGCAATCTCTTAAAGCCATATGCCTTAGATGTTTGATAATATAGCAACTTTGAGCAGCATTAACTGGATAGTCTGAATTTCTTTCATCTCTTAGTCGTCAGAACATCATAATTCACAAAGCTAGACATCTGTTTAACAATTTCAAAATATCTGCCTAGAAGATTATTTCGCCACTTTAGGTAGTGCCTCTAGCAATATCTCACCTTTGACATCACCTAGTCTTCTAGTTCATGTAATAGGTATTAGGTAGTAAAAGAGGACTTGCAGTGAACTATTAGAATTTACGACTCCTATTAGATTAATTGCCCAGAGAAAACCATGTTACATGCGAAAGCAACTCATAATCAACTGTTACTATCATAGAAGATTATTACATCTTAGAAGTATCGGAAGCTAAGCGAAGTTGAGTTGAGTAAAACTAGTTTGTGGAAGCACAACAATTTTAATCATAAGGATGTTGTCTATGATTTTTGTTCTACTAAGGAGTTCTACAGGAGTTATCCAATGATTGGAGAAATCCGGAGAGTCGAAGAAGCAAAACGGGGCTCAAAAGAGCCAAAGTACCAAATCGGCATACCAACAACATGCCGCCGGTATAATGCCGATATGTCATAAAGTGCTGAAACATTCTAGCAAAATTTGGACACAATTTTGGGCTCGTCAAGCATATCGGAGGCATACCGGAGGCATATCATAGGTATGTCATTGGCTCAGGACCAGGCCATTTAAGGGAACAATTTAGATCGAAAGTTGCTATTTCAACGGTCTAGATTGCTCCTGACTTAGGGATGTTATGGAGATTCTATTTAAGAGTCTTCTCATGACCTGACCTAGCTTAGTGTGCTTGAGGAAAAAGAGGCTTTGCTCGTTTGGTTAAGGAAGCCATTAAGTGAGTCATCAAGGTGAAGAAGGTAAGAGCTCGTTGCGGGAGGGTTTCACAATACAATATATGTTTGTATAATTCTTGTAAAATTCTCTTGTTGATTCAATAAAGTTATTCTCCTTTTACCCCGTGGACGTAGGCCAATCTAGGTTGAACCACTTTATATTGCGCATTTACATGTTTTTCTTGGTTGCTATTATTCGGTTTATTTGTGCCTTTGTTTATTCGTAATCACAAGGAATGCGGGTTTCAATATTGGTATCAGAGCTAAGGGAACCGAAAGAATTTCAATTTATTTGATCTAGTCAACGGTACGTTATGACATTGCTCCCCTCCCCGTTTTCTTTGATTGCGGATTTATTGAAATTGTTGGTTCGTTAAGGTTCGATGGAAAATTTCTCTATTTCGGAATGTCGCGATGACGAGTAACAAGACTAATAGCACCATGTTCAAGGTAGAGGAATTCAACGATAAAGGGAACTTCTCGTTGTAAGATTGAAGGGTTAAGACAATTCTTATGAAAGAAGGATTGTATAAGGTTGTCGCCAATAAGGACCCAAAAAATGCCGATATGACGGAGGATGCATGGAACTATATGGACCAAAAGACAAAGTATGTAAGAGCTTTGTGTCGCCGGTGAGGTGTTTTGTAATATTATCTCATAGACTTCTACATAGTTTTATGGTTGAATCTAGCAGACTTGTATATGACAAGGTCATTGTCTAACAAGTTGTTCCTCAAGAAGCAACTTACAATTTATGTATAAAGGAACAGAAATTCCAAACCATCTGAATAACTCCAATAAGATTGTTAGTGATCTTTTGTGTCTCGAAGTAAAGTTAGAAGAGGAGTACAACGCACTTTTTCTTTTTTCTTTGCTTTCGAGTTCTTATGACCATTTGGTAACAATGATTCTCTAGAAAGGAGACTCTCGAGATGGAAGAGGTAACTACAACTCCTCTTAATAATAATATTATGAAGAGGCCAAATCCAATTGAGGAGTCATCGAGGTTGATTATCAATGAAAGGAAAAAGTTGAAGAATAAGGATAGAGGTAAGAGGAGCCAAGTGAAGTCTAAATTAGGTCAGGATAGTGATGCATATTTTTTTTGCAAACAGTCAAAGGCATATGAATGTGTCATCAACACATCGGGCCAAACGAGCTCCAATGCATCAGCATGTCCAAGCGACTCCCCGTACCTTTGGAGAAGAGGGGGTCAACACTTTGAGAAAAGTACTAGTGAACATTCTTTAGCCAACTCACCAAAATTAACATGGTAGTCATGTGAGAGTAGATAAATTTATTAGGTGGTCTTTTTTATTCTTTTCTTAGGATCAGTTAACAATTCATATACAGTTATATAAAGCATAAATGTGTCATTAGTTTATAGTTTCATAAACAAATATATATGAACACAATTGTGTCACTTGACACAACGAATCTTACCCAACACTATCGTCTTTTCCTGCAAACCATGTTATCATTCAAAATATATAAATGTGTCATAGTATGTCTCTGCATCAATTGTTAGCCTTCATAAAATAAGTGTCGTGAATTCGTCCATGCAACTAATTTGATAGGCCTACAAGCAGGTTGACATTAGCATGCAACTTAACTATATGAATGTCACTTGTGACACACCATCTTCGGCTATCTTGGGTTAGTCGGCTCCCTTTCAGCGATGAGTAGTGAGCCTCTATAAAAGTTTTTGAATCATCCCGTATTGCACAATATCCTTCCAGTCCAGGTAGTTAGCCATACTGAAGGTCATGCAATATCCCGTACTAGTACGCCAGCATGGCTTCCATAATTTTCTCCTGGCTGAATCGGTTCGGTGCCCCGACGATCGTTCAAGAAAAGTCAAACATTGTGCACAAGTTGTCCATGATTATGCAAATGCGTGAACATTTTAACTATAAAATATATGTATGGTACATAAACTAGAATAACTAGACAACACATTCAATTACCATATTTCTCGAGCAATCGCCCACGCTACCATACTTTTTATTCCATGGATTTTCATATTTACTTACGTCACAGTCGAGGAATTTCTACCTTGACAGCTAAATGGTCCCAAACATTTCTCCATAAATTCCATCTTTGAAACAACAGTACGATATTTCACATGTTTATAACAACAGTACAATATTTCATAGGATGACATAACAATAGCACTATATTCCGTATGATAATATAAAAGAGTACTATATTACACAAGTCTATATCAACAGTTCAATATTTTATGTACTATAACATCAAGTTACAGAAATGATATTACTCAATTTTATCTTGGTTTTTTTTACTTAGCATTAATGAAGTCATGGCATAAAAATAAAGACTAGTAACATTTTTATTAAGTGTAAAGGTAAAGAAGAGAATGATCAAAATCCCCCACCATGAAGAATAATCGTCCGTCTCGAATAATATCTCTACACGATTCTTTCGCATAAATCCAAGTCCAATCAAGTCCTTCGAGTCAACAAACCAGCTCCATGCACTGCGCGGAGCAGGGCATTACAGTAGAAGCATCACAACAATCAATCAATTTTCAAGAACCAAATCATCTCCCTAGGCTTATCTTCCAATAGCCAAAATCTCATCCCTACTCTCATCGTATTCTACCTAGGCAACTCTTCTTAAGATCGTTCTATCGATCCCTCATGCTCAATATTGGGACGTCTGCCTAACCACTAGGGCGAGCTAACTCATCAGTCACACTTAAACATCAAAGTCACCCATCTCCAATGGACAACTATAAATTACTGCACTCATTCTATGTCCTAAGGTCAAATCTTACCCAGCATCTAAGAGACACTAACCCAAACTGGGGAACACTTCTAACTCAAAGCAGCTAAGGAACCAACTCAGATTAGTCCACTAACATAATCATGATAAAAATCCAAGGGTCAAAATCTATTTAGCAAAATCCTTTCCTAGGGTTACTACACCTAATAATCACCCTCGACTATATCATAATCGACGAAATCAATACAAACAACTCTTATAGTCCAAATCCTAAATTCATATAGCAAGTTCCACCATTTCACAAGTCAGAAGACCAATCCCAAGTCGTAAATCTCAATCACCAATTTCCATAATCCATCAATCACAACTTACTCCCAATCTAATATAACATTACTCGATTTCTATGCACTTAATTCACTCATATAGTCAAGATCAACTTAAAAAACAATCAGCATGTCAGTCAATGCATTCTCATAGTCACCAATTATTTCAATCATACATATTCATTTCAGCCAAATTATAGGTTGATTAAAATATGTCAATCTTGTCACCACAAATTCATTGAATCAACAAAGAATTTCAATATTCACCAAACCGAGTTTAACTAATATACATGCATGCAAAGCTCACAGGTACCTAACCAAGTCATAGGAAACTTCAATACTATTATTCAATCCATCTATAGTCCATAAAGCTATAATCCACCAAGACAATATAGTTCCACGATTCATCATGCTATATAATCATCATTCGTCCAGCCACAATATTCACGAGGCAACGTCTGTCGATCTTCAATATACCTCAGTCTCATCAACTATGCATAATAAGGAAAACATCCATTCACTAAACTCCAATTTGTTTTCAACCAATGGCTATCTGTCAAATCAGATACAAGATCAAATTAGCTAAGATTAACTTAGGTCATTGGGCAATAACATTCGTGAATCCTTAGGTTCATTCCTCATATGCTCCAAAGAAACTTATAATTGCACCACAAAATTCTTATACTCAACTTAGAACCCAATGCAATCGATTCAAGCCACAATTCAATAAATTCCATATTGATTTTCTAATACTGTCATCTATTACATAAATTCGAATTTTTATACAATACTATCTTATTCTGCCAAATATTATATCTTGATCATCTGAATCAATTCAACAATGGACATTCGAAATCTCTTCTAACCAGGCATAAACTCTAAACAACGACCTCGGACTACCCCATTTAATAGGCTCATCAATATCAAATATCACTAAATCTACATACACCCCTAGGGATACCCAATACATCACTCAAGGATATAAGCCACTATCACGCAAATATTTCTACTCCAAACACTGAATCCGCGTTCCTTTCGGACAATCCTTACCATGGTGGCTCCAACGACCAAAAACATAACATCCACTTCAGTGCCAATCATCAATCACTTGAAATCCAACTTTAACTATTTCACTTGAACAACTTAACTTATTTACATTCCTTGAAGTTCAAGCACACTTCCTTCAATACTCATAACTTACTATAGTATTTCTACCGATATCCTATTGATCATCCAATAATTA
This sequence comes from Iris macrosiphon, assembly GCA_036927795.1. Taxonomy (NCBI): domain Eukaryota; kingdom Viridiplantae; phylum Streptophyta; class Magnoliopsida; order Asparagales; family Iridaceae; genus Iris; species Iris macrosiphon. The sequence continues at coordinate 229,634,473 of JAYESA010000004.1, read as the reverse complement.
TTCTCTTCCAAATATCATGTTTTTACAGTCAACTAAAATCATTTGTTGCTACTCTTTGAAGCCATCCCTAATTAACAAAATACTCATATGTTTTTACAGTCAACTCAAACCATCTATTGTTGCGAGAGAACCGAAGAAAAGCACAAAAAACCAAATCGCCAAAGTCGCATAGAAAGCCAAACACAGACAAAAATAATTTTTACGTAGAAAACATAGATGGAAAAAATTACGGGACGCTCAGTGTCTAACCCTGAAAAACCTCCACTATTAGAATAAAAAATAACACCGACTCCTTACAGACTTCTCACCGATCTAAAACGGATCACACAACTACATGGATGCAGAAAACCGATTACAGACTCCGAAAAACAAAGACAACGAGAAGAATTATCCGACACCGTTTTTCCTTCAATGTAGCTGTCAATCTCTTTCTCCCTCTCCCAAAAGTTGTATAGCATCAACTTGCATTAACCCTTTCATGAATTAGGGTTACTATATATTGGAAATCTATATATGGAAGCCCAATATATATGGAAAGTCCAATATATTCAATTATATATATATATATATATATATATATATATATATATATATATATCAAAGTCAAAGATATCCCTCTTCATATCAAAGTCAAGATATGGAAATCCAAGTATATATTGGCTTGCCATATATTGGAAGTCCAATTATATGAAAAGTCAATATATAAAAGATTCAATCATAAATATGGTCAAAGTCAAATATATGAAAATCCAATCATATATTTGCTTACCATATATGGTCAGTGCTCGTCGCACTTTTCCAGCTTCTTCGACACACGAATGGCGCTTGTCGCAATTTGGGGTATTCTCCACATAAGTTGGGAACCCCAGCTAACTCCAACAAATCTTTCCCTTTCCAACTAGGTGGAGGAGCTCGTCATACCCACGATCTGTCTGCAGTACTCGAACTTTTCCTTTGGTAGAACCTTCGTGAACATATCTGCTTCATTGTCATCCGTGTGAACCTTCTCAAGCATCGCATCCTTCGCCACAAGCACATCCAGTATCCGATGATACCGAGTTTCAATATGCTTGGACCGACTATGAAATGTCGGGTTCTTTCCAAGATGGATTGCACCCTGGCTATCACAAAGCAAAATTTAATGTTCTTGCTTTAGCCCTATTTCTTGCAAAAGCTTTTTCATTCATGACTACTTGCAAGCCTCCGTCGCCGCAATGTACTCTGCCTCTGTCGTAGACAAAGCAACACACTTCTGCAACTGCAATTGCGACTGTGATTGCCACGATACCGTTCCACCAGCAAACATCATCACATGGTCCGAAGTCGATTTTCTTATGTCTACATCTCCAGCCATATCAACATCAGTATATCCAACCAGCTTCGGCTCGTCATAACCAAATGAAAGTCTCCAGTTATCATTGCCTTGAAGGTACCGTAGAATACACTTGACCGCACTCCAATGTTTCCTTCCAGGATTGAAAAGATACCTGCTAACCATACCAACTGCTTAAGGGGTGTCTGGCCTTGTACACACCATGGAATACATAGGACTCCCCACTGTTGAAGCATATGGAATCCGCTCCATATCTTACTTTCTGGACTCGGTAGATGGACACTGCTTCGCAGTAAGCTTAAAGTGAGCCGCGAGGGGGTTGCTCACTTTCTTTGACCCGTTCATCCCGAAACGTTGAAGTACCCAATTTTTTTGGTACAAATAAAGCAGCTTGGACTCTCTCTGGACTGATCTCTAACCCAAAAATAGCCTTCAATGCGCCCAAATCCTTCATGGAGAAGGTCGCACCCAGTTGGTGCTTCAACTCCGCTATCCTGGTGGCATTCTGACCAACAAATAACATATCATCTACATAGAGCAAATGTATGATGAAATCATCATCGACAAAGTACTTCACGAACACACAGTGATCTGACGTGTCCGTGCATAACCGTACTCCCCCATAAACGACTTAAACTTTCTGTACCACTGCCTCGGAGCCTGCTTTAGACCATACAGACTCTTCCTCAACCGGCAGACAAAATGTGACTTGCCCTTCTCACAGAATCTCTCTGGCTGCTCCATGTTTAACTCGTTCTCTAAATTACCGTGGAGGAATGTCGTCTTCACATCTATCTGTCCAACCTCTAAGTCGAAACTGACTGCTAACACTAGCACCACCTGAATAGATAACAACTTGACGAGTGGCAAAAAAAATCTTATCTAAATCTACGTCCTTCCGCTAGACCTGTTAATTGGGCCAGGCCGGCCCAGCCTAGCACGAGCCCGGCCAGAAAAATTGGCCCTTGTGCCGGCCCGGCCCGTTTAATCGTGGGTCTGGGCTGGCCCGGCCCGAAGCCCAGGCACGACACGGCCCGACCCTGCCCGAGGCCCGGCCTGGCCCGAAGCACAATCACGCTGTTGAAAGAAAGAACCTCGATTTTCAAAAGTTCTGAAAGATAGGAGAATGTATTCATTGCACTGAAAATTAAATGCACCACCGGCAATATGCCAATATCTATTCAATAAAACTCCAAACAATAGTCCTCCTTTGTTTCTTATTGCTTATGCACTAAAGTTATTTGGTAAATAGGCTCTTATATCTTAGGCTGCAATGACCATAACAAAGGTCATTCCTTGTGTAGAAGCAAGTGTTTTTAGGAAGAGAGATTATTGTTGAAGTCAGAAAGGAAACAATGAGTTACAATTATCATGCACTGTAGAAACTAAGACAACTTTGAAAGGAGTCTTATTAAAGTATGACTAGCCTATTTGTCATCAATAGGACTTGCAAGTTGCAACAAAAACGGGACAGTATTTTTACAAACGTCTGTGTATCCCACTGTCCCACATGCACTTACCTAGTAGAACCACATTAAGATAGAAAAAGAGAAATAAAGGACAAGATATCAGCCTGCAATCTATATTCATGAAAGCTAGCTTAGTACCTGCTATATTATATACATATGATGTTCAACAATTGAAAATAACCATCTAACATAGGAAATTAGTCGGGTTGTTCATTATATGATTTAAAATTTGTCTCGGCTCAGATCCGACCCGGCCCAACCCAGCCCGGCCCGACCCGAAGCCCACTGTGTCGTAGGTCATGTGCCGGACTGGGCTCATATTTTAACCCTTAGGCCCGGTCCGGCCCGCTCTAATGCGTGGGCCTGAGATGTCCGGCCCGGCCCACTTGACAGCTCTACCTTCCGCTGACCGTAGCCTTTAACTACCAGTCTTGCTTTGTATCGAGGGCGAGTAGTATCTTCCGTCTGCTTCACTCTTAACACCCATCGATTCTTCAAAGTCTTGTTGCTCTTTGGCAACCGCACCAGATCATAAGTGGAGTTTACCTGTAGGAACTCATATCCTACTGCATGGCCTGGAATGCTGCATCCACTCCTGCTTGTGTTCGTCTTCCATAGCCTCTGCAAAACGTCAGACCATATAACAGAACATGTTAGTATGTCTTACGAGAAATTGCTAATAAATTGTTAAAAGAAAATTTTAATTGAAAGTGGATTCCAGGTGAATAGAGCCTAAAAAGCTTACGAGGGACTGTAACGTTGAGTTTAGGTTTATGGATCTTGTCAGCTTGCAAGTTGCATTGCTCTTGATCTTGACAAGTCCCAGTGAAAAACCTTCAATGAATCTGTCTCGTAACATTGGTGTATCCAGTTATTAGAATTTAGAGAGAGACACTCAGTGTCCTCCTTGCATTACAGTTATTAAACAAGAGAGGATTGTTTCCCCTTGCAGTGTAATACAGTTCTGTGCCACTGCCTTTGCTTTCTATGCACAAGCAACTGCAGCTCAGGAAATATTCGGCCACACTCTGCAATCTCTCCGTGGAATCAGATATCTTTACAAGTGAGTTATAAATTATATAAATAAATATTCAGAGTCTCCCCCCTGCATAAATAATTGAGCTAGCCCGAGGTTTTTGTTTTTGCAGGTACAACGTGTTCCAGTATACCTTTGTTGTGCTTGCAATGCTTACTTTCTTCTACTATGCAGCATTTGTAAGTTCCCCATTCATTCATTCCCCACAGCACAGCTTTGTTTGTCAGTTGGTCTTTACATTACCACATGGTGGCCTCATTGTGCCCGCAGGGATCGAAAAAGAGAAAACCAAGCGCCAGATTTCAGCTCTCCAGTTAATAATCATGCATGGTCTATGTTGTAAATTTATGAGTTAGGACCTGCCAAGTCACCCTGCTGAAACGACATGGTCTATCTAATTCTATTACCAACAGCTGCTCGATCGATGGAAGGAGAGCCGAGTTATTGTGTCGTTGTAAGAATAGCAGCAGTCTGCATCCCACACAATCGATCAATCGATGTGCTAATGCTTCTTTTTTCCACCTCTTCATTTACATACTGCCCTTTGTATTATATATCCAGTTTCTTGGTTCACACATTCTGTAATTTATATCCAGAGAAAGAAGTCTAACCTTACCCTGTACTTCGAACATATTTTTATTCGACAAGAGAATTAAAGAGAGTTTTATTTATTAAATTTTGGTGTTTGATCCAACCTTTTTTTTTTATAAATAGAAAATTTCAAATTATTCCCAACCTCAATTTTTATTTTATTTTGCTTGCCTTGCCTGTTTTGAGTTCTCCATTGCTTCCTTCGACTTCATTATCTCAACACACTTTCAATGGGTAACTACTATTGTTAGATTTCGTAAAGATTGTATTTATTGTATTAATAAATAATTTTTATTGTTCACACAAATTCAAAAACAATAATATAAAATTCTTTCCTTTGTCCATCTATGGCATCAACACTTGTTATAGTATCGAGGACCAACACCATGGCAGTTCACACTCTCCCCTTTCGTGTTTCTAGGGCTCAATCGATCTTTACCATGGAATTGACTTCCCTACTTGATGACTTACGAGGAGTTCCAGTGGCACACTTAGGCTTATAGAGGAGGTACCCAAGCTTGGCCCTGATTAAGTTCATCTTGAGCAACTAAACAGCCCATGTAGGTCACCAAAAACGTGTGACGTTCGACTTTCGAATAATCGGGTACGAATACGTGAGTACGTTCAGCCTACGATGCATCATCGACGGTAGTACGTTGTATATATCTCAATATCTCCTATTGACTAGAATATCCTCAATTATGTGTATTCACAGATCTAACTATCACTAAACTATATCAAGATCTATAAAAGAAATAGGCTGAAAGCATACGAATGAAAGCTATGCATTTCAGACTATCAACATGAAAGAAGACAACGAACCTTGATCCCAATTCTGAGCTCCATAAGAGTCGTTTAAAATATCAACGTATCCAATCAGGATTGGAGCAAAGTACAATTACGACTAAAAAGTTGCACAATACAATATAAAGCTATGATGATATCAGATAAGAAATAAGACTGTGAATAACATATAGAAAAAACTATAATGACTATATATAGGAAATATGATAAGAGTAGATGAAATGAACAAGAACATGATACGAAAAGTATACTCTGAATCAATAACAATATCAAAGTTTAACTCGTGTAATTTGAATATTATTTCAGCATATGGATGGTTGGGGTAAATACGGCACATTAGCACATATAGTGTATGGCGGATATCCACAATAAAGGTACGGTACGCTATACGCGTGTTGTATGACGACTATCTACAATGAACTATCTGGGTTGAACAAATGCCTACTAAGTATTTTCCGCCCGACACTCTCTCTCTCTCTCTCTCTCTCTCTCTCTCTCAATGTACGAGTCACGATAACAATAAATGAAACTATGACAGGTATCACGATATAAACCAGAATCGGAATCAAGTAATACTCACTCTCATGTGTACAAATCATAGTGTCACAGTCAATATCAAAAACTATAAATATGAACAAGTATGATAGCATTAACAATGTAAACAAAAACTTTAAAACGCTTGGATAAATAGTTGAAGTCGATGTGTCGGACACGAGCGTGTCGACACGGAATATGTCCAAAAGCTTACTATCCTCAACTTAGCCCAAATGCAGAAACAAACATCACCAACGAATTCGGATTATACCAAATATATAGAAAGCATATAAAGAAAGTCTGAAAGGGACGAAGCCGAAAAATTGCGGAATTTCGTTTGGCCAATTCCGAATCCGACCTCACCGTTGGACTCGTGGCGTCAGGAACCAAACACAACACTAATTACTGTTTTCATCAAAACACCGATGAAAATAGCAAACAACAGAACAGAAATGGGAATCAAACTTGCCCTAAGTCGTTTTTTTTTGTAAATTTGGCCATCTCCAAGAGTTGTAAGCCTATAGAGAGGTCACTAGTGTAATGATTTTGGCATTCAAATCACAAATATAAATCTTGAGAATACTATCTTTTAATTTGTTCATTCTGATTGTTGGTGGACTAATCCATGGAATCGACGCAGAAACAAACATCACCAACGAATTTGGATCTATACCAAATAGGTAGAACATATAAAGAAGTCTAAAAATGGACGAAGTCGTAAAATCACCGTTTCGGAATTCCGATCGGCCAATTCTGAATCCGACCTCATTGTTGTTACTCGTGGCGTCCATGAATATTTAGAAAATTTATAAGGGCACTACAAACTTTACTCAGGACTAGCTCAGGATTGGGACTAGCCCATTAATGAACAAAGTTTACTCACACTAGCCCATTAGTTTACTCATACTAGCCCAAACCCCCATAATCTCCACCGCAGTTCTCCTCCCTCCTCCCTTTCTTGTCGGAGCCCTCCTCCTCCGCCTCCTCCCCCGTCCTCCACCGCCGCCTCCCGTCGCTGCCTTCCGTCGCCGCCTCTGCCTCCTCCCCCGCCTCCCGCCGCCTCCTTCCTCTCCCGTTCCTCCGTCTCGTACCCCCTTTCGGTGCTCGACTACCTCGACACCCTCGGCGTTCGCCGCTCCTCCCTCCCCTCCTTCCTCCAACGCTACCACCAGGTCCTCCACTCCGCCGCCGGAAGACATGAATAATAACACAATGACAAAGAAAGATAACAGCACACAGGAAACCAAAAAAGAAAAAGAAAAAATAGAAGAACTGTCAAAATTTGACATATATGTTGATTTTTAGGACTGTCAAAATTTTGACAGTTCTACCAATTGGAACTACTGTCAAAATTTTGACAGTCCTAAAAATTCAACATATATTTTTAGGACTGTCAAACTTTTGACAGTCCTACCAATTGGAAGGACTGTCAAAAGGGCTGTCAAAATTTTGACAGTCCTAAAAATATATGTTGAATTTTTAGGACTGTCAAAATTTTGACAGTCATTCCAATTGGTAGGACTGTCAAAATTTTGACAATCCTAAATTTTTTTTTTTCTGTTAATTTATTTTGTTAATTGGTGGGGGGGGGAGAATTTATTTTTTTAATTTTATGTTTTATTTAAGAAAATATATTTTAACGAAATAAAATTAAAATAAATTAACAGTAAATTTACTGTATCGAAATTTCAAAATTAACAAAAAATTAAAATAAATTAACTCTGTTGTCGATATGTATCAAAATTTTAAAATATTCCAAATTTCTATCCTTAAAATTTGTTAAAGTATTCTGTTATTTAAAATAGTAAATTTATTATTGGTACATTAAATATTTTGTAAAAAAAAAATATACCAAAAGTAAAATTTGGAGGTCGAAACATCATTTTTTGCGATTCTAAAAATTTGAGAAGTCCGTCAAACGGTAAAACGGTTTATCCCGAAGTACTTTTCCAAACGGTCATTTTGGCACAAACTGGACCTTGTTTCGATCTCCCAATCAAAAGTTATGATACTTTAAAGTTTTATATTTTATATTTTTTCTTGTAATATGTACGTCTTACTTCGGATGAAAATTCTCTCTACACGAATTGTGTTACTCTCGTCGAAAACATACAAATCGACCTATTGTGTGACGAAAAACAATTTGGAAACAAATAGTTATGGTCGTTCGAAGTCTGATCGACGGCAGACGTAATATTCATAAGGTAGAATTTTTTTTTTTTTGGGGGTTCAATGATAACATATTTTATTTTGGATGTTAAACTAAATAAAAAAATAAAAATCCAAAACTAACTAAATAGAAAAAAACTATAAAAAAAATATCCTGACAATTATAAATGAGGACTGTCAAAATTTTGACAGTCCTCATTGTTTGTGGGACTGTCAAAATCCTGACAGTCCTAGTTTTATATAGAATTTGCAGTGGGTTAAAATTAGGACTGTCAAAATTTTGACAGTCCACATAGCTTGTGGGACTGTCAAAATTATGACAGTCCTAACAATTTGTAGGACTGTCAAAATTTTGACAGTCCTTCCAAGTGGTAGGACTGTCAAAATTATGACCGTCCTGATTATAACAGTCCCGAGTGAATTTTGGTGGCAAACTTGTAATTATCAATGATAAAAATTTGGGCTAGCCCCAAGTAATTTTAAGAGTGGCAAACTTGTAATTTGGGAAAAATTACATTGGGCTAGCCCCAAGTAATAAGTTTAGTGCCCTTATAATTTGCCAATATTTATCGGGGGCACTCAAATTCTTAGGCTCTTGATAAAGGAAATTTATAAGAGCACTACACTTATTACTTGGGGCTAGCCCAAAGTTATTTTTTCCAAAATTACAAGTTTGCCACTCATAAAATTACTTGGGGCTAGCCCACACCAAGGTATATAAGTGAACAAAATTTCTATTTTAGGCATTTTCCCTTGACTTGAAGAAACTCTCATTCTCCAAGTCTAAACCTAATTTGGAAATTGATAGTTGTGGTCCCAAGTGGAGGAGAATTTTGCTTTGGTGATTGTCCAACGAATATTCTTCCGGTATGTCTTCGACAACATACGATGAATAAGTTTTGAGATTGTCAGAAAAAAAAATTAATTTTTTTTACTATTGTAGGAACAATGCATGAAAATATCTTCGATGACGAAGTCGGATCATCCAATCCATTAAATATGCACTCCGGACGTTCCGAAGAACATGTCGGTTGTTCCGAAGCACGTACGGTACGTCAAACGACAACCCTAATTCGACAGTCATCGTGTAAGGACTGTAAAAATTAGACAGTCCTATATAAATATAGGACTGTCAATAATTCTACAGTCCTATATAAATATAGGACTGTCAGAATTTCGACAGTCCTATATAACAGTAGGACTGTCATAATTTTGACAGTCCTATATACAAATAGGACTGTCAAAAAAGTGACAGTCCTGGATAATTATATGAAGTTATTAATGTTTATATTATTTTATATTGGTTATAGGACCAACCTTGTACAGATATTGTGGTACATCCTGCTATTGGTGTTGATGTGGATGATATATTCTCAACGGATATTCAATTTGCAACCCAGAAAGAAGCATTAGAGTGGTGCAGAGAAGTTGAAAGATGACATAACGTAGTAATTGTCATTGCAAGATCCATCAGATCTCGGCCGGGTCAAAAATATGTAGAGTTGGGGTGTGAAAGAGGAGGTGTATTTAGGGAGCATCATAAAAAAGGGTGTTGTTGAAAAAAAAAATCCCTAAGAAAAACGTTGGGATGAGAAAATGTGGTTGTCCATTGAAGGTGTTGATTGTAAAAATAGAAGATGTGAAGTGGATAATCGAAGTTAAGAATGAAAGACACAATCATCCTATTCCAAGGACACTTACGGGTCATGCCTACATGGCACGGTTGAAGGAGGATGAGAGAAAGTTGGTTGAAGAATTGTTCCTTTCCGGAGTTGCACCGAAAAAAATTTATTCTGCCGTGCGACAAGAAGAAGATGGGAACAAGTCTACCATTAGGACCATCTATAATAGTTTGGCCAGAGCAAAATTTAAAAGTATGAAAGGAAGAATGACGATGCAGCAAGTATTGAAGTTGCTTGGGGAGCATCACTACGTGGAGTACCATAGAAGACATCCATAAACTTATGAACTCCTTTCGTTGTTTTGGGCTCATCCTGATTGCACACACTTGGCTCGGTCCTTCGCAGACGTGTTGATCCTTGATTGTACATATAAGACCAACAAGTTCAAGATGCCTCTTTTTCACGTTGTTGGGTTTACGTCTACGGCAAAAATATTTACAGTCGCTTTTTGTTTTATGAAGAGTGAGACAGTAGAGGATTACACATGGGCGTTGACGAAACTACAATCCCTTTACACAGGTTACAAAGAGCCCTTTGTTTTTGTTACCGACAGAGAATATGCGCTGATAAATGCTATAGAGATTGTATTTCCTCATGCGCATAGACTACTATGCACTTGGCATATAAATCGAAATATCCAAGCTCAATGCAAGAGAAAATTTAAAAATGTGGACGGTAAAATCGACATGCTTCGCTTCGAAGAATTCTACAGTGATTGGAGTCTTGTATGGCGAGCAAGTACTACAGACAGCTACGACACAGCATGGTCCATGTTCCAACAAAAGTGGGAGACGAGTAACCCGACATGCATATCTTATATCAAAGATACTTGACTAGAACCACATAAAGAGCAATTTGTGTTAGCATGGACGAACATGGTGAAGCATTATGGCACAATCACTACGAACCGGGTCGAAGGATCACACTCAAGTTTAAAAAGATATCTACGGTCATTGGTCGATAATTTTGTCTCTGTTTGGCAATCGATTCATTTGATGATGACTTCCACGGTGAACGAGATTGTAGCATCATTTGAGATGAGCCTAAATATTACAAAGCATGAATACAAGCATGAACACCTCTTGGATGGTTTAATCCATGTAGTATCTCACAAGGCATTGGGCTTATTGTTTGAGGATATTGGTAGGTCGAAGTCGGTGGGTTATGATCCCGAGGTTTGCGGTTGTTCATATCGACATTCACTCGTACTTCCTTGTGCACATGAGATCAACAAATATCGTCGTGAATCTATACCTATTCCAATATATGTTGTTGATCAACGTTGGAGACAGCTGTCGATAATGCCGAAGATGGAAGTTCAAGATGATTTTTTTGCTTTGCCACAAGTGAAACTTCTGCACGCAAGGTGGTGTGTCGCATCGGAACCGGAGAGAAGATCCATTGAGGTTAAAATCCAAGAAATTGCAGTCCCGGCAACAACTCGATTGCAAGAGCCATCTGTTGTTCGAACTCCTAAGGGAAGACCACAGTCAAGAAATAGTAGAGCAAAAAAGATGGAGGAGGAGTCAACTAAAAGAGATCCATCCTTGTTTGAACATATTGAACGTAGTTTGGAGGCAAAGTCCGTAATGGATGGGGTGGTATTTTCGCAGAAAAATAGTAAGCTTACTATTCGAAGGGGGAAGAAACAGAAAACGAACGATGCAGTCACGGCGGAGGGTTTATATAACTTTACTGATTCTTATAGTGTATACATTGAAAATTTCCTACCTGAGATACGGAATTTCATTTGGTCTATTGTTGATGTTCCTAAGGATGGACATTGTGGATATCATGCACTAGCAAGACAACTAGGCTATTCAGTTGAAGCAGGATGGAGACAGGTTAGGGAAGAGCTGTACGAGGAGTTAGAGTCTCGACTATCCTTCTATAGGCAGATACTCGACGAAGAAATTGTTGGAGATTTGTTGGCAAGCATACCTTGTACGAAAACAGTTATCAGACCAGACCATTACATGGATGTCCCGCCTGCTGCTTACGTATTCTCTAATAGGTATAAGATACCTATTATAATTATCTCACAAGGTATTAACAATACTTTCTTTCCAATGTGTGCTCCCCCGGCCGAACACGGAGTATCCAATCTATGTTGCATAGGGCTTGTCGGACAACACTTCGTCATCCCAAGGTTGATCGGTTATTCTCCTATTCCGCCACCTTCTACGCTTTGGTATAAACACGCACCAGAGGAAGCGATCGCATGGACGACACCCTACATGGATGCAATGGCTGCCTATAAGAAGATGATGAAGATGGAGAATCCAAAAATCATGTCGAACGACTACTTTGATATTCTAATCTATTGATACTGTATATAGAAATGTATTTTGTGCAATGAGCCATGTATGTTTAACTGTATATTGAATTGTATGTTGTGTGTATGTTGTGCAATGAATGGAGCTATCTAATTGATACTAATCAATTTTGACTGTATGTTGTGCATTGATACTAATCGATTTTGACTGTATGTTGTGCATTGATACTAATCGATACTAGGACTGTCAATATATAAAAGTGGCAGGAAACTAGGACTGTCAACATGTTGACAGTCCTAGTATATACTAGGACTGTCAATATTTTGACAGTCCTAAACTTACATATAACTGTCCATTGACAGTCCTAGTATATACTAGGACTGTCAATATTTTGACAGTCCTAAACTTTACCCACTGTCTATGGGCAGTTGTATGTAAGTTTAGGACTGTCAACATGTTGACAGTCCTAGTATACTAGGACTGTCAACATGTTGACAGTCCTAAACTTACATATAACTGCCCATAGACAGTGGATAAAGTTTAGAACTATCAACATTTTGACAGTCCTGGAGGAAACTAGGACTGTCAAATTGTTGACAGTCCTAAACTTTATCCACTGTCTGTATACACAGTTATAAGTCAAATTAGCTCCACTGTATAAAGAATTGACAACTGTATGTATATAGCAAAATTTGAACACAAATTGTATGTATGTAGCAATTGTAGAAAATTATCAAATTATAGCAATTGAAGCAAATTCATTCAAAGTGTCAATAGTAGCAAATTCATTCAAAGTTTTACAACTCAAACTCATAGTTTAAATTTTTACAATTCTCAAAAGTCATATTCATTGAAAGTTTTACAATTCTTCAAACGGGGCTAAACTTCATGTCGTCTCTTTGTACGTTGCTCTCTATTTTCCAAGAAAGAAAAATCTTCAGCGTTGTCGATTTGTTGGAATTCGTCATTGATTGCCATATAATTCGAACCCTGGCAACTTACGAGGCTTCTTCCCAACTTCTTCACTTTCTTTGCATGTTCATGAGAATTAAAAAATTATGTTTTAAACATTTACAAATATCAAACTTAAAGTGTAGAAGTTGGCTCACCATCTTGACAAATGCAGTATACAAGACCGATTTGGCAGAAAGATCTGAAGGTACACGCCAATATAACCTCCACGTTGGAACAAGGTAGGTAGTCCGACACCGACGTAGTAGGCGAGGTAGTCATCGCTACATTCCTTCATATTGACTGCTGCTTGCCGTTCGGTATCTCTAATAACGTGGCGTTGCCACTCGGTGAAGAAGTCTGATACCCAGTTGAACGTCGCAGGAATATAGTTTAGCGGTTTTGTCCCGCGCGGAGGAGTTATTATTTTCAAAGTGCGCTTTGGGACAGTTTTAACGTAGCCAAACTGACGGAGCACTCTATCCGGCATATAAGCCTCCTCGATTTCATGACAACTGATAAGACCGTGATATAAAGCGATTGGTTGCAATGGACGACTAGTCTGTCGCAAATCACGGTATGGATCACAAACAATCTGCATCGCATAAAATTTAGCATAACGTCATTTAGCATAACGTAGTCAATTAAGTACAAAATTAGGTCTAAATTCACCTCTTCTGTCGTCATATCTTCGAGTGCATTCCGTAGGACGGCCAATGTGTGAGAACGTTTGGCATCTTCCTTAGTTGGCTTCCATCAGCACATTCTAGGAAGGTTCTCGTCATACCCTCGGTTCAGTTTCGCCCGCTCCAGGGTTGGAAAGTGCTCGTATATCCATGCCTTCACGTAACCAGGTTAAAAAAACATTAGTCCAAAAATAAACAACAAAATCTAAAATTATGTATACAAGTTGACAGAGATATATCTATACATGGAGTAGAGTCTGGCATCCGGATATTGTCTTCGAACCCACGCGGGATGCCGCACCAAGCTCGCGGTAAAGGTATGCTAGTATACCGCTTCCCCAAGATATTTCTTTCAATGTGTCAATGTTGTCCAAATTGAGGAGATATTTGGCATGTATGGACGTTCCAGACTTATTCGTAATGCCAACAGCCCCTAAGATGAACTGCATATATCCGCGGGCCACATTATCGCTATTATCCATTTCGGGGTCCGGATCAGCGAATATCTCCTCTAAATATTTTAGAGGAAGTCCGTAGGACTTCTTGAATTCTCGAAGACTGGTAAAACTAGTGGCATCAACTCCCAGACACCCTGATACATAATCCACAATATGGTCGTAAAAGTTGATGCTCGACTCATCAAAAGTTTGATTCATCATGACTCGACCATCAACCCTAAGTCCCAATATATGATGGACGTCATCAAGGGTAATCGTCAACTCCCCATTGGGTAGATGAAAATTGTTGGTTTCAGGATGCCATCGTTCTGCAAATGCTGATATCAGTGCATTATCCACCGTCGTATATGAGTAGCTACCCAAATATTGTAAACCGGTGGGACTGATTTTTGCCTTCATATCGCCTCTCAATAATTCATACCTCCATGTATTGTATTTTTTCCCGTGGTTGATCACCGTCAACATACGAGAACTCTCCTAAAAAGTAAACAATTGGATGAAGTTATACCTCTATGTAAAATGTACTTATCTATAAATAATTGGATGAACTTTGAACTTACAACTATATATAAAATTCTCATAATGTAATGTACTTACCGGATTGTTCCATATTTGGTATGCAATATGGTTTTCGATCGACGGTAACATAGAGCAACCGTCTGGACGCGTCTCGACTGGACTATGTGGCTGCTCAGAAGGTCCTGAACCATCAGTAGTCCGGTTTCCGAGGGTTTGTGGGAGACTCTCGACAGGACTATCTGCAGGTTGCGAAGGTCCTGAACCATCAGTAGGCCGATGTGGGACATTTGGCATGTCCTCATCGGAGGAGGAAGAAGAACCGAAAGAACTAGGAGGAGCATGTCTCTTCGAACGAGTGACAATCTTCTTCGTCAATCGACGTTTTCTCACTTCAGGGCGTGCCTCGGGCTCGCGGATAGTGACACCTGGTGCAATAGTACGCGAAACATTGCATTCCTTACGCATCGACGCAGTAGGGCGTCTTCTAATGATATCTTCATCCACAGTGCCCTTCCGAGGGTCATGACTATAAGACAAAAAATAAATTTTTATTTAACATTCTAAATTAATTTAACATTCAGGACTGTAGAAATTCCTACAGTCCTATACGTATACAGGACTGCAGAAATTTCAACAATCCTAATTTTTTAGGACTGTTAGAATTTCTACAATCCTTTATAAATTTAGGACTGTAGAAATTTCTACAGTCCTTCATTTATATAGGACTGTAGATTTCTCTACAGTCCTAAATCTATATGGGACTGTAGAAAATTCTACAGTCCCACCCGATACTGTTCGACACTGTCGACGATTGTCGATATTGTATGCCCTAAAATCGGGTTCGACCATCCAAGTAAACGTCTAAACTACATCCTAAACTCCATTCAGGACTTGTATGCCCTCATTTGAAGAATGGAAATAAAATCACTCAAAATTTTCGAAATGCAATAGGATTTTTTAAATTTTTGGGAGAATTTTGTAAATGCAATAGAACAAGGAGAAAGAAGATTTGTACCTTGATTCTTTCGAGACTTTGGGAGCCATCGACAAGGAGGAGGAGGAGGACGAACTCGAGGAGAAGGGCTCCGGCGGGCGGGGGTAGGGCTCCGGTGGCTTTGGGAGGGTTTAGGAGGAGGATTTCAAGTTTGGGCTAGTATGAGTAAAAAATGGGCTAGTGTAAGTAAACTTTGTTCATTAATGGGCTAGCCCCAATCCTGGGCTAGCCCTGAGTAAACTTTGTAGTGCCCTTATAAATTCCCTTGATAAAGGCACTACAAAAATGGGTTGTTGATAAGGGCACTACACAATTTACTTGAGGCTAGGCCACTAATGAATGAAGTTTACTCATACTAGCCCAAAAGTTTACTCATACTAGCCCAAACTCTTCACCTCCCTCCTCCTGCTCTTCCCGTCCTCCACCGCCGCCCCACCGCGTGAGCGCTCCGCCTCCGCCTCCTCCTCCGTCCTCCACCGCCGCCTTCCGTCACCGCCTCCTTCCCCTTTCGCTCCTTCGCCGCGTCCTCCCTTTCGACCACCGCGTATGATCCACCACCCGAACCCACCTCCCACCTCCCTCTACCCCCGTCACACCCTCACCCAGCTCAAGCTCGACTACTTCGACACCCTCGGCGTCCGCCGCTCCTCCCTCCCCTCCTTCCTCTGCCGCTACCCCCAGGTCCTCCACTCCAGCGTCGTGGAGGACTGTAAAAAAAATCAGGACTGTCAAAATTGGAAGGATACACTATTGAAATGACTGTCAAAATTTTGACAGTCCTACCAATTGGAAGGACTGTCAAAATTTTGACAGTCCTAAAAATTTAACATAGAAAATGAGTCAGTGGCAAAACGATCAAAAAGAATTTGAGGTGAAAGGATGGTAGTTGGGTAAGTGGGAAGTTTAGATGAATAAGTGGCAAAAAGAATGAGTCATTCACAAACATTAGAGAATGTTCAAGGAGTATGAGAAAAATCTTGCTAATAGGGTGAGTTAAGATGGGTAAATGGCAATGTCTAAAATTTTAGGACTGTCAAACTTTTGACAGTCCTACCAATTGGAAGGACTGTCAAAATTTTGACAGTTCTAAAAAATAAAGATATATTTTTAGGGCTGTCAAAATTTTGACAGTCCTACCAATTGGAAGTACTGTGACAGCCCTTATTGCTTGTGGGACTGTCAAAATTCTGACAGTCCTAGTTTTATATAAAAAAATTAGTGGATTAAAATTAGGACTGTAAGAATTTTGACAGTCCTAAAAAATCAATATATATTTTTAGGACCGTCAAATTTTGACAGTCCTAAAAAAATCAGGACTGAAGATGAATTTACTAAAATCCACACCTTATTTGGAAACCTTTTTGTTTCCTTTTTACTTAATGTAGACCCCTACAACTAGGTGTCCTTTGTATTAGCTTGGAGGACGGGGCTACGTGGATGCCAGAAGGGGGGGAGGACGAGGCGGAGGAGCGAGAGGCGGCCGCGGCGGCAGGTGGCAGGGGAGGAGGCGCGCGCGCGCGGGCGGCGACGAGACGTAGGCGCACGCGCTCGCCTTCGCTGTTGTTGTTGATGTTGTTGCCGTCGTCGGCGCGAGGCGTAGCCGCAGCCCCCCCGCGAGCGCATGCCTCCGCCGCGCGTAGCCCCCCGCACGCTGCTTCTTCTTCTTTATCGCATTTGTGACGGAGCCGACGGGAAGGTGCTTGAGGTGCGACTCGGCGGCGGCGACGCGGTCGATGGCGAGGTCAACAACGCGGAGAGGCAAAAAATTACGAGAGGTGGGAGGAGGAGAGGCCGGAGGGGGTGGGGTGGGGGAGGAGCGGGAGGAGGGAGGTGAAGAGGCTGGGCAGTCCTAGTAAAATTTGGACCAGCCTGAGTAAAAATTCTTCCTAACTGGGCTAGCACCAATATTGGGCTAGCCCCGGGTCATTTTTGTAGTGCTTTTATCAAGCTCGGACCTATCCAATTTATTTTTCGTTTTAATTACAAGTTTGTCATGAAGAGAAATGACTTGGGACTATCCAAGCAAAGAGTATAAAAGCCAAATATTCTTTTCTTTTCTTTTTTTAGGTCATTTTGTGTTTGTCTTTTCTCTTTGTCATTTTCTTCCCTAAATCTCTAAAACCCAAACCTTCAAAATTGTTGGAATGGAGAATGGAGAATGGAGAATGGAGAATGGAGAATGTGGATTGTACTTTCTTCCCTAAAAATCTCTAAACCCAAACTATAAAATTATGGCTATATGAAGGACTTTGTACTGTTGTACTTTTGTATTGTATATATATGCAGAAATTTTCTACAGACCCGACTCAAACTTGCTGAAAAAATTCCAAAGTCAGGACTGTCTTTGACAGTCCTGACTCTATGCAGGACTGTCAATTTTTTTACAGTCATACCTGAAACTTGCTGAAAAATTACAAAACCAGGACTGTCAAAATTTTGACAATCCTGACTATATGAAGTACTGTCAATAATATTACAACATTGAAAACATTCAACATAAATATCCACACATTCACAAATATTCAAAAAGTCTACAGTCAACATTACAAAATCACAACTTCAAAAGAAACATCCATACACTTTCAAAATTGATACTGATACATCCACACTTCTTCGTTCCACGAGTGTCTTTGGTTCTGAGATTGATACTGATTTTTCAATAACGTGGGCTCCCTGGCGTGTCCTGCGCTCAGACGCAGTAGGTCGCTTTCTTTTGGCTTCAGCATCGATTTTCTTCTCCTTTAGGTTGCGGCTATGAAGATCATTAAGAAACAATAATAAAAACACACCATTAAGAAACAATAATAAAAAAATATAGGACTGTAATAATTTCTACAGTCCTGTGTTTTTACAGGACTGTAGAATTTCTACAGTCATGTGTTCTTCAGATCCGAGTACACGATCCCTCATCCCTAAAATCCTCGAATTAATTTCTACGTAAACATACATTGTTGTTATATACTTCGATTAAACCATTTATAACATAGGTTAGAAGAAATAGCAAACAGCTAGACATAAATGAGAATTAAACTGGCCCTAACTTCGTTTTTCTTAGGGTTGTATGCCTATAGAAAGGTCACTACTGTAATGATTTTGGCATTCAAATCACAATTATAAATCTTTGAGAATACTCTTTTAATTTGTTCATTCCGATTGTTGGTGGATTAATCGAACACATTCATGGAATCGAGAACCCTTTTGGGATAATCTCTTGTGAACATAAATTTGTTACGACAGAAAAACCCCTCTCTTCCATTGTTACAAGGTCCTCTTCTTAACTTCAATTGTTCTAATTTAGGACACTACTATGAAAATAAGGCTCCCGTAGAGTTGCAACTCTAAATAGTAGATTTAAATGAACCCATACAAGAAAAGTAAAAAAACGAAATACTATGTTCTGCAGCCGAACAATTAAGTTTCAATGTGAAAAAGAACAGCGCGTAAATTAACAGCTATAATTTGAAGTTAGTGGACTCATAGGGCTCAACCTGATTACAAATATTGTAAATTTAGATGCGAGATCTACAGCTGCAGAAACTTTCATGAATCAAATGCTTTTGTGATTTGATGAATTTTGGTGGAGGAAGCCTCTGCATATATATGTTGAAATGCACTAGCTCAGTATAGCCACATTGACCATGTAAATCTTCCTGAACTTGCAGGAAGCTCATAAATGCAAAATTCCGCATGTTATATGAAGAAACACCAAATTGTTCAAAGCTCATAAATGTATTCTTCACTCAACAATACTCGTACAGAAACAATTAGAACAAGATTTCACATAAGCAAAGTGCTTCTATTTCTTCTTTCCCTTGAGATCAAGCACGAAACTGTATGTATTATATTTACTAACCACTTCTTCCTTCCCACGTAATACACCTCTGTTTACAACAAAGTGAACCAAATCCCAAAAAGTTTTGACAAAGGGATCTCAAAATAGAAAACCAAACTTCTACTTATTGCTAAATGTATCGCTTCTTTCAAAAGCCAGACTTTTTAATCGAACAATGAGCAAAACTGCTGTCTGAACCCCCTGCAACTGTTCTCATTTCAAATAGCAGACCGAGCAGCTACAACCACTGAGCAGGTAAAAATAAGACGGTATAAATAGTGGCTCTTTTCTTTCCGCTTTCCATCTCTGAACTAGATGCAACATTTACAAATCAAAATGCTCAATGAAGCAAAACTAAGTGAAGACACTCGACAGTCTCATGCCATCTTTGTTTGGATTTGCCGATGGATGTGTACAAGAAACTCGACATAGGAAAGACCTCCAGGATTCTTGTCCTCAATCATGTATGAAAGGAATAGCATTCCTGCAAACAGAAAATATTTCAATAAAATATGTGTCAAGATCTTTAGGCTGTATAACAAATTATTCAATATAGTGACACCTAAAGGCAGCAGTATCCCAATAAACAATTCGAGAGTTATCTACCAATAAGTATACTAACTACCAAATCATCAAGATATTCATAAATATGCTGTCAAATCATGAATGAAATCATCAGCTAAGGATTGCAACTATATATTTGTGAGAAGACATATCAGCACTGGGAACTTTGTTCAGGCAGTTTATTCACATGACATAGCATGCAAGAAGCATAGGTGGTCAATGTTTGTAAAATAAATTTTCACATAAATAATAGGTCGAATTTTCAAGCCGCATGTCATGTCAAGACCATTAAAAATATAATATATTGAATTAGGTTGGAACCATCAACATCTAGCTAATCAAATTATGATCAGTGTACAAAGTACCATTAGCCACCATTTTCCACGGGGTCAAATAAAAAGCAAAAGAAATGTGAAATGGGAACATAATGGATTTGCTGGGCAGTTTTAATGCTGAAAATTATGTTCAGCTAATACAGAAAATATGTTTGAAAACATAGCATAAGAAAGAAAACAGTTTGAAACAATCACTGTTCTACACAATTAAAAATAGTTGATAACTGATAGCCCATTACTTTGGAAGTTTGGATGCCAATTAACAAGGCTTGCACAACAAATAGAATCACAGTTCTAAACAATCACTGTTCTACAATAATTGTTCATCATGCAACTGGAGATAACATGCATGCATATTATTAAAATATTAATTTGCATCTAGGGCAGGCTAAAGTACGAGTCAATATCTCAATGAAATTTGCAGAGGCAAACAATGTTGTTTGCTAAGAGTTATTGTTAACTGACCTGATTGATCTCCCTTTTTGCATAGCCTCATGCTGCACAAATAAATTCGAGTTAGAAATCGTCACTACCAAATATGACAGAAGAATAACACAATCAGAATATCCGCATTACCGTAGGTATGAACATCTCTGCCGCCTTATCTCATTCACCACATTGTTTAGTTTCTTTGAAAGGTCATTGTCAAATTGCTCTAGTACAAGCTGAAAATACCAAAATTCATTTTAGGCAAATATCAAGTACTTTTATTTTAACTTTTGCTTGTTTACTGGAAGGATACTTGAATATTAAAAAAAACTATCACTAGCACAATTCTAGTCTATATCACTCTATCTTGAGCTCAAAAACTAAAATAGCGGCATAATGCCATTATAGAGAATTGAAAGGACCAAAATCATAATGCTAGACCACCCTCATATACGAAAATTAAAAGCTTAAAATGCTCTCTCTGTCTCATCCTAATTGAAAACCATAGTGGACTACAGACTCAATAACAACAGGCCCGGATACTACTACATAATAAGATTGAAGCTCAGAGTATTAATTGAGCGAAGTTGTAAAATTACTCCCAATATCATTGCAGGTTTAATGGAAATACACACATGACATGTAGGCAATTTTAAGCTAACAAAAAATTCCGGAAGCTTTACAAGCCCAACCTACAAAGAGGAATATAGCTTCACTGTCTAATGACAAACTGTGATCATCTACCACAACCTTCAAAGAAAGCTAATAGCAGATACAACAGTGGACAGGATATTGACAATCCCAGTACCATGAAAGTAGTTAACTATAAGAAGGATAAGCTGTCAGCATAGTGACAGTTTTTTTAAGATAATTCTATTAATATTATGATTTTTAAGAGTACCCTAATGAAAGCACTGATAAGTTTTGCACCATAGAGACCTAAGACTGCTCAAGATCAATTGTCAGCAATTAACAGATATGTATTCATGAGTCGAGACAAGTAAAGAAGTAATTATTGAGATAATAATGAAATCAAGAAGAAGACCTTCCTACTTCATAGATTGGTTCACCGGTTTGTAAATATATTATGGTAATATAGTAAGGGCAACTGCAGAAAGTGATTTTCAGGTGATAGATCACAATAAAGGATGAACACCCGGCTGGAGCCTACAGCTAAACTTTCAAAAGCAGGACCAATAGACCACACTTAATTATCGAAACTATTCTGCTAAACACATTTTCTATTTACTGGGTTAAAAGTCCCATAAAATGGTAAAACTCTTCTCTTAATGTATTAATCACTTGAACTAGAGGTTTTGTAGTATGGAAGGCATGAGAAAGATGATGGTTCACAATGCCAAAACCGTCATTACAGGCTAACATTGGTGCAGTTGTCTACCTAGGGTCAGAATGTTGGGGCTTTAGAAAACTACAAGCAACACACTACTTATAAAAGCACCAAACACAAAGTAAAAAAAAAAAACTAATTTGACATTTAATAATGTGATAAATACATAAGGAGAACCACAAGTTCCCAACTCAAGCCATTTCTGTACAACATACACTGATAAAGATGTCAAACAAAATGTAGACAGTGCAACCAGATCCTATCACTAAAATGCAGTTAACTACAGAGGGCAGTTATTTGCAACATATTGGAAAACGGGCATGTTTAAGTGCGGAGTTGTCAGTTATACCCAGCTAGTCTCACAGTTGCAAATGATCAAGGTATCTAGAAACTATTAACATCTAATATGAGGTCATATTTGTATATCATATTAATGTAATATCATCAATAGGAACTAGCAACAGATGTATTTCCATTTTGGAATCCACTTGAATAGGATTTAGTTCTATTTCAGTTTGAAGTCCAATTGTAATATTTACTAGTTTCATTTGGATAGTATGCCTTTTCTTAGAGCCACTATAAATGGGTTAAACCTCATTGTATTTATTTGGATGATTGATAATAAAAGTTCAAGTTATTCTCCAAGTCGCTTATCAAGTTGAGAAGTGACACCATTTGCTAACTATGGTGTGGATTGCCTCTTCTCATCAATTGATTTGGAATCTATCCTTCGCCTTTCGTCACCACAAACCTAACCCTTCCATAATTAATATCTTCATACCTCAAACCTTGTCTACCTTAAGCTTCATCGAATCCCATCGCTAAACCTAGATTTGAGTAAAGGGCACTTGCTTCCACACCCCCTAAGTCCAATTGCACAGCTCTGTCCAACAAGCTCTTTATTCAATAAAAAAAGTCTTCAAGTTGATGGAGTTAGGAATTACTATTAGAAAAAAGGAAAAGAAGACTGGAAAAACAAGAGTGAGAATAAGAACAAATAGTGGAACTTGAAAGGAGAGTAGTTAGTACCTTCAAAAAATAGAATGATAAAGAAAGATGGACAATAGAAAAGGTTCTAACGTTAAGTAGCATGGTATGTTAAATTGTGTCAACAAATAGCGAAAGAGATATTAGGAGTAAAAGCAATGGGTGGACTTCAAAAGAAGTTGTAGTGGAATGAGGAAGCCTCTAGCAAAAAGAATCCAACAAAGGTTCGAAACATTACAGAAATATTGAGCAACTTTGAGAGAGAATTATCAAAGAAGAAAAGCAGTTAGTGAGTCTAAAGCTAAGACCCATGACCACTTGTATGGTAGGTTAGAAACTGAGGAAGAAAAGGATAGGCTTGTTAAGTGTAAAGAAAGGAGTACAGATTCGGGTAATAAAGCTAAGACCCATGACCACTTGTATGGTAGGTTAGAAACTGAGGAGGAAGAAAAGGATAGGCTTGTTCAATGTAAAGAAAGGAGTACAGACTCGGGTAATCTTAAATGTATCAAGAGTGATGACCAAAAAGTATTCGTAAAAGAAACTAGTATTAAAGAGACTAAGGAGTTAATTTTCGCAAGTTGTTTAATGAAAACATAGAAAGTTTAACTATCGAAGTAAACGAGTTACTTACGGAATACGGATAAGTCTTATAGCTATTGTCATAAGATTAGGACTTCAGAAGTTAAGGAAGCTTTGATGAAAATGAAAAGTGAAAAAAAAAGGCAGATCATGAGGATATTCATTCATACATAGATTTAGAACTCTTTAGGAGAAAGGATTGATAGGGCTAATTAATTTATTCAAGCAAATCATAAGGAATTTAAGAATGCCCAACGACTGTAGTATTACTGTACATTTATAAAAAAAATGATATAAAAGTTATACTATCAAAAAAATCCCGTTTATGAATCATAAAATCTTTGGCAAGAGTAATTAGGCAAAGACTAAGAAAAGGAAACAAATTCATAAAATCAATTTGATTATATGCAATGAAGATTTATTATGGAATCAATTTACTTAGTAGTTAAATTAGTAGAAAATGTTAGAGAGAAAGGGATGTTGTTTTATTGACTTTGGAAAGGCTTATTATTAGAGAGTTCATAGGGTATTATATGGCAAGTTTTGGAAAAGAAAGAAGTCTCTATTAACTATGTCGAGATCATAAAGGATATGTATCATGGAGTACCTACTTGCTCCTACCGAATGGAAGGAGATGCATACCTATTCCCATCAGCTTAGTGTGCATGAAGTGCTAAAATTAAGTCCTTACATGTTTGCCCTAGTTATGAATGTAGTTACTAGAAATATTTAGGATGAAGTTCAATCATGCATGTTGTTTGCTTATGCTATCGCAATATATATATATATATATATATATATATATATATATATAACCCAAGGGTTCTACGATAAGTAGGAAATGTAACTCCAACCAAAGGTCAAAATGAAATGAAAGAGTACACATTGATAGACATGAGATACCTAAGACTGACTGTTTTCAGTATTTAGGGCCAATATTCACCCCGATGGAGATATTGAGGAGAATGTTCATAGAATTAAAATAGGACGGTTGAAATATGAGTACTTCTAGGCTACTTTGTGACCGCACGATATAGTTGAAGTTGAAAGTAAAATACCATTAGATAGCTATAAGACGAGTCATGCTTTATATATCAGTGTTAAATAAAAAAACTAACATGTCCAAAAATAAGTGTAGTTTAAAACATCAGCATTCTGTTTTAAACTATATTTAAACTATATAGTTTAAAACAGAATGCTGCGATGGATGTGTGTATATATATATATATATATATATATATATATATATATATATATATATATAGTTATTTTGTTATTTATCTTATGAGGGTATAATAGTAATTTTGGATGTATTGCATATCAATATAAATAGACATGAGATGCAATATAGGATTTTATGTCCTTGCAATCTCCTTTCTCATATTCTCTCTTTTCTCCTCCCCATCTCTAAACTTCACTTGGTATCAGAGCATCTTTTGAAGGTACTATAAATCTCATCCATGGCAGGGCCGATCGAACTCGGTCGTGAGTTTGACAGGGTTCGGGGCAGTAGCCCCTGATGGGTTCAGCAGTCCAAAAAAAAAAAATTGGATGTTCTTCGTCTACTTTTCATGATTCGTCGTTCGTTGTTCGTGGTCCGTTTATGAGATATATGGTTTCTACAAATCTCCGTTGGTTGTTCATCGTCGATTGTGCTTCGATGTGAGATCTAAGGTTCCAGAGATCTCGTCTTTTAGTTGCATCTGCAAATATGGTAGGGACCGAATCTTCTGGCGAGGTTAATAGTGCTAGTGGTGGTGGTGGTAGCGGAGGTGGTTCTTTTTCTGTTATTCAAAATGATGAATTGGAAAAATCGATTACTGCGGTGAAACTCAATGGTGCGAACTATCTTACCTGGTCCAAGTCAATCAAAGTGGTGTTGAGGACAAAGAAAAAGTTTTGACAAAAGAACTCCAGCCTGAAACGTCCGCTAAGTATGAAGATTGGATGAGTGCAGATGCATACGTTATGTTGTGGTTGTGGCATAGTATAGAGCCGCACATCGCTGCTAATGTTCAGTGGTGTGAATCCTCCTAACAAATTTGGGCATATCTGAAAGAATCATATTCGCAGAAGCCGAACGTTGTCTGTATCTATGAGTTGCACGCGTTATTGTTTAATACAAAGCAAAATGGGAGGCCTATGAATAAATATCTGGCTTCAAAGAAGACTTTGTAGAAGGAACTACTACAATATCATCATGTTACTACTAATCATGTTACTACTAATTTAAAGGAAGCGCAACGACAAAAGAAAGTTTCATGTTTCACTTATCCTAGCCGGCTTGGATCCTACGTTCGAACCTTAGAGCTCAGATCATTGCTGGAGAGCAGTTATCTACGGTGAGAGATACTTTCTCCCGTCTCAATCATTCCTTTCTAGGACAGAGTTCTGTGGTGCCAAGTACGGACTTTTCTGCCCTAGTTACTAATGCTGCCGGTTGTGGTGGTAGACGTGACGGTAGAGATGGTGGTCGTAGTTTTGGTCGACGAGGAGACCGTGGTGGTAGAGACAATAGTCATGGTAGTAGCCGTGGTCAACCACGGAAGTGTAACTATTGTGGAATGCTCGATCATATCGAAGACTATTGTCGGAACAAATGGGACAAACCATAATATGCACATCAAGTGCATGATGAAAATATGCAGTCCCAGGTCACCACTTCTGCTCCCAGAGATGATACTTCCAGTTTCAATCAGACTTCAACGTCCAATACCTCATCTCTATTTGAACAAATCCACCAGAAGTTGAACGCGATTGCTAGTACCACCTCCCAACCTACTGCAACCATGGCACATATAGATAATCCTACTTTTGTGGCAACCCAGTCACCATTCACTTCTTGGGTCATTGACTCAGGAGCAAGTTCTCAAATGTCTGGTATAACCTCTCTTTCATAATCGTAGTCCCATGAAACATAATACTATCTTGGCTGATGGGTCTACTCAACCACTGTGCTTGAAAAATGTGTCATTCATCCTACCCAATCACTATCATTATTTGATTCATTATATGTACCTAATTTTCTATTTAATTTGCTATCTGTGAGCTAGTTAACCAAATCTTTTCAATATTCTGTGAAATTTTCTTCCAATTCTTGTGTTTTTCAGGACCTCAGGACGAAGATCATTGGTTCGAGACATGAAAAAGTGGACTATATTACTTGGACCTACCTGGAAAGCCTTTTACTTCTGTTTTTACTTCTCCGTTGCAGTGGCATAATCGTTTGGGACATTCGTCTTTGGCTAAGTTGCGTCAAATTGTTCCTATTTTAAGTCATGTTTCTAGTCTTGAATGTGAGACTTGTCAGTTAGGCAAGCATCACGTAGTTCCTTTCCTCGTCATATTGAGAGTCGTCAGACACTCTTTTGATCTTGTTCATTCTGATATTTGGAGTCCGTCTATAGTCAAAAGTCCGAAAGAATTTCAGTATTTTGTTATTTTTATTGATGATTATTCCAAAATGACCTGGTATTATTTAATGAAAGAAAGATCTGAGTTTTCAAATGTGTTATCTACCTTTTATAATGAAATCTATGTTCAGTGTTATCTGCCTTTATAATGAAATCTATGTTCAGTTTGATTAACGCATCAAAATTCTGCGTTCTAATAATGCTTTAAAGTATACTCAATCTTTTGTAAACAGTTTTTGTGTTGATCGTGGTATGATTCATCAAACCAGTTGTGTCCACACCTCAACAAAATGGTATAACCGAAAGCAAACATCGACACATTTTAGATGTGGCTTGAACTCTCATGTTCAATATACATGTTCCTAAACAGTATTGGGCAGATGTTGTTCTTAGTGCATGTTAGATTTAATCGCATGTCATCTTCTGTATTAAATAACAAAGTTTTATTTTCCATGTTATATACATGTCACTCATTTTTCCTTACCTCCTCGAGTGTTTGGGTGTCGTTTTTGTTCACAACTTAGAACCTAATTAAGATAAGTTGGCTCCTAGATCTCTGAAGTGTCTTTCTTGGTTATTCTCGTACTCATAAAGGTTATCGTTGTTACAGTCAACTGCCACGCAAGTATTACGTTAGTACAAATGTTACCTTCTTTGAGTCTACGTTGTAATCCTTTTACATCAGATTTGATCTCTTCCATACCACTTTCGGTCATTCCTGAATCAGTTTGTCTTCATTCCCCCTTTACAGGTTTATCAGAGATCCAAGAATATGCCAACGGTTCTACAGAATTCAGCCCTCAAATAATCAGTTTCCATGCATGAGATTTCTGCTCTCATCACCACAGATCCCGATGATATTCTCATTGCTCTCAGAAAAATAAAGCGCCTTTGTTCCTCAAGGAATAAGCATTCATTTCTAATTACGTTTTACTACACCGTACTTCATCTTTTCATGCATTTAATGTTTAGTTGTCCTCTTTCCATTCCCAAAACTTACAAGCAGGCTATGTCATCTTCTGGTTGAAAAGTACAATGGATGAGGAGATATATGCTTTATATCAAAATCAGACTTGGGAGCTTACATCACTTCTTGTTAGGAAGCAGACAGTGGGTTGTGGATTGGTGTACACTGTTAAGTATCATCCTGGTGGTTCAGTTGAGCGCCTCGAGGCACGGTTGGTTTCAATAGGGTATACTCAGACATATGATGTGGATTATATAGAGACTCTCTCCAGTGGCTCGACTGAATTCAGTTCGGATTCTTATTTCTGTGGCGCTTAATCGCCAATGGCCTATATATCAGCTGGACATAAAGAATGCTTTCTTGCATGGTGACTTACAGAAGGAGGTTTATATGGATCAACCGCTGGGATATGTTGTGGCAGGAAATGAAAAACTCGTATGTCGATTGAAGAAAATATTATATGGACTGAAACAGTCACCTCGAGCTTGGTTTGACAAATTCAGTTCTCATTAAGTATGCATTTTAACACACCACATCAGATCATGAAGTATTTTGTCATTCTTCCTCAACAGGTATTATCGTGTTGATTGTTTATGTTGATGATATCATTATATCTGGGAGTGATCATGCTGGGATTATGGAGTTGAAGACCTACCTTAGTCGTCAGTTTTATACTAAAGATTTGGGTCTTCTTCGATATTTTCATGGAATCGAGGTTGCTCGATCTAAGAAGGGTGTGTATCTGTCATAGCGCAAGTATGTTCTAGACTTACTCTCGAAGACTGGGATGTTGGAGTTTCGGCCAGTTGAGACTCCTATGGATTATCATGACAAGCTTGATGCTGACAGAAAAGAGTTATTTAAGGATGTTGGATATTATAGATGTTTGGTTGGCAAACTTATATATCTTACTGTTACATGATCAGACATCACATATTCAGTTGGAGTAGTTAGTCAGTTTATGCATACCCATCGACAACCACATTGGGAGGATCTCTCTCGCATTCTTCGATACTTGAAGTGTGCATTTGGAAAGGGTTTGTTGTAAAAACCTTTCCAGTTGCTTACGGTGACGGGATTCAGTGATGCTGATTGGGAAGACAGTCGCAATAATAAGAGGTCTACTTCTGGCTATTGTACGTTTGTAGGTGACAATCTTGTCACGTGGCATAGTAAGAAACAGAATGTTATGGCTCGTTCTAGTGCAGAGACCGAGTACCGTGCAATGGCTAATACAGCTTCTAAGATGGTGTGGGTGCAGTCTCTTCTTCATGATAGGGATTATGATTCCTATTCCGATAGAGATGTATTGTGACAATCAGTCGTCAATATTTATTGCAAGTAATCTGGTGTTTCATGAACGCACTATGCATATCGAGGTGGATTGTCATTTTTTTCGTGATTTGTTGCTGAAGAAACAGATTGCCACTCCATATGTTCGGTCGGAGGATCAATTAGGTGATATCCATACCAAACCACTTGCTCGCGGTCAATTTTTAGATTTGTGTAGCAAGTTGGGTATGTCTGATCTATATGCTCCAGCTTGAGGTAGGATGTTAAGAGTTATTTTGTTATTTATCTTATGAGGGTATAATAGTAATTGAGGGTGTATTGCATATCAATATAAATAGACATGAGATGCAACCTAGAATTTTATGCCCTTGCAATCTCCTTTGTCAGTCTCTTTTTTTACTTTTCTCTCCTCTCTATCTTTAAACTTCACTTATATATATATATATAGTAAACGAAATATGAGCCATAGTGCTCATATTCCTACATGAGTCATGCACATGTGGACCAATAGGAATAGAGTATACTAATGCACATGGGTGCATATGGGATTTAGAAGTTCATTCCTATTGGTCCACATGTGCATGGCTCATTTATGAATATGAGCATTATGACGCATATCTCGTTTACCAATATATATATATATATATATATATATATATATATATATATATATAATGTTGCAGTCGTCGCTAGCGTTTCTCAAGCAACCGACTCCTGAGATTAACGTGGGATCCAAGGAGGGATCCCGACCGGGGGGAGCACCCGGTAGTGGCGGGGGGATCGACGCGGCTAGTTGTGAAGGGAAGGCGGAGGGAGTGGGATGGACAACCGTTGTCCGGAGGAACCGCACGTCATGGGGAGCGATCAACACCCAGAGGACACCTGCGACCATGGCGGCCAGGCGAACAAAGACGTGGCCGATGTCAGGGCTCGGTGAGGCAAGGCGAAGGTCGCGTCGCTAGACCTGTGATCAACCGCGACAGAGGGTGCAGTCAGCGGAGCCGACGGAACTTGGTCATCCGGAGGGCAATCAGGTCCTGGGCAATAGGGATGCATCTCGACGAGTGGATCCGAAGAGTTTCACGGCGGCGGAGAAAGGTAAAAAACCCACGGATGATCAGGTACGTGGTAAATCGTAGGCTTCGTATTTTCGGGAGGACGACGCACAAGTTTAGGGGCAGATGCAGTTTATCGCCCCCAAACTTGTAGGGGACAAGGTCTGAGTTGTGTTCACGAAGGGGCATCTAGCGGAGACGACCGAGTACTAGAAGAACTGTCGTGTTGTATGTTCTTGGCGATCTTCCGTTCTATGGGCAGATTCGTGCCTACGCTGCCCATGTATGGTGGCCGAAGGGCAGCATGAAAATCTTTTCGCGAGAGAATGGCTTCTATTATGTTCGGTTCAGGATGAAGGAGGACATGGACAAAATCCTACGGTAGGTCCGTGGACGTTTGATGGACAAGGCTAATCATCTTGAACGCATGGAGTCAAGAATTGAAGTGCGAAAAGGATGGTTTTGAAGTCGATTCCGATCTGGATCCGATGTGGTGCCCCGTTCCCCCTTTTCGGGGAACGCGGCTAAGAAATACTTTCGGTATTGTTCGATCGGGATGGATTAAATCAAAATATTTTCCTCGTTATGGATTTGTGTCTTCGAAATCGATTCTCATATTCAGTGGACTGTCCCAAGAATGGACTTAGCGGCAGAGTTAAGAACCTCTCCGTTGCAAGTTTTTTTGCTTAGTTTTCGTCGTCGCCTTGTTGCTTTTGTGCTTTTGAGTTGGTTTTCGGATTTGCGTTTTCTTGAACGGTTTTCGATGGATTTTATTGCTTTCGTTCGTTGAACTGCATTTCATTCCGAGCTTGGAAAGAATAGAAGAGGTATTGATCATCTGTTCGTGACAATGCAGGTGATCGTGCAGTAGACATCGTGCGAGCGAAGTCTTGAAGCACCTATTTCCTTTCCTCTCTCCAACCAACTTGTGAGTGGCTATAATTCGATTTAGTTGACCCTTCTTCCAAGTCTTCACAACTAAAATCTTGCCTTCTTGATTGTTCCGATCAAACGATACTATAATAACTAAAAGATGTCAAGATAAAAAAAATAGACTTGGATTAACCAACTTGTGAACGGTTACCTTGTTGCATGCTAGTTCGCTTAGAATCATCATGTTTCAAGTATAGTTAGAATGTATACTTCTATGATTGTGCTATGTATAGAACACACATTGCTATGTAATAAATTGATCAGGGAGACTATGCAAAACAAATCATGCCATATTATTTGTCTCGTGCTTGCGTTGCTTTATACTTCATCAATTGACAACTTAATATTAGACGTCGCTTGATCACGGACAACTTGTGCACAAGGTTTTATGGTTCCTGCGGACAGTCGCTTGGGCACTGGCACTGATCCAATCCGGACGGAACTTCACGATAAATCTCATATACAAGACGGGATGGCATGTAGCGCTTCTGGACTGGATTGGGAAGTAGCCTCGTCTATGACTATAACTCGTCCTTTATGACATCATGTGAGTGATTCCCTCGTATATTTAGACTGTGCAAACTAACTATATCTTCGTGGCAGATAAAGTCATGGTATATATTGTGCAGGTGGTTCAGACGGACAGGTAAAAGTCACCGAACGGTGACATGTTTAGTTCAGTGAAATTCTATATCTATTGCTTCCTTGTAAAATTGAACTAAGGCAAGATAGAAAGACCATAAAATAACTTGCATGCTTCAAATAAATAACGTGTTGATGGTATAGTTGGATTAGGTCGCCTTCACCAGTGCATTTCGATGTACTGACCCTCGTTGCAACAGGTTCTCCGCACCAAGGAAATCCTGCAAGAAGATAAGGCTACTTCCTAATCCAGTCCACCTACCAGCACGTCCAGTTCGTGCCCTTGAAGTGTGTTTTGCAAGTCTCAGGAGCTCGTGCTCTTAACTTAAGCAGCTCCGTGGAAAGGCGACAGCTTCGTCCGAAGGTGTATTTCTTTTGAAATTTTAGTAAAATGATGTAATATACATGACGGCTATCTCATTTTGCGTCCACTCCTGTAAGCACGTGTGGCAATTTTTCGACTCGTTCAATAGTTTGTAAAAAAATGTTCATTATCAATAAAGATAACTTTTCCATGTTTCAACATTTTGTTTAATTATCTGCGTACTCTGAATATGTGCTCGTTATGTAAAATATCTTGGCCTTGTGCGTTGTGCAACCTAGTGCTCGCACGACGTCACGCCTGGGGGACGACTATCGATTCTACGGAATCAGGGCGTGACATCCGACTTCCTGAATGGCCGATTAACTATTGGAGCATAGACATGATGATGTTGGTGGCAAGTATAGTTGGATCACCTATTAAGGCGGACGAAGAGACTACAAAGAGAGCCAGACTAGGATTTGCTCGGATTTTCGTCGAGATTGACGCAGGGAGGGTCATGCCACAGACGGTCGAGCATGAGCTGTCTTCGGGGGAGGTGTGCCTGCAGAGGGTTGAGTATGAATAGGTTCCGTCTGTTTGCCAGCATTACAAGTGTTTTGGTCATCCGGCTATAAACTGCAAGACGGCATGGGCGCATCAACCAGGCGACATAGTAGAGAACATCAATGAAAATGGACAGTAGGGTATGGTGACAGACATCTCTGGGGCTGGCACCGATAGTAGTTATGGGAGGAACGTCCAGGGCAGCGATGTGGGAGCAGCAGAGAGGACGGCGATTACTACGCCGAGCGGACGGGAGATGGAAATCGAGATGGATACCAGGCTCGATAAAGCGTTGGATCTGTCCAATGCTCGTCGTACATCTACTAAGGATAGCATGGATAGAGCAGGAGAAGGAGGGTGTCTGGAGGGAATCAAAGCTTGGTTGTGTTCCAAGCGAAAAATACTACACCGGACAGGAGTGTAGCGGGTTGGGGCGGAGAGGATGGAACCGATGAGACATTATACCAGAGGAGCTCAAAAGGACAGAAGTAGCAACAGTCGATCGAAGGGGGGAAGGAAAGAGGCACCGTAGTTCCGGGTAATGAGAGTAGGAAAAAACATGCAGGACCTTTGCAGGACGACACTGGACATACTGCAGAGTATTCGCGGGGGGAGGAGGTATTGTGCATTGACAACTCGAGATGGAAGGAAGTGCGCCAGATAGCTGCTGATGAGACAGTACACAGAAGGACAGAACGAGGACGTTAATTACCCAATTAATGACTCGGATGATATGCATGGGCCCGAATCACTGATTTAATGTCAGTGATCGCGTGGAACGTGAGGGGGGCTTGCGCCCTGGGTAGATGGAAAGAGATCTGTGATGTGTTGAGGAAGAAAAATTATTGTATTAGTGCCTTGTTGGAAACTAAAATCAAGATGGACAGAATGCTGGCACGGAGGACACCTACCAACTGGAGTCAGGTTCATAATTTGCATCTTTGCGACATAGCCCGCATCTGGATTAGGTGGGATTCTCTGAGTTGGGATAGACAAGTGTTGCACTTGTTTGACCAAATAATTGTGGGTTATTTTGCTAATAAGGGAGGCTTCAAGTTTATTTTGGGTGCAGCTTATGGGCACAATGACAGACACAAGAGGGAGGGCTTATGGCATGATCTCGGCTGGCTTAGTAGAATGGTAGATGCCCAATACTA
This sequence comes from Iris macrosiphon, assembly GCA_036927795.1. Lineage (NCBI taxonomy): Eukaryota > Viridiplantae > Streptophyta > Magnoliopsida > Asparagales > Iridaceae > Iris > Iris macrosiphon. The sequence goes on along the minus strand of JAYESA010000004.1, from coordinate 229,600,566 downwards.
ACTTCCTCCGGTCGTTGTGAAAGATTTTAACGCAGTGCTCTACAGACATGAGAAGGTGGGTGGTATGGTTCTGGATTGTATCCTCAGGATTTTTAACATTGTCTCCTTCAAACTGGCTTACAGCCTTTGGAGAGGACGGAGAATCTGTGGACATGGCACAACAAGGCTGTCTGGAAGAGAGTGGCGTGCCAGTTAGATCGGGCTTTGGAAAACCAGAATTGGTTCAGCAAGTACCCTGGTCTGAGGGCAGAATGGTTGATGGGAGGTACCTCAGACCACTCTCCGGTCTGCATACGACTTGTTGACCAACCGAGGTCCAATGCGAGACATTTCTGGTACAACAAGTAGGTGCTTCTCGAGGGATATAAGGAGGTTGTGCGGCGCGGTTTACAGGCGGTTGTTAGAGGAAACCCTCAATTTCGGGTCGTCAACAAGCTAAAGAAGGTGGAGGCGGGTCTAAAGGCTTAGAACAGACTGATTCCGGCCAGGAAGCTACAAAAGGAGCAGCAACACCTCTGGAAGGTGCTACAGCAACTTCAAGAAGATATTTTGAATAAAGACATAGCCGCAGAGGAAAGGAAGCTTGTCCAAGATGTCGGCGCTATCAGGTTCCAGGAGCAAATAGAACTAGCGCAAAGGGCGAAGTGTTCGTGGCTACGAAATGGCGACAGATGCTCGAAGTATTTTTACGACGTCGTGAGACCACGTCAGCATCACAACCATATCAACAAGCTTATTACTGGTGACGGAAAAGAAGTGACAACCCCGAAGGACATCCAAGCAGAGACAGTAAGGTATTACTCAGACTTGTACAATCAACATAATTATTTAACCATGTTTCATGAGTTGGTTTGCAAGCGTGTGGTCACGTCACACGGTAATCATGTTCTATTGGCTCTGGTGACAATGGAAGAGGTGGAAGGAATTATCAAGAAGGCGGATCCAAACAAAGCACCGGGGCATGACGGGTTTGGCAGTCGCTTCTATCAAGTGCATTGGGAGGAGATTAAGTTCGAAGTGCTAAAGGTGATCACGGATTTCTTTGAGAAGGACAGGCTTCTACGGGAGTAGAACCATACTTTCCAGACACTTATTCTGAAGAAGGAGGACGCCAGTTCGCTCCCAGACTTCAGACCCATCGCATGTTACAACTACCTCTACAAACTGATTACACATTTGATGTGTCGGATGATGGAGGGTATTATGTGGGAGTTAATTTCTCCGTACCAAGCAGCATCCATCAAAGGGAGGGATATTGCTGACAACCTTTTAGCTCATTAGATGGTACGGCATTTTAATAAACCAGGAGGGGGCAAGGCTTGCATCAAACTGGATCTTCAAAAGGCATATGATACCGTGAGCTGGGAGTTTGTTTGTCAGATCATGCTTGCTATAGGCTTTGCCAGCAGGTGGGTGGCCAGGGTTCGGGAGTGTACCACAACCCCGACCTTCTATGTGCTCAACCGGGGGCAACCGCATGGATTCATTGAGACAGGGTGACCCTCTGTCGCCTTATTTGTCTACTCTGGTCATAAAATATTTCTCGTGTCTCATGGAGGCTGCGGTGCTCAGGAAGCAGATTATTCCGCTTCACAAAAGGGTGACGTCACATGTGTCGCATTTGATCTATGCAGATGATCTACTGGTTTTCTTGAAACCAACAAGGGAGGTATGACTCAACGGGCTTCTATCATGGAGATGTTCGGTTTATACTCGGATCTACACATGAATCGGGAAGAGAGCAAGGCTTACTTTAATAAGTACTGCCAGAATAAGGAGGAACTTACATCACTACTGGATATAGAGCGGGGTGAGCTTCCGGTCAAATACTTGGGTATCCCGTTATCAGTCAATTACACGCCAGAGATATGGATGGTCAGGGTCTAGATGAGTATACACAGAGACGAGTAGAGGGGTGACATGCCCAAAATCTATCTTTTGGAGGACTGATTGCGTTGGTTCGTGCAGTCATCACGGCGATTGCCCTACTACTTCCGATCTCTACGAATAATAGGATCAAGAAAATTTGTGCCAACTTTGTTTGAAGTAGTGGAATTCATGCTATAGGATGGAACACCCCTTGTCACCCGCATAAAGGAGGAGTAGGTCTGCAGCATTTACTACTACTATGTGATGTTGCCGGGCTGAAGCTTACTTGAAAGTTTCTTTCGAGAGACTCGCTATGGACAACTTGGATGAAGAACAAATACTTGGGAGGATAGAATTTTTTGAGTAGGTCTTCAAAAAATAATGACTCCGTTGTTTTCAAAAGTATTACTTTATACTGTTCTCAATTGAAGCAGTTGATCTCGAGGGTCTTCAAAGATGGAGAAACCACAGACCTATGGTTTGATCCATGGATTGCACACCAAAGTTTGGTAGAGCAATGAGGGTCTATGGCGTGTCGAGGGAATAGTAAGAGGGAACGGGTGAGTGTCATTATGAGGAATGGAGTCTGGCGTCCAAAGTTTCATGGCGGCATACGGCAATTCAGGGAGCTCAATGGGACGATGAGGGTGGACACATCACTTCAGACCGATACATGGATTTGAAATAACACTAAGATGGAGCAGTTCGCACATATAGTCGTAGCTAATGTTGTCAGAGTCGCACATCCGGAGATGGAGTTGGCGGATGTGGTGTGGGCCAAAGGTGTTGTTTGTAAAATGCAGTTGTCTTTACAAATTGAGCCTGGAAAGATTACTCACACTTGATAGGTTGCAGAGATTTGGACTGCAGCTAGAGGCCCATGGATGTATATTGTGCCGGTAGGGGGATGAATCCATGACACATTCTTCCAATGTCCGGTGATACGGAATATTTGGCTAGCCCAACATGATAGGTTGGTTTATCCCGTAGGGGGATCCATGATTGGAGAGCAATCATCAAGGACATCAGAAGAGAGAAGCGGAAATGCTTTGCTTGGTACAGCGAGACCTGGATCAGATTTGCTTCAGCAATCTGGCATGTCGGGAAGGAGCGTAACAACCGTATATTTGAGGGGTCAGTGATTTCCAACATTGGGATTATCCATAACATTGAGCAATATATCAATATAATGAGAGAGAAGACGCACCCTTGAGCTGCCTCTTGTATTTTTAATTTTTGATTTAATTAATACAATTACCTTCTTCCGTATATATATATATATAAGGGAGGAGAGAAAAATGCAGCCTCCACAACTTCCTCCCATTTCTTCGAGCGGTAGCTGATTCACTCCTCATTTTTCTTCGAGCGACGGCTTCCGATGATGCGACTGATTCTCTCTCCTCTCATCCCCTCCATTTCTCTGCCCTTCCCACCTACCTACTTGTCCGTCTCATTTCTTTTTCATCACCTAGCAGCGACGACGATAAAGAAGGGGCTGGGGCAGGAGAGAAGGGCTTCGTTTGGATTTGTGGATTATCTCATAGGTAATTTTTATATGATTTTTGAATTTATCCAAATATTTGATTTTGGTCCGATTTTTTTTCTACTGCTAAGTCCGATTTGTGCTTCCACCGATTTCCTGACCGACTAGGGCCCTAATCGAGTCGGCAAAGGCCAATTGGCGATTAGACGCCGCCTAGTCAGCCAATTAGGAGGATTTTTACAACACTGCCAAAAGGTAATAGTAGTTTAAATGAGATGAATAAGTGGGCAATATATTGAAAGATAGGATAAGAACAAGGTTCAAAGTATCGGTATCGGAATCGATATCGGAGCATTCCTATGAGTATTGGGATCGGCGGTATCGGTAGTATCGGCGGTTTCGGATCGGAGTATCAAATTCTTTGGTATCGGAAAGCAAATAACTATTAGTAAATTATTAACATTTTAGAAAATATATTTTATACATTTATGCATAATTTTAAGTATTTCCAATGTTGTTTCTTAGTATTTTTGAAATTGAATGAAATAGTAGTCACTCTTGTCAATTGATTTACATACAATAGACAAGTTTTCCTCTTTTATACGCTTTTACGACCTTACTATGCTTTTACAGCCTTACTAATTGGTCTTTTTCATTTAATTTTCTTTGTCGAATTGACCGGAAAAGAGACCTCTAACGTCGGTATCGGATCGGTACATGCCAAACCGTATCGATATCGGTATCGGCTGTATCGGATCGGTATCGGCCGATACTGCAAACTATGGATAAGAAATGGGCATACTCAAGGAAAGTCGGAGGTTGCGTCCATTGAGAATAAGATGGAAGAAAAAATTGTCTATGGTGGTTTGGAGTCTTGGACATGTGCAATATAGACCAATGGATGCATCTATTAGGATCAATAAGATACTAGTCAAAGGAGCTGTCCGAACTAGGGGTAGGCAAAGATATGGTTTTTGTTATTTTTACAGCAGAACTAGCCCTCAAAATAGCTGAATGGAAGAAGGGATTCAAATAGCTGCCGCAATATTTTCAGGAATAAAGGCTTTATTGTTGCTGTTTCCAGATTGAACCCAAATAGGTTGTGTATGGGAGAGAATGGAGAAGAAGGGGTACGAGACGGAACGGAAAAGACGGGGTACCTAGCTTATTTACCAGTAGATGCCACAGTACTTCAGGGACTAAAAAATACTTCAAGTTACGTCAGGGACAATTCACATATTCTGATTAACCAGTAGATAATTTGTTTAATAAAGCTTCATAGTTCAGACTAGCCCTGAACCTGAGTAGAACCCGAACATCGAAAACAACAAATTTACAGCATGCTTTCCAAAAAGCCCAAGAATTAGCAACATGCTTCCATAAACCTATGTTGTAAATGTAACATATAAACCTGAGTAGAACCCGAACATCTAATACAACAAATTTACAGCATGCTCTCCTAAAAACCTGAATTAGCAACATGCTTCCATAAACATATATAGTAAACGCAATAGGTCAAATCAAGTTACATGGGTAGATAAAGTTAAACCTGAACTAAGTAGTTAAGTAGGGAAACCTTTTAGTAATCATTATCGTGCTTACTACTATTAGGATTGAGACTGCAACCTTAGACAGAGTTTGCAATCTCCCAAATATGTGTTGAATTGATATGAAAACATTCCATAGTAACTTCTCACACCATGCATACCTGAGATGGAATTCCATCCACAGAAGGAGTTCCAAAAATTTGTTGAAGGATATCTGGATTCACCATGTTTCCAACATAGATTAAACAATCTTCGCCATTTTCTAGGAGATAAATTCCATCATCAGTTATATGCTCACTCGAAAGAGGAATCGTGGAAGAAATTATAGAATCATCATCCTGCTAGAGAAAGGAAATCAAAAATTATATATGCAATTCAAATAATAAACACATAATTGCCAAATTATTTCTAAGTCGCACTCGACATTACATACCTTGGAAGTGAGATCATGTATAGATAACATCCTAGGATATACCAGAGGAACAGCCAAGGTTATAGAAAGAGATGCCGCATAACTTGCCCAATATGAGCGATCATCCAACCGCCCATCATTTCGCAACCCAATGCTTTTTACCAATGCTATACACAGGAAAGAGTATATAGGTAATATCAACTTATGTTTCATTCTTTACAGCAAAAATCAGAAAACTTGCATGTAGCTATCAATGGTACAATTGGCAAACTCATTGAGAATAGACAGGCTTCCTGCGTCTAATTATGCCTATGGTCATGTTACTCAGTGGATATAGCCAAAGTAGAGGACTAGAGGTTATATCATTTCAGAACTATCTTATCCCTCTTATATCTCACACATGGAAACAGGTGCCACACTTCCTGACAGTGGCCCTTGTCACCTTTCAAATTTTGAGAATCCTGTCCAGTTTTAATACAGATATTCATTAGCAACGCAGATAATTACAAGTGGTCAGTCTCTTTTAACAAGTTTGAGGTTGATTTATTTGATATCATGGATCACTGGTTACAGAGAGATTCTTTCTCTTGGTAAGCTGGTTCAGCCTATTGCACTTGTGCTAATTTCGCTTTAGGGGGGGGAGGTTCTCAGGTACAAACTTTGCAAGTTCAGGTATACCCATAGACTGGTCCCTCTATGAACAGTTGTGATTTCTTAATAGTGGCAGTTTCTATTCCTCTGATTAGTTTAGCCCATTATTTGATGGTACAATGCAACCTTGAAGCACACGGAGTTGTATTTGTTGGTTTCAAGCGGTCTGTGGACTTCTGTTGTTTTCAGTGGTGCGTTCAGACTAATAGGAATTATATTCTGTAAATCGCGTGCAGACAGTACCTGATATAACAGTAGTACTAATAGTCTAATCTAACAGTCTACTTTCTTCAGTTGGTTGTTACTCAAAACAATCATTGTACGCAACGTTTAAACAGACCTAGATTCTTGGTTGGGGGCCTCAGTAAGTTATGTGACCTTACCAATCAGATCAGCTGTTCAAAGTTCCAGCATTTCAAAAATCTAATAAGTTGAGCATGCAGGTAAACCATCATTCATAACAACCAGCAATATCCACTATTGGTGCCATTTTACCATGAGGATAAGGTTCAATGATCCAAATAATATCTAGTTTCGCCAAGAAGAATGCTTTATATCCCAAAAAATAGTATATCAGCTATTGCCGTAAATTGGTAAGATATTGAGCATGCTACTAAATCTGCCAACTCAACACATCATCATCATCCAAGCATTATTCCATCAAAATGGGGTCAGGTACAGAGCACGAGCTGCTCCAAAAAAGAATCGACAGTTTTGTAACTGGTTCTCAAAATAGCATAGACCATCTGTGATGGTGACAGATCCTCGTAAAGGCAAGTATTGGCAGGACAGGCATTAAGTATAAAAGTTAGGTCTGTTGGCAGATAACTAATAGTAAATTTTCCATTCATGTAACCATGGAGTAACCTCTAAGTTCTCCTAGACTAAAAAATCATTTAGACTAAGAAGTAAGATGATATGATTTTCTATTGAGAAATGAATTCCTCTCCATGATAATTAAAAGAGCACAAAGGAAGGACATCCTCAATCAACACATACAGATATGTTACATAATATAAGATGAGCAGTATAAATCAATAGCACTGCAGAATAATACGTAAATAACATACCTAGGGTATATAGAGGAAAAAGCTTTAGAGCTTCTGGAAGAATTAATTGTCCAGAAGATGATACGGTGGCACAAAATTTACGGTAGGAGTGCAGGATGTTGATGCAAAGATTTGTTATTTGCTCCCGTACTTGAGAAAGAGGGCTCGCAGGGATGCCACTTGCAGCTATACATCATCAAATGGTAATGAAGTCAGCTCCGTAAGAATGTCAAAATTTACATAAAATAGCTAACCGAGAAAGTTCCTGACAATTCTCATAGTAAAGATAAATCATCAGAGGAAACAAAAGTACTTGCTTTTCGATCAGCACTTTTAAGCTTTACATATTACATCAGAGAACATGTCATAAACAAACTTGGACATACGAAAAGAAAGCACAAAATGAACAATAATGCATACAGAGGCAGCAGAAAGTAGAATCAATTACCTTGCTTCAAAAAGCAAGTGAACTGTGTATCCAGGTCGGCTGACCGAAATAGATTGCTAAGCATGCTTGTGCAAGGAAGTGAGAGATTTGTAACTCGAATTCTCCTTTGCCCATATACTGTAGTGTAAAGAAGGGCACACTGGCAATAAAAAGGATAAAGAAATTTACAAAAGAATCACAAATGAAACTAAATAATACCAAGTCCTGGGAAAAAAAACATGGCTCACCTGAAAAGCACATTCTGTTCCCTCCTGGAACTTGTCATCATGCTTCAAGGTGACCAAGATGGTTTTGTCACAGTCAATCTGATTTGACAATGTTCATTAGAGATGAAAGTTGACACAAATCATCATAACAATTTATAACTGCTAATCGCATTAAACTCGTGCTCAAGTTAAGCATTATGCAATTTATAAGATATTACTCTTCAAATATACTTACAAATATAAAGTATGGTAATAAAATGGGAATGTCATTCCTTTTCACTCTTTCACTTACTGTTTCATTGAGATGAATGCAATTATAGAATGCCCTATGGCACATTATGTCATCTTACCTGTCTAGACTCTTTCAAGCAAAGGAACTCTAAGGGTGCTTCACCGTTGCATGAATTAAATTGCAATAGTCAAAAGGTATGCCTACCTGCCTTAAAAGGTATGTCTAGATTTTTATAGAATGTTCCCTTCGTGCATATAATTACCTTTGCTAGAAAGTTAGCACCAACATAGAGGGATGACATCAGGTTGACAACTGGTCATAAAAATGTCAATTCGCTTCTGCTCCATATTCAACTTCATTCTGATAGGAGAAGACTTGGATGATTATGATGATGACGACGAGTTGCCATAGTCACTTATGTCTCACTTTTTAGCACCCAAAGTTCAATTAACTCTATACAATCTTTTTTCTTAAATATTCCTCTATATAATGAGTTTTTTATATAACCCACGTTTTGAGGTAAAATGAGTACATTAATTGCCTGCACGAAATTCAGAAAGTTATAGTTATACAGATGTCACGGAATTCAGAAAGTTAGTTGAATTAAATCTACCCGGCCTAGGCTTGGGACTTGTTCTCTACACGTCAATCCTTGATTAGTGCGTATGAGTACTTGAAACCGGCCCAAGACCGCAGAAAATTTGAGAATGCAGATCGTGTAAGTGGTCGCCCTCTTACTCGGCTTGTGTAAAGATTAAGCAGGCGCTTAATAATAAAACATTTCTTAATTAGTTACCAGGTTAGGTTACTAGATCAGGTTTGCATGCATACCCGTTAACCCGAACCGTTATTGTTTCAAATTGATGAGACTTCCTTGGAGCAAAATGGAAGACAATAAGAATCTATGTTGCATGGACATGGAAAAAAGGTGTATGTATCTGTATCATATTCATACTAGCATTTGTGTCCGTATTTGTAAAACATAGGTAACTACTTATTGCACCTATCTTCAAATGTTTGTATCCCATATTTGTATCATTTCTTTATTCATATTCAATGCCCATATTCCTGCAACATAGATAACAATTATAATGATGACAATTTGTAAACTGTATGGTCGTAATATCTATAAATTATTTGTTGTCTTGGCTTGTAGGATAGATAAATTATAAGGATGACGATGAGTAGTAAACTATATAGTTGTAATTTGTAGCTATTTATTAACTTTATCGAGTATGGACCTCTTTTCTGATTTCTTTATTTGTATATTTTCATTAACTCTATGGAGTGTAAACTGTTTTTTGTGTTTATTCTAAAGACTATTGGATATTTTATCTACTTTTACATCATTTAGTGGTAAACTATATGGTCGTAATATCTATAGATTTTTTTTTCATCTTGGCTTGTAGGTTACATAATAATTATGAGGATGACCAGAAATAAACTGTATGGTCGTAAGATCTATAGATTATTTACTGTCTTGGCCTGTAATTTATAGCTCTTTATTAACTTTCTCGAGTATGGACTTCTTTTGTGATTTGTTTATTTTTTAACTTTTCATAAACTCTACGTAATGTAAACTAATTTTGTGTTTATTCTATGACCATTTTATGTTTTATCCACGTTTATATGATTTTTTTTTCTAACTTTTTTGTAAGAAAACAGTTATGTAGTGTGCAATCTGATTAATTGCCATGTAATCTGATTAAGCATTCCATGGTCCCAGACCAACCGCATAATGAAACCACGGAATTGAAGCTTGATTTCAAGTGGGGAAAGTATCCTACATATTAAAGATAACTGCTAAATTATGTTTAGGAGATCATTGCCTTAAATACTGAATTAAAGAAGACACTGTTCTTTTGACAAATTAAATGCAAACAGCAAATTTATGTAAAATGTCTAATTAATAAGATATAAACATTGAATCACATTGATTAAGGAATATTTTAGCACAATGGTGATAATTGCAGAAAAGGTTAGAACAGAAAAGATTGTCATGGTTGACTGGAACAAGTTTGAGTAAGCATCATCATGGTCTGGTCAACGTTTGCATGAATCAAGCAAAATACTACTTCCATGAGACGCAAGTTTTCCTCAAGAATGATAAAAGAAAATAACTTCAGATGGTTAAACTGAACTCAGAACAGACAAGAACAGAAGTAGAAGCATATCAAGATGTTATTTGTATCTTGTATAATAAAACAATTGGAAATGCTTGAAGAAACTAGATTCAAAAATGTCAACAACAAAAACTCAGAAGCAAGCTAGAAGTATTAGTGGGACGGATTAGAAATGGGAGCAAAGGAACAGACGTGTAATGTATGATAAAGAAGATGCTACCAAATCAGAAATTATTTTTCTCTAAAGTGCATCTATATTTTTTTAAAGTACTTATAATATGTAAATAACTTAACCTGTCAAGATTGGATGACAACAAAACAGAGTATCATGGTTTTCAGTGTTCATTTTCTTTAATGAATATTAGCCATTTGTATCGATAACTAAGTCAAGACAAAGTGTCTTGTCATACTAGTAAAAATTAACCATTTATGTCAATGTGGTCAGTTCTGATAGCCTAAATAGTTTGATCCAAGGTTCGCAGTATCGGCCGATACAGGTACATACTAACCATATCGTATCGTTTTTAGTATGTCCAATTCGATAATCATCACCATCCATATTGGCTGATACCCAAATTGTAGCTCTCCTTTCCCGTCACTTTAGCAAAGAAAAATAATAATAAAAGAAAAAGAGAGAAGTATAGCAAAAACAATGTCGACACGACTTGATCGTGCCAAAAATAAACATGTTCATAAATCTTTATATTACTCCATTCAGAACTATCAGCTCTATGGGTATTTTGTCTAAAAACAGGTAATACACAATGTGTTACTGATTAATAATTCCATAATGTTCAATACTTTTCCACCCATTCAAAACTATCCGTTCTATGGGTACTTTGTCTAAAAACAGTTAATAAACAATGTGTTACGGATGGATAATTCCATAATGTTCAATACTTTTCCATTCAAAACTAGTAGGGAACAACAAATAATGTCATTTCTCCTCTAAATGCCAAGTTGCTGCATCACTCTGACTGGTTCCCAATTTATAACAGCAAAGTTTCAAAATAATGTCATTTCTCCTCTAAATGCCAAGTTGATGCTAAGCTATATGTACATTTCAATAATTTATACTACATTGTCTGCAGACCTATAGTCATGAGAGAGACTTTCGATAAGGATAAGAAGCTCACTAGATGACCCTTCCCCTTCCGTCCACAACAAAAAAAACTTGAAAACAGACAAACAGAGAAGCTCACTATATGGATCCTCCTCTCATCTGAGACAACATGGGGTGCGACCTTCAAATCCAAACACCAGTTCCACAAAAAAGCAGTACAACCAAGGAAGACTTTAATCTTCCTTTTTCTATAGCTTGAGCTTTAATCCAAACAATAGTTCCACACTCCACAAAGGAGCAGTATAACCAAGGGTGACTTTAATCTTCCTTTTTCTATAGCTTAAGCTTTAATCCAAACACTAGTTCCACATTCCACAAAGGAGCAGTTAAAGAATGCAGCTTCTAGTGTCTCTAAGAATGCTAAAAAAAACAAATTTTGACTTCTTCAACATCATTTTCGAAGACAAAAGAACACCAGAGGCAACATGGTTTTGAAATGTCATTCTTTAACTGGACCACTCAGATTGTCAATAAGGATACATCTCTACACTTATAATAAGGCTTCAAAACGGCTCAAAAGTGAGCCGTCTAAACCGTTTGTATATACTCAACCATTTATTTAAAAAAATTAATATTACGTAAAAAGATTTGTTGAAAAAAAAAATTGTTATACATAACGTCATAGGGAATTGAACTTGACCAACCAAGAAGAATACCTCCCACCTTAACCACATAAGCTAGAAGAGATATTTGATTATAGTTATATGATATTATGTACTTAAACAATTAGTTAAAATTTATTTAATTTTTAATTACGTGAATATATACGTACAGCTTAGACGGCTCGTCTTTTCAAGACTTTTAATAAAGAGTAAAAATATATCCATAATAAATTATAATTAAAATATATTTAACTATTTAAACTATTTTATAATAATATTAGAAAATTTTATTTTACGTGCGTTGCACGTGCATTTACTAGTGTTGTAGTGAGGCCTGGGCCTGATCCTAAGAAAAAGTTTGATCTGAGTTGCTTCTGTTCGTGAATCAGAAGATGCCTCATCTTATTACCAGAAACTAGGATGTTTCTCAATATGGGCTAAAATCATATCGATGAAACAAATGCTTGATAACACATGTTCTTAAGTCGTGAATTTTTGCAAGACTTGGTTTTGCGATATCAATCAAATCAGAATTTTTCAACGTGTATATCGTGTATAAAAAAAACATTTTACTTATACACTATTGATGTAAAAAGAAAGGGTTCACTAAGAAATTGTTTTCCCCTGGAGATGATGACCATCTAAGTATGTGGAAAAAAGAGCAGGCATAATGCGTGTATGATCTCCACGATGGCATTATGTTGTAGAAGCTAAAACTGTGGAATCAGCCAAATATTGGGTGTGCGTATTTTGCTTTCCCTTTGTGTCACATTAGGGAGATGGGATGGTATACCTTGTAACATATGGGTCTCTAATCAGATACTAATCTAATTTCAAAGTTTGGATTATGCTTCCTGTATGCAACACTGCATATTCAGGGTTTGACTCATGAAAAAAAAAATGTAATAAAAAAACATAGAACAATAGAAAGAAAAAAACGTCTTTGCACCCTATACACAATATCCTAGGAGAATGTAAGCTTCCAGGAGTACAGAAAAGCAAGAAAAAAGTTTTGACGCCACTAAAACATTATCAAAAGCATATTTGTTGGGATTGTCATTCCTTCACTATTTGGAGTAATGTGTCATGAAGATGAGTGCAATTCCCTATATCAAATTGTATCATCTTGCCTCTAGGTCTAGACTCTTCATAGTCTAAGGGAAGTTGGAGGGTGCCCTTTAGTTGCATGAGCTTAAACTGCAATATAAAAGGTAGGTCTACCTACCTGCCAACTTGATGCCTAGGTTCCATGGCACGACCCTCTCATGCTCATAGCGACCTTGGCTAGGAATTTGGCACCAACATAGAGGCTTGACGTCAGGTTGATAGTCAGTCATAAAACTTTGTCAAATCTTATATGGTGCTTTCTTATACTCCATAGTTAACTCCATTCTAATGGGAGAAGGCTTGGATGATGATGATGATGATCGAGAGCATAATTACTGCCCACAGTGATTCTTCTGATATAGACAGTTCAAATGCTAACTAAAAGATGAGTAAATACAGGTTCAAGTTACTATAGTCATCGGATCAATTATTCAAAGATTAACAATCTATGGCCAGAATTATAATTATTTCAAGAGCACTTTAGTAGTATAAGCATACTGACCCCAGGAAGATCAATATCAGTAGGAATCCGCTTGCAGAAGTTCCCAGAGTACTCTTGAACTTGAACACCCTAAGCAATAATGACGAAATGAGAATTCTTCATCATGAGAAACACTTTTAATAGAAAGGATTGAAAAAATAGAGGACGCAGTTATCTTACCGTGCTGCATCTTACACGCATCACAGCTTCAAAACCCTGTGGCCTGCTGATGTTCCATCTAAGATCATTGTAGAGCTTGGCAGAATCAGAGATAGCAGAAAATGGATAGTAATAATACACCTGCAAAAAAGAAATTTTGGTGCATGTCACCCAAGAATAATCTAGCAGTTAGAGAGATTGTATTCTAAAAGAAAATATTACAAATTTTCTGAGATACGTATGGCAAGTAGCACCTACCTATAGGTACACACTAAGCAACATGAGATAGATGCAAAGACTGAAAAAGAAGCTCTCTTAAATAACTTTGAGATTGGAGATTGTTAACTATATATAGTTCACATATCACTGGAATCTAGAGTTCTTTAGAAAATATTGAATTGGTCTATTATACAACTAATCTGTGCAAGTTGATATTTGACATTTTTCTATTAGAAACAACAGTAATACTATTATACAGCAACAGTGGCAAGACAACGTAACCAAATGTAAGAGAATAGATGGGACCATATAGGGAACAAGCATAAGAGAAACGCATGATCATAATTTTAGACAAAGATACCCTTGATTTTTAACATTAGAGAACACCCATGTGTCTGGACTATTTAGTTCATTTCTTAGCAACCTGAGGCTTGACAGTATTTCGCTTTCTAGTATAATATGTAATTTCCATGGTATTCTAATTCTAAACCACTTGAAATTTAAGGTGTACCACACATTATGAAATATCAATGCCCTAAACTTTTGCTTCGCGCAGGATTGGAGAGTTGCTAATGTTGTCAAACACGAAAACACAAATATCTTCACATTTATTTTGACGGATTATGAAGCTATAAAATGTAAATGGGACTATGTTTTAAGTCTAACTCTAGCCTCCAACTTAAATTAAGGTCCACATATTGATTTCAAAAAAGACCCATAAGATTGAAAAAAACACCCATCTATTAGGTTCCATCAATCTTTTTACTTTTAGGTCACATTTTATCCTCTAACTTAACAAAACATTAAATTTAAAAGACAAGTTTCTCACTGCATTCCCCCTTCTCCCTTTCTTTTCCAACGAAATAAATATATTCCCTAGCAAGTGGGGGCAGACAACCTGTGGTGATGGGCTGCAGTACAACTCTCCCTCCATACTCGTGCACCCTTCATTTGTGGTTGGAAAAGCTCTGGCAATGGAACTACAAGCAGAGGGTTATCACACCTACTGTGCTTCATCGGCTATTGGCTAGTGAAATGAATAGAAGGGGTGCTAAAGAGCGAAAGATGCAGAGAAGGTATAGTCTAATTCCTTCTGATAGCACAACTAAGCCACTAGCAGTTCGGAACTGATCAACTAAAGTTCACATAGCATGCACTGTTCTGTTATAGTATAGTCCAACCCCTGATTCCATGCCCACTATTAGCAAGGATGTATTTTCATCACTTGCAATATAGTCGAGTAATAAGAAGCATGAAAGAGAGATGGCAAGTTAATACTAAATAGAAGAAAGATGAGCAAAGAATAGAGACAGAATGACAAATGTAACTAATTGTCCACAGTTATTCTCTTTTCAATATTGTCAGCAGTAAATTAGATGTTAACTACTCCATTTGTCCTCAAGAAAGAAAAGGCTAGGGAAGCCTAACCTGTCCCCCAGTAGTTCTTGGAATAACAGAGATGGAAGCCATGTCCACATAAGTCTGAGAAGTAATGAAGATATCCACACAAACCTGGTAAAAACAATGGCTAGTACTTAATTTACTTTTGCACAAAACAGAGCAACCTTTCCCTGAAGAGGTGCTTGCTTTTCACCTTTAATAATTGAAATAAAACTCAAACGTTGTAAACAAATTGTGCTTGCACCTGATACTCAGCAAACTCTATCGCCATTGTTTTTAAAGTCTTGTCTGCAGGCTGGAGCAATTTATGAGCCTCCTGTAATTCACAGAAGGATTTTCAAGAAAGACAAAAACAAGTGATGTCTATTTAGCTTTCTTTTAGATATTGAGTCCAATCATTTAACATATAAGCATATATGGTAGTAAGCTATTTCATTTATCTCCATAAAATTTCAGAAATAATACTTTGTTCCAGTTTGTTAATCAAATTATATTCTCAAATGAAGAATTGACAGCCAAAAAATTACATACATAACAATCTGTATAACCATTAAGAATTATCCTGCAGTAGCTATGTAGTTTATTTTCACCAATACTTCCAAGTAAGATCAGCAAGGGTCATTGTAAGGTGTTTCATGTCCTGTTTTCTGATATTCAACCAAATCAGCGAGGTTCTTTTAAATGGTGCCTTCAACACTTCATTACTCAAGCATTATCATCTCTCTGAGAAACACGGTTACGAGAGCCGTAGAAACATACATTTTTCCAAAAAGTTGAATCAGAATCAAGCTTCAGAAACTTAGTTATAAATAGAGTATAGGCAGTCAAGAGAAAAATAGGTTGCCCAAAATTCTGGCACTGATGGTAAAGAAGCAAGGGAAAAGAACAGGAAAACTGCAAACGACTAAACAAGTTTATGCAAACCTTTTCTCCAGAAGTGATACTAGTTCTTCCTTCAGCTTCCCTTGAAGATAGGGATCCAATTCCCACTGATGGCAAAACTGAAAGAAACAGAATATCATTATTGTTGCCTGATGTTTTCACAAGAATCATTCAATGTATGAACAAATAAGGTTAAAAGATTTATGGACCAATTCAGGACATAAGAACACATGTTGGTGTACAAGATGACAGAAAAAATAAATGTCTGACTAGTCTTGAAAGATTTCAAACCAAAAAGAATGAGAAAAATGTCTCGTCTATGAGGTTTGAAATTTTTTGTTTTTAAAGTATGGAAGTATATCAGGAGGTTGTGAAATACGTACAAATAACTCAAATAGTGCACAAGGATGGGGAACGCAACATATTGATGATGTACCTAGTTGCAGATAAGTTCCTATGCAGTAATTTAATTAAAAACATTAAATTGCATTTGTTTCTTCTCTAAGAAATCAGCATAGTGAAAGATACACCAAATAAGTTGAATTCAACTACGAATTAAAGTAGCAACGAAATGTTCCTGGCAAGATATCACTAAAATTACGAGGCAATAGCCATAAGCGTCAACCAATTTTAAATATTGGCTATACACTGATTCTTCTTCAAGTGTTAGATCACCTGCTGCTCATGATTTTCACTTATCTCCATTTCCTGAAACCTCAGCATTCTTAACAAACCTACACTGCTCAACTTACTTAGATATTAAATTGCATCAGTTTCTGCACTAAAATATAAGAATGTACAGGATACACCAAATAAGGAAAGTTCAACTAAGAATTAAAGGTAGCAGCAGAGCATAATCCTGGCGAGATCACTATAGTTATAAGCTATAACCACAATGCATCATGTCAATTTTAAATATCAGCTACATTGATCTTCAAGTGTTAGTTCACCTGCTGCTCATGATTTTTCACTTATCATCTGAATTTCTTGAGACCTCACCATTCTTAACAAACCTACCTGCACTACTTAGACAATCAATCCATGTACAGCCATGCTATTCATTTCCAATCCATGTACTTAGACAATCAATCCATGCACAACTTACTTAGACAATCAATCCATCTTAAGCACGTTTCTTATGAATCAGTCATGTCCCTGGAACTTTTTTTAAATTGAAATTCATCCTTACAGCAATAATAACTGTATCTTTGTCTTTTTAATAATTTCACATGTCCAGTTGTCCACTACCTACTTCTTTAAAAAAATTGTTCTCTAACATGATATATCATCATATCATGTTGGTTATCCAGGTGCATACCTAAAGCTTTGCTGCAGGATCTGATGCCTAACAACCACTCCATGATGTCAATATCTTCATATTGATGCATCTTTAATATATCTTATGTCCATAACACTAAGCTAGATCTTGCGCTTTTAGATACAAACCTCAAGTCAGCAAAAATAATGTGATATTATACCTGGGTATATGTGTACAAACAATTTTACTATCTCGAAGCTCCTAATAGGTGATATTATACTTGGAGCACCTTTTAATAATAAAATTGTTATTATTACTCGAAGCTCCTAATAGGTTATGGCATGTTGTTGAATATTTACATTTTGTATCTACTTGCATATGAGACAAACTTAATCAACATTCAATACACAATATCTTACCTACTAAAGCTTATCAATGGTACAAAAACAACTTTATCCTAATTATTGGGGTAGCTGTGTAAATCCTTTGCTTCCATTCAGTTCTATTTAGAGTCATGTTCTATGTAAGACTAACAAAAACAATATGCTTATTTAAAACTTCAAATCTGTTTCTTATGACCTACCTCTAGTCCTAGCAACTCCTTTTAACTACTATCTTATCCTCCTTACAGGAGTATCTATTGGTCTATGTTGTATATGTCCAAACCACCTAAGACAATTTTCTCTCATCTTGTCCTCACTTTGTGCCACCCCTAACTTCCCACGAATATACCTATTAATTATCCTATCTTTTAATGTATTGCCGCTCTCATCTATCTTAACATTCTCATTTCTACCACACAAATTATTTGGACATGTTGTTTCTTAATTGTTCAGCAATGCTAATCCATCCTAGCATTCTCATTTCTACTGCTACTCTTGTCATGTTTCTTAATTGTTCAACACCGATCAATGAAGCATAGTTGGTCTTATAGCGTCTTATAGAAATTTTATTTCAACTTCAAAGTTATATTCTAGTCACAAAGTACTCCAGAGTACTCTATTTGAAAAAAAAAACAAAGCCTTTATACCAATATTTTAGGGTTGGCTAACTCCATGTGAACCAATAATGTTTTATTTATATGCATGACATCCTTCTCAATCTCTCCGTCAAGTCATGATGAATGATTGATCATAAATACCCAAAACTATCGCTCGTAGGTATTTGTTGTCCATCTATAGGTACTCTCCCATCATTTTTCTTTGCACTTTGGTTGAAGTTACAATTCATATACTTTGTTTAGTCTTAATTTTAAAATCCTTAAATTACAAAATTT
This sequence comes from Iris macrosiphon, assembly GCA_036927795.1. Lineage (NCBI taxonomy): Eukaryota > Viridiplantae > Streptophyta > Magnoliopsida > Asparagales > Iridaceae > Iris > Iris macrosiphon. The sequence continues at coordinate 229,582,038 of JAYESA010000004.1, read as the reverse complement.
TTATCCACGCTTCTGTTTTAGCATGTAATCTTTCTCTTCTCTCTTCAACAAACACAATTTATAGCAAATATCACACCATAGAAACATCACAACATAGAACCTCCTCCTGGAAATACCTAGTAATTTAATCCATAACCAGTGCAAAAAGGTAAGGATTAAGGATTTAATGCTAACTTTGTAAGCCAACAATAATAGAAAATGGTTTAACTAAATCCTTCGATGGTTTATGTGGTCGTCATAACTCCATCACATATTTTCTTAATAGTCTCAATATAGCTACTAGGAACTTGTTTCTTCTCCAAGTCTACCATATTATCTTCCTAGGAACTCTATAATAAGCTTTCTCTTAGTCACCAAAATCATATATAAATCCCTTTTTCTCTCTCTAAATATTTCCATTGATCCTCTTGACAAGTAAATGGATTGCAAAATAGATCTCCCTAGCAAAAAACCTAATTGATTCTCTGAAATTCTAGTTTCTTTTTTAACATTTGTTCAATTACTCTCCTTTAGCTTCATGGTATGGCTCATAATTTCAATTTCTCGCTAGTTGTTGCAACTTTGTATATGTCCGTTATTTTTATATATGTGGGTACTACGATACTATTTCGTCATTCATCGACCATGTTCTTAGTCCTTAGCATTTTGTTGAATAAATTAGTTAGTCATATCAATCCTTTTTGACCTAAACATTTCAAAACCTCAATATGAATATCATTAGGTCCTACCGCATTTCCGGTTTTTTTTTTAAGCAATCCTTAACTTCATATTTCTTAAATTTATGACAACAACAATATGACCTATCCCAAATTGATTTTGTATCTAAATTAAGCTTATTTAGGTTGCTCTCATTAAATAACTTATGAAAATAACTACTCCAACTTCTCCTTAATATCGTTTTCTTATACTAGTACATTTTGGTCTTCACTCTTGATACATTTAATATTACATAGGTCTCTACTCTACTCATTTCCTTACTCTCAGCAAGCCTATAAATATCTTTTTCCCTTCTTAGTTTCTAACCTCCTATACAAATAAGCCTTAAATTTAGCTTCATTAACTTTCATAGCTTCCTTTTTTGCTAAAGATACTAAAACAAATCTTAATATGTATCTCAAGTTGTCATGAGAGATAATAATATAAAGGTCCAGAAACACCTTTTAGACATTTCTACTTGACAATCCATGTCACCATCTTTCATATATTACGAGGTCATGATCCTGGAAAGGTCCAGCAATTAACAATGTTATTTGAACATTTGACACACTTGTCAAATTGCTTTGGTGTGTAGGAATATTTATTGGGTCTGATATGTGTATAAGTGTATGATTTGAAGAATCTTTTTGTACATATTGCTTCAAATTATTATTAAGATGATTAAGAAATTTTGAGAAAAAAAACTAGAGAAAATTAAAGTTGAATCTTAAGTGATATCATAATGATTTTATAACTCGTGGTCTCCTGACATGTCCATGTGCCCAAGCGCACAAAGAATCTTGGCTTTTGAAGTGTCAACAAAACACTAACCCTAGTCCAAGCCATTCTAGCATAATACTCATCATCAAAACCGTTTCACTAGAAAAATGGAAAAGTGTGTCTAGAAGATATGAAGATTGTAGCAACCGAGACTTAAAAAAATAAAAAGTTCAGGAGGGAGAATACGTACGACTCTTTGGCACACTTGATGGCATAAATTAAAAACAGAATGCAACTTACCTGATTGAAATACAAGAAGCTTTCCACCTGTAGGCTTCATTGCCAAGAAAGCTGCCTGAGAGAGATTGCAAAAGTATTATTGACACAAACCATAAATGATGGAAATTATCAGTCACCAATTATTACTTCATATTTTTTACAATCATTATGCAAACAAGCAAGGTCCAAAATGTCTGTCCATAAGATAACATTCCAAGTTGCACTTTTTTAATACTTCAATTAAGCAGAAAAATCAGATATCTGAATCTTTGAATGTATAATGTAATAATTGGAGAACCTCCCCACATGGTTTGAAGCTTAAAAGACATTATAATTCATAAAGAAGTTCTGTAATTAAGAACAAAAAAAGACAGTAGAAGTACACCCTTCATGTCCTTTGCTGTTATAGATTACTGAGAAAAAGGAGGGGGGGGGGGGGGTGCGGAGATGCCAGAAGGTGAACAAGACATATTCACGAATAATATTTTAGTTTATTACCTTAATGGCTGCACCAAAAGCAGATTCAGCAACTTTATTACTTTCAAACATGGTTGGAATGCTCTCCAGCAACTGCTCCAAATGTTGTCGGCACTACATTCTCAGGAAAAAAAAAAGTCAACAGATGCCCTAAGCATGAAAAGTTGATGAGTGACGATAAATTAGTGGAATACATAAAATTTTGCATACCTCCGCAAGTTCAACAATTAGATCAGTATGGAGTGGAGTATAAACATCTTGTACATCTGGAACAATAAGCATCAGAGGCTGCAAAAAAAAGGCAAAAGTCACAACATTTGAAAATTTTATAATCTGTAAATGTGGAATCATATATCAAGTGCAGGACCTCTTCCTTCTGATTCTCATCATCAATGTAAAGTTTCAGCAATGGGAAAGATTACAGCATTCTTAGAAATGCTACATTCGGAAGAATTAAATAGATAGATTCACAAAAACCTTATTTTCTGAATTTGAGTAAAATCTCTTTTACAACCATATAGGTGTTTCTCCTCTAGGGCTGAATATATTTGGAGATATAGCCAAGCTACTTCAGATTAGTATATAATATAAAGTTCTTCAGTCAAATAAGAGGTGCAATTTTGACAATATATGATAAAATTGTAATTCACCTTCCACCAAATTACCCGAGTGTTTTCCTTTGTAATAGTACTAGAATGTTACATATTTCATTCAAATCATGAGTGACCTAAAATATAGGCTAATCCTTAGGTCTTTAGTTTATCTTTCCAGTCTATTGGAAACCAAGATTTTGTTTCCAGGATTCAGCCCAAATACAGTTGGTTTCATAAAATTGTGGAAATTCACATTTTTGATATATCATGGCACAACATTTGGGTTCTTTTCACTTGTGAACAGCTCATAAAAAGAAACAGTAGTATAAGGTTTGCATTCTTTTCCACTTAATTATGAGGTAGTAGACTAGAACTGGTAAACGGTTAACCAAAAGTAAACAAAATATATGCCGGCATCTGCACAAGGGTTCTCTTGCTACTTCTTATAAAAAATGTACGAGTCTGCATCACTTTCAAGTTTCAACATGTGTGTTTTCCATGGTTCTGATATTACACTAGTTTAATACTTTGATGTGGGTTTCCAGCTTGCACTTCTTTAGAATTACTTTTAGGGTTGTTTTACTTGCATGAATGAGCTTGATTCAGATCCCATAAGGCAAGATCAATGTAACAAAAAGGACCATGCTGTCTTCAGACAAATGCTCACCTCACATACCACATCTTTCATATAAAAATTTATAGGTTGACCGTACCTGCTGCAAAGCTCGCTTGAGATTGTAGAAATGAATAGCTGAATCAAAAGTTGCAATCCCAACCATTGTTCGAGGACCTTCCTGCAAAGAATCAAATTATACTTGGAACATAAGATGGCATCAAATGATTTTAGACATCTACAACCCAACTTCAACCACAGGTGCACACATTAACAATAGTATCCTTGTGATAGTGGATCTTATGATCCAATCCGATTTTGACTCTTTGCACGGGTCCCATAGATGGATCCCTTGTTGTCAGAATCTTACGATCCAGAATGTGGATAATACAATCCGATTTTAACTATTCGCGATCCGGATCCCATAGATCGGCCTAAACAAGAAGAATCATACTCGAATCACATGGATAGTATGATCCATTCCTAATCTGACAATCCCGACCCAAGCGGACTCGGTTGGTGGTTGGGACCATATTTTGACTTCTCTTCTAAAATTGAGTGTTTTTTTCCAATTTTAAGTTATATACTTTCGTATGTTACTCTTCATATTCTATTAGATCATATCTCTCTATTGTTCTTTTTATCTTCTCCCAAAAGTAGGGTTTTGAGAAAAAAAAACAAATTCTTCCTCCTCGTTTGTCTGATTCCATCTTCGGTTGTTATTGTGGACTTCTACAGCTTAGGAAAGATAGAAGCACGTGGTTGTTATGACTTACGAAATTCCATTTGAGGTGATTTTTAAACTGTGCTTTCTTTCTTCCTCCTTCTCTTTAGTTTTGGAAGAAGCGAAAGAAAAAGAATGTGACATGGGAGCATTGCACTATTGTGGACAAGGTTCAGAAACATCTACTATGTGAATATTGTGGTTTTTGAATTTTTAACATTTTGGATTCTACTAACTATAGTTTTTAAGTCAATTGACTTGTTTTGTGCATGATATATGCTAAAACGTAATTGTACTACAATTATCCATGATATCTCTTATATTTGAATTGTCCATTTTTTCATGTTAATTTGTTTTTATATAGATTTAATCAAGAATCTTACGACTTCACGATCCAGATCCCGATCCAGACCATTTACGGTTTCACGATCCGGTTCCAATTTTGACAACATTGAATACTATGGAATGAAAAGAAAGTTAATATACATTATTGAATCAAATGTTGCTAGACCCACAACTGTTCGGGAATTTTCCTGCAAAGATGCATATTATCTGGAAACTTGAATGTCTTTCAATGACAACCTACACTTACCATGTACCCCTCCACAATGAACAGGTGCACATATTTGCAAAAATATGTTTTCAGATCTAAGACTGAAAATTACAACACTTATAATGGCAACTACTGGAGAATGTAGTATAAACATTTTACAAGATTGACGTTAGTTCATCTCAGGTATACTTGATCAAGGTTCAAAGTATCGGTATCGGAATCGGACCATTCCTATGAGTATCGGGATCGGCGGTATCGGTAGTATCGGCAGTTTCGGATAGGAGTATCGGATTTTTTGGTATCGGAAAGCAAACAACTATTAGTAAATTATTAACATTTTAGAGAATATATTTTATACATTTATGCATAATTTAAAGTATTTTCAGTATTGTTTCTTAGTATTTTTGATATTGAATGAAATAGTAGTCATCCTTGTCGATTGATTTATATGTGATAGATAAGTTTTCATCTTTTATATGTTTTTACATCCTATGCTTTTACATCATTTCTAATTGGTCTTTTTAATTCAAATTTTTTTGCCGAATTGACTGGAAAAAAGACCTCTAATGTCGGTATCGGTCAGTATCGGGTATAGGTCGGTGTCGGATCGGGACATGCCAAATTGTATCGGTATCGGCCGATACTTTAAACTGTGTACTTGATGTGGATGAGATATCCTTGAAATGAAGTAAACATGAAATAATAAAAGGGAAAAGAAAGTTACCGGAAGATCTGTAATGGCCTGGCTGACTGAACTACAAGCTGCTGCAGTTGCACCAGTCTGTATCGCATTCATTGAGACATCGATGAGGAAGAAAAATACTGCAGGCATTGGCTCACGAACCTGAAAACCAAGTGAGGTATAATAAATAACAATTCACACTTAATAATCAACAAAACCAGTTTTCCATATATTGATTTTAGCAATGACATTTGCAACCTTGCTATCATTGATGGTATCAAAGCCCATCAAGTAGTAAAAAAACACCATTCTGTAAAGGTAAAACATGTGCATGTTTCATCATTGATATCATGTGTGTACACATACAAAGAAATCCAAAGAAAGAAGAAAGCCCTAGAGACTTGAGGTAAGACTATGAAGAGAAATGAACCACTCTAGTCATCATGCCCCAGCCTACGGGCCCGGCAGGGCCATGACCCTGCATGGGCTTCAAGTGCATCATCACTTGGTTTATTTGCCAAAATAGTTAAGCCGGATGTACACATGAGACTCAAGCACTCAAATACAAACCAATCAAACTCTCATATCATATCCGGTTTCGGACTAAATATTGGGGTTTTCAAATAAAGGTCCTCGTCACAATCCCGTTTGGCCAAGTCACACTCACACAATAAGACACAACCACGCTATGACACCATCTGTCACACCCTAGCCCACGAGCCCATCAAGTACATGACTCATGCACGGGTACATGCATCATGAATTGGCTTACTTGCCAAAATGGTTGTACCTGGTGTACACATGAGACTCAAGTATTCATATATAAACCAATCAAACTCTCTATCATATCTAATGTGGGAGTAAATCTTTGGGGTCCACATGAGTGGCAGTCAATAAGTTTCGACTTTTATAAACAAGGACCATCATATAAAAGTAATTCTTAACGGAATTTACAAGAATCAGAAACGTTAGCAGACCATGAATTCTTTAGTAGCAACAAATTCAACTGTTCCTCTACACAGTTCAGGCCTCTCGTCTGCGTCCCGACGCCTGCCGTCCGGGCCAAGATTACAGAAATAATCTCGAGGAGTCTCATCAGTAAACCCTGCCAAGAATAACAGCTCCATCATGATGTAATCCAAATCTTTTAGAAATTTAGGAAGCAATGGGCAAAGAAAAGAATACTGGAAAATTATGAGTGCTACTGCTATATCACAGTGTGCATAACCGCATAAATATATTCTCAATACATGGGAAGATCATACAAATTTTGATAGGTTCTTGGCCTGAGGAAGTTGTATTGTCACATGTCCAAACAACATGGTCAACCCAAATTTCTATGTTAATCATCTTCTGCTATTATCTCTTCATATCATGTCTTCATTAGGAAAGCTGACTTCTAAGGCCTGGTTTGGGATTGCTCAGCTTTTGAAAGCAGTGTCCCACCTGCTTTCAAAAGGTACCCCAAAACTGAAGTAGCATTTCAGAATTCTTTGAAAAGCTGCTATTATGATAACTTCTGGGACTGCTTTTCAGTTAAAAAAAAATAAACAGAAGCAACCACGGTAAGCAATCTCAAACCCAGCTTAAGTCATCTTATGTTCGTTGTCATTACAAATCTTCGTCTTTTCAAAGAATTCTGAAATGCTACTTCAGTTTTGGGGTACCTTTTGAAAGCAGGTGGGACTGCTTTTCAGTTAAAAAAAATAAACAGAAGCAACCACGGTAAGCAATCTCAACCCAGCTTAAGTCAACTAATGTTCGTTGTCATTACAAATCTTTGTGTTGATATAGTATACCAAGATATTTCTTATTCTCTTGAAATAAAAAGCACTGAAAAACCTCGTCTCCACTGAGCTCGTCAAAGCAACCTAACAATCCAAGCCCATCCATATCCTTTCCATATTATTAAGCTGCATCTCATTACCAAGGTCCTAATCAACAAGGAGATCACTCTCTAGAGCACTCTTGTGCTGTTAAGAGCCATCCATGTCTCCAAGATGTAACTTTGACTTGGGATGCCTCGACTCTATGATCACGACATTGTCATGTGGTACTTGAGAATGTCTACAAAGCAGCAGCACTGTAAAATAGTGATGAATAATCGTATCCTCCAATACCATCCCCACAAGGTCCTCAAAGAGAAGGAAGAAGTTAATGTCGAGAATATAGTGAGGTTGATTAAGATGTTGGAGACAAGTTTGTCATGCCTCGATGTATACTGGCAAGGGCTCATCAGTGATCATAGTGCAAGCATGTGAATATTCTTTGAAGGATTTTAAGAGGTTGCTCATATAAATGGTTTGGATGCCTTACCTTTTTTGTATGTGCATGACACAGAAACATAACAAGTGATCAAGAAACTTGACATAATGTTTAAAAGCCAAAAATTATTTTGTTTTAGTTTCATTCCAGAACATTTTCAAGAGTCAAATTAGAGTCTACCATTCAAGAACAAGTGTTTCCAGAGGAACTTATTGAAAAAAAAGGGTTTTCTTACTTAAATTTGGGGTTCACTATTTAGGTTAAAAAAAACTTGTATTTTAGAAGATTAAAGGGAAGCATCCTATAAATATGTGTATCAGTTTGGGGCATAATTACCAGGGTCGCAGTACACGATACAGGTACGAGCTTAGGTAGGCTACTTCTCCTGGTACAATGTACGAGGGATCTCACTGGATCTCATGACTTTTTTGTATGTGCATGACACAGAAACATGACGAGTGATGAAGAAACTTGAGATAATGTTCAAAAGACGAGTATTTTTTGCATAGTTTCATTCCAAAACATTTTCAAGAGTCCAATTAGAGTCTACCATTCAAGAACGAGTGTTTCTAGAGGAACTGATGGGGAAAAAAAAGGTTTTCCTATTTAAATGAGGATTCGCTATTTAGTATTAAAAAAGTTCGATTTCCGAACACTAAAAGTAATCCTATAAAGAGTTGTATGTGTTTAGGGCACAATTACCAGGGTCGCATTTCATTTTGATACGCGATACAGGTACAAGCTTAGGCAGGCTACTTCCCCTGGTAGAATGCACGAGGGATTTCATGGAGATAGGCTTAAGTACCCATGTGCTCCATTTCTCTCTAATCGTGTAGGCTTCATTATGATAATTAACTAGTTTAGTTGATATCTTTGTTGAGCTTAGGCTGAGTTCGGGATTGGTTGCTTCTACTTTTTTATTGAAAAGCAGCCCCAAAAGTTGTTGGGTAATAGTAACTTGTCAAAAAAAATTTGTAAGTAGTTCAATTTGAGGCAGCTTTTGAAATTAGGTGGGAGGCGGCTTTTGAAAACCCAAACCAGCCTTAATCTTGTAAGATCTGGGTCACCCGGACTGCCACTTTTGACTATGCAGATCAGGAACCCACCGCATTTGGATAAGCAGGATTTGGAATAGGGGTCCAGATAACTGTGGTTTGGAGGTTTTAACTTTCGACACTCATGATGAAATTTTCCGTTGTACTATAAGTTTGTGTTCAGTCCTCGATTTGGTTTCATCCTTACCATGGTCGAAAACTAGGTTGAGGTCAGAAAATGCTGTTTTTCTTATAAGATTTGGTTCTTTGGAGTAAAATTAGGAATAATCTCGTAAATTCCATGCCGATCAATATAATTCTTATTACTTAATAGCCCCTCTAGGAGACCTTTTACCTGGTTGGAAATCACTAAAGTGTTTTTGACATTCTGTACACGAACTCAGTCATATGCACGAAGTTGTATGGCAAATTTTGGATTATGTACTTGAACCTTTTGAAGGTGTTAGCTGTCTTCTACTTTTTTATCTTCCTCTTTCACCTCTCAAAATCTTCCTTGTTCACACATTTCCTCTCTACACAATAATCTCTCACCATATTATAACCTCGCCTAGGATGCATATTTACATGATATGACCATCATGAGAACAATATCATAATACTTTCCCCACATTCTTTCATCAAGTACCGACAAATATGCCTTTGGAATGGTTTACTATCCTTACACATCATCTCGTTTATGATTTGCCAGTAAATAACAATTTATTTTCATAACTGTGGCACAGAAACAATTTAGTAATCAAATTAGATGAAAGAAATGTGCATAACATAAGCTGAACACACTACCATACAAGGTCAACTCTATTAGCATTTCTTTGAAGTCTATCCTTGAAGCATGATAAGAGAAAGCCTTCAATAAGTATTTTCAAAGAATTACATATATAGATCTGGCATTGTTATATAAATTACCATCTGCTCTTGAAGCAAAAGATAATACATTTAGTAGCAAATTCTATGAGAGAACACTTCAAAAGGACCGAACAAATATATACATCTCAAAGACCATTCCACAGCTACCAGATGAAAAAGTAAAGCTTTAATACAGGGAAAAATTAGGCTAAATGAATTGACAAAACATAGTTTCAGCAAACAGCAAGTGAGGTAATTACCACATAAATTGCAGATGAATTGCCTTCCATGATCGACAAATCTCATAAAAGGATTTATGTATCCTTTGCAACGAGAACAACGAAGAGGCCCACTTTCCCCAAAGTCTACCACCTGAGAAACAAAGAAAAATGACAAACACTAAGACCGAGTAAGCAAACAAAAATATTGGGGCTTTCAGTAGGTTTTGAGGAATTGGAATATAAGTTGTTACTTGGACAGGCTCTTCGTCTGGATGAGGCAGAGCCAAAGGTTGAACCATCAACGCCAATGGCATACTAGAGGTTGACAAAAGGTCTGCAGTGCATGGTATCTGTTGAAAAGTTGTAATTATAAAATAAAGAATCAAATGCAAGCTGAAAAGGGAGACAGACAAGACAATAAATAGGAACATTACCTGATTCATAGTGCACCTCATCAAACGTGGGCTACAATTACCGGTATCCCGCACAATATAATCGCTTCCAGCAGGCTATATAAATAGAAATATGTTGGCAGTCAGGTTGAGTAGTATAAGAAGCATAACTACTTGCTACAGATAAAGGGTAAATGGATCCAAACTTCTGCAGTATGACATACCGGAGGATTGCCAACTTGATTCCCCTGCCGGGTCTCGAACAGGGTAACTGAGGAACTTGGCATGGGACGAGGAATTTGATTTGGGTCAATCTTTGATGGAGTCGACACCTGAGCCCCTCCCAGAGATGAGTGGCCCATTACCTGTGGTACTGGAGGCAGTTGACCCATCTGGCTTGGTGGCATGCCAAACATTCTGGGAGGTGCTTGCATGCTGCCCGGCATTGGAGAAGCACCCTAAGAACAGGTGTATCGCTATATTAATTAATCCCAATATAAGGAAAAATAAGAAACTGTCCATTAAACTGAGAAGTGATGAAATTTCCTGAAGGCATGCTTATTTCTGGTTCAAATTTAAGAGTACAAAAGACAAATACTAAATTTAACTGACTGATTGTGGATATCTTACTACCCAAAGGAAAAGAAGGAAGAAAAAAGCAAAAAAGAGAACATCTTGAAGACTAAAAAGGGTGTCTCGGGAGGAACAAAATGTGTGCAGCCTTTCCACAATATAAGGAGATTTGTTTATGTGATTTGAACCCGCATCCTCCCAGAAGGAAGTGTCAATTAGAAAGGTGTTTTTAAACAATTCTCTTAAATTTTTGTTTTCATATGGGTTTCCCAATCATATTGTTTGCATACAGGCCTTGAAAGTTGAAATGTCGACATATACCGACCCATCAAATTGTACCATTTGTTTGATATAGATCCCTATGGGAGTCCTTAAAGCAAGAGTTCTATATAATTTGAGATCAGTTTGAGCAAATAGTAAAGAGTTTTTTTTAAAACAAAGTTCTTTGCTCCGCACTCTAAATGCACTTAAAATTTGTTGCATGGACACAAATACGACACGAGTCGGAAACTTTCTCGAATTTGGACTGTCCTAGTAAACTTTGCAGTATATGCGTCACTTCCGATACAATATGACATGGCAATGGATTTTGGAGTGTCCATGGTTTCTAGATTCATCTCATTTAAATTATGGGTTTCGTGTGTGACAATCAACATACAATCACCAAAGAACAGCCTTACACTAATAACACAACAATTCATATCAGTCTAATTTTGATTCTTTTTAGCTACTTATTGAAGAAAGAAGGAAAGAGAAAGAAAGAAAGAAAGAAAGAAACTTTAACAGAGAGAAAGACCAACTCACCGGCCGGGCGTGGGCCTGCGCCTGCCACATCGGGTTCCCAAACGGCGGCGTAGGCGGACCTGCTGGCTGCACAGAGAATGGTGCTGGCGGTCCCGTATAGGGTTGCTGCGCCAATTGTGACCCCGCGAGCTGTGGTGGTCCCGGAGGCCTCCCATACGGCTGTGGTGGTCCCGATTGTGGCCCCAGGGCTGCCGCGAAAGGTGCTGGAGGCGGGCCTGCATACGGCGGCGGTCCCGATTGCGGTCCCGACGCCGCCGAGAAAGGTCCTGCGTTCCGTTGCGGCCCCGTGGCTACCGAGAACGGCGCCGGAGGCCCTGCCGGTGGTGAGCCGCCGACGGAAGAGGTTGCGATCGCGGGAGGAGGAGGGGGGCTTCCGGGGAAGGGAGATCTCAGTGCTCCCTGGGGCGGGACCATCGGCGGGGCCCGGACGCCCGGAGGGAAGCCGGGTCCGGCGGCGGTGGAGGGAAATAGAGGCGGAGGGCCGTTGGCGGCGACGATCGGGGCCTGCGGAGGAGGCCTGGAGGGTCCCGGCGGTCCCCGCGGCCGTCCCATCTGGAGGTTGCTCATGGCGTCCGGGAGAGAATTAGGGTTAGGGTTAGGGTTAGGGGGGATATTAGGGGTAGGGTTTGAGGGGTGGAAGCCTGGGCGGGGGCGCTGGAAGGGGGACGCCATGGATCCGGAGATCTTAGGGTTAGGGTTTGTAGAGAGAGATGTCGGATCTAGTCGATGGAGCTATTGGAAGAAGAAGAAGAAAGAAGAGGAGAGAGAAAAAATTTATCCCTGGAAGGAGTGATGGCACCTGGAGCAGTGTGGGTCCCAGCCTAAATTAACACGAGGTTGGACGAATCGGCAGATGACACGTGGATATTATGTTGACGTGCTTGTTTCCTAGTGGTTATATTTGTTGTTGGTGAGGCGGGTACATGGAGGAAGAGTAGAGACGGACTACTGATGATAAACGTTACGTAGTGAGATCACGTGCGGTGGCTCGTGACTGTAAGCATGATATATCATCAGTGTTGAAAGATCCCAAATTTACAACAAAGAAATCTAAAAGTGGGTGCACTCCTAATTAACCAAAAGTACGGTAGAAGGATCGGTCCATCGGATTTTGGCCGGTTGTAGGAGAGGTCGTCCGTTTGATTATGATTTCCAACTAAATTCGATTAAAAAAAATCAAATAAATGGCACTAGTGGTTGGGCCACAGGCATTGAGTGCACAAAAAATGGCTGTTTGGCCAAAAAAGGGCTGTTTGGCCAGGGGATTCCTTCGACGATGGACTATTTGGTTGCTTGTAAGTGCTTTACAAGTGAATTTTTTTTTACAAGTGTGTTGAAACTAATTTCATCTCGTACGTTTGGGTGATTGTAAATATATTGAAAGTACATTTGCTTTTAAGATAAGACAGTTTCGATATTGGACTAGCCATTACAAGTTCACTGAAATTGGAGAGTTTTATTACAAGTGGAGAGTCTATGAATTGCAGTAGAAAAGAAGTGCAACTCGTTGCAAGTGAAGAATTTTTCTGCTATTTTTCTTTATTAGTTGTTGGCCCATCCGGACTCAGTCAACTTAATTTTGATAGTTAACTAAACCATGCATTAATATGTCACGATCTGAAGACTCAACAATGTTGTTACATGTCATATGTATTGCGTCTTTCAAATGTACTCTTTTATTTATTGAGTCTAGAATCGATGTAAGATGAGTCTCACTAGCAAATCAAAGTACCTATACCCAGATACCCAATCCACTCAAATAAACCATCGAAGCTATCAACCAAATCAGGCTACATTCATTAACAAAGTCTATCATACTTAGCAATCGAACTCGGGTCGAATTCATGCTGAACTCGGACCGAACTCGGTTACCACTTTGGTATGAAATCAGTACAGTAGTAATATTCCTGATTTCCTGGCCCAACGTCCGAAAATTTGAATTGAACCCCATCCGAATTCTGACCTAATTATGTTTGCCAATACACTATAAATAGGATTGGATTTCTACATTCCTACTCACTCATCTTCTCTTAATCCTTCTATCATATTGTGAGCAAACATCTGAGCCTTAACTTTTCTATCTCCAAGAGCAACTCCCTAGCCTTCTTAGTGCCAAGTGCGGTCCCAGTCTAGAAGTCTACATAGTTGTAAAGAGCTTGGCTCCATCAGTTTTTCTCTCTCTCTAGCTGTGAAGTTGCGAGACTTCGGATCAAATCTCGTGGTATAAAGAAGTGGCAAGCCTTCGGATCAAAGCTTGTGATTCACTACTGGTGATTATAGTGGATAAAACTTCGAGCTTAAGTTCTCGGGACTGGACAAGTCCTCTCAGAGAAAAACCAATATACATCTTTGTGTTTGCGTTTGCTTTCTCTCTCTACTTTACTGCTTTACTTCACTATCTTTATACACATTGTTAGTTAGCAACTGCCTTCATTCTAATATTTTTAAATTGGGTAGATTATTTTTGTTGCACTCTATTCACCCCCTCTAGAGTTGCTTTACATTCCTTCAATTGGTATCAGAGCTAGTTCTCTTGACATTTGGCTTAACATCCTAAAAGACTTATGGCAATTGTTAGATCTATCCACGCCAACAATGGTGAAGGCCAGTCCACAAATAGGCCACCCCTATTTGATGGTACTAACTAAACATACCGGAAGACACGTGTCACGACCCCCACCCGATGTAAGGATGCAAGTCTGAAACAACGCCCAGCCTACGCCGTAGAATCGGCGGTAGAACGCTGTCTTTGTCTACTATACTATCTAAAATCTCATAATAATATAAAGTCTGCCAATAAAATCTCAACACAAAACTCAATCATATTCTAAAGCACGAGAAGATATCAAGGAAGTCTAACATAACTATCCATTCAATATATATAAACAATATCCAATCTCATACTCTATGCCGAAAACAAATCCGGTACCAAAATACTAAAGAGACAATGTCACGTCCCAGTCCCAAAATATCGAGGGACTGGACACGTGGCAAAGGCCAGCAGCACGCACCGATGGGTAACCCAATTTAATGGAGCCATCAGGACGTACTTAAGCTGTAACGAAGGTCTACTGCAACAAATCACACTAATCTCATCCATAAAGATAAAGAAATAAACTGCATAATGAAATGGAAATAAGTAGCAACAACAAGTCAGTCGGGGAAACAATCCGACTTATGTCTGAATACACTGGCTCAATAGGCCAGGAACAAAAGAGATAAACATAAGTAAATACTGAGTACGGGATCAGGTACTCAGAAGAAGTCTTCGGCAGTCACCTCGTCTGCAGGGTTCAGTTCTGCTCCAGTATCAAGTCCAGCAATAGTCTCAGCTCATGTCCCGTATATCTCGGGGTACTGCTCCTCGGCTAAACCTGGGGACATAATTCATTCCAGGTCCTCAGTGGACATAGCAAGGCACAAAATAAAATAAGCCAAATAAATGCAGTGCAATTAAATTAAATAAAACAGCAGGGTAAACTATGTACCCATCTATGTGATATGCAAATGAGAGCAACACTAGTACTCAGGCTGAGACCGCTACAAGCTCTGTGTCGGGGAGCCGGTAGCAGTAATAACACGTAAAGGGTCTAGCTCTGCTGGAGAGTCTACAACCTCACAATAATAGTAGATATATATATATAACAGCCTGTAGCCTGTGTGTCTCTTCCCACCCAATGTAATCACGCAAACCATGACCATACCGTCTCATGTCCATGTCAGCGGGATTATAACTAATGCAACAAGTCATACTGTCTATAAATAAATATCTCTGTCAAGTCCTGCATCCTATACAGAATCACCACGAATATCTCGGGAAGATTCTGTCCATGTATAGTGTCAAGTGTCCTGGGTTGTAGGGTACTTGATAGGTCAAGTATAAGAGTAAAGGGTATCGTAAATCCATCTCTAAATGACGAACCCAACATCGCGTACGGTGTTGGCACCCGACTAGGATCGGACACTAGGTACGCCATACGTTTTCTAGGTTAAGCAGTTTAAACAAGTTTATATGAATTTACACAAGACATCCAGCAAAGTATTATTACAGGAAATATGAAGATAAAGACTACAAGTTTGGCAAGGTGCACTTGCCTGATGTTTGGATTCCACTTAGGTCCTGTTCTCGGAAATTTCCAGAGATATCTTCGAAAGCTGAAATAAACAGTACCATCACGCTCAGAAGGTGTCAAATATCTAGGAACGCCTGTCCTTGGATCCAATTTGGAGACAAGGGCAAAAACGGTAATTTCGGACCAAAACGGGGTCCACTGTTCCCAAATTCACCAAAATTAGTGTCAACAGGTCAGAAATGCTGATACGAACCCAACGGAACTTCCAGAATTGAATTCCGATGAGCCGATCACAAAATTGCCCGTCGAGTGGGGCCTGTGGGGCCCACGACACGCGATTTTGTCAACGTTCTCAGAATCGAACCAAACTTGACCCACAAGACCAGCGTATTGCTACGAGTCTGATGGTGCAAGTTTCGTCTCGATTCGACGTGTGTGCACGAAGTTAGGGTGAATTGCAGAAAAGTCGGATACGGGGCGATATCCGCGGATACGTACTGATTCCGGTGTGCACACACATCCGAATCAGCTTCTGCGAAATCCCACACGTCCGTATCGACGATGCGCACGTATCTGTGAAGACCGCATGCGACCAAGTCGTCCCGTTTGGTGGGGCGTACTCAGTTCCGGGGTGAAACAGGGTCTGGTTTTTCCTGTTTTTGGATCGCGGTGTGCGATCACCACAGGACGCGATGCCCCGAACGGTTTGTCCGGGCACCGAGAGGGTCATACAGGCTTCGCAACGCAATTTACGGAATCAAAATCCGAGCTACGAGCAAGAAAATACACGCACCTGAACGGGACCCGAAAACCGGACAAAACCGTGTCCGACACGTGTCCAACTGATTTGGGAATTAGGATTAGGGTTAGGGCTTGCTGCCGGCGGCGGGGACAGCGAAGATGGCGGCTGGGCGGCCGGGGGCAGTGCGGCGAGGTGGCGGCGCGCCGGGGGACTCGCCGGCGGCGGCGGAGGGCCTGCCGGAGCTGCCGCTGTGCTGCTGCTGTTGCTGTGGCTGCGGCTGCGGTGGCTGCCTGAGGGGAGGAAGGAGGAGGACGGGGAGAGGCGGCGTTCGGCGGGCTGGGCAGCGGCGCTGCGGGCGGTGGCGGGTCTGGGCGTCGACAGGGAGGGGGAGCCGGTGGTGGAGTGGTGGTCGGGGGATCGAAGGAGGAGGAGAACGGGGTTAAATAGGGGAGAGAGGAGGCTGGGGGGGCCGAGGCGGGCGGAGCGAGGGGGTGGTCGTGGCGGTCGTGGCGGTCGTGGGGTGAGTTGGCCGGCCGGAACGGGCTGCGCCGGCGGCGGAGGCGACGTGAAACGCGGAGAAGAGGGGGCGTGGTCAGCCGGGTATGGGCGGGTCGGGTGGCGGGCAGACCCGACCCGACCCGGTAGGGAAGCGGGTGGGCCGGCCCAAGGGGCTTGGGTCCAGTGGGCCGGAGCGGTGGGCCGGGCTGGGCTGGGTTGGGTTGGGCCGGGCCGGTCTGAATTATAATAATAATAATAATAATAATAATCAGTAAATAAATAATAAATAAATAAATAATTAAATAAATACTTTTTAGGTATTTAAAAATAGGTCCGAGGCCCAATAAATTTCAGAAAAATTACCCTACGTCCAGTTTTTTATTTTACACCCAAAAATATTATTTTTATTACATTTTAATATTAGTTATTAGCAATTAAAAAATTATACAATTACCACAACACCTATGTAAATTCCAGAAAATTACAGAAAATTCCCAAAAAAATTGATTTTAAATAACTAAAAAATTTAGGGTGATTACAATCTACCCCCTTAAGAGGATTGCGTCCTCGCAATCGAAGGGTAAACTACAAAGGCACGAAATTTACAGAATTAAAGAATGCTTAGGTTTTACCTGCATCTGCAAATAAGTGTGGATAACGCTGTCGCATAATATCCTCTCGTTCCCAGGTCGATTCGCCCGGAGAATGTTGTTTCCAAGCTACCCGAACCAGTCTGATTGTCTGCCCTCGCAGTGTCTTCTCACTGGTGTCGAGTATACCCACTGGCTGCTCCTCGTATCTCAGGCTAGGTCCCACCGAAATCTCAGAATGATCAACTATATGGCTTGGGTCAGTCACGTATCGCCTCAGCTGTGAGACGTGGAATACATCATGCACTCCCTCTAAGGATGGAGGTAATGCAAGACGATAAGCCACCTCACCAATGCGCTCCAAGATATCAAATGGCCCAATATACCTTGGGCTTAACTTGCCTCTGCTGCCAAATCTGATAGTACCTCTAGTGGGTGAGATCCTCAAAAATACATGCTCTCCTTCCTTGAACTCCAGGGGACGTCTGTGCGCATCAGCCCAATGCTTCTGTCTATCCTGGGCTGCACGGAGATGATTCTGAATCTGCCTTACTTTCTCCACTGTCTCCGTTACCAACTCTGGACCCAGTAGTTGACGTTCGCCAACGTCACTCCAACATATCGGTGATCTGCACTTCCTTTCGTACAACGCCTCGAAAGGCGCCATCTGTATGCTTGCCTGATAGCTGTTGTTGTAGGAGAACTCCACTAAGTGCAGATGATCTTCCCAAGATCCTCCGAAGTCCAGTATACATGATCGCAGCATATCTTCCAAGATCTGAATTGTGCGCTCTGATTGGCCATCTGTCTGAGGATGATAGGAAGTACTGAATTTGAGCCTGGTGCCGAGACTCTCTTGCATGCTTCGCCAGAAGTGAGATGTAAATCTCGAGTCTCGATCTGATACAATACTAACCGGCACTCCATGTAATTTTACGATCTGTCGTATATACATGTCGGCTAGTACTTCCGTGGATTGCCCGACTCTGAATGGCAAGAAGTGAGCCGACTTAGTGAGCCGATCCACGATAACCCATACCGCATCCTTTCCACTAGGGCTTCTTGGAAATCCAGTGACGAAGTCCATGGTAATATGCTCCCACTTTCATTCAGGTATGGGAAGTGGCTGCAACATACCTGCAGTCCTTTGGTGCTCGGCCTTTACCTGCTGGCAGACTAAACATTTTGCCACAAATCGGGCAATCTCCCTTTTCATTCCATGCCACCAGTAATATTGTCTTAAGTCCCGGTACATCTTGGTTCCTCCTGGATGAATCGAGTATATGGAGCTATGTGCTTCCGTCATCAACTCCTTGCTTAATTCTCCATTTGGAACATATAGGCAATTTCCGCACCTTAATGTCCCGTCCTCGTGGATGCGAAGTCCCGTTTGCATGCCTGCTTCGGTTCTCTCTTTCAGCCTTCGGAATCTGGCATCATTAGGCAAAGCTTCTTTGATTCTCTCCACCAGCGATGACTTAACTTCGAGGTTAGCCAGCAAACCTTTTTGTCCAGGTAGAACAACCTCTATCTGAAGATCTTGCAAGTCTTGTAATAGCTGAGGCTGCTCAGTTAAGAAATAAGCCGAAGGTTTTCTGCTGAGGGCGTCGGCTACAACATTTGCTTTCCCCGGGTGGTACTGCAGATCTATGTCAAAGTCCACCATCAACTCAAGCCAACGCCTTTGCCTCATGTTGAGCTCCTTCTGAGTATAAACATACTTCAAGCTCTTATGATCAGTGAATATTTTAACCTTCTCTCCATACAGATAATGCCTCCAGATCTTCAATGCAAAAATCACTGCAGCTAGCTCCAGGTCGTGCGTTGGGTAATTCTTCTCGTGGACCTTCAGCTGCCTCGATGCATAAGCGATAACCTTGCCATGTTGCATCAAGACACAACCTAGTCCACTACCGGACGCATCACTATAAACAACAAAACCTCCTGACCCTGAGGGAAGAGTCAAGACTGGTGCTGTTATTAGATGCCTCTTCAATTCTTCAAAGGCATTCTGGCATTCTTCCGTCCATATGAACTCCTGATCCTTCCGTGTCAGCTTAGTCATCGGCTCTGCGATCCTTGAAAATTTTTCTACGAACCGCCGGTAATACCCAGCAAGTCCAAGAAAACTTCTCACTTCCGCAACAGAGGTAGGGGTAGGCCAGGTTTCTATAGCAGTGACCTTCTCTGGGTCCACAGACAGTCCTTCACCCAAGATAATATGTCCTAAGAATGGCACCTTGTCCATACAGAACTCACATTTGCTGAGCTTGGCATACAGCTTCTCCCTTCTCAAAGTTCTAGCACAATTCTGAGGTATTCCTCGTGCTCTTCGTGGTCCTTGGAGTAGACTAGGATATCATCAATGAATACCACCACGAACTTATCCAAGTACTGATGGAAGACTCCGTTCATCAAACTTATAAATACAGCAGGTGCGTTGGTTAAACCAAACGGCATTATTAGGAACTCATAATGTCCATACTTAGTCCTAAAGGCCGTCTTTGGGATATCTTCCTTCTTCACCCTAATCTGGTGATAACCGGATCTAAGGTCAATCTTTGAGAATACCCTAGCACCACTCAATTGGTCAAACAAGTCATCAATGCATGATAAGGGGTACCGGTTCTTAACAGTTACAGCATTAAGGGCTCTGTAATCAATGCACAACCGCACGGTTCCGTCCTTCTTGGGTACAAAAAGTATAGGTGCTCCCCAAGGTAAAACACTAGGCCGGATGAATCCTTTCTCCAGAAGATCGTCAACTTGCGCTTTCAACTCCACTAACTCCTTAGGTGCTAGCCGATATACCGATGAAGTGATAGGTTCGGCTCCTGGAGTTAGGTCTATTATGAATTCTATCTTCCGATCAGGTGGTAAACCTGGAAGGTCGTCGGAAAATACATCCACAAATTCCGTTATGACTCTTGGGTAACCTGAATCCTCTTCTACAGTTAATACCCTAAGAGTTGGCTGGACCCCTTGTTCTACAGCTCCTCGAAGAAATTCAAACTCAGGAAGGCTAGGGGGTCTAAATATCACTTTTCCAAGCCGGCAATCCAGTGTCGCATGGTACTGACTTAACCAGTCCATACCAAGTACAACATCGTAATCAGGCATAGAAAAGATCAGGAATTGGGCTCGCATCTCTCGCCCACAGACTACTACCGAACATGATCTACAGATATCACTAACCGGGATAATTCTACCTTCCGTTAGAATTCTCTTCATCTTCGAGAGAGGTGCGGTAGCTACTCTATGTGTGGCTACGAAGCTAGCAGCAATAAATGAATGCGAGGCTCCAGAATCAAATAAAGCTACAGCAGGAATTGAAGCTACTAATATGGTACCTGCTATCACTTTGCCTGCAGTAGCTTCCTCAGTGACTGCTAGTGCATATGCCTGACCTCGTCCCTGAGCGGGACCCCTTTGCTGACGAGCTTGCTGGAACATTGCTGCCTGAGGTGGTAGAGGTGGCCTGGCTCCTCCAGGCCCTGTCTGAGTTGCTCCCCCAGCTGGAAGAGCTGGCCTAGGTGCAGGTGGAGCTTGTTGATTCGGAACTCCCTCTCGACGTTCCGAGCAGTCCTTTGAGAAGTGTTGGCCGGATCCGCAAACTAGGCAGAGTCCCAGCTTGCGTCTACATTCTCTTTCAATATGACCTACTTTGCCGCAGTAATGACAAGTAGGTAGGTTCTTTGATGCTGCTTTCTGAGGCAGGTTCTTCTGGGGCCGTTTGGCAGAATCCCCAGGTGATGACTTGGACGGTGCTGAGGAGAATGGACGTTTCAGGCTTGATTCCCTCCGAGTAACGCGCTCCATCCGACGTGCTGCAGCAAGGACGTCGATGTATGATGTGGGCGCGACCGATCCGATTAACTTCTGAAGCTCGAACCTGAGTCCATCAAAGAACTTCTCCGCCTTCTCTTCTTCGGTAGGAATTAGAGAAGGGGCGAAGCGGCTCAGGCGAATGAATTCGGCGTTATATTCCTCCACCGACATATTGCCCTGGATCAGGCGGTTGAATCGGTCTCGGAGTTCTGACCGAGCAACAGCAGGGATGTACATATCCTGGAAGAGTCTGGAGAACTCCTTCCAGGTGACCTGATCATGTCCGAGCCTTCTTTCTTCGGACAGCCACCAATGGTGCGTATTGTCCGTCAGTTGCATCCTGACGGCAGTCATCCACTTCTCCTTTGGAAGTTCAGCGGCCTCCAACTGGTGCTGAGTGTTCGTAAGCCATTCATGAACTTTAGTTGGTCTTTCCTTGCCCGAGAAGGTACGGGGTTTGAGTTGACGGAAATCTGTGATGGATCCCGTCGCTAGCCGCCTATTTGGTGGATTTGCATGTTCCAATGCTGCGACTAGGCTGTTCCTTAGGTTCTCGGCCTCATAACGTTGGGCCTCCTGTTGGATCTATTGTTGTGCCTGCATCTGGCGTAGAACATCTGAAATATTTGCTGTCCGTCCATTGCCTGCCCTGGAGGAAAGACAGGCATCGTAGGAGGGAACTGGGGTGGAGGCGGGATGTCATCACGCCTGAACCTGGAACTGGGCTGGCCAGATTGATTGCTCTGAGAGGATTGTCCTCTGGTATCTGGCGTTGTTCCAGCTTCACAGGTAACCACATCTTTAGGCGGTGTACCCAAGGGATTCTCGTCACCACTTCTGGGATCCATTACTCTACATAAAATGAAAACAATGAGAACGCATAGAGGAATCAAATCAGGATGCAATTCAAGCAATTAAATTGAATTCGACATAGAGTCCAAAAACGATTCAATCAATGGATGAGATCCTATAACTTATCCTATCTTATTGCAGGCCTGTTCGGTCCCTAAGTTGAAACCGAACAATTTAGTTGAGACCTACATGGGCCACCACAAAAACTATGTCACGCCCCAGTCCCAAAATATTGAGGGACTGGACACGTGGCAAAGGCCAGCAGCACGCACCGATGGGTAACCCAATTTAATGGAGCCATCAGGGCGTACTTAAGCTGTAACGAAGGTCTACTATAACAAATCACACTAATCTCATCTATAAAGATAAAGAAATAAACTGCATAATGAAATGGAAATAAGTAGCAACAACAAGTCAGTCGGAGAAACAATCCGACTTATGTCTGAATACACTGGCTCAATAGGCCAGGAACAAAAGAGATAAACATAAGTAAATACTGAGTACGGGATCAGGTACTCAGGAGAAGTCTTCGGCAGTCACCTTGTCTGCAGGGTTCAGTTCTGCTCCAGTATCAAGTCCAGCAATAGCCTCAGCTCCTGTCCCGTATATCTCGGGGTACTGCTCCTCGGTGGACATAATCCAATTCAGGTCCTCAGTGGACATAGCAAGGCACAAAATAAAACAAGCCAAATAAATACAGTGCAATTAAATTAAATAAAACAGCAGGGTAAACTATGTAACCATCTATGTGATATGCAAATGAGAGCAACACTAGTACTCAGGCTGAGACCGCTACAAGCTCTGTGTCGGGGAGCCGGTAGCAGTAATAACACGTAAAGGGTCTAGCTCTGCTGGAGAGTCTACAACCTCACAATAATAGTAGATATATATATATATAATAGCCTGTAGCCTGTGTGTCTCTCCCCACCCAATGTAATCACGCAAACCATGACCATAACGTCTCATGTCCATGTCAGCGGGATTATAACTAATGCAACAAGTCATACTGTCTATAAATAAATATCTCTGTCAAGTCCTGCATCCTATACAGAATCACCACGAATATCTCGGGAAGATTCTGTCCATGTATAGTGTCAAGTGTCCTGGGTTGTAGGGTACTTGATAGGTCAAGTACAAGAGTAAAGGGTATCGTAAATCCATCTCTAAATGACGAACCCAACATCGCGTACGGTGTTGGCACCCGACTAGGATCGGACACTAGGTACATCATACGTTTTCTAGGTTAAGTAGTTTAAACAAGTTTATATAAATTTACACAAGACATCCAGCAAAGTATTATTACAGGAAATATGAAGATAAAGACTGCAAGTTTGGCAAGGTGCACTTGTCTGATGTTTGGATTCCACTTAGGTCCTGTTCTCGAAAATTTCTAGAGATGTCTCCAAAAGCTGAAATAAACAGTACCATCACGCTCAGAAGATGTCAAATAGCTAGGAACGCCTGTCCTTGGGTCCAATTTGGAGACAAGGGCAAAAACGATAATTTTGGGCCAAAACGGGGTCCACCGGTGGGCCCGCTTTGCACCGAAAAATGTGTCAGGGTCAACTGTCTCCAAATTCACCAAAATTAGTGTCAACGGGTCAGGAACGCTGATACGAACCCAACAGAACTTCCAGAATTGAATTCCGATGAGCCGATCACAAAATCGCCCGTTGAGTGGGGCCTGTGGGGCCCACGACACGCGATTTCGTCAACGTTCTCAGAATCGAACCAAACTTGACCCACATGACCAGCGTATTGCTACGAGTCCGATGGCGCAAGTTTCGTCTCGATTCGACATGTGTGCACGAAGTTAGGATGAATTACAGAAAAGTCGGATACGGGGCGATATCCGCGGATACGCACTGATTTCGGTGTGCACGCACATCCGAATCAGCTTCTGCGAAATCCCACACGTCCGTATCGACGATGCGCACGTATCTGTGAAGACCGCACGCGACCAAGTCGTCCCGTTTGGTGGGGCGTACTCAGTTCCGGGGTGAAACAGGGTCTGGTTTTTCCTGTTTTTGGATCGCGGTGTGCGATCACCACAGGACGCGATGCCCCGAACGGTTTGTCCGGGCACCGAGAGGGTCATACAGGCTTTGCAACGCAATTTACGGAATCGAAATCCGAGCTACGAGCAAGAAAATACACGCACCTGAACGGGACCCGAAAACCGGACAAAACCGTGTCCGACACGTGTCCGACTGATTTGGGAATTAGGGTTAGGGTTAGGGCTTGCTGCCGACGGCGGGTATGACGAAGACGGCGGCTGGGCGGCCGGGGGCAGCGCGGCGAGGTGGCGGCGCGCCGGGGGACTCGCCGGCGGCGGCGAAGGGCCTGTCGGAGCTGCCGCTGTGTTGCTACTGTTGCTGTGGCGGGCAGACCCGACCCGACCCGGTAGGGAAGCGGGTGGGCCGGCCCAAGGGGCTTGGGTCCAGTGGGCCGGAGCGGTGGGCCGGGCTGGGCTGGGCTGGGCCGGGCCGGTCTGAATTATAATAATAATAATAATCAGTAAATAAATAATAAATAAATAAATAAATACTTTTTAGGTGTTTAAAAATAGGTCCGAGGCCCAATAAATTCCAGAAAAATTACCCTACGTCCAGTTTTTCATTTTACACCCAAAAATATTATTTTCATTACATTTTAATATTAGTTATTAGCAATTAAAAAATTATACAATCACCACAGCACCTATGTAAATTCCAGAAAATTGCAGAAAATTCCCAAAAAAATTGATTTTAAATAACTGAAAATTTTAGGGTGATTACAGACAAACTATGAAAACTAATGATCCGAATAAACCTTCCGGCAATCACTCCAGAACTAGTGGATCCAAGTCTGCACCATCTATAAGTCGAAGTCCATAGTATGTCGGACACCAATCTCTCGGATCCTCTGAAAAATATTTTCCAGTCAGGAATGGAGCGAAGTACATACCTCTGAAAGCAGTTCCAATAACATAATCGAGCATATATAACAAGCAATAGAAAAAGGATACAAGATGCACAAGTAATAAGAATGTACAATACAGGAAGAACAGGCAATAAGCACAATAAGAACTGAAAAGTAAATACAGGAAATAAACTGCAAGTAGAAAACAAGAATACTAGCTATGTGATTTAGAGTGCAAGTTCGTTATGTGATCGGCTTAGGTTGCACATGAGGTATAAAGATAACTCCATTATACGTGAGATGTATAATCGACACGCACATGAGATCAAGAGGGCTTTGATCACATAACCAACTCATACACCCCCTCCCCAACCAATACTCATGGATCCAATCACTACACGTTACGTACATGATCACGATAGTCACACTAGCACACAAAATAGTGGATGCACAAGAAGCACATGCAAGTCAATACCCGATGCACACGATGAAATACATGTGACTGGGTACCCGTTGCACAGGGTAGGGGATAACACCTCCTGACGGGATCCAAATAGCACCAGTCCGTAAAATTACTGTGTCGAAAATCAATGTATACAATTCTAGAACATGTATATATACAATATTATGAATTGAAAATAATCAGAGAAATGTACTCGCCTGCGGTCCAGAGAAATGAATGTCAAACTGTCCGAACTGGTGTCACACAAACCTATATATGGAATATTGTATTAATACAAGGATCTGGAAGAAAATAAGTTAAACTAGTCAACTTCTAGGTCAACAAGTCAATTCTAAGTCAAAAGTCAAACTAGGTCAACTCTAAGTCAAACCGGTCAAACTATAGTCAAACTATGGTCAACTACCTATTTCTAGGTTGCATGAGTCTAACTCAAAGATATTGGGCTCACACACTATGAATCTAGGCCATACAAGCTATAACTTAGGATACTAAGATATCGTATCTCAGGATACGCAAACAATAAGTAAATGTCACATATCTATAATAAAGCAATATTATATATATAAATTATAATTACAAATGCTAAAATATTATCATGGTTTTGAACCAACTTGGTATCGCAATAGTAAACCTCTATCTTGATACCCAAACCCAATACCTAGGATATCCTTAATACCTTGGCATTTACCTTGGTATCTCAAGGTAATGTCACTCTAGTATATATATATTAACTATCCAACTATAACTATAAACTATCATGTATTTAGTATTTATACCATACTATATACCTTATTTTAGTCACCTTAATACCAACCCATAATTAGTTTACAACTATCATATTACTATGCCAATACCTACTACTCATACCTTGGTATATCTTGATACTTACCTTGTGTCACGCCCCGATCTCCCGCAGGCTATTTCGGCCGTCCCCGCTAGGCGGGAATCACCCTCGCCAGCACTCCCGCGGGATGATCGCTTTGACCCATCCGGGCGTTATGCCGCACGAGCGTGAGCCACGCCCGTGCAAGGCCATGGTTCATTGGCTGGCGGTAAGAGTTCTAAGCCACAGAGTCGCACAGATTGTCCGAGGGCAGTGGAGTCATGAACGCATAGCCGATCGGTAACAGGTTCACTGAGTCGACAATATAGCGGAAGCATTGAAACACAAGTTGAAGTAAAGCAAGCTCTTTTTATTGATATGAACATGTGTTACAGGCAGCGTATAGCCGAGATTACAAGTCGCTCAAGCCTCTCTCTGAAACAGTAAAAGCGTGCCAAGTGGCTACAATTGTGGAATGATTGTACAGGCGATGTTCAGGCGACGCTCCAATATTATGTCTTGTATATGTGCTTCTGTTCCGGACGCACCGTTGCAAGGCTTCGGAGGTAACTCCTGGCCTTAGCACGCACGAAGGAGACATCCGCACCGAACGAGGTTCTCCCGCACCCTGCATACAAATTGGTGGATTATCAGTACATTGAATGCACTGGTGGGGAAGCTACTCGCCCGCTCGATAAATCCAAACACGTAATATAAGTTCCGTGCACCAACTATTAAGTTGTCTTTCTAGTTGCCTTAGGATCAGTTTCATGCAAATATTGAATAGCCTAACGTGTCGGGCAGTGCGTCGTGCAACATGAGAGAAAATACGGCGAGACTTACCAACTTACCATCTCTTTCCCTGTCCAAGGCAAACATTGAGGCAAACATTGTTAATTCAAGCACGACAAGTATAAACATTCAGGAGGCAAAGCATATGCAAACACGAGGGTCGTTTTAACATGATCGTTCAGGTGTTTAGTTGTTCATTGATGCGATGCAGTGACTCGCACGCGGATAGCCGCTAAGCGAGAATGACTTATCTATATGAACGTTAGTCGCTGGCATAGCCATAAAGGACCATAGTCAATTGGCGGGGTAGAGAATGCAACAAAAGCACGTGAGGTGCTGCAAACCATCCCGTCAATCACGTGAGCGACTATTACGTTATGTTCCATCCGGATCGGGTCGGTCCCAGTGCCCCGGTGACCGCCCGTGGAATGATGCCTCGTTTCCGAGTTGTCCGCGACATGCAGGTCAGGGTCAGTTTCAATCCACAACTTGAATGATAATCCATGATTCGTGATCTAAACGAGCGTTTGCTCCAAGAGCTGAGATTCGTTCGTTACATGACGTGATTCTCGTTCAGATATAAACTTGATGTGATTATCATTCAGTTGTCACGTTATTGGATTCACGTTCAGTATTCATTACCCTGATGCGTGCCCCTGGTTCGGGGATTGCCTTGGAGACCCAACGGTCCCGGATACTTGCAGGTTCATTCAGGCACGGAACGACTACGTAGTAGTCTCCCGGGATTTAGATGAAAATATGGCAACATTCAAGCAGACAAGCATGCATTTCTAAGGAACATAAGTAAACACGTTTGCTCGGACCCGAAGGTAAGCCGAGAGATAAAACCGTTAGGGACTTAGCATGCGAGGGTCTGAATATAAGCAGTATTTCATTTTCCATGTTCTAGCATAGCAATACAAATTGGGATTATTCCCTTAGCTAGGTGCGTTGGATTTATTAGCATGCAGGGGGTGAATTACCTAGCGACTAGCATAAATATTCCAAATTTTATGTGTGCTGGCTAAGCAAAGACAAGTTTACCGTAGCCACCCACCTTAGCGATGATTCGCCTCGGTAGAGCGATACGTCTGAGCGAGCCTCTGAAAGCCTAAGCTGAATTCCTGTAGGGATAAGTCTGGATATCCTTTGCATTCTCTTTGAGGCAAAGCGGGTCGGGACAACTGCACTATTGCCGTTTGAAACGGCAGTCCGCTTGAGCGGAACGGGGTGTTACACCTTGGTATCTCAAGGTAATTGCCTAAACTTCATATATGTACTAACTACCCAACAATAATTACATTTATTAATCCAATATAACTCTAGTATGTACTAATAGAATAAATACTAACTACCAACTACACACTAATTATTAATACATATATACATACCTAAAAATATATAATATATAAAAGATACTCATAACCATTGATAACTAAAATATACTAACTTACTCAATAATATTATGTGCTACAACTAAATATATACATATATAGTATAATACAAATAGCAATTAGGAACATATTTATATATATATTAATTACCATATATATATTTAAATACATATATATAACCCACCATATATATTTATATAATATATATTTAAATACATATATATAACCCACAATATATATTTATACAATATATATTTAAATACATATAATCCACAATATATATATTTATACAATATATATTTAAATACATATATATAACCCACAATATATATTTATACAATATATATATATAACTATATATATAACTATACATACACTTATACATAGTAAATTGTATAAAATACCACATAGTAACATACACACACATACATATTAATATATATATATATATATATATATATATATATATATATAACTATACATATATCTATACATATATAAAATTATACACTATATAAATACATAACAATATATAATATAACTATATATATAACCATATATAAATATATCTACTATATTATATATACATATACTACCACTTATAAATATATATCTACATGTAGAAAAATAGCTACATAATAAATATACACATATAGTATATGCATAGGTACATAGATCTAAGACACAACATTACATAAATATATATACACAATATTATATATATACATATATATAATTATACTTCTCCATGAAATAAGAACACAAAAGAATTAGATCTACAATTAAATTGCACATACATGGACCGTATCACCCCGTATCCCACTAGATTTAGGATACACATGCGACACGAGTCTACCGCACATCCAAACGTACCCCGAAGGACACGAACAAGTCATATATATTATTTATGAACAATACGAAGAGTCAAATATAAATCTAAGTGTCCGTGTCAAAATATGACATGCTCAAAGTCCCGTGTCGGAGAAAAAATCTCCAAATTAACACGTATCACCAAATTGATGGGATACGACCTACACGTACCCAATTATGGATACGACACTAGCCCCAAACACACAAGCACATGCCAAATTGATCTATAGGACCAGTTGACACACACAACAAATGTCAATTTTGGAATTCTCCAAAAATTGACACAAAATGCACCATAACTTTCTCAATATGCCTCCTATGAACACAAAACCAAAACATAAGGGTAGCCTATGCATATGGGTTGATTTTCCATGGTTAAATCTCATATTTAGAACCTAAATTAAGGGAAAAAACTGAATTATACCTATTGGGAGATGGATTTCCAATGAAACCTCCAAAATTGGTGAAATTGGCCTCCAACTTGTAGATCATTGCTCCTCTTTGTAGATCCATACTTTTTCCTTGTAGATACTTGCTCTAATAGCCTCCAATGGTGATTTGGGAAATAATTGGGTGTAAATTTGGTAGGGATTTGGTTGAGAAAATTTTCTAGATCTAGATTTGGAATGAAAAATAAAGAGAGAGAAAGTTTTTATCCCATTTATATAGGCCTCACTTGCCCCCTCCCTCAAGCTATTATGTAAAGTCTAAAATACCCCTTGGGGCCTCTCATGAAGAAATTAATTAAGGAGGGAAGCTTCTAGTCTAATGGGTTTAACATAATTAATCATCCTCCTAATAATTGGGCTTCTAATTATTGGGCTCAATTCTAACTAGAATTAAATGTTGGTCCATGAGTCTAAACTAAACTAGTTTGTCCACTAACACAAGTCCAAAAATAAATCTAACATGCTAATAATAAATAAATAATACAATAAATAAAATTTAACATGCATAATATTTAATTAATTACCAAATGACTAAAATATCCTTTTCTAGAAAATATGGTAGTGACAACACGTATGAGTTTCTACCTGAAGTCACTTGATTTTGACCTTTGGGTTATAGTAGTAGAAGGATACAAAAAGCCAAATAGAATAGTCGTAGATGGCAACCTTGTAGAGAAATCTCATGATAAGTACACAAACACCGAAAAAAATAAGCTAGTGTTGATGCTAAAGCTATTAAAGCTCTATTTTGTGTTGTAGACAGAACTGAATTTAACAGGGTCTCTACTTGTGAAACTTCGCATGAAGTATGAAAACTTCTTGAGGTCACTCATCAAGGAACCTCTCAAGTGAAGGAATCAAAAATAAGTCGTCTAACACAAGAGTATGAAGCATTCAAGATGAAATAGAATGAGACGATCACTCAAATGTTCACGAGATTCCTCGACATCGTCAACCCTCTATTATCACTTGGCAAGGAGTACAGCAACCACAAGAAGATTCGTAAAGTACTCAGGGGACTCACCAAGAATTGGAATCCTAAGGCCACTGCAATCATATAAGGGAATGATCTCACTACGATGACTCTCGAGACGCTCATGGGCAAGTTGATGACTCACGAGCTGGATCTCAAAGAATTTGAAGAACCCACTCCCAAGGAGAAGACGATTGCTCTTAAGGTACATCACAAAATGGTCACCAACTATAACTCCGACAACGATGAGTCTCAAGGCGAGGAAGTTGCCCTGGTCACTAGAAACTTTAGAAAATTTCTAAATCTTGAGAGATCAAAGAAGAAGGAGCTTACTGACAACAGTGATAAAGTGCCTATATGCTACAACTATAAAAAGACAGGACATATAAAGAAAGATTGTCCAACCCTAAGAAAAAAAAATTGCCACAATCACTCATCCAGAAGAACATCATCACGAAAATATGCAAACATTAGTATCTGGCACGAAAGCGAAGCTAGTGAATCCGAAGAAGAGAATCCTCGAGAAGCAGCAAACCTATGCTTTATGGCGTTAGCTGATCAGATAACGGATAAAAACTCTTATGATGATTTTACTTTTGATGAGCTAGGTAATGTTATTAGTGATATGCTTGATGATTTTAGGAAACTTAGAAATAAGTATAAGCATGCTAAGAAAGATGTTCAAGAATGTCAGATTAAAATAGAAAGGCTAACATCTCTACTAAGTGAAGTAAATGATACCTCTAACGATTCTGACGAGAATTCTAGACTTAATCTTAAACTCCACGAGGCACTTACCAGTCTTGACAAGAGCTCTCAGGAGAATGCTAAACTTAAGGAAGAACTCGAATCTGGAAAAAAAAGTATTTCATTATTGCACATAGAACAGATGCTCTCATGCTAAATATAATGAAGTATATGCTACCTCTAAAAGATTAGAGATTAAATCGGGTAAACAGGTCAAAAAAAACCTCTACCCAACCTAACATGAGACACGTAGAAAGACAAAAGAACACTCACAGCTATGCTCCTACCTACATGCATAATAGTTCATGCAAACATAAATTTAGAATACATCATGCACATAGAACCAAACATAATCATGCATTCTATTATAGATACCCACGAAGACCACAAAGAAATGTCTCACACAATCATGCATTCTATCCACAAAGAACTGCTTCACACAATCATATCTATCATGCTGCACCAAGCACCAAGCACTAACCACACAGTTACATGCCGTTTGTACTGCATCTTTCAAATATAATCTTTTATTTATTGAGTCTAGGATCGATGTAAGCTGAGTCGCACTGACAAATCAAAGTACCTATACCCAGATACCTAGTCTACTCAAATAAACCATCGAACCTATCCACCAAATTAGGCTACATTTATTAACAAAGACTACCATACTTAGCAACCGAACTCGGGCCGAATTTATGCCGAACTCGGACCGAACTCGGTTACCACTTTTGGTATAAAATAAGTACAGTAGTAATATCCCTGATTTTCTGGCCCAACATTCAAAATTTTGAATTAAACCCCATCCGAATTCTGGACGAATTCTGTTTGCCAATACACTATAAATATGATTGGATTTCTATATTCCTAGTCACTCATCTTCTCTTAATCCTTCTATCCTACTGCGAGCAAATATATGAGCCTTAACTTTCCCATCTCTAAGAGCAACTCCCTAGCCTTCTTAGTGCCAAGTGCGGTCTCGGTCTAGAAGTCTACAGAGTTGTAAAGAGCTTGGCTCCATCAGTTTTTTTCTCTCTCTAGCTGTGAAGTTGCGAGACTTCGGATCAAATCTCGTGGTGTAAAGAAGTGGCAAGCCTTCAGATCAAAGCTTGTAATTCACTATTGGTGATTATAGTGGATAAAACTCCGAGCTTGAGTTATCGGGACTGGCCTAGTCCTCTCAGAGAAAAACCAGTATACATCTTGGTGTTTGCGTTTGCTTTCTCTCTCTCTACTTTACTGCACTGTCTTTATATACATTGTTAGTTAGCAACTGCCTTCATTCTGATATTTTTAAATTGGATAGATTATTTTTACTGCACTATATTAACCCCCTCTATAGTTGCTTTATGTTCCTTCATAGATGTCTCTGACTGGATGTCATATCATTTAATGCCTTAATTTGCTTCGATCCTTGAGCGGATCTCTTGAGGATTCTGTACCATCAGGGGGTAGAGCGTTATATGGATCTAGGCGGATTGGAATTCGAACCGTTCACCATCATTATCCCTAGCCGTATGTCATCGTCCTATATATAGGGGGTTTGAGGAAAGAGAAAAAGTTTTTTACCAAACTTTTTTCTCTTCTTCCTCTCTGTTTCTGCCATGGCTCCCAAGGTTGCTTCCTCCGCCGCCGCCGCTGCCAAGAAAGCACCTAAGGGCAAGGCCAAGGAGAAAGGTCGCACTGTTGCGGCGGACCCTTCACCGCTCCCCGCCGACGTTCATTTATCGATCAAGGGTAGGTCCTGTAGAGACGAAGTCGGGTTCTGGAATACATGTGCTCAGTTGGACGCATCGATACATCTATTCGCCAACTTCTTACTGCCGCATGACAACTATGTCGCATGGACAAGCTCTGCCGCATGGCCGGCTTAGCCGCATGGGTGCCTAGGAAACCTGGTTGACTCGGCCGCATGGGTGGCTAGGCCACCTGGCTGACTCGGCCTCATGGGTGCCTAGGCTGCATGGTTTTCATGGCTGCATTAGTGCCTAGGCCACATATGTATATTCTTATTGATACTTCTCAATGGTTCTGATCTAACTCCTTTGTGGTTTTTTGCTGTGACTTTGCCCGCCACACTATCTGGCGAACTGGTCTTCGGGCACAATCCACTACCCTTGAACATGAATCTTGAGGACCTGGTTGTAGCTCTCCAAAAATAGGTTGACAAGGATCTCCCGCCTGAGCGACAACAGAAGATCGCCGAGCATACTACTTCCTTCTTGTTGAGTCAGATCAACTTGGGGGAGATCCCCGCTAAAGACAGGAATCACTTATTCAAGAACCCGTACTTCTTGTTTGGTGATGCACTAGAATCTTCTCAGCCCGAGATGGGAACGACCAAAGAGAATTGGTCTTTCATATTCCGCGAGACGGAGATGTCATTTCCTGCCTTTGAAAGTCACCTGCCTTTGTCGGACCTGATGGTGATGATGGGTCAACAACATATGGGCTATAATTTGACCCCTAAGCCACATGGGGCACTCCTTGGCATTATCTGGTGTGGTACCGAAAAGAACTAGGGGGAGTTTTATAGCGCGAAGGAGTCGCCCTCGTAATCCTTACTGGAACTGAAGCCCGGTATCGTCGGAAGTGATATGGGACCAAACCTCAACGTATATGCGATGGGCACCTTCCTTCATCAAGTGGCCAAAAAGGGGACTTATCCCACAGGACAGTTGCTGCCTCTCAATCGAGCACACTATAACGACTCATGGTGCCGCCTGACCCAGTGGATTCTGAAAAAGCATGAGCGGGAGCTCAGGGTAGCAGAATTGTTCTTCGCCGTGAGGGGTACGTGTTACAGTTTGGAGATGAACCATGTCATGTTCTTTGCTCGGATGGAGTTATATAACCTTCGCACGGGGACCTTTTTTACGCTCGACGGCGAGATGGGACTTGCCTTACATGAGATGCATGTCGTCTCAAAAATCCCTTGGGGTGATGAACCTTACGAAGATTATACTCCAAGCAATAAAATACTCGGGGAGTTGGAAGCAGAGAACCCGAAGATCCTGGCGGTGTACCAAGAATTTCTCTGTCATCACGGCATTTGCTAGAGGTTTTCAAAGAAGAAAAAGTCTACTGAGGGGTCTTCTTCTCACATCATGACTTGGACTCGCTACCTCTTCTCGGAGCCGAAAGAGTCTAATAGAGTTCATATTCGGGTGCCACGGTCCCAACCAGAAGTGGCTGATTCCATCTAGGCACAGAAGGAACTGGCTGCCAGAGGTGAGGAAGTTGAGGGCTCCTCGGAGGAAGAGGAAGAACCACTTGACGAGCTGAGTGGCCTCGAAGAGGAGCTCAGCTACTTTTATATGGACGAATAAGTAGAATAAGGCCGTGCTGACGGGATACCTGATGCTCTAGTTGCACAACTGCATAGTCACGGGCGGGTCTTGAATGATAGAAAGGATCAGCCATACCCTTATTCTACCTGCCGTAAAGTTGGCTTTCGGCCACAAGTTGGCTTTTCTACCGGCTATTGTGTGTTGCATCCATCGTGGTCTCCGCAACTTTGCCGAGAAGGTGGAGGCCCATCCTGGTAAGGGACATTTCAACAAGGTCGAGCTCCCTTACCATTATTTGATGGGTTAGCTTCTCCAGCATCACGGGTTCTTGATGAGCCCTGGGACCAAAGAGGACATGGTGGCCGCAGATGCCCTGATCCGTAGGTATCGAATGAGGAAGTGAAAGTACGATACAATCCCCACTGGTATGAGAGAGCTCTCCTTCATAACTGGTTGGACCTTCTTCATGTCCGAGCCAGAGTTTACTGACGACGAAAGAAACGTCGTTCACTACGATGATGGGGAGGGCTTGAAGTTTGTCTAACAGGCTCTTTCGCTGGCTCCAACTATCCGTCCCTCCCATCTATTGTATCAGAATAAGGCTGCTATTTTCGTGGAACCTAACATGCCCAGTCGATTCGCTCGTCAGTTCGACTACACTCAGCTCTTACTGGGTCATCTGAGTGCTTCTCTCGTATATAGTGGCAGTTTGCTCGACGGGCCCGAACATGGAGTCACTATAAAGCTATTGGCACTCAGGTCCAATTTTAATTGCTAACAGTCAGAGTCGTACCAAAAATGTTGTACACAACGAAGAAGTATTATTGCAGGCGTGGGCCTGCGCCTGCCACATAGGGTTCCCAAACGACGGCGTAGGCGAACCTGCTGGCTGTACAGAGAACGGTCCCGACGGTCCCGCATAGGATTGTTGCGCCAATTGTGACCCCGCAGCTGCCGGAAAAGGCCCCGGAGGCCTCCTATACAACTTTGGTGGTCCCGATTGTGGCCCCAGGGCTGCCGTAAAAGTTGCTGGAGGTGGGCTTGCATACGGCGACGGTCCCGATTGCGGTCCCGACACCGCCGATAAAGGTCCTGGGTTCCGTTGCGGCCCCGTGGCTACCGAGAACGGCGTCGGAGGCCCTGCCGGTGGTGAGCCACTGACGGAAGCGGTTGCGATCGCGGGAGGAGGGGGAGGGCTTCCGGGGAAGGAAGATCCCAGTGCTCCCTGGGGCGGGCACATCGGAGGGGCCGGGAATCCAGGAGGGAAGTCGGGTCCTGCAGCGGTGGCGGGAAATGGAGGCGGAGGGCCGTTGGCGGCGACGATCGAGGCCTGCGGAGGAGGCCTGGAGGGTCCCGGCGGTCCCCGCGGTCGTCCGATCTGGAGGTTGCTCATGGCGTCCGGGAGAGAATTAGGGTTAGGGTTAGGGGAAATTAGGGGTAGGGTTTGAGGGATGGAAGCCTGGGCGGGGGCGCTGCAAGGGGGACACCATGGATCCAAAGATCTTAGGGTTAGGGTTTGGAGAGAGAGAGAGAGAGAGAGAGATCGGATCTAGTCGATGGAGCTACTGGAAGAAGAAGTAGAAAGAGGAGAGAGAGAAAATTTATTGCTGGAAGGAGTGATGATAACTAGAGCAGTATGGGTCCTGGCCTAAACAACACGGTGTTGGACGAATTGGAAGATGAAACATGGATATTATGTTGACGTGCTTGTTTCCTAGTGGTTGTATTTGTTGTTGGTGAGACGGGTGCATGGAGGAAGAGTATAGACGGACTGCTGGTGATAAACGTTACGTAGGGAGATCACGTGTGGTGGCTCGTGACTGTAAGCATGATATATCATCAGTGTGGAAAGATCCCAAATTTACAACAAAGAAATCTAAAAGTGGGTGATCTCCTAATTAACCAAATGTACGGTAGAAGGATCGGTCCATCGGATTATGGTTTATACAATCAGATTTTTTTTAAATTTTTGGCATTGCGCTCGTGGCCCGACATAACGTTCGTGACTTTGTACACACTGTATTGCATGTCTTTGGGCCCCCTGCCCCCCAACTCCTACCATTTTATAAATAAAAGAAATAATACGCCCACGTGGCTCGATCCACTGATCTTCTGCCAGCCAGGACCTTATACCTCTTCTCAGTAACCACAAGAGTCACTCGAGTTCGATGATTTATACAATCAAATCAGTTGTAGGAGAGGTCGTCGGTTTATTATGATTTCCAACTAAATTCGATTAAAAATATTTAAATAAATAGCACTAGTGGTTGGGCCACATACATTGAGTGCAAAAAAAGGGCTGTTTGGCCAGGGGATTCCTTCGACGAGGGACTCTTTGGTTGTTTGTAAGTGCATTACAAGTGCTCTCTTTTTTACAAGTGTGTTGAAACTGAATTCATCTCGTGTGTTTGGGTGATTATAAATATATTGAAAGTACATCTGCTTCTAAGAGAAAGCCATTTCGATGTTAGGCTAGCCATTACAAGTCCACTAAAATTTGAGAGTTTTATTGCAAGTGGAGAGTCTATGAGTTACAGTAGAAAAGAAGTGCAACTCGTTGCAAGTGGAGAGTTTTGTTGCTATATTTTTTTATTAATTCAATTGGATTTATTTATTTGTTAATTAATATTTTTTTGTTAAAAAAATCAACTTAATAGTAACACACTTTTTGAATATGTTATTAATTAGGGCTAGTTAGCCTTTAGACCCTGGATTTTATACTGGTTTAGAGTTAGGCCCTAACATGTCCAATTGAAAAGTTTAGACCCTTAATTTTTATTTTTTGCTTTCAATTTTTTAATTATATCCTCATTTTCAATATGGATTGGTTTTACATTTATACTCATGTTGAGGGTAAAATGGAAGGAAAAAAATAAAAATTTAGGGTCTAAACTCTCAAATTGGACATTTCAGGGTTTAAACTCTAAGTTGTATAAAATGCAGGGT
Source organism: Iris macrosiphon (assembly GCA_036927795.1). NCBI lineage: Eukaryota > Viridiplantae > Streptophyta > Magnoliopsida > Asparagales > Iridaceae > Iris > Iris macrosiphon. The sequence continues at coordinate 229,544,317 of JAYESA010000004.1, read as the reverse complement.
CTAAACGCTAATTAGCCCTATTAATTAATATATAACAAGAATTATTTTTTTGTTAATTAAAAATTTAAAATTAGTTTATTTTACGTTAATTAAGAAAAATATGTTTTCTTAATTAAGTTTTGGCTAATTTGCAACTTGATACCCTCAACTATCCATGTTCAACTTGATACCCTAAACATTTTTTACCTAAAATTTGATAACATCAACTATTAAATCTTTTCAACTTCATATCCCAAAAATAATCCAAAACTATCCTTGCCCCATGTTCGCCATTACAAGTTATGAATAAACTTTTTTAAACAACAAACAAAAAAAAGTACGAAAAGATCCTAAACAGAATATCTAAGTACAATATTTTTTATCTGGGTCGTGATGATGGAGATCGAGCACTGCACCATCTTCTTTACTCCGTTGATGGTCTGACGAGAGAATGAGGATATTCTCTTCTGTTTTCTCTCTCCTGAGCTTGTGTGCACGTACGTAGCTCGCCCCCCTCCCTTGTGGACATGCTACGATGTTATTTATAGTCGTCGTGCTGACGGACTATCGATGTAGCATATGTCTCTGTATGGTGGCCACCTAGGGCTCCTTCAACAGAATGCAATTGTAATTGTAGTCGCATGCCACAGGTAGGCTACTACGTGGTCTTGGTTAAGATATGTTGTTGATAAGATCTCGGGATTATTTTCAACCCATTGTGTGCGTGACTTGGTCAACTGGACATGTAGTCATCACTGATCATGCGAGGAATCTTCTTCCATTGTAACGGAAAGATCCTATAAGTCGAGAGCTACATAACGTCTTGGATGCATAGCATTGTAGCCACATACGTGCTCTCGTTTAGCCTTAGTCGGATGGACACTCTGGCCGCATGATATTGTGGCCACATACTTGCTCTCGTTTGGACTTAGTCTAATGGACACTATAGCCGTATGATGACAAGACCGCATGGGTATGTAGCCGTATATAAGTGAGCACGTGGCATGGCACATCTGACGAGGCCATCAATGAGTTGATGTGACTTTTATCTTTTTTTGAGTCGTCGTCTTCACGAGTCTCGAAACATCTCAGTGTGATGAGTGATGTGTCAGAAAGTCTGTCAAGCATTCAATGTCGTGTCAAGGGGGTCTTATGTGCCCCCATGCTCTGTAGTTGTTTAGACCGCATAGGGTATACTATGCAGCTTCCAGCTCCTTGGTTGATCAGGCCACATGTGGCTCCTCTGCGGTTAGGTTTGTTCAGGCCGCACGTGGCTCCTCTGTGGCCAATTTTTATTTTTTAGGGGGCATGAACTCTATGCGGCCTGTATGATTTTCATGCTTCTACAAGACCCCCTCCAAAGTTTCCAAAATGACAACTTTGGAATATTTTGAATAAGAAGCATGGTCGCATGGCATCATGGCCGCATAGATGTCTCTGACAGGCTGTCACATCATTTAATGCCGTGATTTGCTTCGATCCTCGAGCGGATCTCCCGAGGATTCTGCACCATCAGGGGGTAGAGCATTATATGGATCGAGACAGATCGGGATTCAAATCGTTCGCCATCATTATCCCTAGGCGTATGTCGTCGACCTATATGTAGGGGGTTTGATAAGAGAGAAAAAAGTTTTTTACCAAAATTTCTTCTCTTCTTCCTCTCTGTTGCTGCCATGGCTCCCAAGGTTGCCTCCTCCACCGCCGTCGCTGCCAAGAAAGCACCTAAGGGCAAGGCCAAGGCCAAGGAGAAAGGTAGCGCTGCTGCGGCGGCCCCTTTATCGCTTCCCGCCAACGTTCAATTGTCGATCAAGGGTAGGTCCTGTGGAGGCGGAGTCGGGTTCTGAAATACATGTTCTCAGTTGGACACATGGATACGTCTATGCGCCAACTTACTGCCGCATGGACAACCATATAGCATGGACGAGCTCTATCGCCTGGCCAACTTGGCCGCATAAGTGCCTAGGTCGCCTGGGTGACTCGGTCGCATGGGTGCCTAGGCCGCATGGTAACTCGTCGGCATGGGTGCCTAGGTCGCCTGGCTGACTTGGTCGAATGAGTGCCTAGGCTGCATGGTTTGCATGGCTACATGAGTGCCTAGGCCGCATATGTATATCCTCATTGATACTTCTCAATGGTTCTGATCTAACTCCTTTGTGGTTTTTTGTAGTGACTTTGCCCGCCACACCATCTGGCGAACTGGTCTTTGGGCATAACTCACTACCCTTAAACATGAATCTTGGGGACCTGGCTGCGGCTTCCCAAAAATAGGTTGACAAGGATCTCCCGCCTGAGCGACAACAGAAGATCATCGAGCAGACTCCTTCCTTCTTGTTGAGTCAGACCAACTCGGAGGAGATTCCCTCTAAAGACGGAAAGCACTTCTTCAAGAAGTCGTACTTCTTGTTTGGTAATGCACTGGAATCTTCTCATCCCGAGATGGAAATGACCAGGGAGAATTGGTCTTTCACATTTCGCGAGACGGAGATGTCATTTCCTGCCTTTGAACATTACCTACCTTTGTTGGACCTGAAGGTGATGATGGGTCAACGACATATGGGCCAGAATTTAACCCTTGAGCCACATGGGGCACTCCTTGGCAATATCCGGTGTGGTACCGAAAAGAACAAGGGGGAGTTTTATAGCGTGAATGAGTCACCCTCGTAATCCTTGCTGGGACTGAAACCTGGTCATGTCAGAAGTGACCTGGGAACAAACCTCAACGTATATGCGGTGGGTAACTTCCTTCATCAAGTGGCCAAGAAGGGGACCTATCCCACAGGACAGTTGCGGGCTCTCAGCTGGGCATACTATAACCCCTCATGGTGCCGCCTGACCTAGTGGATTCTGAAAAAGCATGGGCGAGAGCTCAGGGCTGCAGACTTTTTCTTCGCCGTGAGGGGTACGTGTTACGGTTTGGAGATGAACCGTCCCCTATTATTTGCCCGAATGAAGTTTTACAGCCTTCGCACAGGGACCTTTTTTACGCTCGACGGCAAAATAGGACTGGCCTTGCATAAGATGCATATAGTCTCAAAATCCCTTAGGGTGATGAACCTTACAAAGAGTATACCCTGAGCAATAAAAAACTCGGGGGGTTGGAAGAAGAGAACCCAAAGATTTTGGCGGTGTACCAAGAATTGCTATGTCATCACTGCATTTGCCAGAGGTCTTCGAAGAAGAAGAAGAAGTCTACTGAGGGGTCTTCTCCTCACATCATGACTTGGACTCGCTACTCTTTTCGGAGCCGAAGGAGTCCAATAGAGTTCATGTTCGGGTGCCACGGTCCCAACAAGAAGTAGCTGATTCCATCCAGCGCATAAGGAACTGGTTGCCTGGGGTGAGAAATTTGAGGGCTCCTCGGAGGAAGAGGACGAACCACTTGACGAGCTAAGTGGCCTCGAAGAGGATCTCAGCTACTTTTATATGCATACGCACAAGTTGTCCCCTAAGGCCATGCTAGCGAGATACCTGATGCTCTGGTTGCGCAACTGCGTAGTCCCGGACGGGTTTGGAACGATAGAAATGATCAGCCGCACCCTCATTCTACCTACCGTGAAGTTGGCTTTCGGCCACAAGCTGGCTCTTCTACCGGCCATGGTGTGTTGCATACATCGTGGTCTCCGCAACTTTGCCGAGAAGGTGGAGGACCATCCTGGTAAGGGGTATTTCAACAGGGTCGAGCTCTCTTACCGTTATTTGATGTATTAGCTTCTCCTGTATCATGGGTCCTTGATGAGCCCTGGGACCGATGAGGACATGGTGGTCGTCGATGCCCTGATCTGCAGGTATTGAATGATGAAGTGGAAGTGCGATACGGTCCCCGCTGGTAGGAGAGAGCTCTCCTTCATGACTGGCTGGACCTTCTTCACGTCCGAGCCAGAGTTTACTAACGACGAAAGAAATGTCGTTCATTACGATGACGAGGGGGGGCACCTCAAAGTTTGTCTAACAGGCTCTTTCGCTAGCTCCAAGCTATCCGTCCCTCTCATTTAGTGTATCAGAATAAGGCTGCTATTTCTGTGGAACCTAACATGCCCAGCTGGTTCGTTCATTAGTTTCTTATTGGGTCATCCGAGTGCTTCTCTCGGATACAATGGCAGTTTGCTTGATGGGGCCCGAGCATGGAGTCACTATAACACAATTGGCACCCATGTCCGATTTTAATTGCCAATAGCATAGTTGTGCCGAAGATACTGTACACAGCGACTTATTGCATGACGAATGCTCCGTCGGCTAACTTTGACCCAGAGAGGAGTTATATCGAAGGTACCATACTGATGCCTCTAGATGCAAAAGCGTGTAGGACGCCCAAGATGGCAATACCTATGATCGTAGAGTTGGAACCGTCGACCAGGGAGGAAATAACGTCTCCTTCTGATGATCCCCCGTCTGCTAAGCATAAATCAAAGGTCGATACACATCATGCTCGCTTCTCTAAGAAGGCGAGGACGGATGTGGTCCCAAAGACGGAACCTGCGGCGAAGTCGAAGTCCCTTGCGAGGGGACTGTGAGCAAAGAGGCAGGACCCCTTGCACTAGCAGTTTCTGAAGCAGAGCCCACTTTAGATGCTATGACGGTATCCATAAACCCTCTTAGTTTGATTCTACCTATTCCTTTATATAAATACATCTCTTCTGGTCTATTTGAAAATTTGCAGACACAGGAGAGACGGGACCGTCCCCGGCGAACAACCGCTTTGGTGGTTTCTTATGTCGAACCGGACGAGGAAACCCCCCCAAGAGTCTGATGTGGGTGCCTCAAAACCAGTTCCTAAGGTCTCGGGAGCTCAGGGCTCAGATGCATTTTCAGTGGAGCAGCCTTATATCCCTTTGGTGCACAAATCCGTAGATGACATAGATGCCATGGGGGAAGAGTATGACAATGCTGGACAAGCCGCAACATGTACCGCCTCCCTCGGGTATTGTCACACCCCAGTCCCAAAATACGTAGGACTAGGAATACGTAACACGCCCAGCCGTATGTATATGAACTCTAATATATGGAAACCATATACACACGTACGTTGTATATGAATATCCAATCCACCAGTGGTAATATACTGTCACAATAAGTCACACCCAATCTAGATCTCATCTACAACACAAATAATAAGTAGGAATAAATAGCTGAATAATAACTGAATATCAAGATGAGTATCAAGTCTGATAGTCAGGTGGAAACAAATCCACTACAAAACGACTATACTGAAGTAGTAATAAAATCTCTAAACAGTGGAAAAAAGTCACAGCTACTCTGAGGGTAAGACCTCCTCAGTCAGGTAACTAGAATCAGGTCCAGGTTCGTACTCCTGCGGTACTCCTGCTCGTCCATGTCTAGAAAGGGACCAGGTCCTCAGAGGGACATAACAAGATACATAGAAGCATGCCATAAAGTAAATACTGAATAAATAAAGGGGGTGTGTCACGCCCCAGTCCCAAAATACGTAGGACCAGGTATATGTGTCATGCCAGCTACGCATCGACCAGACTCTGGTCTGACTCGAATACGTATAAGCTGTATAATATAAAGGGCACTATCTAGATATCCCATAAATGTAAACCTCTATGTCTCAATCCACAATGTACAGAAGTATACAAGAAAGAGCTATATGTGCTAAAGTCGGTCGCCCAATAACACACTAACTCGAATAGACTCGAGAAGAAGTATGAGTCTATAAAAACTAGGCTACAACAGCAGATGAATAATCAATGTAAAATAACCATAATGCCGGTAGATATGATGTGAGTACCTGGTACCATGCCCGCAAGACATGCAACTCCATCAGCAACTCCAAATGCTCCGTAATCGTCTATGTTGCAAAACTGGCAGGGAACCAGGTCCTCAGAGGGACGTAATAAGGTACAAAATACAGCATGCCAAGTAAACAGAAAGTACAAGTGCAACAACAGGGTACTCTATCATAACCAAAAAATGTGACACAGTTTGAAGACAATGTTCGACGCGTGGGCTATCTAAAATAAAATTGTAGCTCCGAACATAGAGACACACGGGGCGTACCGTAGCTCCGAGCACAGAGTCACACGGGTGATACCACTACACTAGATACAGGATCACTACATAGATACTATATAAATATATAAGCGCGTGCAGAGGAGCCCAAACATCTAGTAACTGTCTTCCCCTTCCCAAGCGGTCAACGATTATGCACTGAACCTGAACCTCTATCTAACAGTCTCGACACACAGAAATAACTCAATAGACGCGACCCTAAGGTCGTCCCAGTCTCTGGTCATGATGTCAGTATCAGGATACAGGAATCTGGCACGATCACAGTGTATGAGTGTGTCCTGCGGTGTCGATATACTCAGGTACGTACATCGAGGTATTACGAACATCTAACATTCATTCTAAGATGTTACAACGAACGTCTGCACCCGGTTGTGATCCGGACGCGAGTATCGATCGTAAACAAAACTATGCGCACGATGTACATAAAGAAATAATAAATATCTATAATCTGAAATACATGGTGGCAAGGTACACTTGCCTGCGTCCGGCTGTTGGTGACAGGGACTGGTACCACGTCCAAGTCCTCAGGTCCCGTAGTACCTAGAGATGAGATATAAACCAAAATCAAAATCTAACACATGAAAAACATGGATGAGACACACATCTATACATATGCTCAGTCTCTGCTACGACTCAAAGGGACAAGGGGTTGACCACAGTTGACTATCGGTACGATACGTCAAATCATCTAGTCATCTGTACCACATCATCAAACCATCCTAAAAATATAATTAACGATTATTAACCCTTCATTTCATATCGTTGTTATCAATCACAAAGTACTACCCTAAATTAACCACCTTTAATTTCCCGTCCCCAAATTACTGATTAGGGGTTTTACACTACACACTAGTCCTCGATCAACCACGTGCTCCTCGGTGTTCATCAACGTTCAAATATATCAGAATCTTATTTCTCCTCAATTTAATCCTCATTAATTTATTTAGCATTTCCCCACCATGTAATATATCCAGGATATTTATTTAAAAACAAACCCTAACCTCCATGAAAATCCTTTATCACTTTTATAGTTTATTTAGCAAACACTAAACCTAAACCTTCATGCAAAATATTTAAAAATCATTTTAATTTATTATGTAAAAACAAAACTAAACCTACATAACACATAATCCTCCATCCTTAACACAAGATCAATAATCTACACTACACCTTTATAAACCTTAAAATCATTAACCCTAAAACATTAAACCTCATCATCAATACTACCAAACCAACCAGACATATAGAACCCTAGCTAAAACAACTCACATGAATATATTTAAATAAAACCCTAGCTAAATACTAACACAAATCTGAATATAATCAAGATAGAGGGAGAGTCGACCTCGACGAGGTTGTTGATGCTGGCTGGAACGAGTAGCTGGAAGCCACGGGGAGGACGGGCATGCCGGAGTTGATGGAGGGAGTTGATGGTGGTGGTGATAGCGATCTCGTGGTGGTGGTGGTGGTGAGAGCTTGACAGGGAGGAGGTCGGATGGGGGAGGTCCAAAGTGGTGGTGGTGGTGGTGGATCACCGTCGGGTGGCCGGCTCATGGGTGCAGCGGCTCGTGGGGGTGATGGCAGGTTGGAGAATGGGCAGTTGGCCGGAGAATGGATCTCGGCCGGAGAATCTGTAATGGAGGCGAGTCTGTTAGTACGTCATGGCCCTATAATACGCGGTGGCTATCAACGTGAATGGATGTGGTTCAGCCGCCGGAGAATGAACATGGATGCCGGAGGATGACAGTCGGTTGAGTTGACGATGTCGGGGCAGCAGGTGGCCGAAAAATAGAGGGAGGCCGGAGTGGGGATTCGAGGGGGCAGTGCCAGAGTTGTATGTAGTCCGGGGTTGGCTCGACGCCGGAGTGGGCTCGAGCGGCGGAGTCGGGCACAGCCGGGGTAGTGCCGGAGCGGTGCTGCACTGCTCGGCCGGAGCTGGGCTGCGCCGGCATGCTGGAGGGCGGAGCGGGGTCAGTCGCCTGAGTTGGGTCAGCCGCCGGATGGAGACTTCCCAGGAAGAAGAAAGGATGATGAAGAAGAAGAAGAATGGAAGAAGAAGAAGAAAATATAAATATGGAGGGGGGGTGGCTCGGTTTCCTATGTAGAGGAGAGAGGAAAGAGAGAGGGGGGTTTCCCAAATGTGGGGATTAGGGCCTGCTTGGGATTTGTGCTTTGAGGAGACATTAAATAGGGGATTTTGTGGAGATTGGATGGTGGAGATTGACTCATTTCCAATGGGTGGTGTAGATTCCTCATGAAGGAAATTTGTTTATTCCAAGGGGAGAGTGGGGTTGGGTTAAATCGGTCAAGGGTGAGGGTGAGCCTTCTTTATTGGCTTGGGCCAATGAGGGGATGGCACCAAATGCAACATTTGCGAATAAGTCCCTTAAATTTGGGAATTTGCATAAACACATAAAATGATGGAAAAATTATGGGGGAATTGGTGTTTGGTGTTTTGTAGGGTGATGGGGTGTTGTGTGTTTTGTATGGGCTTAATTAAATGGGCATTGGGATTAATTTGGGATTAAAATAGGATTAGACAAAATTGGTATCCCCGATTTAAATAGAATTAAAGTATCCCGTGCTTTTAAATTAAATGGGGGCACTTGGGGTCAAAATTTGGAAATGGCGCAAAGGTCAAAAATGGTGGGGGCTTGGAGTCAGTCTTGGACCCTTTAGTTGGTCCGACTCAACGGGTTAAGTTGGTATCTCAAAATTGAGGATAACGACACAGGTGTCCGACACGGAATTAAATATGGGATTTAGGATTTGGGAAATTGTGCGATTAATTTAAGGCACAACGGATTTAATTTTTGTGTGACAGAAAAGTCCAGTGCCTAAATTGGTGAGTCAAGTCAGAAGTACCACAGTTCGATGGAATTTATGGGCTGATATTGGGCTCCGAGTAATTCAACAATGGTAGGACGTGCCAAGGGTTTAATTAATTAATAACAGACATATGCAACCCTACTCTAAACCTCAAACATCTGCTGCTAAACCAAAATTTTCCAACCCATACTTGATTATCTATAGAATTAATTGAGGGGGTTTACATCCTTCCCAACTTAGAAAAATTTTATCGCCAAAATTAAAAGTAAAGCACGATAATAGCTAAGAGAATTTAAAAACAAGCTAGTAATCAAATGCGGTACAGAAATTCGTATCTTGCTCCGCAAATAAATACAGGAACCGCTGTTGAATGGAATCCTCGCCTCCCAGGTAGACTCGCCTGGCGAATGATGCTTCCTTGCAAGTCTGACCAGTCGAATAGTCTGCCTTCTCAAAGTCTTCTCACTGTGATCGAGGATCTCAACTGGCTGCTCTACGTAAGATAGATTGGGCCCGACTGTAATCTCCGAATGATCAAGCACGTAACTAGGGTCTGCCATGTATCTCCTCAACTGCGATACGTGAAATACGTCATGCACTCCTTCTAATGATGGAGGCAATGCAAGACGATAAGCCACTTCTTCAACTCGTTCCAAGATATCAAAAGGTCCGATGTACCTCGGACTCAACTTGCCTCTGCCTCCGAATCTGATGGTACCACGAGTAGGCGATATCTTCAAAAATACATGGTCACCTTCTTTGAACTCCAATGGTCTACGGTGCACATCTGCCCAATATTTCTGTCTGTCCTGTGCTGCACGCAGGTAGCTCTGAATCTGCATGACCTTCTCCACTGTCTGTGTCACCAACTCTGGACCAAGTATCTGATGCTCTTTCATGTCACTCCAATATACTGGTGACCTACATTTCCTGCCGTACAGTGCCTCATAAGGTGCCATCTGTATGCTAGCCTGGTAGCTGTTATTATAGAAGAATTTCACCAAGTGTAGGTGGTCCTCCCAAGATCCTCCAAAATCAATCATACACGCTCTCAACATATCCTCTAATATCTGTATCGTGCGCTCTGACTGGCCATCAGTTTGTGGATGATATGCAGTGCTGAACTTGAGACGAGTTCCTAGGCTCTCTTGCATACTCCGCCCAAAAATACGATATGAATCTGGAATCATGGTCCGATATGATGCTGACAGGCACTCCATGTAGTCGTACTATCTACCTCATACACATGTCAGCTAATATCTTCGTGGACTGTCCAACTCTGAAGGGCAAAAAATGTGCAGCCTTGGTGAGTCTGTCTACGATAACCCAAACTGCATCCTTCCCGCTAGGGCTCCTCGGGAATCCTGTGACAAAGTCTATGGTAATGTGTTCCCACTTCCACTCGGGAATGGGAAGCGGCTGCAATAGTCCTGCACTCCTCTGATGTTCAGCATTGACTTGCTGACAAACTAAACATCTCGCCACAAATCTTGCAATCTCTCTCTTTATCCCATGCCACTAGAAATGTTGCCTCAAGTCTCGGTACATCTTCGTACCCCCCGGATGAATAGAATAAATCGAGCTATGAGCCTCGGTCATCAACTCTTGGCGTAGCTCGCCACTCGGAACGTATAGGCGATCTCTACACCTCAATGTTCCGTCTTCGTGAATCCTGAGTTTCGTTTGCATGTCGGCCTCTGTCCTTTCTTGCAGTCGTCTAAATCTCGTATCTGTAGGCAAGGCTGCCTTGATCCTCTCAATAAATATGGACTGAACCTCGACACTGGCCATTTGTCCATCCATGCTTGGCAATACGATCTTAATTCTGAAGATCCTCTAACAACCGGCGATGAGTCGTAAAAATATGCCATGAGCTTCCTGCTTAAGGCATCTGCTACTACATTCGCCTTGGCAAGGTGGTACTGCAACTCGATATCATAATCTGTCATCAACTCTAGCCAGTGCCTCTGTCTCGTGTTGAGCTCCTTCTTCGTGTAGGCATACTTCAGACTTTTATGATCTGTATAATTCTCAACATACTCTCCATAAAGGTAGTATCGCCATAGCTTTAGTACAATTATTACTACAGCTAGCTCTAGATCGTGCGTCTGATAGTCCTTCTCCTGAACCCTTAGTTGTCCTGATACGTAGACTATCTATTATATCTAAACATAACTCATATTTGCTGAGCTTGGCATACAACATTTCTGTCTCAGCGTCTCCAACACGATCCTGAGATGTCTCTCATGCTCCTCCTGACTCTTGGAATATACCAAGATGTCGTCGGTAAATACCACCACGAACTCATCTAAGTACTGGTGGAAAATACTGTTCATCAGGCTCATAAATACTGCTGGCACGTTGGTTAAACCAAATGTCATGACTAGAAACTCATAGTGTCCATACTACGTCCGAAAAGCTATTTTTGGAATGTCCTCTCTCCGTACCTTGATCTAATGATAGCCTGATCTGAGATCGATCTTCGAGAATACATATGCGCCATTAAGCTAATCAAATAAATCATCGATGTGCGACATAGGGTACTTGTTCTTTATCGTTACAGCCTTTAACACCCTGTAACCGTTATGCAAGGTACCGTCCCGTCCTTCTTCGATACACTATGATGGGTACTCCCCATGGAGAAACACTAGCCCGACTGAAACCCTTGTCTAAAAGATCCTCTACTATGGACCTTCAACTTAACCAACTCTATCGGTGCTAGTCTGAAGACGGGAACATAACCGTCTCAACTCTTGGAGTCAACTCTATAGCACATTCTATCTCTCTACGAAGACGTGCCTCGAGCTCTGTACGAAGAGCAGCTTTTGATGTGGCAGTCTGTTTGTCTTCTGCGGAGCGTAAAAGCTCGCATCTGCCTGTGTAGAACTAGGCAGCGTATTCCCTTGTATGCGTAAAAGAAGTTTATGCCAAGGGAATGTCACTAAACGACAGTTTGGGTCTCTGTGCCGCACCATCATTACAGCCATCGTCTGGGTAGTCATGCAGTACTCTCTGTCAGGAGTCAGATGTCAGGAGTCAAAGAGTCAGATTCACTGCATGATTTGACAGGTTCATTCGAGGAATACAAAGCGTTCCTCGTACACTTCCATGTTGCATTAGAATCGGATGAGTTTTATGCCATAAAGGCGATATAATACCCTTTTTACGCTGAAGCAGCCTGTATACACTGTATTATGCAGGTTGTTTTGGAGCTATGTTTTACGCTGTACTTAGCGAAAAAGCTCTGTTGTACGCCGATGGCTCTGAAGTTATATTTTACGTCACACAGCACTGAAACACTGCGTATAACTCTGTAGCGTATTTTTTATGCTTCTACAAGACCCCCTTCAAAGTTTTCAAATTTCTCGTAATTTGAAACACTTTGAATAAAGCATGAAACGGTCAAGTCTGACTCGTTCCTCGAGGATGATTTCTTGGCGGATTCTTGGAGATTTGTTGGGATTCAGTGTGTTCTCTTTTGCCTATATAAAGGCTGAGGAGTTAACCTGTTCTTCCCATATTTCCTTCACCATATAGAGATGATTGCCGGAGTTTGTCGTGTCGACTTGAGGAAGAAGAAGAAGACCATGTTCTTCCAGCATATAAGGAGCCAAAAAAGAAGGCGTCTTCGAGCAAATGTCCTCTGCAACGATGGATCATGGAAGGATATCATAGCTTCCTTTGCTCGGGATAATCAGCAACTTCATATGGCGATTCGTCCAGGAGAGAGGAAGGGTCACATTAGACCACACAGCTTGCAAGCTATATTTTCTCCCGTCGTTCGTGGACGAGGGCAGACAAACTAGCCCTGTCTTCGAGTATTGAGTTGGGTCTAAAACCTCAACTTAATCTGTCATGGCATATGGAGGATGGGCTCTGAATAATTTAGACAGGCCCAGTTTTGTATCCTCCCGCCATTAATCATTTTCTTGTTCATCGACTGTGGAAGTCGATGAACCGCTGAAGAAGACGCGAAAGATCTCCACCAATACGAGAACCTGGCAGAACAGATTCTGGGCGTGATCTTTTAATGAAGATGAGGAAACCCTTTGTAGACGGGATTTCCCTCATATGTAATCATGAAGATGAAGAAAAATCCCTTGTAGACTGGATTTCCCTCATATATAATCATAATTTTAATAAAATCGTCTTCTTTTGCGTATCTGATGATTTACCATATGAAGTCTGAATATGTGTAGCTTCGACATGTCTGAATAACCTTACGCCGACTCTGATAGAAAGAGTATTTGGTCCCGTCCTGTCTTTTACGCATAACCGAAGATGCACAGAAAGCCGCTTAGCATTTAAGTCGAATATTCGAACTGTCCTACTGTTTGGAATGGGGGACCGCGTAGAATTCTGAACTGTCACTCTTTTGAGAAAGAGAATTTTTGTTCAGACCATCGTCTTCAAGAATGATTTCCCGAAAATCCCTTAAAATAGGGCGGGAAATGGCTGTCAAAACTGAGTCGCCATCTTGAACTGTAGAGGAAATATTCAAACTGGATTCTGGATGAACTTCCCATCGACCCAAGAAGAAGAGTCATTTTCAATGTTGAACTCTGTTTGCTTTGACTACTTGGGATATTTTGAGGCCAAGAAGGAGCATCTTCTGCATGAACCCTTGCAATTGACCGCATTGAGATTTTGTTCATATATAGGCATACTATGGCCTGCGTATTTTCAGATATGCGGAGAGTCATAGATCTGTAAATGTGGATGAGCATAAAATCATAAGTTCGTAGCCTCTCGAGCATAAAATCTGCTGAGCATAAGAGCATCCGGGCGTAGAAACTGTAGATTTGTAGCCTCTGACAAGAAAGCTTCCGAGCGTGAAGTCGTAGATTTGTCGCCTCTGAGCGTAAAAACTACTGAGCGTGAAATCATAGATTTGTAGCTTCTGAGCATGAAGTCGTAGGTTTGTAGCCTCTCGAGCGTAAAAGCTATCGAGCATAAAAGCATCCGGGCATAAAACCATAGACTTATAGCCTCTGAGCGTAAAACCGTAGATTTGTAGCTGCCGAGCGTGAAAAGCTCCTTGGCGTAAAACCACGAATCTGCTTTGCACGAAAACTTTTTGAATTCACTGACTATCCACCTTCCCTGAATAATAGGCTGACGTAGTCCCCAATCATAATCGAATATTAAATATTGGATTTGGTTAGGGATTCGAGGAGTCCATTGAACTCTATATATACTCCAAGGCCTTCAGAGAAAAACTTTTCATCTGTCTTCTGCAAAAGAAAACCTTCGTCTCTTTGAGTACTCTCCTTCGTTTCCTCTCTGAGCATTCTGAGTGATCTAATCCTCGATTCCTTTTTCCTCACAATACTCAAATAATATAATACTCGCAAAACCCTAAATTACAATTTTCAAGTAAATCTATATCTTGCAGTCAAATAAATACAATACTAATCTTCTTAATTTTCTCAAGTTTTTAATGATAAAATATATCATAATCAATAATCATCAATCCTACCATATTGAATTCTTAACCTCTCATTTAAATTCATGTTTATCCTTGAATTTTAATGATAATTTAATCACATCTCAATCCTGATAAAATCAATGATTCATCAACTCTGCCATATTAAATCCTTAACTCTTTATGCTTATCTTCCAAAATTTTAGCATCTCGTTTCTCTTGTCAAGTCATAACCTCTTCATAAATCTACTATGGTCAAACCTCAATAATCATGGTCTAAGAAAACTCTACCTACTGCCATGCAATCTAAGAAAATATGTACGGTCATGTGTCTTTTGTCATGGCATTGCAGTCTCTGTCAGGGTGTACTACTAACTACATTCTAACAAGAAAATTACGTATACGAACTACAATACTAGGGAAATCAGTCAATCAATCAAATAGAAAGGAACATAAGGAAGGATAAAACATAGTCTTCTAACCCATTACTTGGATATCTTCATCCTCTAATATACACTTAACTCCGGCACATTCACTAAGTAATTCTTATCCTTGTACACTGGTACCCATATCAACTAATTATTAGTCCACAAGACATTCATGAATACATCCTCATTGCATACACCTGTCTATTGATACCTAAATCTGATACCAAGAATCTCTAATATAATCATGGTTCAATAATGCATCCAAGTTTGATACCTCTATCTCTTTAGTACCATAGTTTTTTTTACTACAAGCACACTCACTGTTAGCTCTCTTACCTACTATAATTGTTTATACTATTTGTTCTTATCACTCAAATGCACGTCAAGTGCAACACCATACTAAGTACTGCTCTCTCTAATACAACTCTAGATGGACTCCCAAGTCAGTCTGCAATGCCATCTCGATCATACTCAAGTCAACAGATCCTTACACATGTATATCATCTACTCATATACTAATATGTATTTCTCATCCACCACAAAATTTTATCCTTATAATAAAATCATCAAAATTTAACTCCTTGAACAATTTAAAATAAAATGCATATACTTCCTCAATAGTCAAATACTCAATATCGAAATCAAATTTTAATCACTCCTAAAATCTTTATAGCCTTGACCATGTTTATTGAATCAAAATTTGAACCCTCTAAAATTTAATGACATAAATCTCAAAATTCATTTCCACTCTTTAATTTATAAATCCACAAATATACTTATAAGTGCTCACGGTCTCTAATACTCGAGGTGCACTCAATACATCTATTGTCTACAACTCTCAACTGGGTACTAAAATTATACTGCCCGAATTACTTGCACTATTACCCCAATGATTTAAGTTATCATTACATGTATTTTCTTCCATGATTTTCAATCTATATCAGCTGGTATATCATCTAATTATCATCACGCAGAGTGCTTACTGTTATTAGCATCATTCTCGACTAATCCTCGATATAGAATCATTAGTACTCTTGGTATGATATCACTAGCTTCATTATTGGATCATCTCATCAAACTCATTAGAACTCATGATTACCTGTACCTTCTATAACACTCATATTTTTTTACTCTCATAGGCCAGTATATGGTTCTTCATCTCGATTTATGCACATGTATCTTCTCTTAAATCCTTTACAGGCTGTTACCCTAATTTGTGATACACTTCATATCTTTCATAATCCATCTTGATGCCTATCAACCCATGACACACTATTGGAATTTTCTAATACTCATGCTTCCACTTTCATGAACTTTTGTTTTTCGATACTTATCACCCACTGTGTATCCTGCACATACCTTCTAGGCACTCTTTCACCTATTGCTTCCAATATATCACTTGTCTCAATATCAGGTGGTACATTCATATATCGGTACACTCAGATCAAATCACTTGTTAAGGTCCTTCTTTTATCTGTAACACGAGTCTCACTACTTAGTACAATGTATTCTTATTCACTCACACTTTTCTATACACTTATGGGTATCCTCCTACTATGGCACACTCATTTATTTCCTTTATGCATATGCACTTTTTTACTCTTGACACACCCAAGTATCACCCATTAAATTGAACGTCATGCTCTATTAATCCTTAACACAATTTCCTTGATACTTAATTGTTTACATAGATCACTCAATTACATAATCATGATTATCCAGGACGGGTATGCTGGCCCTGATACTAACTTTTGGAATTATCACTGATACCCTATACTCTCCTTTACTCACAGTACTATAATGACATCTATCCTAGAACTATTGCCACAAGGTACTATGCTATGGGCTAGCTCTAGATTAAGACCTATTGCTCACATGTCCAACTAGGAAACACTTACAAGCAACACTCAGTCAATACTAATACTCAAGACACAGACATAATTACAAGTCACTAATCATCATACTTGACAAGGAATCCTCAAAGAATAGAAGTTCAAAAGGAACTGGGTTGAGGACTAAAGGTATTCCTACTGCTAGCAACCAAAAGAAATGATGGAAAAAGTCTTGTATGTTGAGATAATACTTTAAGAACCAATTTTTTTAAGATACAACCTGATAATCATACACGTCGGTCAGAAATCATGACGCTGAGAATCCTCACCATGCCAGTAAGCATAGGTGCGTTAAACGACAGGTTCCGTAACTAAAATACGCAACCTTATAATCATGTCATCTAGAATCTTCGCCACGCCAACCGGTATGGCTGCGATAAACTCTAGGTTCCATAACCAAAGTCGACGTTTTACCTTTCTTACTGTTCTCATCAATATATGTCATCAGATGATATCGTAAAGTTTAGTCCGTAAAATTCATCTCGATATGAAATCAAACTCTACTATGAAACCAAGATCCTAATAACTGATCAACAATAATCAAATTCAATATCAATAAGTGATAACGGACGGAAACAAGGGAAATGATTTAAAGTGGAAATTATAATAAGATTCTCAGGGGTCATCCCAGGAATCTCTCAAGGAATTGTGATTCAGTATCCTCTCTCATCCTAGTATCCTATGTCCTATATTCTATAGCAGGCACGCAGTAGTACAACTAATACGTCACACTACCACGATATCGCACAACTTGCGAAGTCTAACCTGCATGGGCCACCACTAAAAAAGTGTCACGACCCGCACCCGGAATTGGGGCACGAGTACACGGGTATGTCCAGCCTACGCCGCAGCATCGGCGGTAGAACGCTGTCTAGGTCAAGCACTATCTAAATAATCTCGCACTAGTATCCAACTCCATAAGGAGACACGGATAACACTATATAAAAGAACAACATACTCAATCACATAACTACAGCACGATAAGAAACCGAAGAAATAAATAAGAATACAACACAAGTCTAAACTGTAAATAATCTAACTCAACATAATCCTAGTCTCAAATAAGATTACCGGAGACAAATCTGGTACCAAAATAATATGCTAAAAGAACTAACTAGAGAACTAGTGATTCCGGCTAGACCTCCCGGAATCACGACTGCACTACTATGCCCAAGACTGCAGCTACTCACCCTGTGGTCCACCAGTGTCGGATACCAGTCCTCTTGGCATAGTCTGGAAAATGTTTTCCAGTCAGGACGGAGCAAAGTACATTTCTAATAGCAGTTCTATATCAATGATATAAATTATGTAGCAGTATATAGATGGAAATATACAAGATACATGTATATGTACGAGAAACATACAATAAAGGATATACTGGAAATACTGTAAGCAAATGCAGGAAAGGAAATAATGTGTCAATAAGCAAGAATACTATGACTAAGTGTGTGAGTACTAGCTTTAACATGTGATCGGCTTGGGAACTTGATCAGGCTAGTTACATATGATTAGCTATGATTCATGTAAGGTCAGGCTAACCATGTGGTTAGCTATGAGGCATGTAGAGGTCAGGCTAATCATATATAACAGCTATGAAGCATGTAATGGTCAGGCCGTACCCGACGTGAGATGTGGGGTGAGCTATGATGCATGTAGAGTTGGATATGATCACATATCTACACTAAAATACTCCCCACTCCGACTGGTATAGTAGATCCAATCATGGTACGCTATGGCACGGGATTCCCTAGGGAGGTAGCAAATCTCCCCGAAAATCAGTGTATTACATGTACAAGATAATAATGAAACAACACTTGTACAAGCTACACCATGAACAAGGAATAACATCTCATGACGAGATCCGTATACACCAATCCGTGTAACCAGCATGTCGAGAATATGGATATTTACACTAGATACAATGAACATAGGGGATATCATAAACAAGAAGCAAATCAGAGAATGTACTCGCCTTGGGTCCTTAGCTGGTAATACCAATGTCCAGTCCCAGAGTATCGTCTGAAGGATCCAACAATCCTATAGACATATAATAAATAATACAACATTTGTATCAGATGCTACACTAACACAACACAATTATATTGAACTCAGGGGCTATGCCAGGTATGATACTGGTCAACTAGGGTCATCTAGTAGGCAGATATCTAAAACACATTACACCTATTTTTAACTAACATTAATACTTACAATATATACATACACCGAATTAAATACATTTACAATATATATATATATATATATATATATATATATATATATACCATTTAATCACATATCTAATATATACTAGTTGAACAATATATATGTATACTCATATATATATGCCAAAAATACAATTTAAAATATATATATATATATATATATATATATATATATATATATATATATATATATATATATATATATATATATATATATATATATATATATATTATCAACATTATTATTAAAATATACTAATACTAATACACCAATTTAAGTTTATACTATATATATTAAGGATATACTAAAAGCATATACAAAATATCTATATTTATACATATATACAAATTATATATATTGAAAGTATATTAAGTATATACAAAACATATATAAATATAAATATATATATATATATATATATATATATATATATATATATATATATATATATATATATATATATATATATATATATATATATATATATATCAAATAATACATATACCAATAATACATATACTAAAGTACGTATTTATATATATACCAATAATATTAAATATATACATATATATTAATTAAATACACTATTTTTACACATACACATATTTATTTATACGCACACACGTATACGCACATACACATATACACATATACGCACACATATACGTATATACACATATATTCGTACACATATACATACACACACACACACACACACACACATATATATATATATATATATATATATATATATATATATATATATATACATACACCTACACACACATATACGTATACGCATACGTATATACAAAATATACAAAGAAGGAGGGAGAGGGAGAGGAGTGCTCACCGGGGTGGTGGTCGGAGGCCACTGGCCGGAGTGCAGGGAGGAGATGGTGGAGGAGCGGGGATGTGCTCGGCTGACAGTGTGGTGGAGCCGGTGGGGAGCTGCAGCGGGGCTCCGGGGGAGATGAACGGAGTAGGGAGGAGTTTGACTGAAGGAGTGAGGAGCTCGGGGAGGCAGTCTGCCGGGCTCGAAGAAGTTGGCCGGGGTTTACAATGGGGGGCCAGAGTTGATGGGGAAGGTGGCGTTTGGTGGTGGTGATGATTTGCTGGAGGTAGATGGCCGAGGATTCTTCGGCTGTGGCTCAGCCGAGGGTGCTCGGCGAGGACTACAGGGAAGGCGGAGGAGGATGACTGGAAGATGAGGTCGGTGATACTGTCGTTGACTCCGGCGGAGGATGGGGAGAAGAACTCAGAAAGGGGGAAGTATGGCCGGATGCTGCTAGCTGCGGTGGTGGTGCAGGGATGAAGGAGGCTGGTCGAGGAGGAGCTCCAGGCGGCTCGAGACAGTGGGAGAAACAGTGGCGGTGTATGGTGGTGACGCCGGTGGGTTGACGGCGAAGTGAACGGGGAGACGGGCCGAGTGCAGGAGGCTGGGTGCAGGCGTTGGGTTGGTCTTCAGGTGACCGGACTGCGGAGGAGCAGTCGACAGTGTCGGTTCAGGGACTCCGGTCGGATGATGAATCCGAGGGGGATGGTGGTTTAGCATCGGTGAGGCAGTGGTTCGACTCGAGAACTCAGGCCGGGCTGACGTGGGGAGCGGCCGAGGATGAGCTCGGGGTTAAGGTGTAGCTCGGGTTCAGCAGCCGGGGAAGGAGATCGGATGTGTCGAGTCTAGCTGGCCGGATGTGGAGCTGAGGACGGAGGGCTTCGTCAGGGTCGGGGACGCTGACCGGAGCTGCGGCCAGGGTGAGAGCCGAGTCGGTTTAGGGTTGAGGAGGAGTTTGGGTTGGGTTTGTTTTGGTGAAGGTGTTGGGTTTGTGAAGAAATATATGGAGAGGGTGAGTTTTTGTATGGGGAAGAAGGTGATGTGACCCCCTAGAAATTAGGGTCGGCCAAATATTGGGATGGGATTTCTTGGGAAGAGGGTTGAGGTTTATGTAAGGGGTTGTGTGGTGGGGATGGCTCCATTTTAAATGGATGGCCACGATTCATCATGGAGAAAATACAACAA
The DNA here is from genome assembly GCA_036927795.1 of Iris macrosiphon. Taxonomy (NCBI): domain Eukaryota; kingdom Viridiplantae; phylum Streptophyta; class Magnoliopsida; order Asparagales; family Iridaceae; genus Iris; species Iris macrosiphon. The sequence goes on along the minus strand of JAYESA010000004.1, from coordinate 229,523,491 downwards.
AAAGAGGAGAGAGAGAGAGGTTAGGTTGACTAGTCAAAGATAGGGGGGTTGGTTTTCTTTATTTGGGTTAGACCAATAGGATGGTGACACATCATTACAATTTGCAATTTAGTCCCCAACAATTGGAAAATTGTACAGAAGTGGGTTTCTGGATTTAATTAATAAAAATTAGATATAATTTGCGTTCTATAATTAATTAGGAGTACATGGGGCCAAAATTAGGTCGGGTCATCAATATCATTAGTGAAGAAGACTCAGAACAGAATATTACCCTAATTTGGGCCGCACAAAAAATAGGCCAAGATTGCCTCCAATTTTGATTGGAACGCACAACGATACAAAATTAGAATTTATTTAGAATTTAAATAAACGTCTGCGACGAATATTGTGCGGCTAAAATAAAGCACAAGAGAACATAATTATGAGTTACAAAAATAGCAGAATGGAAGGCGGGCACGTCTAGGGCAAGGTTGTAAAATTTGTCGGAAGACAAAAGCTAGGGTAGCGCTCCAAATATCGAAGCAACGGCAAGGCGCAATAATTAAATAAATTACGGTAATTAATTACGACCTCCAATAATTTAAATCCTAATTAATACAATTAACACATAATCCTATAATTCGGACAGGTATTCGTCTAGTGGACTTCTAGGTCAAGTCTACCAGCTCAGACATTAATGAACACTGAATATAATATATTTAATACATATCTCATGCAATTATTTAATTAAATACACGAAATATTAAATACATAAAAAGTCAAAATTACCCGTTTTTGGAATGTAGTAGTGACAGTATGTTCCCACGAACAGGGAGTTAGGGGATACAGACCCTCAGGTGGTGGCAGTATACCAGGAGCTGATGTGCCACTACCTTGCTTGCACCACCTTTTATAATGAGCCCTCTGATTTGGCTCATACCAATAAATGGGCGTCCTACCTCTTCTTTCACCGGGCCATGGCTGCTAAGCCAGACAAAGTCGTGGATAGCAAGGATCAGCCTCTAAGCTTTCTGAGTGTGCTTAGTGCTCAAGTAGTCGATGACCTTATTGAAGACGCTGGGGCTTCAGATCAAATTCTCGACGAAGGGATAGGGAAATATCCTGCAGGAACTAAAGACTACAGTTATTTGAGGCATTGTCGCAGGCCTCTGTCCAAGGAAGCTCAACTGGCTGGCTTCCTCTCTGTATGGCTGCGCCGATTGGTAGTGCCAGGTATTGAATCTTCGGATCGCATTCACCGTAGCACCTTATGGCCTGCAGTGCGTCTGGTGTTCGGGGCAAGACTAGGCTTGCTCCCTGCCATGGTATGCCGCATACAAGCTTGCCTGAGGGCTATTACCGATGGACTGCTCGCCGATGAAACACGGCGTGATAGCTTTTCCAGGGTGGAATTATCGTTCCTGTATTTGATGGGATGGTTAATTCTCCACAACCCCAGGGTGATGTCTCCCAGATCTGGCAGTAGTTCGGGGAATAATTTCTTGTTAAATTATAAGAATTCCACCTGGAACGTGACCACAGTTTTAGACTGTCGGCGAGCGTTAAATTTTTCTCACAGCTGTAAGCTCTTCTGCACCGTCCCCTCTGTACATCTCAATCAACAGGGGAACAGACTTCATGATGTAGGTGACGGAAAGACCGTTCTTTCTCCTGAAGCTTTTAATTGGTTGGTCTGCATTAGACCTTCTTATTTATTGTACAGAAGTGAAGACCAATGCTTCTTGGAACCCTACTTGCCTAGTCGGTTCGCCAGATAGTTTGGGTATGACCATTTGCATGTGGGCAATGCCGTCACCAGCTTCAAGTACAGGGGTGGACTTATTGATGGAGCGAGAGGATGGCGGTACTTCATAATGGGTTGCACTGGAGCAGCTTTTACTGTGCCTGCGACTTCACTCTCCATGGAGTTGCGCATCCTCCATTCGTCTGCCCAGTTTTATGTGGCAACCAATACCTTCCATCGCGATTTTGATATGCGTGGAAGTTTTAGGATGCCCTCTTCTAAGTCTGCGGGAAGAGACGAAATCCCCCCAGTTTCCTCTGACGAGGGTGAAGATTATGTCAATCCAGATGAGCCTTTGTTGGCAGTACCAAGAGGCAAAATACCTCCGCCTATAGGGCCTCTGGTTATCTCTGGTAAGCGACGGGCTCCTGTTCTGAAGGAGATTTTCCCTCGCAAGAAGAATAAGATGGTTGGTGGTCCTGTCAGGACTTCCCACCCTGAGGTTCCTAGAAGTGAACCTGTTGTTTCCCTTATTGGGGACGATCCTTTGATTAGAGGTTCCTCGCCTTTTAGAGAGGGAACCTCTACGGTTCCGTTGGCAGTGCCGGAGAATCTTTGCTCGAGGTTGCTGTCGCTGCTACCACTTCAGGTAGTGGTACGAGATCGCCTTCGAGGCCGAGCCAAATAAGGATATCTTTATCCAGATCAGCAACGAGAGAAACCCCTGCCGCGTCTGTAAGTATACCCAGCGAGATTCCACCTGATGAACCTCGATTGGATCTGGGTGAAGACTTGGATGACTATCTTCAGTCGTCATTTGGTGCACCTTCCTCTCCAGGTATGACAGCTCGCTTAGCATCATTAAGAAATGATTTAGCTGTACTGGCTGCAGACGCAACATATATACCATCGGCCATGGGTAAATGTCGTCTTTACGCCTCTTTTAGAAAAAGATTAACATCATGTTGATATTAACTTTCTCTTGTCTTCTTTTTAGAGGAAGACATCTACGGGGAGGGCAGTGTTGACGCGCCTTTTGGCTCTGTTTCAGCTCCTGCCGATGACATGGAGGTGTCCGACTTCAAAGAGGAAACATTTTTGGGTGCCAGTTTGCCCGAAATGGTTCCGATATCTCGAGAGGAGGATGAGCCTATCATTATGATAATGCCTCCTTTAAGTACGCCGGTTACTTCGTCCGTTGTTGGCGCATCTTCTTTTGTCGCACCATCTATTGAGGCGACGACTGTGGCAACATCGTCTGCAGTCATTCCTGGAGGGAGATTCGCCGATATTGTAGCCACTCCCAGCGTCCATTCGGATCTTGCCATGCTGATTGAGCAGTATACTAGTATCTTCTACACCACTTTGAAAATGCTAATATCAATGGTGCTGGAGAAGAATCTAGGCTTCGAGGCTCTGAGGAGGTCCTCTCAGTTTGTGATAGCGTCGATCAGAAAATTCAACGACGCTGGGAGAGCTGATGTGCTGGAGCAGATAGTTAATGGTTTGGAACAACCCATTAACGATTATTTGCAGCTATCTCGAGGCAGCATCGACGGTCTCGTTCAAGCTAGGTATGACTTCTTAACTGCAGAACTTGCTGGGCAACTAGAGTCTCTGAACAAATCCGTCCAGGAACAGCAGCAGGAGATGGATCAAGAGCGTGCCGAATTGGAGTATGTCATTCCCCAGCTGACTCAGTACAAAGTCAAATATGAGGAAGAGACAGCGAGGGTCCGCAAATTGAAAGATGAACTCGCTCAAGCAGAGGAGAAGGCTCTTTCTTTGTCGGCATCTCGAGATGTGCTGAAGAATCGAATGAAGACCGCTCAACAGAACCTGACGCATGTGGGTGTCATCCACACAGGTTTTGTACATGCTCGGTCTGAGCTATCTACTTTGAACAATGAGGCAGCAAGGTTGGAGCGGGCTCGCACCGACGTCTTGAACTCCAGGGATGAGAGAATGGTTACCCTGACGCAGCAGATTCGCGACTTAACTGCTCCCCCCAAATGATGTACTTTTTTGCTTTTTTATGTAATTTTGCTCTTTCTGGGAATAATAAAGAGGCTTTATCTGACTTTGTGGACCCATTATTTTGGAATATAAATGACAGGCTAGGGTGAAAGTGATATCAGAGGTAATATGGACGTGATATCCCTTCGGTGAGCTTCAGCTGGACATATCTATTCAGAGGTTATATGGACATGATAGAATATGATCCAACTAAATTTGTATACAAAATACTATCAGAGGTAATATGGACGTGATAGGTCTTGAAGTTCCAAATTAGTTAAACATATCTATTCAGAGGTTATATGGACATGATAGAATATGATCCAACTAGTTTTATTTTGGAAGTAGTATTGTCAGAATGAGATCTTTACCATACTCCATTTGAGCAAAGGAGGTTAAGCTTAGTACCTCTTAAGGAATTTGCCGTTGATAGGAGCCATTAACAAGTCTCCATTAGGCTTGGCTAATCTGTAGACGCCGTTTGAGAACGTTGTCTCGATCACATAAGGGCCTTCCCATTTGGGTTGGAATTTACTCTTACTCTTGTGAGTAATAATCATTGGCCTTCTTACAGCTAAAACTAGCTCGCCAACTTTGAACACTCTTTTCTTTACTTTTTGATTAAAAGTTCTGAAAATACGTGCCTGGTAGAATGTGATGCGCTGTTGAGCCTGAAGGCGTTTCTCGTCTAATCCTTCTAGCTCTTGAAGCCTTAAAAAGTCATTCTTTTCCTGTGTCAACTCATTAGCCACCGCTATTCTGAGTTACAGAATTTGGATTTCGATGGGAAGAACTGCTTCGCTCCCGTAAACCATGAGAATGGGGTATAACTTGTCGGTGCTCGTACCGTTGTGCGGTATGCCCAGAGACATTCTCCTAGCTTCTCGTTCCAATCTCTCTTGTTCGAAGAGACGAACTTTTTCAAGAGTTTGATAATGGTTTTGTTGAAAGCTTCCGCCAAACCATTAGCAGCAGGATTGTATGCCGTAGAGGCCACTTTTTGTATCCGATTTTTATCGCAAAATCGGTGAAACGCTTGTCTGATGAATTGTGGCCCATTGTCATGAATTATCCTTTGGGGAATCCCAAAGCGATAGATGACATGAAGCTTGATGAAGCTGATCATGTTAGATGTCTTCACCTCAGCAAGGGGGACTGCCTCTGCCCATTTGGAGAAATAATCCGTGATGGCCAGTATGAACCGGTGACCTCTGGAAGAAGATGGGTGAATAGGACCAATGATATCCATACCCCATGCTTCGAAAGGCCAGGATGCAACCGTAGGATGTAAATGTTCAGAAGGTTGATGTATAAAGTCTGTATGAACCTTACAGGCTTTGCATTATCTTGTATACTTTATTGCATCAGTGATCATAGTAGGCCAGTAATAGCCCATCCTCCTGATACGATCCTGTAGCTTAGGACCGGGTTGATGCGCTCCGCATACTCCGTCGTGAGCTTCATGGATAATCCGCTGTGCTTCATCACCAGAGAGACATCATAATAATAGTCCGTCGTAAGTCCGACGATGTAGACATTGTGAAGAAGCATCAAAATAGAAGCGTAATGATCGTCTTTTGACGGATACTGCTTCTTTAGGGTCCTTCGGCAAGATTTCGTATGCCACAAAATCTATAAAAGGACTTCTCCAGTCTCTCTTAGGAGGATCGGTGTTCATAGCGTAGCTGTGTTCTATGTGAAAGTTATTTTTCACACAGAATAAATCTCTGTTAAGAAGGATTACCGAATTCTGCCTTCTTATAGGAATAGCTAAATCTGCAGCTAGACTGGCTAGGGCATCAGCTTCCAGATTCTGAGATCGAGGCACATGTTCTAGGATGAACCCTTTGAAAGACATAGCTATTTCGATCGTTGCTTGGTGATAAGGAATGAGGTCTAGATTACGGACTTGATATATTCCTCTGACTTCATTGACGATCAACAGAGAATCACCGAAAGCTTTCAGAGATTCGACGTCCAATTCTTTAGCGACTTGGAGCCCGATTAGTAGAGCGTTATACTCTGCCACATTATTGGAACAAGGCTCGCTAAGGGAATATGCTCGATAGATTCGGGAGTGACCAGGACGATTCCTACTCCTGAAACTACGTTTCCCCTTAGCCCAGTCCTGGAGGCACCATCGAAGAATAGTTGCCATATATCACTTTCCATTGCGGAATTGCATTCTGCAACTTTGTCGGGAATGTCCTCGTATAGTTTGGAGGTCTCCGGAATTGGGTGAGCCGCTAGAAAATCAGCCAATGCTTGGCCTTTGATGGACTTCTGAGGGACGTACACCATGTCATACGGTGTTAATAACATCGCCCAAGTCGCGAGTCGGGGGTTAAGAATACTTGGCTTGTTCATCAATACCCGAAGAGGATTAATCCTGGAGATGATATGAATAGTGTCACGCCCCAGTCCCAAAGTATCGAGGGACTGGACACGTGGCAATGGCCAGCAGCACGCACCGATGGACAACCCAATTTAATGGATCCATCAGGGCATGCTTAAGCTGTAGTCTAACAGGAAAATGTTACAAGTCTCAGGTATTTTTAATCTCATCCACAGAATAAACACAGATTAATTGCCAGACATATTGCAAATGGAAATAAATAAGCAATATCAAATAAGTGTCTCGGGAAACGATCCGAGAATCAGTCTGTTATATTAAAAGAAATAGACAGGAATTAAATCAACAGAAAATAGAAATACTGAGCAAATGAAGCCGGTACTCAGGAGAAGTCTTCTGCCACTATCTCGTCCTCGGTTCCTGGTTCTGTTCCAAGGAGTGCTCCTGTACCGTACACCTCAGGGTAGTTCTCGTCAGCTGTACCTGGGGACATAATCCGGATCCAGGTCCTCAGGGGACAATAAGGTACAGAAAATACAAGCCAAAATAAAAGCAGTGCAGCAGATAATTAAACAAGAGGGTAAGCTATATAACCAGCTAAGTGATATGCAATATGAGAGCAGCACTAGAACTCAGGCTGAAGCCACTACAAGCTCTGTGTCGGGGAGCCGGTAGCGGCAATAACTATGAATTATACTCTGAAATATACTATGTTTTATATATATAATATCAACCTGTAGTCTGTGTGTCTCTTCCCACCCAATGTAATCCCACGTCTCATATCCACGATGCCTCATATCCATGTCACGCACGATTATAACTAATGCAGCAAGTCTGATAGCTATGAATCAATGCCTATGAATGTAATGTCTAGGTCATAAAACATGTATCCTATACAGAATCACCTTGAATGTCTCAGGAAGACTCTGTCTCATGAAATAGTGACACGTGTCCTGGGTTCTGGTGTACTTGATAAGACAAGTACGAGAATTATCGGGTATCGATATCCATCTCTATGTGACGTTACACAACTCCGCGTACGGGGTTGGCACCCGACTGGTAATCGGACGCTAAGTAAAGCCACTCGGTCCTGGGTTGAGCAGTTAGAACAAGTTTACATATGAATCTACAAGAAATAAAAATACTATAACAAGAATAACTGTGAGTTGACAAGCTTTACTTGCCCACTGATGCATAATTAAGTCCAGAAAATAAATAGCAAGCTGCAGGGTTTGGCAAGGTACACTTGCCTGTGGTTCCGGCTCTGATTTCGGCTCTGACTTCAGTTGGATTTGTAGGCGGTACTCCGGTTACTGAAACAAACATCACCATCAGATCCAGAAAATATCAATCAGCTAGAAACGCCTGTCATTGAGTCCAATTTGGAGACAAGGGCAAAAACGGCAATTTTGGGTCAAAACGGGGTCCACAAGTGGGCCCGCTTTGCACCGAAAAATGTGTCAGGGTCAAAGGTCTCCAAATTCACCAAACTTTGTGTCAAAAGGTCAGGAACGATGATACGAACCCAACGGAACTTCCAGAATTGGATTCCGATGAGCCGATCATAAAATCGCCCGTCGAGCGGGGCCTGTGGGGCCCACGACACGCGATTTCGTCAACGTTCTCAGAATCAAACCAAACTTGACCCACAGGACCAGCGTATTGCTACGAGTCTGATGGTGCAAGTTTCGTCTCGATCCGACGTGTGTACACAAAATTAGGGTAAATTACAGAAAAGTCGGATACGGGGCGATGTCCGCGGATACGCGTTGATTTCGGTGTGCACGCACACCCGAATCAGCTTCCTCGAAATCCCACACGTCCGTATCGACGACGTGCACGAATCTGTGAAGACCGCACGCGACCAATTCGTCCCGTTTGACGGGGCGTACTCAGTTCCGGGGTAAAACAGGGTCTGGTTTTTCATATTTTTGGATCGCGGTGTGCGATCACCACAGGACGCGATGCCCCGAACGGTTTATCCGGGCACCGAGAGGGTCATACAGGCTTCGCAACGCAATTTACGGAATCAAAATCCGAGCTACGAGCAAGAAAATACACGCACCTGAACTGGGCTAAAAAACCCGGGGTCTGAATCGTGTCCGACACGTGCCGGATACAGGAGAAATTAGGGTTAGGGTTATGGTTAGGGCACGCTGGCCGAGCTTCGGCAATGGCGGCCGGGCTAAGGCGGAGGGGCTGGGGGCACGCGGCGGCCGGGGCTTGTCGGAGGCGGCGAAGGCGGCGCGGCTGGGGCGGTGGAGCTGCTGCCGCTGCTGCTACGGTAGAGAAGAGGATGAGGAAGAAGAAGGAGGCGGCGACGGCCGGCGGGCTGGGCAGCGGCGCTGCGGGCGAAGCAGGGTGGCGGCGCCGGTGGTGGCGAATCCGGGCGGAGGTGTCGACGGTGATGGAGCGAGGTGGCGGAGTGGGGTCGACGGCCTGGGGAATGGGGGGGATTTAAAGGCGCTGGGGGAGGGTCGTAGCCGAGGGGGTGGCCGGGTCTGGCGGAGAGGGGTGGACGTGGCGGTGGTGGCTGGGCGCGGCGGACGGCGCAGGCGGCGGAGGCGGCGGGAAACGCGGGGAGGGAGAACGGGTCAGGGAGAGGGGACCGGGTCGGGTCGGGTCTGGCGGATCCGACCCGACCCGCTAGGGGCTGGGCCGGGCTCGGGCCCAATGGGCCGGGCCGGGCTGCGGAAATGGGCCGGGTCCATTTATAAAAATAATAATAATAATAATATTAACAATCAGTAATTATTTAATAAATAAATAATTAAATAAATAACTTTAGGTGTTTTAAAAATAGGTCCGGGGTCCAATAAATTCCAAAAAATTATCCTAAGTCCAGTTTTTTATTTTACACCCAAAAATATTATTTTTATAATATTTTAATATTATTTATTATCATTTAAAAATATTTTAATAATTAAAACCCTGTTTTTAAATTACAGAAAATTCCCAAAAAATTCCAGAAAATTGTAAAAAATCCAGTTTTGAAAATTAAAAAATCAGGGGGTTTACAATCTACCCCCCTTAAGAGGATTGCGTCCTCGCAATCAAAGAATAATCGGTCAGCAAAGATGACACGGTTGCAAGTATCGTTTGAAACACATCACAAGACACTTAGGGAAATATCGTTTCCCTAAAAATGAAAGTTATGCACTTTTCAGGGAAAATCTAGTTAAGACAAGAAAACTACAACTGTTATGAAAACCAGGTTGTTATTAACAAGTTGCAAATTACTAGGTTGGGGCTGAGGTCTCGAACCAATAGGCACGAGCTAAACAAGACTAGAAACGGATAACTACGAATCACTTACTCGCATCAGCGTCCTCCACAGTCATCGCGTAGGCTTGTCCTCGGCCTTGTGGTGGATTCCTCTGCTGCTGTTGGGCTTGCTGAAAAAGTGCTGCTTGAGGTGCCAGAGGTGGCCTCGGTGCTGGCAAAGATGGTTGGTTTGCCCTTCATGCTCCATCTCGATGCTGAGGACAGTCCTTGGCTATGTGTTAATTGGTGCCGCAAATCAAGCATAATTCCAACTTGCGTCTGCAGTCTTTCTCGACATGGCCTATCTTGCCGCAGTAGTGACAGGTAGGAAGGGTCTGCGAAGCTGTCCTGGGTGGCTGGTTCGTGTGAGATCTCTTTGCAGATTCTCCTGGTGATGCTGTCTGGTGCTGAGGTGATTGGCCGCTTGTGGCGAGACTCTCTCCTGGTGACGCGTTCCATGCGTCGGGCTGCAGCGAGAACGTCTGAGTAGGAGGTAGGTGCGACGGATCCGATAAGTCTCTGTAGCTCGAAGTTCAGTCCGTCGAAGAACTTCTCGGCCTTCTCTTCCTCTGTCGGGATCAGGGTTGGGGCGAAGCGGCTCAGACAAATGAATTCCGCGTTGTACTCTTCCACCGTCATAGAGTCCTGAGTGAGACGATTGAACTTGTCCCGCAGTTCTGATCGAGCGATAGCCGGAATGTACATCTCTTGGAAGAGTCTGGAGAACTCCTCCCAAGTGACTCGGTCTGGTCCGAGTCGCGTCTCCTTAGACAACCACCAGTGGTGCGCGTTGCCTGTCAATTGCATTTGGACGACAGTCATCCAGCGTTCCCGTGGAAGCTCAGCTGCTTCAAGTTGATGCCGAATGTTGGTGAGCCATTCATGAACTTCTGTGGGCTCTTCCTTGCCGGAGAAAGTGCGGGGCTTCAGTTGGCGAAAGTCAGTGATTGAGCCCATCGATGGCCGTCGAGCTGGTAGGTTGGCCTGCTCCAGTGCAGTTACTATACTGTTCCTCAAGAAGTCAGCCTCGCGACGCTGAGCCTCGTGTTGGACTTGTTGCTGGGCTTGCATCATCGCGTAGATCAGTTGAAATATCTGTTGCCCGTCAATCGGCTGTCCTTGTGGGAATACGGGCATTGGTGGAACGAACTGCGACGGAGGTGGGATGTCATCGCGCCAAAATCTGGAGGTAGGTCGACCTGCCTGCTGGCTCTGTTGAGTTGATGGAACTCCTCCGACTGGTGTCACTTCGTCGTCATAGGTGACACCTGTAGCTTGTGGTGTTCCGGCAGGAGTCTCGTTGCATTCTTGTGGGTCCATTTCCTGTATCCAAAATAAACAATAAGAGGCGCACAGGAATCAAGGCAAGATGCAAGTCAAAATTAGTTCGAATACGATACAGATATTAAAAATGATTCAAGCAAGTGGATGAGATCCTAAAACTTATCCTATCTTATTACAGGCCTGTTCGGTCCCTAAGTTGAAATCGAACAATTTAGTCGTTGACCTGCATGGGCCACCACAAAAACCATGTCACGCCCCAGTCCCAAAATATCGAGGGACTGGACACGTGGCAATGGCCAGCAGCACGCACCGATGGACAACCCAATTTAATGGATCCATCAGGGCATGCTTAAGCTGTAGTCTAACAGGAAAATGTTACAAGTCTCAGGTATTTCTAATCTCATCCACAGAATAAACACAAACTTGAACCACAGGACTAGCGTATTGCTACGAGTCCGATGGCGCAAGTTTTGTCTCGATCCGACGTGTGTACACAAAATTAGGGTAAATTGCAGAAAAGTCGGATACGGGGCGATGTCTGCGGATACGCGTTGATTCCGGTGTGCACGCATACCCGAATCAGCTTTCACAAAATTCAACACGTCCGTATCGACGACGTGCACGAATCTGTGAAGACCGCACGCGACCAAGTCGTCCCGTTTGATGGGGCGTACTCAGTTCCGAGGTAAAACAGGGTCTGGTTTTTCCTTTTTTGGATCGCGGTGTGCGATCACCACAGGACGCGATGCCCCGAACGGTTTGTCCGGGCACCGAGAGGGTCATACAGGCTTCGCAACGCAATTTACGGAATCGAAATCCGAGCTACGAGCAAGAAAATACACGCACCTGAACTGGGCTGAAAAACTCGTAGTCTGAATCGTGTCCGACACGTGTCCGACACGTGTCGGATACAGGAGAAATTAGGGTTAGGGTTAGGGTTAGGGCACGCTGGCCGAGCTCCGACAATGGCGGCCGGGCTAAGGCGGAGGGGCTGGGGGCACGCGGCGGCTGGGGCTTGTCGGAGGCGGCGGAGGCGACGCGGCTGGGGCGGTGGAGCTGCTGCCGCTGCTGCTGCGGTAGAGAAGAGGAGGGGGAAGAAGGAGACGGCGGCGTCCGGCGGGCTGGGCAGCGGCATTGCGGGCAGAGCAGGGTGGCACCGCCGGTGGTGGCGAATCCGGGCAGAGGTGTCAACGGTGGTGGAGCGAGGTGGCGGAGTGGGGTCGACGGCCTGGGGAACGGGGGGGATTTAAAGGCGCTGGGGGAGGGTCGTGGCCGAGGGGGTGGCCGAGTCTGGCGGAGAGGGGTGGACGTGGCGGTGGTGGCCGGGCGCGGCGAAACGGCGCAGGCGGCGGAGGCGGCGGGAAACGCGGGGAGGGGGAACGGGTCAGGGAGAGGGGACCGGGTCGGGTCGGGTCGGGTCTGGCGGATCCGACCCGACCCGCTAGGGGCTGGGCCGGGCTCGGGCCCAATGGGCCGGGCCGGGCTGCGGAAATGGGCCGGGTCCATTTATAAAAAATAATAATAATAATATTAACAATCAGTAATTATTTAATAAATAAATAATTAAATAAATAACTTTAGGTGTTTTAAAAATAGGTCCGGGATCTAATAAATTCCAAAAAAATTATCCTACGTCCAGTTTTTCATTTTACACCCAAAAATATTATTTTCATAATATTTTAATATTGTTTATTCTTATTTAAAAATCTTTTAATAATTAAAACCCTGTTTTTAAATTACAGAAAATTCCCAGAAAATTCCAGAAAATTATGAAAAATTCAGTTTTGAAAATCTAAAAAATCAGGGGGTTTACAAATAGTCTGGCCTATGACATAATATTGCATCTTTTGAATGGCGAACATCAGGGCCAAGCATTACTTTTCCACTGGATTGTACCGGTGTTCAGCTCCGACCATTATCCTGCTTAAATAGTAGATGGCCTGTTCATGACCCTCATTGTTTTTTTGTACGAGGAGAGCTCCCAGAGAATGATCCATCGCTCGAACATACAGCAAGAATGGTCTTCCTATGACGGGAGATACCAGAACTGGAGGATTAGTGAGGTAGCGCTTGACATCCCATACGAAGGATACACCTTTCTTCATGAGACGAGAAAAAGGCTGACATCTCCCCGAGAGATTGGATATGAATCTCCGAATATAAGCCAGACGACCTTGAAACCCTCTGAGTTCTTTCAGATTGCGGGGTGATCGCATTTCTAAGATGGCCTTAACTTTATCAGGGTCCACTTGAATGCCTTTAGCGGTAATGACAAATTCTAGGAATTTGCCACTGGATACACCAAGAAAGGACTTTGTAGGATTCATTTTGAGTTAATATTGGTGCATCAACTCAAACACTGTCTTCAAGTCTTGGATGTGATTATCCTTGAGGCGGCTTTTGACAACTATATCATCCACGTAACATTCCACTATTTTGCGTAAATGCTCGTAGAATATGTTACTCATAGCCCGTTGGTACTTAGCCCCAGCATTCTTCAATCCGAAGGGCATGACCGTATAGCAATATACCCCCAATGGTATCCGAAAGGCAGTATGCTTCTCGTCTTCAGGATGCATCTTGATTTGATTGTATCCTGAAAATCCGTCCAAGAAAGACATACGTTCAAAACTGCATGTATTATCGATCATGACGTCTGTAATGGGAAGAGGAAACTCATCCTTGGGGCAGGCTGATTGCCAAATTACAGAGAGATCATGTTGGCTGTGACCGTCTTCTCGCTGTTGCACAGAGTGATGGCCTTAGCATCGATCAGCTCCTGGATTTTCCTCTTCAGTACATAACACGCCTTTGTAGGGTGGTGTATGTATCTATGGAAGATGCAGTACTTGGGGTTATTAGTACTGCCGACTTTATTAGGCCGCTTCACCTCAGGGAGGGTAATCTTGCCACTTTTGATGAGATACTCGAATATGCTCGGAATATCATCGTCGTCGAAAGAGTACATTTCAACGGGCCTGGAAGTCCCTGTCACTACCATATTTTCTAGGAAAGGATATTTTAGTCATTTGGTAATTAATTAAATATTATGCTTTTTAAATTTTATTTATTGTATTATTTATTTATTATTAGCATGTTAGATTTATTTTTGGACTTGTGTTAGTGGACCAACTAGTTTAGTTTAGACTCATGGACCAACATTTAATTCTAGTTAGAATTGAGCCCAATAATTAGAAGCCCAATTATTAGGAGGATGATTAATTATGTTAAACCCATTAGACTAGAAGCTTTCCTCCTTAACTAATTTTTTCATGAGAGGCCCCAAGGGGTATTTTAGACTTTACATAGTAGCTTGAGGGAGGGGGCAAGTGAGGCCTATATAAATGGGATAAAAACTTTCTTTCTCCTCATTTTTCATTCCAAATCTAGATCTAGAAAATTTTCTCAACCAAATCCCTACCAAATTTCCACCCATTTATTTCCCAAATCACCATTAGAGGCTATTAAAGCAAGGATCTATAAAGAGAAAGTATGGATATACAAAGAGTAGCAAGGATCTACAAGTTGGAGGCCAATTTTACCAATTTTGGAGGTTTCATTGGGAATCTATCTCCCAATAGGTATAATTCAGTTTTCCCTTAATTTAGGTTCTAAATCTGAGATTTAACCATGAAAAATCAACCCATATGCATAGGCTACCCATAGGTTTTGGTTTTGTGTTCATAGGAGGTCTATTGAGAAAGTTATGGTACTTTTTGTGTCAATTTTTGGGGAATTCCGAAATTAACATTTGTTGTGTGTGTCAATTGGTCCTATAGATCAATTTGGCATGTGCTTGTGTGTTTGGGGCTAGTGTCGTGTCCAAAATTGGGTACGTATAGGTCGTATCCCATCAATTTGGTGATACGTGTTAATTTGGAGATTTTTCCTCCGACACGGGACTTTGAGCATGTCACATTTTGACACGGACACGTAGATTTATATTTGACTCTTCGTATTATTGATAAATAATATATATGACTTGTTCGTGTCCTTCGGGGTATGTTTGGATGTGTGGTGGACTCGTGTCACATGCGTATCCTATAACTAGTGGGATACGGGGTGATACGGTCCATGTATGTGCAATTTAATTGTAGATCTAATTCTTTTGTGTTCTTATTTCATGGAAAAGTATAATTATATATATATATATATATATATATATATATATATATATATATATATATATATATATATATATATATATATATATATATATAATATTGTGTCTTAGATCTATGTACCTATACATATACTATATGTGTATATTTATTATGTAGCTATTTTTTTACATATAGATATATATTTATAAGTGGTAGTATATGTATATATATTATAGTAGATATATTTATATGTGGTTATATATATAGTTATATTATATATTGTTATGTATTTATATAGTGTATGATTTTATATACGTATAGTTATATATACATATTAATATGTATGTGTGTGTATGTTACTATGTGGTATTTTATACAATTTACTATGTATAAGTGTATTATAGTTATATATATAGTTATATATATATATATATTGTATAAATATATATTGTGGGTTATATATATGTATTTAAATATATATTGTATAAATATATATTATGGGTTATATATATGTATTTAAATATATATTGTATAAATATATATATTGTGGATTATATGTATTTAAATATATATTGTATAAATATATATTGTGGGTTATATATATGTATTTAAATATATATGGTGGGTTATATATATGTATTTAAATATAAATATGGTAATTAATATATATATAAATATGTTCCTAATTGCTATTTGTATTATACTATATATGTATATATTTAGTTGTAGCACATAATATTATTGAGTAAGTTAGTATATTTTAGTTATCAATGGTTATGAGTATCTTTTATATATTATATATTTTTAGGTATGTATGTACGTATATATGTATTAATAGTTAGTAGTTAGTATTTATTCTATTAGTACGTACTAGAGTTATATTGGATTGATATATGTAATTATTGTTGGGTAGTTAGTACATATATGAAGTTTTGGCAATTACCTTGAGATACCAAGGTAAGTATCAAGATATACCAAGGTATGAGTAGTAGGTATTGGCATAGTAATATGATAGTTGTAAACTAATTATGGGTTGGTATTAAGGTGACTAAAATAAGGTATATAGTATGGTATAAATACTAAATACATGGTAGTTTATAGTTATAGTGGGATAGTTAATATATATGTATTAGAGTGACATTACCTTGAGATACCAAGGTAAATGCCAAGGTATTAAGGATATCCAAGGTATTGGATTTGGGTATCAAGATAGAGGTTTACTATTGCGATACCAAGTTGGTTCAAAACCATGATAATCTTTTAGCATTTGTAATTATAATATATATATATATATATATAATATTGTTTTATTATAGATATGTGATATTTACTTATTATTTGCGTATCCTGAGATACGGTATCTTAGTATCCTAAGTTGTAGCTTGTATGGCCTAGATTCATAGTGTGTGAGCCCAATATCTTTGACTTAGACTCATGCAACCTAGAAATAGGTAGTTGACCATAGTTTGACTATAGTTTGACTTAGAGTTGACCTAGTTTGACTTTTGACTTAGAATTGACTTGTTGACCTAGAAGTTGACTAGTTTAACTTATTTTCTTCCAGATCCTTGTATTAATATAATATTTCATATATAGGTTTGTGTGACACCAGTTCGGACAGTTTGACATTCATTGCTCTGGACCGCAGGCGAGTACATTTCTTTGATTGTTTTCAATTCATAATATTGCAATATGCATGTTCTAGAATTGTATACATTGATTTTCGACACAGTAATTTCACGGACTGGTGCTATATGGATCCCGTCAGGAGGTGTTATCCCCTATCGTGTGCAACGGGTACCCAGTCACATGTATTTCATCGTGTGCATCGGGTATTGACTTTAATGTGCTTCTTGTGCATCCACTATTTCGTGTGCTAGTGTGACTATCGTGATCATGTACGTAACGTGTCGTGATTGGATCCATGAGTATTGGTTGGGGAGGGGGAGTAGGAGTGGGTTATGTGATCAAAGCCCTCTTGATTTCATGTGCATATCGATTATACACCTCACATATAATGGAGTTACCTTTATACCTCATGTGCAACCTAAGCCGATCACATAACGAACTTGTACTCTAAATCACATAGCTAGTATTCTTGTTTTCTACTTGCAGTTTATTTCCCGTATTTACTTTTCAGTTCTTATTGTGCTTATTGCCTGTTCTTCCTGTATTGTACATTCTTATTACTTGTGCATCTTGTATCCTTTTTCTATTGCTTGTTATATATGCTCGATTATGTTATTGGAACTGCTTTCAGAGGTATGTACTTCGCTCCATTCCTGACTGGAAAACATTTTTCAGAGGATCCGAGAGATTGGTGTCCGACATACTATGGACTTTGACTTATAGATGGTGCAGACTTGGATCCACTAGTTCTGGAGTGATTGCCGGAAGGTTTATTCGGATCATTAGTTTTCATAGTTTGTCTCTTTAGCATTTTGGTACCGGATTTGTTTTCGGCATAGAGTATGAGATTGGATATTGTTTATATATATTGAATGGATAGTTATGTTAGACTTCCTTGATATCTTCTCGTGCTTTAGAATATGATTGGTATTAAGGTGACTAAAATAAGGTATATAGTATGGTATAAATACTAAATACATGGTAGTTTATAGTTATAGTTGGATAGTTAATATATATATACTAGAGTGACATTACCTTGAGATACCAAGGTAAATGCCAAGGTATTAAGGATATCCAAGGTATTGGGTTTGGGTATCAAGATAGAGGTTTACTATTGCGATACCAAGTTGGTTCAAAACCATGATAATCTTTTAGCATTTGTAATTATAATTTATATATATGCTATTGCTTTATTATAGATATGTGATATTTACTTATTGTTTGCGTATCCTGAGATACGGTATCTTAGTATCCTAAGTTATAGCTTGTATGGCCTAGATTCATAGTGTGTGAGCCCAATATCTTTGAGTTAGACTCATGCAACCTAGAAATAGGTAGTTGACCATAGTTTGACTATAGTTTGACCGGTTTGACTTAGAGTTGACATAGTTTGACTTTTGACTTAGAATTGACTTGTTGACCTAGAAGTTGACTAGTTTAACTTATTTTCTTTCCAGAACCTTATATTAATGCAATATTCCATATATAGGTCTGTGTGACACCAGTTCGGACAGTTTGACATTTATTGCTCTAGACCACAGGCGAGTACATTTCTCTGATTATTTTCAATTCATAATATTGTATATATGCATGTTCTAGAATTGTATACATTGATTTTCGATACAGTGATTTCACGTACTGGTGCTATATGGATCCCGTCAGGAGGTATTATCCTCTACCGTGTGCAACGGGTACCCAGTCACATGTATTTTATTATGTGCATCGGGTATTGACTTAGCGGCAGAGTCAGGAGGGACCTCTCCGCTGTTATCTTTTATTGCCTCGATTTTCGATGTCGCTTGTTGCTTTCGTGCTTTGAGTTGGTTTTAGGATTTGCTTGTTTTCCTTGAACGGTTTCGATGGTCTTTATTTTTTTCGTTTATTGACTTGCACTTCTATTCCGAGATTGGAAAGAGAGGAAGAAGTATTAATCGAGCTGTTCGTGTGCATGTGAACGAGCAGTAGGCGGCTTGCGAGCGGAGTCGTGAAGCACCTCTTTCCTTCTCCTTTCCAAAATCTAAGTGAGTGGCTACCAACCCGATTAGCTAGCCCTGCTTTCAAGCTTCACATCTAATAAATCTGCATTCTTCTTTGCCCCGATCAAACGATACCAAGTAATAATAAAAGAAACCAAGATAAAAGAGAATAGACTTGGTTATTATGCTTGTCAATCAAATATGTGAACTGTTATCACACTGAATGTTAGTTCGTTTATAACTGTTCTATGAATCGTGCTAAGTATGGAACACCTTGTATGCGCTAAACTGTTCAAGGAGGCTATGTTAAATGAATCATGCAATACCGACTGTCCCGTACTACTGTTTGCCTCAACTGCATGAACTGTTAACTTAGTAAACGTACTGTTCGATCACGGACAACTTGTGCACAAGGTAACTGGTTCCTGCGGACGGTCGCTGGGGCACTGGCACCGATCCGGTCCGGACGGAACTCTACTGTATAGTCAACCGTACTGGACGGAATGGCTTGTACCACCCACTATACTTTCACTGCAAACCATTCTCGTCTATGACTAGTGTCCTTATTGGCATACGCCAGTGATCTATTGTATATTTAAACCTATTGTAAACTAACTTGTGTCTTCGTGGCAGGGAAGGCATGGTAAGTATTGTGCAGGTAATTCAGACGGGCAGGTAAAATCCACCGAACGGTGGCACATTCATTACAGTAAATTCTATATGTTGCTTACTTGTAAATGAACTAAGGCAAGATAGAAACCCATAAATATGCATGCTTCATTAAAACAAACGTGTTGATTGGTATAGTTCGGCTAGCTCGCCTTAACCAGTATGTTTCGATATGCTGACCCTCGTTGAAACTGGTTCTCCGCACCAAGGCGAACCGAGCGAGGAGCCGAAGTCGTCTTCCCGAATCCAGTCCAGCTGTTGGAGCATCTTCACCGCGCCCTCGAAGCCTTTTGAAGTCTGAAGCTGCAACTCTTCATACACAAATGCAGCTCCGTGGCAAAGCTATCCTCCAGCCTGGAGGTCTTTATCATTTTGAGTTTATAAAGGGATGTAATGTACAGGACTGCTATCTCATTTTGAGTCAACACTTTTGTAAGCCGTTCGGCATATTAGCTGACTCGTTCAGGAGTTTGTAATAGATGTTCATTATCAATAAAGAGAACTTTTCCATGTTTCAAATCTCTATTTCAATTTATCTGCGTACTCTGAATATGTGCTTGCTATGCAAAATACTTTAGCCTTGTGTGGGCGCAACCCCAGGCCCGCATGGCATCACGAATCGGGGGACGCCCCAACGATTCTAAGGAATCGGGTCGTGACATAGTGGTATCAGAGCACAGATTCAAAGTTCCTTAGACTTCGTGCTGGAAAAGTTCCTTTAACGATCAAATTCCTGTGCGAACTCTTGAACTCGCTAGGCCAAAATGAGATACGTTCATGCAATAAGTCCATAATATATTATGATCTTAATGTAATTTACCTTCTTTTGAAGGAATGGCTCCAGCACAAGCTGCGGCACAAACACCGGACGAAATACAAGGCCAAGGAAGTAGTTCGGGCACTTCGGGAAGTTCAGAGAGCCAGCGAGCCATGCCAAGCATCGATCCCGTCCAACGAATGTTGCAGATGTTGGAGGCAAACCAACAAAGGGACGAGGCTCGCTATGAACGGGCTGAGAAGCGGGCGGAAGAGAGTTAGCTCAAGTTTCAAGACAATATAGAAGCACGATTCTCAGTCCAACAAAAGCAGGTGGATGCCCTGCAACAGATCGTTCAGACTTTGGCTTCCAACCATTCCTTGGCAAGAGCACCGACTCTGGTGGAACAGCCCGCGCTTGAAGTAGAGACGCCGCAAATACCAAGGCCGAGGGACGTGACTACCTTCGACTTTGGCCACTTCAAGAAAGTCTGCAACACCCCATTCAACGGGACTGAGGACCCAGTCGTAGCTCTAGATTGGTTGGCCGAACTTGAAGACAGCGTTCTACCGTCGATTTTACGGCGTAGGCTGGGCGTTGTTTCTGACTTGCATCCCTACATCGGGTGCGGGTCATGACACATTTTTAGTGGTAGCCCATGCAGGTCAGGCTTCGCAAATTTTGCAATATCATGGTAGTACAATAACTTAGTTGTACTACTGCGTGCCTGTGATAGGATATAGGACATAGGACATTAGGATGAGAGAGGATACTCAATCACAAATCTCTTGAGCGATTCCTGGGATGACCCTTGAGAATCTTATTACAATTCCCATTCAAATCTTTTCTCTTGTTTCTGTTTGCTCTCATTTGTTGTTGTTAAAATTGATTCTTGGTGATCTATTATTGAATTTGATTCTTGGTGATCGGATGATTCAAAATTCTTGGTGTTCGTTATTTAGTTTGTTTTATGTCGAGAGAAAATTTATGGACTAAGTTACGGTATCATCTGATAACATATGTTGATGAGGACAGTGAGAAAGGTAAAATGTCTACTTTGGTTATGGAGCCTAGAGTTTATCGCATCCATATTAGCTGGCGTAGCAAAAAACGTAGGAACCTGACTTCGGATGTACATATCTTAGTTATGAAATTTAGAGTTTCTCGCAGCCATACCGGTTGGCGTGGTGAGGATTCTAGATAACATGATTATAGAGTTGCATACCCTAGTTATGGAATCTATCGTTTATCGCAGCTATGTTTACTGGCGTGGCGAGGATTCTGAGTGTCATGATTTCGGACAGACGTGTATGATTATCAGATTGTATCTTAAATTGGTTCTTAAAGTATCATCTCAATACTTATTCATTTCTGTTATTGTAGGACTTTGTTCTATCATTCTTTAGCTAAGTAGTAGAGATTCCTTCAGTTCTCTAGTTCCTTATAGAGCTTATTTCTATTAGAGTCCTTGTTAGTGTGATAATTGGTGAGTTACAATTAGGTCTGTATCTTGAGTATTAGTATTGACTATTGAGAGTGTGACTTATGAGTCTGTAAGTGGTTCTTGGTTAGGCATGTGAGCAATAGGCATAAATCTAGGGATAACCCATAGCATAGTAATTTATAGCATTAGTTCTATGATAGGTGTAATTATAAGTTAGTAGTTACTATAGGTAGAAGAGGGAGTAGAGAATATCAGTAGTAGTTCCATGAGTTAGTATCAAAGTCAGCATACCAATTTAGGATAATCATGCATTCATGTAGTTGGGTGATCCATGTAAACAATTAAGTATCAAAAAAATGTGTTAGAAATCAATGAAGTATGATATTCAAATTGTTGGTTGATACTTGGGTGTGTCAAGAGTATAGATATATATATGCATCAAGAGTATTAATGAGTGTGCCATAGTGGAAGGGTACCCATAAGTGTATGGGAGAGCATGAGGAAATAATAATACATTGTGCTAAAGTAGTAAGACTTGTGTTAAGATAAAGTAGAGCATTATTGTGAGTAGATATGAGTGTACCAGTATATGATTAGTGATGGGTATCTCACCTAATATTGAGGCTAGTGATGTGTTGGAAGCAATAGGTGGGAGAAGTATCCAGAAATTGTGTGTAGGATGTATAGTGCATGATAAGTGTCAACGTGGAAGTTCATGAGTATAAGAAAGTGAAAGATTGAGTGTTAATATTATGTCATGGGTTGAGAAATATCAAGATTGGTCATAGAAGATATATAGTGCATCACTGATTTGCATATCCGTCTGTAAGGTTTGAGGAGAGATACATATACATCAATAGAGATATGGAATCATATGTCGACTTTGAGAGTGAAGTGAAATATGTGTATTATAGAAGTTAATAACTAGTGCATTGGATGCAAGTGATCATGATTTTCAGTGAGTATTATGAGGTGATCTAATGATGAAGCTAGTACCTTAGAACCTTAAAGACATATGTTGTGTAGTTATGAAGCTAGTGTTACTATATCAAGAGTGCTAGTATTTCTATATCAGGGATTAACTGAGTAATGTGCTAGTAACAGTAAGTACATTATGTAATGACATTGGATTGGTGTATCAGTTAATATAGATAGAAAGATATTTGGGAGTAATAGTACAAGTGATCCAAGCAATAGAGGAGGGAGACAATATATATAGAGAAGTAAGTTTAGTAGGTATAGTACCTTGCCAATTTTGAGTATAGAGGTCTTATGTATCAGAGAATAGTCCGAGGGGTATAAGGATACCAGTGAGATGTCATGGTGTTGTAATGGCTAGAAGGTAATTGTGTATGTATTGTGATACTAATGTACAGATGAGAAGCTTAAGATGATTAAACAAATGTTAGAGGATGAGTTGCACCAAGTATCAGATAGAAAGAGATACCCTAGTAACAAGAAACAAAGTACCTCAAGTATTATGAAAGTTTAGGCAAGCATTTTAGTGACTAATATAATAATATAGAGGAGAGACATGAGTAACTTGGTATACGGATATCATCAAAATGCATATAAGAGCTGATGCCTTGTGTAGACAGTAACAAGATTTAAGTAATGCATCCTATAGGGAGTGATAAGTTGGAAGAGGGTGTGCTAATAAAACACATGATTGAAAATGTATAGAAGTATTTCTTGCAAGAGAATGATTAAGAAATTTTGGTGATTGAAACAGAACAAGGGGTAGTATCTTAGCAGTATCTTGAATAGTATCCTAAGTAGCAAGTGCCAGTGAGCTAAGCATGTCCCTGACCTAGAATTAGAGTATATCACTAGTATTTAGTAACCCTCAGTATTAAGAATATCTTGACAAGATTGATGATTAATAGTGTCTGATGGAATAGGACACATGTGGCATAGCAGATTACCTTACCAGTAAAGAAAGACATCTCAGCAAGGCAGAGACTGATTTCATGATAGTTAGAGACTATATCCAAGTATGATTTCTCTTTCAGTAGAATGATATGATTTTATGTTATAGGATATATACTATTTTAGACTATGATTGATGGAATTTGACCATAGTAAGATTTGTATGAATAGAATATGACTGGCCAAGAGAGAGGGGTGAGAGTTTTAATTTCGAGGACGAAATTCTTCTAAGGGGGTAGATTTGTCACTCCCATATTTTCTAGGAAAGGATATTTTAGTCATTTGGTAATTAATTAAATATTATGCATGTTAAAATTTATTTATTGTATTATTTATTTATTATTAGCATGTTAGATTTATTTTTGGACTTGTGTTAGTGGACCAACTAGTTTAGTTTAGACTTATGGACCAACATTTAATTCTAGTTATAATTGAGCCCAATAATTAGAAGCCCAATTATTAGGAGGATGATTAATTATGTTAAACCCATTAGACTAGAAGCTTTCCTCCTTAACTAATTTCTTCATGAGAGGCCCCAAGGGGTATTTTAGACTTTACATAGTAGCTTGAGGGAGGGGGCAAGTGAGGCCTATATAAATGGGATAAAAACTTTCTCTCTCTTTATTTTTCATTCCAAATCTAGATCTAGAAAATTTTCTCAACCAAATCCCTACCAAATTTCCACCCAATTATTTCCCAAATCATCATTAGAGGCTATTAGAACAGGATCTAAAAGGAGGAAGCATGGATCTACAAAGAGTAGCAAGGATCTACAAGTTGGAGGCCAATTTCACCAATTTTGGAGGTTTCATTGGGAATCCATCTCCCAATAGGTATAATTCAGTTTTCCCCTTAATTTAGGTTCTAAATTTGAGATTTAACCATGAAAAATCAACCCATATGCATAGGCTACCCATAGGTTTTGGTTTTGTGTTCATAGGAGGTCTATTGAGAAAGTTATGGTACTTTTTGTGTCAATTTTTGGGAAATTCTGAAATTAACATTTGTTGTGTGTGTCAATTGGTCCTATAGATCAATTTGGCATGTGCTTGTGTGTTTGGGGCTAGTGTCGTATCCAAAATTGGGTACGTGTAGGTCGTATCCCATCAATTTGGTGATACGTGTTAATTTGGAGATTTTTTCTCCGACACGGGACTTTGAGCATGTCACATTTTGACACAAACACGTAGATTTATATTTGACTCTTCGTATTATTGATAAATAATATATATGACTTGTTCGTGTCCTTCGGGGTACGTTTGGATGTGTGGTGGACTCGTGTCGCATGCGTATCCTATAACTAGTGGGATACGGTCCATGTATGTGCAATTTAATTGTAGATCTAATTCTTTTGTGTTCTTATTTCATGGAGAAGTGTAATTATATATATATATATATATATATATATATATATATATATATATATATATAGAAAGAGAGAGAGAGAGAGAGAGAATAAGGGAGGCGAGGTGGCATCTCACTCTCAAAACAAGGGTGGCGGTGATGTGGCACAATCATAACCACACAAACGAGGAGAGGGGGTTAAGTACAATTTGCCAATTATGAAATGTGTGGTTGGAATTGTGCCACGTCACCGCCACCCTTGTTTTGAGAGTGAGGTGCCATCTCACCTCCCTTATTCTCTCTCTCTCTCTCTCTCTCTATATATATATATATATATATATATATATATATATATATATATATATATATATATATATATATATATATATAATATTGTGTATATATATTTATGTAATGTTGTGTCTTAGATATATGTACCTATACATATACTATATGTGTATATTTATTATGTAGCTATTTTTCTACATGTAGATATATATTTATAAGTGGTAGTATATATATATATAATATAGTAGATATATTTATATGTGGTTATATATATAGTTATATTATATATTGTTATGTATTTATATAGTGTATGATTTTATATACGTATACATATACGTATAGTTATATATACATATTAATATGTATGTGTGTGTATGTTACTATGTAGTATTTTATACAATTTACTATGTATAAGTATATGTATAGTTATATATATATATATATATATATATATATATATATATATATATATATATATATATATATATATATATATATATATATATATATATATATATATATATATATATATATATATATATATTGTATAAATATATATTGTGGGTTATATATATGTATTTAAATATATATTGTATAAATATATATTATGGGTTATATATATGTATTTAAATATATATTGTATAAATATATATATTGTGGATTATATGTATTTAAATATATATTTTATAAATATATATTGTGGGTTATATATATGTATTTAAATATATATTATATAAATATATATGGTGGGTTATATATATGTATTTAAATATAAATATGGTAATTAATATATATATAAATATGTTCCTAATTGCTATTTGTATTATACTATATATGTATATATTTAGTTGTAGCACATAATATTATTGAGTAAGTTAGTATATTTTAGTTATCAATGGTTATGAGTATCTTTTATATATTATATATTTTTAGGTATGTATGTACGTATATATGTATTAATAGTTAGTGTATAGTTGGTAGTTAGTATTTATTCTATTAGTACGTGCTAGAGTTATATTGGATTGATATATGTAATTATTGTTGGGTAATTAGTACATATATGAAGTTTTGGCAATTACCTTGAGATACCAAGGTAAGTATCAAGATATACCAAGGTATGAGTAGTAGGTATTGGCATAGTAATATGATAGTTGTAAACTAATTATGGGTTGGTATTAAGGTGACTAAAATAAGGTATATAGTATGGTATAAATACTAAATACATGGTAGTTTATAGTTATAGTTGGATAGTTAATATATATATACTAGAGTGACATTACCTTGAGATACCAAGGTAAATGCCAAGGTATTAAGGATACCCAAGGTATTGGATTTGGGTATCAAGATAGAGGTTTACTATTGCGATACCAAGTTGGTTCAAAACCAAGATAATCATTTAGCATTTGTAATTATGATTTATATATTTAATATTGCTTTATTATAGATATGTGATATTTACCTATTGTTTGCGTATCCTGAGATACGGTATCTTAGTATCCTAAGTTGTAGCTTGTATGGCCTAGATTCATAGTGTGTGAGCCCAATATTTTGAGTTAGACTTATGCAACATAGAAATAGGTAGTTGACCATAGTTGACCATAGTTTGACTATAGTTTGACCGGTTTGAAATAGAGTTGACCTAGTTTGACTTTTTACTTAGAATTGACTTGTTGACCTAGAAGTTGACTAGTTTAATTTATTTTCTTTCCAGAACCTTATATTAATGCAATATTCCATATATAGGTCTGTGTGAAACCAGTTCGGACAGTTTGACATTCATTGCTCTAGACCACATGCGAGTACATTTCTCTGATTGTTTTCAATTCATAATATTGTATATATGCATGTTTTAGAATTCTATACATTGATTTTTGATACAGTGATTTTACGGACTTGTGCTATATGGATCCCGTTAGGAGGTGTTATCCCCTACCGTGTGCAACGGGTACCCAGTCACATGTATTTCATCATGTGCATCGGGTATTGACTTTCATGTGCTTATTATGTATCCATTATTTCGTGTGCTAGTGTGACTATATCATGATCATGTACGTAACGTGTCATGATTGGATCCATGAGTATTGGTTGGGGAGGGGGAGTAGGAGTTGGTTATGTGATCAAAGCCCTCTTGATCTCATGTGCATGTCGATTATACACCTCACGTATAATGGAGTTACCTTTATACCTCATGTGCAACCTAAGCCGATCACATAACGAACTTGCACTCTAAATCACATAGCTAGTATTCTTGTTTTTTACTTGCAGTTTATTTTTCGTATTTACTTTTCAGTTCTTATTATGCTTATTGCCTGTTCTTCATGTATTGTACATTCTTATTACTTGTGCATCTTGTATCCTTTTTCTATTGCTTGTTATATATGCTCGATTATGTTATTGGAACTGCTTTCAGAGGTATGTATTTCGCTCCATTTCTGACTGGAAAATATTTTTTCAGAGGATCCGAGAGATTGGTGTCTGACATACTATGGACTTCGACTTATAGATGGTGCAGACTTGGATCCACTAGTTCTGGAGTGATTGCCGGGAGGTTTATCCGGATCACTAGTTTTCATAGTTAGTCTCTTTAGCATTTTGGTGCCGGATTTGTTTTCGGCATAGAGTATGAGATTTGATATTGTTTCTATTATTGTTTATATATATTGAATTGATAGTTATGTTAGACTTCCTTGATATCTTCTCATGCTTTAGAATATAATTGAGTTTTGTGTTGAGATTTTATTGGCAGACTTCATATTATTGTGAGATTTTAGATAGTATAGTAGACCAAGACAGCGTTCTACCTCCGATTCTATGGCGTAGGCTGGGCGTTGTTTCTGACTTGTATCCCTACATCGGGTGCGGGTCGTGACAGTCCCAAGTTTCGTCTGTGTGGTTGCCGCAGTCTTTTGCCTGGACGTATTGATCGCTAGAGCTTCTTTTCCTTTGGAACCACGGGGATGGTCGCTGTTGGAGGATGACCTTTTGCCTCTATCGAAGGCAGAGATCATAATACCATTATCACGCGCCTTCCGACTGTTGTCCTCAGCGGCTACCGCTGAGATAATGAACGAGGGCCAATCATGGAACTGATATGGACCTGTGAACACCGATATCACCGGAAGAAGGTTCTTCCTGAAAATGTCCACCAAAGCTGAGTTTGGAACTCCGGGAGGCATTTGCAAAGTGGCTTGACGAAAATGTTCGATGAAAGTGCGAAAGTTCACTTTTTTCTTCTACTTCACTTCGATGAGAGAGGACAAAGACATGTCCATCCCTCCTTCGTAGAATCGCGCGAAGAACAAAGTCTTGAAATCTTCAAAGGAAGTAATACAGTTGTCCGCAAGACTACGGTACCACTGATAAGCCACTCCCGAGAGACTGCCTTTGAACACTCGAGTGAGAAGGGCGTCATTCTCTTGTAATAATATCGTCATCATACTGAAGTAGTTCATGTACTGGCTCGGTGATATTTTTCCCTCAAACAAAGCCATAGTCTGTGGTTTGTATTTAGGAGGGAAAGGGACCTCATCCCAAATAGCGGGGTAAGGATGGTTGATTCCCAATTTCTTGAGCTGATCTTTGTGCTTCAAGGCATCAAATTGGGCTTTCAACTCCCGCACTGACTGCATCGGATCTTCAGCCGGTAGAAGAACCGTGGAGTGGTGAGGGTTCAGTTGTATCGTGACTCCAACATGAGGTAATACATTCTCCGAGTGGGGAAGCGGAGGAGCTGCTGACTCTTGATCTAGAGCAGGCTCCTGATTCACGTTGGATGGTGGTAAGTCCACCCCTACACGTATCTGAGTCGGAGGGACCGATGCTTGAGCTATAGCAGCTGTGTGTTGAGTCAGCATTATTTGGTGCATATTCTCCATCATGGACTGTATCTCCTTCAGAGATGTCTCCAATACAGCAATGTGTTGCTCAGTGCTTCCTGACGGGGAAGCTTCCTCGTGTTCATCTCTAATGGCATAGACTCCCATTTCCCTGGGTGTCATTGAAAGGTTAGTATAGGTATCTATAGAAGTTGACTCTATACTTTCAGCATCTGATTCGAGAAAATGGCGACCCCCAGTATCGGAATCAGAAGAGTATGAAGCCGGTTGACGTGACCTCGAACGGGTGTTTCGGAACACCTCAGCTTCAGTGTTCTTAAGGAGCTTATCGAATATCCTTTGGCTTGGAGTTCTAGAGGGATGACATCTTGAGTTCGACCTTCCTTTAGGTACGTGTGAAGCCATGTTCACTGATGCATATGTAGGCTCTTCTTCCTGGAGAGACAGAGAGTAGTTCAACCGGTCGAAAATCGACCGTTTTGCTTCAGAACAGCAATAATTAACTATAATCCTATGACTATTACAATAGTGCTCCCTAGGAGGCATAATAGACATGCGGGAAGATCCCCTATCCTTGCGCTTCTGGATCAGATATTCACGCAAGTCAGGAGTTTTAACAGAAGAAGAAGGAGAAGGCTTGTTCCTCCTGTTCACACCAGTTGGCATGCGGATGTTGGAAACCATAATTCTCCCTGTGCCACCCGTATACAACAGGTTGGCCATCTGGGTAGCAGAAGATCCCTAAGGAGTGTGTATTTCCGCAAACTGAGCCTTCTTTACGCTGAGGGGCTTCACTTGGCGTATTTTGGAGTTCTGCTCAGGGTGGCGTAAAACTGAGGAGGTCCTCAATCGACCATCAGCTTCTCGCGTAATTCGGAGGGCGGGCAGATTCTTCTCTTGCTGGCGTAAAGGCCGAGAGGTTGAGAATTCCGCCACTTGTTTTCCCTTGCGTAAGTTGTAGGGATCATTTGCATTTCCGCAGAGGGCAGATACAATTTTACGCGTGGAGCACGTTTGGAATTTCTGACTTGGCGCAGAGGCATTTTCAGAAATTCTGTCTGCCACGTCACCGACGGAAGACTGAATTTTACGCGCAGAGCGCGGAGTATACTTTTGGATAGCACTGAGGCATCACCAGAAGTTTTGTCTACCACGTCACAGACGGAAGACAGAGCTTTACGCGCGGAGCACGAAGTAGACTTCTGGACTAGCACTGAGGCATTGTCAGAAGTTTTGTCTGCCACGTCACAGACGAGATACAGAGCTTTACGCGCAGAGCGTGAAGTAAACTTCTGGACTAGCACTGAGGCATTGTCAGAAGTTTTGTCTGCCATGTCACAGACGGGAGACAGAGCTTTACGCACGGGGCACGAAGGTTGCGCAGCTACAACCTGGTTGGTCGGAGAAACCGGAGAGTCGGCAGAATGGTAGGGGATGTCATGGGCATCCAGACCTTACGCAGCTTCCTGTTGTCTTGGACAGAGAGAGTTAGAGCTACCTCCCGCTCGAAGCATATCTTCGTAGGCAGACTGGTCGAACTGGACGACCAGGGTCTTCTTCATTGATCCTACTGATACTATATCACGTTGAGCAATTGCTTTCTCGTCATATGAGAAAGAGGTCCCCAGCAGAGTCGCCATCTTGTGTTTGATAATAAACAAAAGAAAATAAAATAAGGTTTATACGAAACCCTCTCTTTGGTTTACAAACAAGAAGTATAATTAATCCTATACGAGGATGTCAAGTATAAATTTTAATCTGGGTAAATATTGCTATAGGAGTCTGATCTGCAGTCGATCACTTTGTCCCTTGGACCACACGATGATGAAGAAGTGCTGTAGAAGGCAGAAAAGCTTCGAAGATTGCAAAGGGGAGTGGATGCTCGATGCCAAAATTGTCGATCACTACTCTCTGTCTGAGCTCTTCTCTCTCTGTTCTTCGATTTTTTGACTTCTTTTCCGATTTTTTGACCTTTCCGACTTCTGTCAATAGAGGTCTCTATTTATAGGATTTTAGTGACAGTAACCATCCAATCGGCGTAGAAGCCGAACAGTGGAGGGTATGGCGCTTTTTATGCGACGATTACAATAACCGCTACCCACGTGTAAATGATCTTCTGAATCTACGTGTGATGATGTCCCATTAAGAGATAATGGATATAACTGCTGCGAAGATCACGGCATGAAAGCCACGTAGATAGCTGTCCCTCGCGTAGAAAAGGTTGGCGTAGAAGCCAATAACTGTCACCATGGCGTAGAAGCCGACTAGTTGTCAAATTGGCGTAGAAGCCAAGTAGGCATGGAAGCCTAGTAGGCGTAGAAGCCTGATGCTGCATGGATAGGTATCTAGCATAGAAGATAGCCGATCCTCTTTTCTTGACTAAGGTCTTGAGCTAATTCTGGACCAAATAGCCTTATTACGCACCAATGCAAAATGTAGCCTGAGTTGGCGTATTCTGGGGAGATAGCATACGATGTACTCCTTATAGCTGAGAATAGCATGGTTTGCGTATTCCAAAGAGATACCGTACAGCGTGCTCCCATAGCTGAAAATAGCCTGATGGAATAGTGTACAAAGGTGATGATGTGGACGTATTAGTTGTAATGGTGGCTCACCCAGTCTTTGAAAATATAACCAAATCTCATGCATTAAATGCAGAGATCTGTCCCCATCCTGCGCATTAACTGCAGAGACGTTCCTCGAGCTCTGTACGAAGAGCAGCTTTTGACGTGGCAGTCTGTTTGTCTTCTGCGGAGCGTAAAAGCTCGCATCTGCCTATGTAGAACTAGGCAGCGTATTCCCTTGTATGCGTAAAAGCAGTTTATGCCAAGGGAATGTCACTAAACGACGGTTTGGGTCTCTGTGCCGCACCATCATTACAGCCGTCGTCTGGGTAGTCGTGCAGTACTCTCTGTCAGGAGTCAAAGAGTCAGATTCACTGCATGATTTGACAGGTTCATTCGAGGAATATGAAGCGTTCCTCGTACACTTCCATGCTGTATTAGAAGGAGATGAGTTTTACGCCATAAAGGCGATATAACACCCTTTTTACGCTGAAGCAGCCTGTACACACTGCATTACGCGGGTTATTTTGGAGCTATGTTTTACGCTGTACTTAGCGAAAAAGCTCTGTTGTACGCCAATGGCTCTGAAGTTATATTTTACGCCACACAGCACTGAAACACTGCGTATAACTCTACAACGTATTTTTTATGCTTCTACAATCAATCCTCAAAAGAAAAAAAAATTCTTGCCTAATGTATACTTTCTCTTCTCCTCAAGGTTTTCCCTAAAATTTTATTCCTCGAATTTCTTCTTTTCGTTATTTATCTCTCCAAGTCACATAGTACAATAATGGTATCACTCAAGCACATACTAGAATTCCTGGAATCATATCATTATCTGTCACGCCCCAGTCCCAATATACGTAGGACTAGGAATACGTAACACGCCAGCCGTATGTATACGAACTCCAATATATGGAAACCATATACACACGTACGCTGTACATGAATATCCAATCCACAGTGGTAATATATGTCACAACAAGTCACACGCAGTTCTATATCTCATCCACAGCACAAATAATAGAATAATGGAAATCAATAAATTAATATCAAAGAAGAAGTCTCAAATAGTAATCTCAAAGTGTGATAGTCGGGTGGAAACAAATCCACTGCAAATCGACTATAATAAACTACTAAAGAGAGAAGAGAATAAACTCTAATATAAGAATAAATGTCTAGAAAAGAATAGCAACTAGAATCTCTAAACAGTTGCAAAGAATCACATATAATCAGAAGGTAAGATCTCCTCAAACTGATAGGTAGCGTCAGGTCCAGGTCCATACTCCTGCGGTACTCCTGCTCACCTATATCTGAAAGGGACCAGGTCCTCAGAGGGACGTAACAAGATACAAAAAGTACATGCCAATAAAGTACTGAAAATAAACATCCATTGGGGTCGCCTAACCATCTATGTGAATGCAGTTTGAGAACAACTTTCCACCAAGTGGGCTATCTGGCTAAAATGGGATTGGCATGGTTCTCTTGGAGATCCAGGGGCCTACAAAGGCACGACGACTTTCGAACGTCGGAGGCCCGCCTGATAATATATAATATATAGTGGTCATCATGACCGCGCATCTCCGGCGGAGCATACGGGTTACACAAGGAAAGTGCAAAGGAGCCCAAATGCCTTACTTGTTGTTCTACCCACCCAATGGTCTAAGCATATCATGTCCATGACACGATAACCCTCTAATAACCGCCAGGTCTACTAGCATGCAAAGTTTCTATTGGCAGTTATCCCTATCCGTCGTACGACCTATACGTACCAGTGGTCAGCCGAATACGCAAGTCCGTGTCCTACATGTGACTCACACTCGTGTAAGAATAGTGTTATGGCCAATGAAACATAAATGCCTCATGAAGATGGGGTAGTCTCATAAAGTAGGTCCAATGCATATACATAAATAAAAACATAGTACGACGACACCGTCGTTGCCCCCAAGTTTCCTTGGACGCGCAGTTTATATAGCAGTTAAAATAAATGAACTAAATAAACAGAAAATAAACATGCATGCCTCATATGGAATGTAAAAACAGTACAATGGCAAGGTATACTTGCCTGACAAGAAATCTGTAAAGTGTACGCGCCCAAATGTCAAGGACACTGAACCTGGAACTAAGGACTCCGAACAAATGTCTCCAGATGCTGAAATAAACATCACCAACGTTTTCGGAATGAGCAAAAATAGCTAAAAAGCACATCCCTTTCGTCTAATTTGGACACAGGGGCAAAACGGTAATTTCGAGTAAAAGTGGGGTCCACGTGTGGCCCACTTTGTACCGAAAAGCGTGCCAAAGGTAACAGTCTCTAAATGGGACAAACTATAGGTCAAACAACTCTAGATGTCAATACGAACCCAACGGTATGTCCAAATGTGGATTACGATGGGCCGAACACTATTTTGTCCCAAAAGTCAACTGTAGGCCCGCCAATTGGCGATCTGGTCAACCGTATCAGAAATACGTGAAAATTGGGTCACAGGACCAGCGCGTTACCACGAGTCCAGTGGCACAAGTTTCGTCGCAATCTGACAAGCATGCACAAAATACGTGCGAGTTCCACAAAAGTTGCGACACGAAATGTGTCCGCGGATACGGCCTGATTCTGGCGCGTACACGCGTCCGAGTCAGTCCCCACGAAATTTTACGTGTCCGGTTACGCTGTGTGCACCATGCGATACACTTGGCACACGGTGGGGCGGTCCCGTTTGGCGGGACACGCTCCGTTTTCCAACTTTTGGAAAACTAGAAAAAATGGGTGCGCGCAGTTTTGTGACGAATATAATTATGTCCACAGCAACTAATAGCATAGGGTTATTTAACAGAAAATAAACTAGGTCAGGTATTCTACAGGTATCAAAAAGAATCACCGAATTCGGATCTCTGTGGTGGGAGATACGAACTCGGCAAAATGGGTGGTCATTCTGGAATTCTGCGATTCCAGAATTGGGTCTGTCCGTCCACTTTGGACGCTGTTTTTCACCTAGGGGTGCACGTTTTCCGAGGTTGGCTATAAAACAAATATTGGAGAGGGTTAAGGGATGATCATACCTATGAAGACGGAACAGCGTTTGGTCGAGCGAGTCGACGGAAAATCACTCCGGAGCGAAGGTGCCTCGAGTGGGAAACTACAGCGCGCGAGGTCGGAGTCGACGGGATGGTTGGACGGCTTGGGGGGTTTCTTTGGCTGCGGTGACGGCTCTAGAAGGGAAGAGAAGGTCTGAAAATTTAGGTTAGGATTTTAGAGAGAGTTATATATATATTATATTATCTGGAGAGAGAGAGGAAACGGATGGAGCGGGTTAGCCGAAAGGGGTTCGGGTTCTGGGCATATTGCTAAGTTGCAGAAGAAGTTGGAATGGGCGGTAACAACAAACAAAAGTTGCTGAAGGGTTTCTAAAGCAATTGCTAGGGAAATTAAGGGCGGGTCCTAAGTGGCCAGCAAATTTGCTAGAAGAGTTAGCAAAGTTCCTAAGGAGCTTTAAGTGGTAAAGTATTAAGAATTATTATTATTATTATTATTATTATTATTATTATTATTATTATTATTGTTATACTTATTAAATTCTTTTCTTTTCCTTTCTTTCTTTAAATATATATATATACATATATTTGTATATATATATATATATATTCACACAAAAGAAAATTTATAGATTAGGGTAATGCACAACATTAGGCTAGCAACTGCTCAAGGGGTCTCCTACATGGAATAAATTCCGAAAAATTCCTGATGGTCCCATAAGTCATCTAAGTGCCCGAACACCTAACATAAAAATTATTAAAAATCTATTTCTCCTATTTAGACCTAATTACTACAATTTAATTAATAATTAATAAATAAAAGGGTATATACGATTTTCTAGGAATGGGGTTTTACATTCTACCCAACTTGTAAAAATTTCGTCCTCGAAATTAAAATTAAGCCACGATAGAATGCAAGGATGGTATAAGATATAAATTAATAATGTAAATTCATACCTTGGTCTGCGAATAGGTTCGGAAAACGCTTGCGCATGTCGTCCTCGCGCTCCCAAGTTGATTCTCCTGGCACGCCATGCCTCCATGCTGCACGAACCAAGGGAATAGACTGGTTCCTCAATACCTTCTCTCGACGATCAAGGATTCCCACGGGTTGCTCTTGGTATGACAAGCTCGGCCCAATGGTGATCTCTGAATGGTCAATAACATGACTGCTGTCTGCCACGTATCGCCTGAGCTGCGATACATGGAATACGTCATGTACTCCCTCCAGTGAAGGTGGTAGCGCAAGTCGATATGCCACCTCTCCAACTCTCTCGAGCACGTCAAATGTTCCAATATACCTTGGACTCAATTTGCCGCGCCCTCCGAATCGGATGGTGCCTCTGGTCGGTGATATCCTCAAAAAGACGTGATCGCCCTCTTTGAACTCCAAGGGACGACGATGAAGGTCTGCCCACTGCTTCTGCCTGTCTTGCGCTGCTCGTAAGTGTCCCTGAATCTTTTTGACTGTCTCTACGGTGTTGACCACCAACTCGGGTCCCAAAATTTGACGTTCTCCCATGTCACTCCAACACACAGGAGATCTACATTTTCTTCCATACAATGCTTCAAACGGAGCCATCTGATACTCGCTTGATAGCTATTATTGTAAGAAAACTCTACAAGATGTAGGTGGTTCTCCCATGATCCTCCAAAGTCTAACATGCAAGCTCTCAACATGTCCTCCAAGGTCTGAATAGTACGCTCCGACTGCCCATCTGTCTGCGGGTGGTAAGATGTACTGAACTTCAGACGAGTACCAAGACTCTCTTGCATGCTCCTCCAAAAGTGCGATGTGAAGCGCGAATCTCTGTCCGATACAATGCTGACTGGTATACCGTGCAATCTCACGATCTGCCTCATATATAAATCAGCTAAAGCTTCTGTAGACTGACCCACTCTAAAAGGTATGAAATGGGCTGACTTGGTGAGTCGGTCCACTATTACCCACACTGCATCTCTTCCACTTGGACTATTGGGAAAACCCGTGACGAAGTCCATAGTGATATGCTCCCACTTCCACTCTGGAATCGAAAGTGGTTGCAATAATCCTGCTGTCCTCTGGTGCTCCGCCTTCACTTGTTGACATACCAGACATTTAGCTACAAAGCGAGCTATCTCTCTCTTCATTCCATGCCACCAAAAGTGTTGTCGTAAGTCACGATACATTTTGGTGCCTCCAGGATGAATAGAATAAATTGAACTATGAGCCTCTGCCATAAGCTCCTGTCGAATCTCTCCATTTGGAACATAAAGACGATCACCACATCATAATGTCCCATCCTCATGAATGCGCAATCCGGTCTGCTCTCCAGCCTCTGTCCTTTCCTTTAGTCTCCTGAATCTGGCATCTGTAGGCAAAGCTGCCTTAATCCTCTCTACCAATGATGATTATACTTGCAAGTTGGCTAGTGTCCCATCTGCTCCAGGTAGTATCACTTCAATGCCAAGCTCTTGCAAGTCCTCCAATAGTTCCCTCTGTGCTGTCAAGAAGTAAGCTGCTGGCTTCCGGCTTAACGTGTCTGCTACCACGTTAGCCTTGCCTGGATGATAATGTAGCTCTATCTCGAAATCTTTTATCAACTCGAGCCATCGACGTTGCCTCATATTTAACTCCTTCTGCGTGAAGACGTACTTGAGGCTTTTGTGGTCTGTATAGATTTCTACTCGTTCCTCATATAAGTAATGTCTCCATAGCTTCAGAGCAAATACAACGGCTGCAAGTTCCAAGTCATAAGTTGGATAATTCTTCTCATGCACTCGTAACTGCCTAGATGCATATGCAATCACCTTGCCATGCTGCATCAATACGCATCCTAAGCCTTTTCTTGATGCGTCACTGTAGATCACGTAACCTCCTGATCCTGACGGAATTGCCAATACTGGTGCTGTAGTCAGTCGCTTCTTCAACTCTTCAAAGGCTGCTTGACACTCGTCGGTCTATATAAATTCTTGATCCTTACAAGTCAGATGAGTCATGGGTGCCGCTATTCTTGAGAAGTTTTCCATGAACCGTCGGTAATATCCCGCAAGTCCAAGGAAACTCCTCACCTCTGCTGCTGTTTTAGGAACAGGCCATGTCTCAACTGCTGAGATCTTCTCTGGATCAACAGAAATACCATCTCCTGTAACAACATATCCAAGAAATGAAACTCTGTCCAAGAAGAACTCACATTTGCTGAGTTTAGCATATAACTGCTCTCTCCTCAAAGTCTCTAGAATAATCCGCAGGTGCTCCTCGTGCTCCTCGTGGCTCTTCGAATAGACAAGTATATCATCTATGAAGATGACCACGTACTGGTGGAAGACTCGATTCATCAAGTCCATGAAGATCGCTGGAGCATTGGTCAATCCAAATGGCATGACCAAAAACTCGTAGTGTCCATATCTTGTTCTGAATGCGGTCTTCGGAATGTCCTGCTTTCGTACCTTCACTTGGTGATATCCCGATCTCAAATCTATCTTCGAGAATACCTTAGCTCCACTGAGTTGATCAAACAGGTCATCAATACGTGGTAATGGATATTTGTTCTTCACTGTCACTGCATTTAAGGCTCTGTAGTCAATGCACATACGCACTGACCCATCCTTCTTGGGTACAAACAACACTGGTGCTCCCCAGGGTGATGCACTCGGTCGGATGAAACCTTTCTCCTCTAGCTCTTTTAACTGTGCCTTCAGCTTGTCCATCTCCTTCTTCGCCAGTCTGTAAACATGTGATGCTATAGGTGCTGCTCCGGGTGCTAGTTCAATTGAAAACTCTACGTCTCTGTCTGGGGGCAGTCCTGGCAAATCCTCTGGAAAGACGTCTAGAAATTCTGAAATAATAAGGTGATAGACAACATCGTCCATTACGAGCTGCATACCATCAAGGATTTCTGTGGATCCTCGGGCAAACTCAAGTTCAGGCTGGCCTGGTACCTTAAAAAGAATGCTTCCTCCAAAGCAATCGAAGAAAGCGTGGTTCTTGCTCAGCCAGTCCATTCCAAGCACTATATCAAAAGACGGCATAGGAAAGAATAAGAGTTGGGCATTCATCTCCCTGCCATGTATCACTATAGGGCCCGATCTACAAACTCGACTAACTGATACAACTCCTCCTCCGGTAAGTATTCTAACACAACTAAATAATGGTGTAGAAGCAATGTTGTGTTTGGCAATAAAACTAGATGATATGAATGAGTGGGTGGCTCCCGTATCAAATAATGTCACAGCAGGAAAAGTAAAAGCAAGGGTAATACCTGCTATGACATCCACCTCATGATCCAGGTCATCTACCTCCAATGCAAAAGCTCGCCCGTTCCTCTGTGGCTGTCCATGTCCAGTCCTCATATACTGCTCCTCCTGAGTGGGTAGCGGTGGTCCTCTCTGAAATCCTCCTGCTGCTGGGGGTCGAGGTGCTCCCGGTCCAGTCATCTGCTGGGCTGGCTTTGGCACTGGAAGCGCTAGTCTCTGAACTGGTGGTGGGAGTGTCGATGTCTGCATTGGGCAGTCTCTCGCCATGTGCTGCCCGGAGCTACATCTCATACACTGACCCAAGCGAGTTCGACAATCTCTCGATATATGTCCGCGTTTCCCACAATAATTGCAGTAGGGCTTCTCTGGATTCTGGTATGGTCCGGCTCTGTGTTGCTGATACTGCTGTGCCAAGGGACGTCTGATAGGTCCTCCCTGTTGTGTCCTGGCTGGTCCCTGCTGTATCCTTGCTGATCCTTGTTATGTCCTCAGCTGACCTCCTCTTCCTCTGCTAATGGTTTCCTGAAATCTGGCCTCTGTCAGTAGTTCAGCGTAAGAGACTCGGGACTGCGAGCTTGTATAATGTTGCAGCTCCTGGGTCAGTCCTCGATGAAATCTCTTAGCCTTACCCAAGTTATTTGGTATCAAAGCAGCGCCATATTTGCTGAGTCGACTAAACTCGGCATCATACTCGTCCACGGTTCGGTTCCTTTGCTCTAAGTGAAGAAAATGATCATACAAGGTGTCCCTGACAGTGTCCGAAAAGTACTTTCCCTCAAAGCACTCCAAG
The DNA here is from genome assembly GCA_036927795.1 of Iris macrosiphon. NCBI lineage: Eukaryota > Viridiplantae > Streptophyta > Magnoliopsida > Asparagales > Iridaceae > Iris > Iris macrosiphon. The sequence continues at coordinate 229,484,256 of JAYESA010000004.1, read as the reverse complement.
AACTGCTCCCAAGTCTGGTAAGTACCCAACTGGCGCTCCATGGATTCCTACCAGTGATGAGCATTACCATCTAGAAGCGTCCGTACACCCGTCATCCATAGGTCCGTGGGTAACTGCGATGCCTCCAGTAGCTTCTGCGTGTGAGTGATCCAGTTGGTGGTCTCCTCCGGGCTCTCAGTGCCCTTGTACTGCCTTGCACCCATCTGAACAAAATCCTTTAATGATCCAACCCTAGCTCGAGGTACTAGAGCTAGTGCATGGGCTGGTACAGTAGCATGTGCAGCCATCCTCTCCAGTGCTGCCAAAAATTCTTGTCTCTGCTCGACTGCCTGCTGCCTCTGTTCCTGTATCATCATCTGAAAGAATTGGAACATCTGCGCTTGGCCATCTTGCGGTACTGGGACAGGTGAAAGGTTCCCAATAGGTGAAGCGGGAGGATCAGATGGAACTGGGGTGTGAGTCTGTCCATCTGGTCCCGGAAGCCTAGGAACCGTTGGGGTCCCTCCTTGAGTCTGACCATTGACTCCAGAAGTTGTGTCGCCATCGGCGGCAGTACATCCATTCTGCAAATCCATCTCTCTGCAGTTGATGTACGAAACGATTAGAGAAAGTACAGGAATCAAACAGGATGCAAGTATTAAATAGGATGAATTTCAATCAAGCGTGGATGAGATCCTTATACTCTATTCCTATACGCAGGCTTGTTCGGTACGGTTACGTAACCGAGAAAATATATTCTTGACCTGCATGGGCCACCACAAAAACATGTCACGCCCCAGTCCCAAGATACGTAGGACTAGGAATACGTAACACGCCAGCCGTATGTATACGAACTCCAATATATGGAAACCATATACACACGTACGTTGTACATGAATATCCAATCCACAGTGGTAATATATGTCACAACAAGTCACACGCAGTTCTATATCTCATCCACAGCACAAATAATAGAATAATAGAAATCAATAAATGAATATCAAAGAAGCAGTCTCAAATAGTAATCTCAAAGTGTGATAGTCGGGTGGAAACAAATCCACTGCAAATCGACTATAATAAACTACTAAAGAGAGAAGAGAATAAACTCTAATATAAGAATAAATGTCTAGAAAAGAATAGCAACTAGAATCTCTAAACAGCTGCAAAGAATCACATATAATCAGAAGGTAAGATCTCCTCAGACTGATAGGTAGCGTCAGATCCAGGTCCATACTCCTGCGGTACTCCTGCTCACCTATATCTGAAAGGGACCAGGTCCTCAGAGGAACATAACAAGATACAAAAAGCACATGCCAATAAAGTACTGAAAATAAACATCCATTGGGGTCGTCTAACCATCTATGTGAATGCAGTTTGAGAACAACTTTCCACCAAGTGGGCTATCTGGCTAAAATGGAATTGGCATGGTTCTCTTGGAGATCCAGGGGCCTACAAAGGCACGACGACTTTCGAACGTCGGAAGCCCGCCTGATAATATATAATATATAGTGGTCATCATGACCGCGCATCTCCGGCGGAGCGTACGGGTTACACAAGGAAAGTGCAAAGGAGCCCAAATGCCTTACTTGTTGTTCTCCCCACCCAATGCTCTAAGCATGTCATATCCATGACACGATAACCCTCTAATAACTGCCAGGTCTACTAGCATGCAAAGTTTCTATTGGCAGTTATCCCTATCCGTCGCACGACCTATACGTACCAGTGGCCAGCCGAATACGCAAGTCCGTGTCCTACATGTGACTCACACTCGTGTAAGAATAGTGTCATGGCCAATGAAACATAAATGCCTCATGAAGATGGGGTAGTCTCATAAAGTAGGTCCAATGCATATACATAAATAAAAATATAGTACGACGACACCGTCGTTGCCCCCAAGTTTCCTTGGACGCGCAGTTTATATAACAGTTAAAATAAATAAACTAAATAAACAAAAAATAAACATGCATGCCTCATATGGAATGTAAAAACAGTACAATGGCAAGGTATACTTGCCTGACAAGAAATCTGTAAAGTGTACGCGCCCAAATATCAAGGACACTGAACCTGGAACTAAGGACTCCGAACAAACGTCTCCAGATGCTGAAATAAACATCACCAACATTTCCGGAATGAGCAAAAATAGCTAAAAAGCATATCCCTTTCGTCCAATTTGGACACAGGGGCAAAACGGTAATTTTGGATAAAAGTGGGGTCCACGTGTGGCCCACTTTGTACCAAAAAGCGTGCCAAGGATAACAGTCTCTAAATGGGACAAACTATAGGTCAAACAACTCTAGATGTCAATACGAACCCAACGGTATGTCCAAATGTGGATTCCGATGGGCCGAACACTATTTTGTCCAAAAAGTCAACTGTAGGCCCGCCAGTTGGCGATCTGGTCAACCGTCTCAGAAATGCGTGAAAATTGGATCACAGGACCAGCGCGTTACCACGAGTCCAGTGGCGCAAGTTTCGTCGCAATCTGAGAAGCGTGTACAAAATACGTGCGAGTTCCATAAAAGTTATGACACAAAATGTGTCCGCGGATACGGCCTGATTCCGGCGCGTACACGCGTCTGAGTCAGTCCCCACGAAATTTTACGTGTCCGGTTACGCTGTGTGCACCATGCGATACACTTGGCACATGACGGAGCAGTCCCGTTTGGCGGGGCGCGCTCCGTTTTCCAACTTTTGGAAAACTGAAAAAAGTGGGTGCGCGCAATTTTGTGACGGATATAATTATATCCACAGCAACTAATAGCATAGGGTTATTTAACAAAAAACAAACTAGGTCAGGTATTCTACAGGTATAAAAAAGAATCACCGAATTCGGATCTCTGTGGTGGGAGATACGAACTCGGCAAAACGGATGGTCATTCTAGAATTCTGCGATTCCAGAATTGGATCTGTCCGTCCAATTTGGACGCTGTTTTTTACCTAGGGGTGCACGTTTTCCGAGGTTGGCTATAAAATAAATATTGTAGAGGGTTAAGGGATGATCATACCTATGAAGACGGAACAACGTTTGGTCGAGCGAGTCGACGGAAAATCACTCCGGAGTGAAGGTGCCTCGAGTGGGAAACTGCAGCGCGCGAGGTCGGAGTCGACGGAATGGTTGGACGGCTTGGGGGATTTCTCTGGCTGCGGTGACGGCTCTAGATGGGAAGAGAAGGTCTGAAAATTTAGGTTAGGATTTTAGAGAGAATTATATATATATTATATTATCTGGAGAGAGAGAGGAAACGGATGGAGCGGGTTAGCCGAAAGGGGGTTGGGTTCTGGGCATATTGCTAAGTTGCAGAAGAAGCTGGAATGGGCGGTAACAGCAAACAAAAGTTGCTGAAGGGTTTCTAAAGCAATTGCTAGGGAAATTAAGGGCGGGTCCTAAGTGGCCAGCAAATTTGCTAGAAGAGTTAGCAAAGTTCCTAAGGAGCTTTAAGTGGTAAAGTATTAAGAATTATTACATTATTATTATTATTGTTATACTTATTAAATTCTTTTCTTTTTCTTTCTTTCTTTAAATATATATATATACATATATATATATATATACATATATATATATTTGTATATATATATATATATATATATTCACACATAAGAAAATTTATAGATTAGGGTAATGCACAACATTAGGCTAGCAATTGCTCAAGGGGTCTCCTACATGGAATAAATTTCAAAAAATTTCTGATGGTCCCATAAGTCATCTAAGTGCCCGAACACCTAACATAAAAATTATTAAAAATCTATTTCTCCTATTTAGATCTAATTACTACAATTTAATTAATAATTAATAAATAAAAGGGTATATACGATTTTCTAGGAAGGGGGTTTTACATTATCTTCCAAGTGAGAGCCTGAAATTTTATCTTCTCCAGTCCATAATATCATTCATGATATCGCTATCATTTACAACAACTAATTCTTAGCATCGGGCTATGCACTTCCATAAATTATTCTAGGTCATGATCAACAATCTTTCCAGCTCCCAGTACTCCCAAGATCACTGCTATCTCAAGTACGGATAGGTACTACTGGGTCTAATTCTCTTGCTAACCTTCCATACTAGTTATAGAATCCAAAAAGAACCTATCAATCTATCCTAATAAGGTAACAATCTTCTCAGGGAATATTACACGAATTATGTCTTCTGTCGTCTGGTCTTCGATCTTCTTCTGGAGGAAAATCATCAGTCACAAGCATTCGTATTCCCGAATAATAGGGGACGAGAAACAAGGATAACGATATTGACGGAAATTGAACAAATGCAAATTGGAAGTCCAATGGCGATAATCACATACAAAGAGTTTTTAAAATCAATTATGGATTGAGATCCTATTCAATCAATCATAATATCTATTCCTAATTTGCAGGCTCGCTTGGCACAGTCAGGTGACCAAGACGATTTAAATCGGACCTGCATGGGCCACCACAAAAACATGTCACGCCCCAGTCCCAAAATACGTAGGACCAGGTATACGTGTCACGCCAGCTACGCATTCAACCAGACTCTAGTCTGACTCGAATACGTATAAGCTGTATAATATAAAGGGCACTATCTAGATATCCCATAAATGTAAACCTCTATATCTCAATCCACAATGTACAAAAGTATACAAGAAAGAGCTATATATGCTAAAGTCGGTCGCCCAATAACACACTAACTCGAATAGACTCGAGAAGAAGTGTGAGTCTATAAAACTAGGCTACAACAGCAGATGAATAATCAATGTAAAATAACCATAATGCCGGTAGATATGATGTGAGTACCTGGTACCATGCCTGCAAGACATGCAACTCTATCAGCAACTCCAAATGCTCCGTAATCGTCTATGCTGCAAAATTGGCAGGGAACCAGGTCCTCAGAGGGACGTAACAAGGTACAAAAATACAGCATGCCAAGTAAACAGAAAGTACAAGTGCAACAACAGGGTACTCTATCATAACCAAACAAGTGTGACACAGTTTGAAGACAATGTTCGACGTGTGGGCTATCTAAAATAAAACCGTAGCTCCGAACACAGAGACACACGGGGCGTACCATAGCTCCGAGAACAGAGTCACATGGGTAATACCACTACACTAGATACAAGATCACTACATAGATACTACATAAATATATAAGCGCGTGCAGAGGAGCCCAAACGTCTAGTAACTATTTTTTCCTTCCCAAGCGGTCAACGATTGTGCGCTAAACCTGAACCTCTATCTAACAGTCTCGACACACAAAAATAACTCAACGGACGCGACCCTAAGGTCATCCCAGTCTCTGGTCATGATTTCAATATCAGGATACAGGAATCTGGTATGATCGCAGTGTATGTGTGTGTCCTGGGGTGTCGATATACTCAAGTACGTACATCGAGGTGTTACGAACATCTAACATTTATTCTAAGAAGTTAGGACGAACGTCTGCACCCGATTGTGATCCGGACGCGAGTATCGATCGTAAACAAAACTACGCGCATGATGTACATAAAGAAATAATAAATATCTATAATCTAAATTACAGGGTGGCAAGGTACACTTGCCTGCGTCCGGCTGCTGGTGACGGGGATCCGGTACCACGTCCAAGTCCTCAGGTCCCGTAGTACCTAGAGATGAGATACAAACCCAAATCAAAATCTAACACACAACAAACAGGGATGAGACACACATCTATACATATGCTCAGTCTCTGCTATGACTCACAGGGGCAAGACGCTAGAGGGTTGACCACAGTTGACTATTGTACGATACGTCAAATCATCTAGTCATCTGTACCACATCATCAAACCATCCTCAAAACACAATTAACGATTATTAACCCTTCATTTCATATCGTTGTTATTAATCACAAAGTACTACCCTAAATTAACTACCTTTAATTTTCCGTCCCCAAATTACCGATTAGGGGTTTTACACTACACACTAGTCCTCGATCAACCACGTGCTCCTCGGTGTTCATCAACGTTCAAATATATCAGAATCTTATTTCTGCTCAATTTAATCCTCATTAATTTATTTAGCATTTCCCCACCATGTAATATATCCAAGATATTTATTTAAAAACAAACCCTAACCTCCATGAAAATCCTTTATCACTTTTATAGTTTATTTAGCAAACACTAAACCTAAACCTCCATGCAAAACATTTAAAAATCACTTTAATTTATTATGTAAAAATAAACCTAAACCTACATAACACATAATCCTCCATCCTTAACACAAGATCAATAATCTACACTACACCTTCATAAACCTTAAAAACATTAAACCTCATCATCAACACTACCAAACCAACCAGACATATAGAACCCTAGCTAAAACAACTCACATGAATATATTTAAATAAAACCCTAGCTAAAAACTAACACAAATCTGAATATAATCAAGAGAGGGGGAGAGTCGACCTCGACGAGGTTGTTGATGCTGGCCGGAACGAGCAACTGGAAGCCGCGGGGAAGACGGGCACGCCGGAGTTGATCGAGGGAGTTGATGGTGGTGGTGATAGCGATCTCGTGGTGGTGGTGGTGGTGAGAGCTTGACAGGGAGGAGGTCGGATGGGGGAGGTCCGAAGTGGTGGTGGTGGTGGATCATCGTCGCGTGGCCGGCTCATGGGTGCAGCGGCTCGTGGGGGTAATGGCAGGTTGGAGAATGGACAGTTGGCCGGAGAATGGATCTCGGCTGGAGAATCTGCAGTGGAGGCGAGTCTGTTAGTACACCGTGGCCCTATAATATGCGGTGGCTGTTGACGTGAATGGATGTGGTTCAACCGTCGAAGAATGAACAGGGATGCCGGAGGGTGACAGTCGGTTGAGTCGACGATGTCGGGGCAGCAGGTGTCCGAAAAATAGAGGGAGGCCGAAGTGGGGAGTCGAGGGGGGCAGTGCTGGAGTTGTATGTAGTCGGGGGTTGGATCGACGCCGAAGTGAGCTCGAGCGGCGGAGTCGGGCACAGCCGGGGCAGTGCCGGAGCGGCGCTGCACTGCTTGGACGGAGCTGGGCTGCGCCGGCATGCTGGAGGGCAGAGCGGGGTCAGTCGCCTGAGTTGGGTCAGCCGCCAGATGGAGACTTCCCAGGAAGAAGAAAGGATGAAGAAGAAGAACAAGAATGGAAGAAGAAGAAAATATAAATATGGAGGGGGGTGGCTCAGTTTTCCATGTAGAGGAGAGAGGAGAGAGAGGGGGGTTTCCCAAATGTGGGGATTAGGGCCTGCTTGGGATGTGTGTTTTGATGAGACATTAAATAGGGGATTTTGTGGAGATTGGATGGTGGGGATTGACTCATTTCCAATGGGTGGTGTAGATTCCTCATGAAGGAAATTTGTTTATTCCAAGGGGAGAGTGGGTTGGGTTGAATCGGTCAAGGGTGAGGGTGAGCCTTCTTCATTGGCTTGGGCCAATAAGGGGATGACACCTAATGCAATATTTGCGAATAAGTCCCTTAAATTTGGGAATTTGCACAAACACATATAATGATGGAAAAATTGTGGGAGAATTGGTGTTTGGTATTTTGTAGGGTGATGGAGTATTGTGTGTTTTGCATGGGCTTAATTAAATGGGCATTGGGATTAATTGGGGATTAAAATAGGATTAGACAAAATTGGTATCCCCGATTTAAATAGAATTAAAGTGTCCCATGCTTTTAAATTAAATGGGGGTACTTGGGGTCAAAATTTGGAAATGACGCAAAGGTCAAAAATGGTGGGGGCTTGGAGTCAGTCTTGGACCCTTTATATGGTCCGGCTCAACAGCTTAAGTTGGTATCTCAAAATTGAGGGTAACGACACAAGTGTCCGACACGGAATTAAATATGGGATTTAGGATTCGGGAAATTGTACGATTAATTTAAGGCACAACGAATTTGATTTTTGTGTGACGGAAAAGTCCAGTGCCTAAATTGGCGAGTCAATTCAGAAGTACCACAGTCCGATAGAATTTATGGGCTGATATTGGGCTCTGAATAATTCAACAATGGTAGGGCGCGCCAAGGGTTTAATTAATTAATAACAGACATATGCAACCCTACTCTAAACCTCAAACATCTGCTGCTAAACCAAAATTTTCCAACCCATACCTGACTATCTACAAAATTAATTGAGGGGGTTTACAGGGTGTGCTAACCATCTAATTGAAATGCAACTTAAGGACTGCTTAGTGCGTAGGGAAAGTGTAGGCTAGACATATGCTGATGTAATTCGCCAATCGTCGTGACTGACTAGTATATGCCACATATGTTCCCATACATGGGCACTTTGTAATCGTCCATCTCCGAGGAGCATGGTATCTGTATAATAACGTCCACATTCTATAGAGTGTGGTATCTGCAAAAATAACAAGTGACGCCCAACACTCTAAAGAATGTGGTATCTGTAATATGTATACGTCCGTATCACTCCGTCGAGTGCGGTATCTGTATAGAGGAAGTGGGTGTCCCATACGCCTGCTAGTAGTCCTCCCCGCCCAATGTAGATATACAAGTCGTAAACACGACGTGGACATCGCGTACTATGATGCAAGTCTCTATAAATAACTAAACTAAATCCGTTACACGTGTTGCTCACACTGATGGCCAGTCACGCATGAGGCACGCGTCCCTACATGAACTCACTCTGTGATGTCTAATGATACGTGTCAAGGCCGGGGAGTCATACCAATAACTCCATAACTTTAGGTGGGTCTACTAGACACTAGGTCAAACACAAGACCTTAACGTCAACGCATTCGTTGACTGCACCCGAGTCTCTCTCGGACGCGCACAATTATATAAAATAAACATACAACAATTAATTCAGAATTTAAACAGTACAATAAGGCAAGGTATACTTGCCGGGGCAAGAAATCTGTATACTGCACGTCCAAAACTGTGTTTATGTTTTGTGTAAGGAGAAGTGGGTTAGGGTTTGGAAGAGTTATAATATATATAGGGATAAGGAGGCGGTGGGGAAACTTAGGGATTAAGAATTACTGTTGTTGCTGCTTTCATTTCGGTTGTTCTTCCATTGGTTTAGGTTTTGGTTGAAGAGTTTTTAATAACAACAGGTAAAGAGGCGGTGGGGGATGAGTCATAAGAGGGTTGTTTTACGCGTGATGAAAGGAATTATGCAGTGTAATTGGTTTACGCACGGAGGGAAGAAAGGTTGGTTTTGCTACTGCTGCTGTTTATTTCTAACTTTACGCGGAGAAAGGACAAGCGGGTAGTGGGTTTAGGAGTTGGGTTTTGGGTTTTGGGTAGAGATCCAATAGGAATTTCTATTTTAATTAATTATATATATATATATATATACATATCTATACCTAGAAAAATTCTGTAAATAATTTTTGTGCATACGGTAAAGCCAACAACTGTCCAAAGGGTCTCCTACATGAAATAAATTAGAATTTTTTTATAAAGGCTCCATAAATCCTCTAAATGCTCAAACACCTCAAAATAAAATCTAATAAAATCTATTCTCTCTATTTATCTCATAACTATAGGCTGATATAATTTAATAAAAATAATTAATATGGTTTTCAGAATTTGGGGTTTTACAGGTATGTCATTTCATAACTTCTCAAGAGATAAAATTTTATGGCTTCATCTTTCAATTCTCTGGGTGAAGTTAATTACCGGTTGTTTTGGTTCTGCAGACCCCATCTTTCCCTTGAAGACCGTGGACATGGCTGCTGAGGAGGGTGTCATGGAAGAAGGGGGCAGTGAAGGACCCCCTGCAGTGCCCCTACGGAGGCTGCGGTGGAGGAGATTCCGACTGTTACATGTCCTATTGGTGCGACTGTTGCTCCCCCAACCGTTGCTGGTGGGGGCTCTACGGCTGAAGCCTCTCTGGATAGTGGGGTGATAAGCCGTCGCGAGGAGGCTGTTCCTGATATTCTCGATACTGCGGTCGCTGGGTCATCTTCTGAGGCTGCCGCAACGTAGTTTGGGGTTGGTACACAGGTGGGAGCCGAAGCAGCGGGGCACCCTATCACCCCCACATTTCAGATTAGGGGTATTTTTATCTTTTCATAATTAATGTGTAAATGGTTGCATAATATTTAATTATAATTAATTGCTGTAATTTTATTTGATTGTTGTACTTTACCGTTGCTTCGATAATTAGAGCGCTACACTAGCCATTGTCTTCCAACAGATTTCATACCCTTTTCCTAGACATGCTAGACTGATATTATGATCCTTATGTGACTCATAACCATGTCTTATTGTGCTTTATTTTAGTCGTACAACATTCGTCGCAACCGACTACATTTAATTATATATAAATCAAACCTTGTATCCTTGTGTGTTCCAATCGAAATTGGAGACACAATCTCGATCCATTTTGAGCAACCCAAATTAGGATAATTTTCTATTCTGAGTCTTCTTTATTCATGATACTTTGTGTTCCACCTAATTTTGATCCCATGTACTTTAATTAATTTTAGAACACATAATGCATTTATTTTAATCAATTAAAACCATAATTCTAACTTTGGGTAATTTCTAATTGTTGGGCACTTTTGTGCACAAGTACATTAAGGTGTCCATCCCGTTGGACACGATACGTGAATAAAGTCATTTTTTCCTTCATGTATATTTTCCATAATTTTCAGGAGTGTGTAATTTAACATCAACCTCCTTGAACCATGACCTTCAAAACCTTGAAACAATGCAATTCTAGCAATTTCATTTGAACCCATTCAAATCCTAGCCATTGAAATATCCATGACAAGGCCCAATCCCAAGAGGGTTTTGACCAAGCCTAATTCTAGGTCAACCCAAGGTCTACAACATAAATATATATAATATCTCTTTTCTTTTACTTTTCTTTTCCTTCTAAACCTAACCTAGCTACAACCGAACCCCTTCCCCTTACTATTCATCACCACCTTCATCATCTGTTTACCATCACGCCGTCGACTTTAACCTCGCTGGAACGAACCCTGCCTTTACCCCTTCTCCCGCCAACCGGAGAACTCGTCGGAGGCGCTCGACTGAACCCGTTCGCCCTCCTCGACCAACTGACATCACCGTTCATATCTCCCCACGAACCCGCTGAAGTCGACGAACCTGCAGAACCGAAGAACCGCCCGACTTTGATATCAAACCCGCTGCACAGCGCCTGAACGTCGGAGGACTCGCCAACCCGCCTGTGCTCAATCGGAGACCGCTGAACCCGACTGTGCTCGACCGGAGGCCTGACCCGCTCGACTGAACAGTTTCGACTCCGCGACGACCTCGACGCAAGACTCGTCCCACGTACACAGGTTCGAGTCCCCTCTCACGTGCATGTACACGTATACGCTTACGAGTAGTTCTTCACTGTACTGCATACGTATTTAGCTGTATTGTGTATTTAGTATATGAATATAGTTATTATGTGTATATTGATATATATATATATATGTACATAGATATATCTATAAAGTATAGTCACCTAATTGGTAAGTATTTATGTTTGATACATCTATTAGTATATGTTTAAATGTATTTTGGTGTATACACACACACACACACACACACACACACACATATATATATATATATATATATATATATATATATATATATATATATATATAGTATAATTCTCAATTAATATATATGTGTACATAATAAATTCTATTAAGCAGGCATATACATATATCTATTATAATTGTAATTAATTAGTATTAATGTATATGATAGATAATAATAATGTATTATATGTCTATGTACTAGATGACCCAAGTGTAACCACGGATACCCCGTAGCTACCTTGACCTGTGACCATAACATGTTAGCAGACTGCCATGTGTACACCGACGTACTGGCAAGACCCGTATCATTGACTGTCTGTTATGCACAACAACTACAGACGTGACACCCTAACATAGTCGCTGAGATCATTGTGTTTTGATTGTGTGTGTTAGTGTAATGTCTGATGCAATATTGTATTATATGATATGTCTATAGGACTATTGGATCATTCAGACGATACCTTAGAACCAAGACATTGGTATTGCCAGCAAAGGACCACAGGCGAATACATTCTCTGATAGTTTCTATTATGTTGATTATCTCTATAATTCTAGTTGTATAGCGTACATGACTCTGACACTGTTGTTTACACGAGTTGGCATCATCGAGACATGTCACGAGGAGTCGTGATTTGGAATCCATCGTGCTAGCTGGGGAAAACAGGGAAATATTAGTTCCTCCTACATCTCCTGTTTATGTGGGAGTATCTGCAGCTAACGGAATTCCTACCCCAACAGTTCAGAGGATTGCCCTAGCTATGACGGACAACCCTCCACCACCACCGACACCGATTCCCGGAGGAGTGCCCACTAACGGGACACAGATGTTCGCACTGATCCAGGGCATGCTAGAAACCCAGAGAGTGACAACAGAAGCTCAGTGTGTTCAAGCTGAGGCTCAGAGAGTGCAAGCAGAAGCACACCAGGCGCAGATATAGCTGATGAGAGAGAGCATGGAGAACGCTCATCAGGTGGCTCTCCAGGCTATGGAGAGAGTAGCACGACAACCGCAGCATCATGGCCAGCAACAACAGAGGCCAGGTACCATAGTGGACTTTAAAAGGATGATGCCTCAAGAGTTCAAAGGCACAGAAGGAATACTTTATGCTGACGATTGGTTAGAGGACATAGAGAGGAACTTGCGCTTAGCACAGATTCCATAGATTCTTCAGATCGAGGCCGCTGGCAGTCAGATATTTGATATCGTGCTGACATGGTATCGTACAGAGCCGAGACTCGATTTTGAAGGACTTACTTGGGAGGACTTCAAGGAGCTCTTCAAAGAAAAATTCTTTCCTGACATAGCTTTGGGAGCATTGGAAAGTCAGTTCCATGACTTAGTCCAAGGAGGCATGTCAGTCAACGAATACGTCGCAGAGTTTTGCCGATTTAGTCGATTCGTGCCATCGATGATTCGAGACCTTGGAGACAGAGCACGAAAATTCAGGAAGAGATTGAATAGGGAGATCAAGTCTCGTACTTCGGGATGACGTACTTCTATATTTAAGGGTATTCTGATGGATGCCCAGATTGCCGAAGATGACTTGGACCTTAGGCCCAAGAGAGGATGTGATACTTTTGGAGCAACAGGTAGTAACACAGGACCGGCCAAGCGTCCACACTTTCAACAACAATAACAATAGAGGCCGTACCAACAGCGGCACCAGCAACAGGCACCAGTTCAAGGACATTTCCAGCAGCAGCAACTACAGAGACAGAATCAGCCCGTTGTCCAGTGCGCGTATTGTGGAAAGATGGGACATATTAGAGACATCTGCCAGAAGAGATTGGGAACATGATTGTCATGTGGATTGTCAGCACATCAGCTGAGAGACTGCCCAGCTGTTCAGACTCGCCAGGGAGGAGCAGCAGCTCAGAGAGGACCAGCCAGAGCACCTACTGTACCAGGAGGCCAGCAGAGAGGACCTCCACTTCCACCACAGCAGCAGAGGTTTGCTCAGCACCAGCAGCAGCAGAGAGGAGCACCACAGGGACGAGCTTACGCCATGACTACTGAGGAGGCCGAGCCAGCTGGAGACGTGATTTCAGGTTCAGTTTTACTCGATTCTATTTCAGCATTTGCATTATTTGATTCTGGCACTTCCCATAGTTTTGTATCTGTATCTTATGCCCTTAAGCATCATTTAGAAATGGAATCATTAGATAGGACTTGCAAGATCACGACAGGAGGAGGCATTATCCTAGTCCGTGATTGTTGCAAGGATCGAAGAGTGTCATTGGAAGGCCGAGAGTTGAGCGTGAGTTTACTCGTCATGTCATTTCTGGGATATGATATTGTACTCGGAATGGACTGGCTGAGTAGACACCATGCTTCTATAGATTATCACGGAGGTAGAGTAGTATTTCGACCACCAAGAGAGCCAGAGTTCGAGATAGCCAGAGGAGCAGCAGAGCGAAGCAGAGGCACTTTTTGCGGAGCCAGGAAAGAAGAAGAGGAGTTACCACATCCACTAATAGCGGGGTTCCTGGATGTATTTCCAGAGGAGTTTCCAGGTTTGCCGCCAGACAGAGATATTGAATTCTCTATAGACTTGATACCAAGAGCGGAGCCTATTTCGCAACATGTCTATGGAGTGAACAACAACGAGTTGGTAGAACTGAAGAAGCAAGTTGAGGAGATGCAGGACAAAGGTTTCATTAGATCTAGTTCATCGCCATGGGGAGCCCCGGTATTATTCGTACCAAAGAAGGATGACACGGTACACATGTGTATCGATTATAGAGCTCTGAACAACCTCACTATCAAGAAAAAATACCCGCTGCCGAGGATAGATGATCTTTTCGATCAGTTGAGCGGAGCAAAGGTATTTTCAAAGATAGACTTGAGGTCAGGCTATCACCAGGTAAAGGTGAAGAAAGAAGACATACCGAAGACCGCCTTTCGGACCAGATATGGCCAGTTTGAATTCACAGTAATTCCGTTTGGTTTAACCAATGCACCAACAGTATTCATGAACTTGATGAACAAGGTGTAAAACCCTATATTTTTAAAATATTTTATTTATTTAATTATGTAGTTATTTAATTCATTTATATTATTTTATAGTTATTTAGATAAAATATGCGTAGTGATTTAAATACCTAGATAATTAATCATTTAGAATTGTTGTACAAAAACCTATTATTTTATTTTGGAATAATTTTAGAGGGGTGATAGTATTTTGTAGAATTTAATTGGGTGCTAATGTATTTTTTTTATATACCTTAAAATATATGTAAATAATATACAGTCATAATAATATTAAAAATAGCATATAATAATAATAATAATAATAATAATAATAATAATTTTATTATTATTATTATTAGTAATAATAGAAATGAGAAATAAAAGAAAAGAAAGGAAAAGAAAAGAAATAGAATTAGTTAATAGAAAAGAAAAGAACTAGAAAAGAAAAAGAAAGAAAAAGAATTAGAATTAGAATAAAGAAAAAAGAAAAAAAGGAAATGAATTAAATGAACCCAAAACCCTAACCCATACCAACCCGCTTCACCCACAACCCGCAAAGAATTTACTCAGCAGCAGCGGCTGCAAGGCCTTAACCCCGCGTATTCCTCCGCCGAACCTATTCTCCATCCTCTCTATATATAATTGCTAAACTATAAACCCTAATCCTAAATCTCTACACGCGACACCTGAGCGCCGCGCCGCCGACCCAGAGCCACCGCTACCGGAGTCCAGTGCCGCCCGCCGCCGGCCGCACACCCGCTAAATACCGCGCACGCGACAGAGAATACACAGCGATGAACCTCCCTTTCCGTGTTGATTCCTGCACCATCGCTGACCAAACTCGACCCCGTCTTCACCGGTATGA
The DNA here is from genome assembly GCA_036927795.1 of Iris macrosiphon. NCBI lineage: Eukaryota > Viridiplantae > Streptophyta > Magnoliopsida > Asparagales > Iridaceae > Iris > Iris macrosiphon. Next base: position 229,468,965 of record JAYESA010000004.1, on the reverse strand, counting down.
TCTCCACCTATCCCTCTCTAAATCCCGTAGATTAGTTTCCATCGTGCAGCGCGCAAACCTAGGTAAAATTTGATGCCAAGTCGAGGAAAAATGACCACTTTTAAATTCAAAAATTCTGTTGCGATGACCTATGTTCACGGGCTCGTATCTCCCACCACAGGAATCTAAACCCAGAAATTATTTTGCTATGGAAAGACTACCTGACCGAGATCATTCTCTGCCAATTATATTATTTTATTTATTATTGTATGAATAATTAAACTAAGGTGAAAATAATAAAAAACCCGTTTTTCCAACTTCTAAAATTTGTGATACGGAGCGCGCCCCACCAAACGGGACCGCCCCGTCGTGTACTAAGTGCACCAAAAGGTGCGCACAATATACCCAGACGTGTGGGCTTTTGCGAAAACTGATTCGGACGCGTGTGCACGTTAGAATCAACCCGTATCCGCGACAAGTCTCTGTATCGCAACTTTTGCAAAAACCCTGCGTATTTAGTGCACGCTCGTCAGAATACGATGAAACTTGCGCCACTAGACTCATGGTATTGCGCCGGTCCTGTGACCCAATTTTAACGCAATTCTGAGATAGTTGACCAAGCCGCCTATTTGTGGGCCCTACGATTGACTTTTCGGACGAATTTGTGTTCGGCTCACCGGAATCCAAAACTGGACATACCGTTGAGTTCGTATTGATGTTTAGAATTGGTTTGACCTATAAATTTGTCCGATTTAGAGACCTTTACCCCTGGCACACTTTTCGGTGAAAAGTGGGCCACAAGTGGACCCCGCTTTGACTCAAAATTACCGTTTTGCCCCTGTATTTAAATTGCACGAAAGGGTAGTATTTTCTAGCTATCTCACTTATTTTGGAAATATTGATAATATTTATTTTAACATTCGGAGACGTTCATTCGGAGGCCGTAGTTCTGACTCTTGGTGTTTGACATCTGGACGTTATACTTTGCAGCTTTCTTGCCAGGCAAGATACCTTGCCAAATTGCTTACAGTACTTTGCATATTTATTATATTTCTGTATATTTATTATATTTTTGTATATTCATTGCATGTGTAGTTTCTTTCAGTCATTACTTTATATTAGATATGTTGACACACACATGACACTTAGTATCATGAGAGGACAATCAGTAGGCGTATGGGCTATAACCACTCTGGTGAACCGTAGTAACTAGCACGCACTATGGTAGTCGTGTCCGATGGTCGCTACCCCCGCGGTATGTCGATTGATGGAGTCACGAGGGTCGCTACCCCCGCGGTAAGTCGGCTGATGATGTTCTAGACGTATGTGTGAGTTATGAGGCTTAGATCGAGTAGCCTACCCTTGCCCATACATCAAAAAGTTGTCCTCATTTGTATTTATATAGATTGTCTTGTACAGCATACTTATATATTTTCAAACATTATGCATGTTTACTGTATTCAATTGGCTTGCTTCTATGTATCTTGTTATGTCCCTCTGAGGACCCGGTCCCTTGCCAGGTATAGACGACCAGGAGTATCCACAGGAGTATGGGCCTGGACCTGACGCGTTACTTTCTGCCGAAGAGGTCTTACCTTCTGAGAATCTTTGATTATATCTAGCGATGGATCTTCTTAGCTGATACACTTCTGCCATCACCTTATTTTATATTGGAGATTTTATGCTCCTCTCTTATTTTAGTTTTGGATATAGTCTTTGGTAGTGGATTTGTCTCCACCCTACTATTATTTTGGATATTTCAGACTCATTATTCTAGTTTAGTATTTCTTTTCTATGACTTGTTGTGTGGATGAGATTAGTATATCTGTGAGTTGTGAAACTATATATACCACATGTGAGTTTATATTCATATTACAGTGTACATGTGTATTATGGTATCCATATATTGGAGTTGCCATATACATACGGCTGACATGCTTACGTGTTCCTAGTCCTACGTATTTTGGGACTGGAACGTGACATATTTTTGTGGTGGCCCATGCAGGTCGAGGGAATATTGTCTCGGTTATGTTACTGTACCGAGCAAGCCTGCGCCAAGGATTAGAATATTAGGTCTCATCTACACTTGAATATAACTTATCTTCCTTCCAACATGTCCTACTTAAGTGCTTGCATCCTGCTTGATTCATGTACTCTTCCTAATCCTCCATCCATCTCTTGCAGAGAGATGGATTTACAAAACGGATAAGACGTTACCAGGGACAACATGTCTCCAGGGGACGACGACCAATCACCAGGAGGGACCTCAACGACTCCTCTTCTTCCAGGACCGGATGGACTGACTAGCAATTCAATTCCATCAACTTCTTCCATGATACCTAATGGGACTGTTCCAACTCCACTAGCACTGCAGGATATCCAGACACAACTATTCTAATTCTTCCAGATGATAATGCAGGAACAGAGTCAGCAGACAGCCGCACAGGCTGTAGAGCAGAGGCAGCAAGTGGCAGAGCAAAGGCTAGAATTTCTGGCAGCACTTAAGAGAATGGCCGCACTAGTCCCTGTACCAGCCCAGACACTTGTAATGCCCCACAACCGCTTGGTGCGTTACGCTGAGTCAGATGGAATAAATCAAATGCTGGTTACATTTGAAATGTTGGATTTTTGGGAAGAAGGATTAATCGAGTTGGTTTCAATGTGCAGATGGCTAGCGGGTTCGATGGAAATCAGATGTTCATTCAGAACAATACTGAAGAGCTGGATGGAAGCGATAATGCCGTCTTCCTTAGTCCGATCGGTCGGATGATTTGGAGAGCACGGCCTGCTCGCACGGTCATACCAATTGAGTAGATCGCGCTTGCATCAGACCACGGGTTCAAGGAATTGGCCGTATCGGCAGGACATAATGCCTAACGGGATCAAACATTATGAGTGGGCTCTTTTCCTTCTCCTCTACTCCTTTATGCCTAATAATATGGAAAATACGTAAGGCTTGAACACTTGGACTGAAACATCGAGAATCCCTACACTGAGGCGTGCATGGAGTGTACGTCGGTGGCTTGGTAGGATTGTGGCTTGAAATGGTTTACGCGTTGGATAGTTGGATGCGATAGTTGGATTATACATTTGAGACAGTCAGTTGGATACATTGGGATTATGCTTGGACGGTTGGAATTATACAAGTTGGAATAATACATTGAGGCAAATGGGAATATCGAGAATTCGGGCGAGCGAACGTACATCCGTGCACGAGTATCACTTGGTCGCTTTGTCTTACAAAGCGAGCAGTTGTGGTTCGAAACCGAACAACTGCATCAGCGAGGGTATTGTGCCGCTTGATGGGGCATTGTGCCATTAAAATGGCATTGGGCCATGGGATTTGCTTTGAGCATGGGTGTTGCACCAATTCAGAATACATTGCTGTAAAGCGGCAATGTGAAATATGGGCATAACTTGGGCACAACTTGAGAGATTGTGCCTATGGGTATTTTGGTGCCTTGGGCTATATGTTGAGGTCAAGATTTGGAATCCTTGGTTGGATATGGTGGAAGAATGGTTATGGATGTTTTGGCTGGATATCGGTTGAACGAGTCTAGGATCGCTTGGTGGGGCGAGAATGTTCGATCCTCTCGTCATACCTACTTGTGTTTGCATGTCACGGACAACTTGTGCACAAGTTTTGGCATTTCCTCGAAACGGTATTGATTCAGGGCACTGGAGCCGTTTCGATCCGGAGGGAAATATTTGATTCGTGCTAGTCACGATGCATTACGGGACCTCCAGCGGGGCTTGCATCCCGGGCTGATAGGGCGCGCCGTAATGCTTGAGATATGTCCTGTATGGCTTAGCCAGTGACTTCATATAGCTTAAGAGTTGGCTTGCTTTTCTTTTATTGGTTTGGCTTTCGTATAGGTGCGGCCACCTTGCCTCGGCAAGAGTATGCACTCGAGTTTGGGATATAACTTTGGTTGAGGATGGATATTGAGGCGAGACTGATGGTTCGATATGTTATCGTACGAGCGATGGCATTGAGTAGGACGGGTTGCGTGTTAGTATCCTTCGGGTTGGATATATATAAATGCTTGTTGTTTGGTTTGAGTTGAGTGCTTGCATGCGTAAACTGCTTTACAACTTTCCTTAATATGTCATTCATATGCCATGAAACGAATCTAGGATTCAACTAGAAAGATCACCATATAACTGTTTGCATTCACTATTTTACTTAGTGTCGGCTTAGGCGAGTGGGTTACCCGCTCACCAGTACGGCTGTGTACTGACCCACGTTTGTGGGTAATATTTCAGGTACGCAGGCGTAGTGGTGCTGCTTGGATATATGGGACAAGATGTATGAACTGTAAGTACCTTTGTGGGCTAGAGAAAAGAGCAAGAGTTATTTCATCGTCTTCGTGGCATCGCCTTTGTGGCATTGCCTCGGGGCTTTTCATTTGGACCCTATCGTGAGCTTCGCTGCATATACTCTGATGTGTGCTTGGTACACAAAATGGCTTTCGCTGTAACTTGGTTGTTTCGATGATAACTTTGGTGTTTAACAACATCGCCTTGTACGAGCGCAACTTCAGGCTCGTACGGCATCACATCCCGATGGAAACGATTGTCCTGCGGGAGAGCTGCAACGTGGTGATTCACGTTCAGTAGGGACTATTGAGCTTGCGGGAGATTAGGGCATGACAACACTAGTTTCAGTACCACAAGCTCGGGTTGGTTCAGTCAAGGACTTTATACAGATGGGCCCCAAGCCGTATAAGGGCAATGAGAGTCTAGAGGAGACCACGAACTGGATTACCAACACCAAGAAGTTGTTAGAAGCATCACAACTACCTATCGATCTATGGATGATAGGCGTAAGGACTCAGCTAGAGGGTAACGCGCATCACTGGTGGGAATCAATGGAGCGCCAGTTGGGTACGCGTCAGACTTGGGAACAATTCTTGGAGTGCTTTAAGAGGAAGTACTTCTCGGACACTCTATCTAAACAAGGAAACAAGATAGTTGACGAGTATGACGCAGAGTTTAGCCGCCTCAGTAAGAATGGCGCCGTCCTAATACCTAATGACTTGGAGAAGGCTAAGAGGTTTCACCGTGGGCTGACTAAGGAGCTCCATCACTACACTAGCTCACAGTCCCAGATCTCTTATGCCGAGTTATTGACAGAGGCCAGGATTCAGGAGGTCATCAGCAAGGGAAACGAAAATCAACAGAGAAGTCAGCAAGGACCAGTAAGGACACAGCCAGGAGGACCCATTAGACACCCTTTGACACGCCAACAACTATATAGTGCCGTACCATATATAACCAAGGAGCTCCGTACTTGTCACTATTGTGGTATGATAGGTCATATTCTAAGAGACTGTCATCGTCGATTGGGGCTGTGCATGGTATGTGGATCAAGTCACCATCAAGCCCAAGAATGTCCTCAGCAGAACCAGAGGCCTATGGCATTAAAATCAGGAAAACCGCATGCACCCTCAAGTATAGGACACCAAAGGGACCCACCACTGCTTCTACAGTCTGCATAAATGGAGGAGGTTAGACCCCAACTAAACAACCAAGGACAAGGCCAAGCACTTATTATGACAAATATGGGAGAGCAGACACAGGTAGCCGTAGATACAGGTACGACCTTTTAGTTATAATTGCCCTTGCATACTTATAACCCTATTATGACACAAGATCTTAGATGTACAAATAGATGTAGAATTATATATATGGTAGTTTAGCAAATATGAGGATATATGTATATTCTACCCAGATGGCATACACGCGATGCTAATGGATGACATGAGTAGCAGGAGTCATGGGCTACCCCCAGTTCGGTAGCTGAGATCAGGAGCTTTCTCGGACTATCAGGATACTACAGAAGATTTGTACAAGACTTCTCCAAGATTGCAGAGCCAATGACTAGGTTGACCAAGAAAGATGTAGAATTTATTTGGACAGAGGAATGTCAAGTCGCATTTGATGAGCTGAAGAAGAGATTGTCTACAGCACCAGTTTTGATGTTGCCATCAGGGACAGGTGGATTCACTATCTACAGTGATGCTTCAGGAAAAGGTTTAGGATGCGTTCTTCAGCAATACGGGAAAGTAATTGCCTATGCTTCAAGATAATTATGCCCTCATGAAAAGAACTACCCCACTCACGATTTGGAGTTAGCAGCAGTTATCTTCGCCCTAAAGCTGTGGAAACACTATCTGTACGGAGAGCGTGTGGAGATCTTCACTAACCACAAGAGCTTGAAGTACGTGTTTACACAGAAGGAGCTGAACATGAGGCAGAGAAGGTGGTTAGAGTTGATGAAAGACTTTAATATATCATTGCTGTACCACCCAGGAAAGGCCAACGTAGTCGCTGATGCCTTAAGCAGGTATCCGATGGCTATGTGCTTGACTTCAGATAGACATTTATTAGCTGATCTTGAGAGTTTGGGAATTGAAGTACTAGTTCCAGGAGTTGAGATTCAGATATGGGGATTGCAGATACAATCAGAGCTGATGGATAGAATTAGAGATGCGCAGTATGATGATGAGACTCTAAGGAATATCAGGACACAAGTTCGGACAGGATTGATAGACGACTTTACTATTGCGGATGATGGATCCTTACGGCATGGCACGAGGATGTGTGTGCCAAGTGGAGAGCTGCACGAAGAGGTTTTGCAGGAGGCACATTGCTCTCAGTACTCGATGCATCCCAGAGCCAACAAGATGTATCGAGATTTGAGGAAGCATGTATGGTGGTATGGTATGATGCGCGAGGTAGCACGCTTTGTATCCCGATGTTTAGTGTGCCAGCAGGTAAAAGCAGATCGACAGAGGCCAGGAGGATTGCTTTAACCTTTACCCATTCTAGAATGGAAGTGGGAGCACGTGACTATGGACTTCATTTCAGGACTTCCACGTTCTCCAGGAGGAAAGGACGCGATTTGGGTCATCGTAGATAGGTTGACCAAATCAGCCCACTTCTTACCTTTCAAAGTGGGTACATCGACAGAGAAGCTAGCAGAGATGTACGTACAGCAGATTGTCAGATTACATGGAGTTCCTGTTAGTATTGTCTCAAATCGGGATAGTCGTTTCACTTTCCATTTCTGGAGGAGTCTGTAAAACCCATAATTCTAAAAACCGTATTTTTCTATTATTAATTCTTTAATTATGAGCTAAATAGAGGAAATAGATTTTATTTAATTTTTATTAAAGATGTCGGTGCATTTAGGAGATTTAAGGAGCCATTATAAATTTTTCCTAATTTATTCCATATAGGAGACCCTTTGGACAGTTGCTAGCTTAATGGTATGCACCAATATAATTTTGTAGAATTTTCTGTGAATAGATATATGGATATATATATATAATTCCTATTGGATCTCTACCCAAAACTGTTAACCCCTTAGCCTCTACCCTACCCGCTTAAACCCACTACCCGTGTAGCCCCTACCCGGATCCGTTAGGGAAGAAAATATCAACAGCAGCAGTAGCAAAAACCAACTTTGCTTCCTTCTCTGCGCGTGTGAAAGAAAATATCAGCAGCAATACCACCGCCTCATTCCACCGCTTCTTATCCCTATTATTACTAAACTCTACTCAACCGAAACCAAAACCAATGAAAGAAAGAAACAACAGCGACAGTAGTTCTTAACCACTAAGTTTTCCCACCGCCTCTTTATCCCTATATATATTACAACTCTCCTAAACTCTAATCCCACTTCTTCCACAAAATATAAACACATATATTGGACGCTTACACTCTACAGAACTTTTTCTCGGCAAGTATACCTTACCATTGTACTGTTATTCTTATTCTATATCTTGCATGCATCTGTGCGCGACGGTGTCGTCGCGATATATTTTTATTTATGTATTTGCATTGACCTTGTTTATGAGACTACCCTGTTATCATTTAGCATCAGTAGGTTCATTGGCCGTGACACAGTTGTTATACGAGTTGTGAGTCTCATATAGATCACGGACTGCGTGACAGGTCTGGCCTCCTGTACGTATTGGCCGTGCGTTAGGGATGACTGCTGATAGAAATTTTGTATGCTAGTAGACCTGGCAGTTATTTAGAGGTTTTATTGTGTCATGGATATGGCATACTTAGAGCATGGGGTGGGAAGAACAACAAGTAAGACGTTTGGGCTCCTTTATACTTTTTTCTTCTGTAACCCGGAAGCTCTACTGGAGATATGGGCGGTGATGACCGCTATATATTGTAGGCGGCCTCTGCCGTTCAAAAGACGGTATGCTGATAGGCCCCTGATTCTCCGTGAGAATCATGCCAATCCCATTTATGGCCAGATAGCCCACATGTTGGAAAGTTGTTCTCAAACTGTATTCACTTAGACGGTTAGGCGACCCATTGGATGTTTATTTTTCAGTACTTATTGGCATGTTATTATGTATCTTATTACGTCCCTCTGAGGACCTGGTCCCTTTCCAGATATGGACGAGCAGGAGTATCCACAGGAGTATGGACCTGGACCTGACTCTACTTACCTGACTGAGGAGGTCTTACCTGTAGCATCCCGTTCTTCCGGTGCGGAGAGTGCGGCTAAGAAACACAAGACGGTATCGTTCGATCGGGATAGATTGAATTAAGAACTCGTCCTCGTTATGGATTTATTTCTTCGGAATTGATTCCCATATTCAGTGGACCGTGCCCCCGGGATTGACTTAGCGGCAGAGTCAGGAGGGACCTCTCCGTTGCTATCTTTATTGCCTCGGTTTTCGATGTTGCTTGTTGCTTTCGTGCTTTGAGTTGGTTTTGGGATTTGCTTGTTTTTCTTGAACGGTTTCGATATTTTTCATTGTTTTCATTTAGTGAACTGCACTTCAATTCCGAGATTAGAAAAGTGGAAGAGGTATTGATCAAGCTGTTCATGATGCAGGTGAACGAGCAGTAGGCGGCTTGCGAGCGGAGTCGTGAAGCGCCTCTTTCCTTCCAGCTAAGTGAGTGGCTACCAACCCGATTAGCTAGCCCTGCTTCCAAGCTTCACACCCTAAAATCTTGCATTCTTCTTTGCCCCGATCAAACGATACCAAGTAATAATAAAAAAAACCAAGATAAAAGAGAATAGACTTGGTTCATTATGCTTGTTAATAACTTCATGAACGGATACTGAACTGCATGCTTGTTCGCTTGGGAATGAATCATGAATTGTTGCTTGTCTTATACAATTGCTTGTCTTGTACTTTTGTTGCCTCAATTGCAATAAATTATTACTTGTATATTGTTCGATCACGGACAACTTATATACAGGGTCACGGTCTCGCGGACGATGCTGGGGCACTGGCATCGATCTGGTCCGGGCAAGACCTATTGTTCTAGTCTCTTGTTCGGCGAAATAGCTTGACACCTCTTGTACTTTTGTTGCAAACCATTCTCGTCAAGACTACCATCCAAAATGGCAACCAAGCCAGTGATCATCTTGTATATTTAAACCTGTTGCAACTAACTTGTGTCTTCGTGGCAGGGAAGGCATGGTAAGTATTGTGCAGGTAATTCAGACGGTCAGGTAAAATCTACCGAACGGTGGCACGTTCATTTCAGTAAATTCTATATGCTGCTTACTTGTAAATGAACTAAGGCAAGATAGAAATCCACTAAATTGCATGCTTCATATAAATAACATGTTGATTGGTATACTTCAGTTAGCTCGCCTTCACCAGTATGTTTCGACATGCTGACCCTCGTTGAAACAGGTTCTCCGCACCAAGGCGAACCGAGCGAGGAGCCGAAGTCGTCTTCCCGATCCAGTCCAGCTGTTGGCGCATCCTGACCGCGCCGCATTTTGAAGTACTTGAAGAAGGAGCTTGCTCTCTTCATACACAATGCAGCTCCGTGGCAAAGCTGTCCTCCAGCCCGGAGGTCTTTATCATTTTGAAGTTATAAAGGGATGTAATATACAGGACTGCTATCTCATTTTGAGTCAACACTTTTGTAAGCCGTTCGGCATATTAGCTAACTCGTTCAAGAGTTTGAAATAGATGTTCATTATCAATAAAGAGAACTTTTTCATGTTTCAAATCTGTGTTTCAATTTATCTGCGTACTCTGAATATGTGCTTGCAATGCAAATCATTAAAAGTCTTATGCGGGCGCAATCCCAGGCCCGCACGGCGTTCACGATTCGGGGGATGCCTCAACGATTCTACGGAATCGGGTCGTGACATTTCCCTCAGAGTAGCTGTGATTTGTTGCCACTGTTTAAAGATTTTGTCGCTACTTCAGTATAGTCGTTTTGTAGTAGATTTGTTTCCACCTGACTATCAGACCTGATACTCATCTTGGATATCCAGTTATTATTCAGCTCTTTATTTCTCCTTATTATTTGTGCTGTGGATGAGATATAGATTCTGTGTGACTTGTTGTGACAGTATATTACCACTGGTGGATTGAATATTCATAAACAGCGTACATGTGTATACGGTTTCCATATAGTGGAGTTCGTATACATATGGCTGGGCATGTTACGTATTCCTAGTCCTACGTATTTTTGGGACTGGGGTGTGACATATTTTTGGTGGTGGCCCATGCAGGTCAAGAATATATTATCTCGGTTACGTAACTGTACCGAACAAGCCTGCGTATAGGAATAGAGTATAAGGATCTCATCCACGCTTGACTAAAACCTTATTCTTCCTTTCAACCATCCTATGTTTGGATAAACCAAGTTTTACGCCAAAATCCTTTACCATGTAACCAGACCCTTTACCCTTATTGGCATAAAAGCCAAATAACTGTTGTTGGCGTAAAAGTCAATTGATTGCCTAGTTGGAGTAAAAGGCCAAACTATGAAGAAGATTGCCTACTCTATGCTGCGGTTATGACAACTGCCACCCATGTTCCCTTAGACTTCTAAATCTGCGTATGACACGTCATGCAAGCCACGTAGGCAACTACCCCAGCGTAAACTTGATGATTCATGAATAATAGATAACTAACGTAAAGTAGACCGATTAGGCGTAAAATGTAAGGATGGTGATGTAAGCGTATGTAACCCCTGTATCCTGAAATTCTTGCTTAAATATTATTATTATGTTAATTTGGGACTATTGGAATTTTTTCACAATTTTTAGTTAATTAAAAACTAGTAACCCTAATTTCCTAGGATTTTCAAGAATTTATTTTAGGGTCAAACATAATTAAAAATATTCCTAAATTTTAGCTTTTAAATAATAAAATATATTTTCTAGAATTTTTGAAAATTTTCTGAGTATTTTTAGTATTTATTGGGAGCTATTTAGGCTAATAACTAATTTTTAGGACTTGTAGAATTTATTGTGCAATCCCAGGAATATTGAATGGACCCACGTTATTTTTTAGGGTTTATAATATTATTATATATTTTCTGGAATTATTACAGAATTTTTGAAATAATTTTAGTAATTATTTTTAGTTATATGGGTAAAACTAATGTTTAGAGCTTATCCTAATTATAGTAGAAAACCTATGAATATAAAATTATCCCAAGTATTTTTCTAGAGTTTTTTGGTTCAAAATATATATTTTTTAATTTTTTCAGATTTTTATGGTTAGTTTTATTATTTATTTTGAGTTATTTAGATTTAAAATGACTTAAATAATATTTTGATAAAGGCAAATCAAAAACAAATAATATAACCAAAACCATCCAATCAAATCATGACACGTGTCACCCTATCAATTTTCATTCAGCCGCTCAACATCTCTCTCTCTCTATATATATATATATATTATAATAACCCTAATTATCCTATTATTTTAGAGAGAGAGATTTTGGAGAATTATCATCTAGGGTTCCTTCATCTTCCAGAAGCCATTGCACATAGCTCTAGACTCCAAACGAGGCCTAATTTTTTGTGTTAGAATGATATTGAGGTTAGATTTCTGATTATATAAATTTTTTCATGAAATTATGAGTATTAAATTCTGGAAAATTCGTAGAGCACAGTATGTCCGAAAATAGATGTGTTTTGATATTTTCACGATTTCGGGAGAACCAGGAATCAGAATCATGAACCGTTTGAAGTTTCGGAAAGCTAATGTAGATATAATTGATATATGTTTTAGTCAGAATTTATTTCAAAATATTTATATACTTCTAATTCTGTAGAACTTCTAGGTTAGAATTTAACCATCGATGCACAATACGAAATTTGTATGTGCCTTAATTTCCAAACGAATTTGAATTCGGACGAGCCATAAATTTTAGCATGTTTTTGACGTTGAAATCTACAGGAAATCATGCATGAAATTCGAGTTTGTGTAGGTTGACTTTTTGGTCAACAGATCGCCTCGATTTGCGTGCCATGAGTCTCGAGTCGATAAAATTCAGTTCATTTGGACAAAATTTAGGAATTAACCTAAAAATTAGAATAATAAGATTAAAATAGAATTTTAGAGTAATTATTCTAGAAATAAATAAATTAAAATAAATTATCTTTTGACGTAATAAATTTGTAATACATAGGCTATTTGGACTGTGACTTGGACTCTGATTCATACCAGCTAAGGACCCCAGGCGAGTACATTCTCTGAGAGTTTTTATTATATTGATTATCTCTATAACTCTTGTTGTATAGCGTACATGACTCTGACACTATTGTTTATATGAGTTGGCATCATTGAGACCTGTCACGAGAAATCGTGATTGGAATCCATCGTGCTAGCTGGGGATAAATAGGGAAATATTAGTAGCTTATGTGATCATACCCAACTTTACATGCATCATAGCTCACCCATACCTCACGTCGGTGCAGCCTTACCCTTACATGCCTCATCGCTGTTACATATGGTTAGCCTAAACTGTTAGGGATGATCGCTAATCAATGTAATGAGTCATATAGTCCCAAGCCGATCACATGATATGCTAATATTTCATACACTTGGTTAGATATTCTTGACATGCATCTCTAGTGTATTGATCTAACATCTCTACATGTTCTAGTTATTGTTCTTGTACGCACTTATATACCAGTTCATTGTTCTTGCGTGTACTTATATTTCTATTTCATTGCTAGATGTATATTGATGATGATGTTCCAGTAATTTTTTATTCCAGCATTCCCTTATTCCAGTATTTCTTATTGCCAGTTATTCATATCTGTCTTGTATTTCTTTACACTGTGTTATAGTTTTTGTCAATATGCATGGAACTGCTGTTAGAGGTGTATTTCGTTCCAATCCTGACTGGATATTTTTTCCAGACTATGACCTAGAGGACTTGTTTTCCAGTATACTTGGAGATTGGATGTTATTGAGTGCAGGTATGATTATTTTGCCGTTTAGACTTGTCTTGTATTTCATTTGTTTGCTTCGATATCTCATCGTGCTCTAGTTTATGTGATTGAGTATTCCATATTATATTGTGATATCTGTGTCTCCTTATGAAGTTGGATATTCATGTGAGATTGATTAGATAATTACATGACCTAGACATCGTTCTACCGTCGATACTGCGGCGTAGGCTAGACGTACCCACGCTCTCGTGCCCCAAAATCTGGGTGCGGGTCGTGACACGTTTTTAGTGGTGGCCCATGCAGGTCAGACTTTACAAGTTGTGCGATATCGTGGTAGTGCGACGTCTTAGTTGTACAATTGCGTGGTTGCTATAGAATATAGGACATAGGATACTAGGATGAGAGAGGATACTCAATCACAAATTCTTGAGAGATTCCTGGGACGACCCCTTGAGAATCTTGTTATAATTTCTAATTTAAATATTTTTCCTTGTGTCTGTCCGCTCTTGCTTGTTGTTATTGAACTTGATTCTTGTTGATCAGTTATTAAATTAAAATCTTGGTATCATTGTTGAGTTTAATTCTTGTTGATCAGTTGTTAAATTTAACTCTTGATGTCGTTGTTGAGTTTGATTTTTTTTATCGAGATGAATTTTATGGGCTAAAATTTACGGTATCATCTGATGACATATATTAATGAGGATAGTGAGAAAGGTAAAACGTCTACTTTGGTTATGGAACCTAGAGTTTATCGCAGCCACATTAGCTGTCGTGATGAGAACGTAGGAACCTGACTTGGATGTACATACTTTAGTTATGAAATTTAGAATTTCTCGCAGCCATACCGATTGGCATGGCGAAGATTCTAGATGAAATGATTATAGAGTTGCATACCTTAGTTACGGAACCTGTCGTTTATCGCATCTATGCTTACTGGCGTGGCGAGGATTCAGAGTGTCATGATTTCTGACAGACGTGTATGGTTATCAGGTTGTATCTTAAAATGGTTCTTAAAGTATCATCTCAAGACTCATCTATTTCCGTTATTACATGACTTTGTCCCATCGCTTCTTTTCTTTACTAGCAGTAAAGATACCTTCAGTCCTTAACCCAGTTCTTTTGAGCCTTATTTCTTTAAGGATCCTTGTTAGTGTGATAATTAGTGACTTATAATTTTGTTTGTGTCTTGTATTAGTGTTGACTGAGTGTGACTTATGAGTTTGTAAGTATTTCTTAGTTGGACATGGGAGCATTAGACATTAATCTAGAGATACCCATAGCATAGTACCTTGTAGCAATATTTCTATGATAGGTGTTATTATAATTAGTATTGGTATTATAGAAAGAGGAGTAAGAGTATCAGTGAAGGTTCCAAGAGTAAGTATTAGAATCAGCATGCCAGTCCTGGATAGTCATTAAATTATATAATTGGATGATCTATGTAAATAATTAAGTATCAAGGAATTGTGTTAAAGATTAATGGAGCATGATGTTCAATTTGATGATTGATATTGGGTGTATCAAGAGTAAAGAAATGTATATGCATAAAGGATTTTAATCAGATGCCATGCATAGAGCAATATCAAGATTGGTAATAAAAGTTGTGAAATATATCATAGATTAGTTTAACAGGCTGTAAACAGTTTAAGAGATATGCTTGTACATCAATCGAGATATGGAACCATATGCATGCCCTTGAGATTGAAGTAAAGCATGGGTATTATAGAAAGTGCAAGTGATCGTGAGTTATAATAAGTTTAATGAGATAATCTAATAATGAAGTTAGTGTTACTATACAAAGAGAGTTAATGTTTCTATATCAAGGATTAGTCGAGAATGGTGCTAATAACAGTAAGTACTTCGTGTGATGATAATTAGATTGGTGTATCAATTAATATAGATAGAAAATTATTGAAAAAAAATACGTGTGATGATAACTTTGATTATTAGAAGTAATATTGCAAGTAATCCGGGCAGTGCAAATTTCAGTACACAGTTGAGGAGTGTAGACAATTGGTGTATTTGTATGTGTACCTTGAATGTTAGAGACTGTGAGTATTTATATGTATACTTGTGGATTTAAATTTATAATTTGAAGAGTGGGAATGAATTTCAATTTTTAAAGATTTTTTGAGGAGTTAAGATTTTATGTTATTAAAAGTTTGAGGATTCAAATTCAATTCAATAAACATAGTCAAAGCTATAAGGATTTTAGAAGTGATTAAAAATTTTATTTCAATATTGAGCATTTAACTTTTGAGGAAAACATATGCATTTTATTTTAAATTGTTCGAGAAGTTAAATTTTGATGATTTTATTTTGAGGATAAAATTTTATGATGGGTAAGAAATGTAAATTTGTATAAGAGTAGATGATGTGCATGTGTGAGGATCTGTTGGCTTGAGCATGCTTGAGATGGTACTGCAAACTGACTTGGGGGTCCATCTAGAGTTGTATTAGAAGGAGTAGTACTTAGTATGGTGTGTTGCAATTGGTGTGCACTTGAGTGATAAGAACGACTAGTATAAACAATTGCAGTAGGTAAGAGAGCTAGCAGTGAGTGTGCTTGTAGTAGAACACAGTAGTACCAAGGGATAGAGGTATCAAACTTTGGATGCATTATTAAACTATGGTTGTGTTAGAGATTCTTGGTATCATATCTAGGTATCAATAGACAGGTGTATGCAATGAGGATGTATTCATGGATGTTGTGGACTAATGATTAGTTGGTATGGATATCAATATATAGAGATAGGAATTAGTGAGTGAATATGCCAGAGTTAAGTGTATATTAGAGGATTAAGATGTCCAAGTAATGGGTTAGAAGGCTATGTTCTGTTCTTTCCTCATATTCCTATTCCATCTGTTTGTTTGCTTGATTGATTCCTTAGTACCATAGCTTGTATCAATAATTTTCTTGTTAGAATATAGTTAGTAGTACACCCTAGCAGAGACTGCAATACCATGACAAAGGAGACCATAACCATGTATGTTTTCTCTAGATTGCAGGTTGTGTGACTGTAGGTAGGATTCTCTTAGACTTGATTGTTGGAGGTTTGACCGTAGTGAAGAATTAATGAAGAGGTTATGATTTGACAAAGAGAGACAATGTGCCTTAAATTTCGAGGATAAATATTTATTTAAATAAAGAGAGTTGAGAATTTTATATGACAGAATTGACGATTCGTTAAATCATAAATTTTTAGGAAAGATTGAATGTCACTAACATTTGAGAAAATTAAGGAGATTATCATTATATCTATTGACTGCAGAATATAAATTTATATTTGAATGTATATGATATTTGAAGATTTCATAACTATTGTATTATTTGATTTTGTGTGGAAAAAGAAATCGAGGATTAAGATTACTAATGGGTTAGTGTTCGATTTTAAATTTTTGGGATGAGGATTTAAATTTTATAAACATACATCAATTGAATTTAAATTTGAGGAGTAAGATGATTAATGGATTAGTGTTGAATTCAAATTTTGGGATAAGATTTTTTTTTTAATTTTTTTATAAATATGCATTGACGGGATTTCAATTAAAGGATTGGATAGTAAATTTTGTATTTAGTGATTTACTCAAAATTTTAGGAGTAAGATGATTAATGGGTTAGTATTTGAATACAAACTTTTTGGACAAAATTTTTAAATTTTATAAATATACATTGAGTGGATTTAAAATTAGAGGATTGAATATTAAGTTTTGTATTTAGTGATTAGCATAAAAATTTTGAGGAGATTTTGATAAGAATGGAATTTGATTTTTAATTTTAAAGGTTTGCGGAAATATGATACTTCTAGAATTTTGAAAAGTTGTGAAAAAAATAATATGGATTAGTTCATGATTATATAATTTGATGAATTTAATTTTGATGGAAATAAATAAATAAATAAAATAATTGAAGATTTTAAATTTCGAGGACAATTTTTTTTTAAGGTGGGTAGACTTGTAACCTCCGTATCCTGAAATTCTTGCTTAAATATTATTATTAGGTTAATTTGGGACTATTGGAATTTTTTCACAATTTTTAGTTAATTAAAAACTAGTAACCCTAATTTCCTAGGATTTTCAAGAATTTATTTTAGGTCAAACATAATTAAAAATATTCCTAAATTTTATTTTAGGTTCTAAATAATAAAATATATTTTCTAGAATTTTTGAAAATTTTCTGAGTATTTTTAGTATTTATTGGGAGTTATTTAGGCTAATAACTAATTTTTAGGAATTGTAGAATTTATTGTGCAATCCCAGGAATATAGAATGGACCCACGTAATTTTCTAGGGTTTATAATATTATTATATATTTTCTGGAATTATTTCAAAATTTTGGAATAATTTTAGTATTTATTTTTAGTTATATGGGTAAAATTAATGTTTAGAGCTTCTCCTAATTATAGTAGAAAACCTATGAATATAAAATTGTCCCAAGTATTTTTTTAGGGTTTTTGGGTTCAAATTATATTTTTTGTAATTTTTTTCAGATTTTTATGATTAATTTTAATATTTATTTTGAGTTATTTAGATTTAAAATGACTTAAATAATGTTTTGATAAAGGCAAATCAAAAACAAATAATATAACCAAAATCATCCAATCAAATCATGACATGTGTCACCCTATCAATTTTTATTCAGCCGCTCAACATATATATATATATATATATATATATATATATATATATATATATATATATATATATATATATATATATTATAATAACCCTAATTATCCCATTATTTTAGAGAGAGAGATTTTGGAGAATTGCCATCTAGGGTTCCTTCATCTTCTAGAAGCCATTGCACATAGCTCCGGACTCCAAACGAGGCATAGTTTTTTGTGTTAGAACTATATTGAGGTTAGATTTCTGATTATATAAATTTTTTCATGAAATTATGAGTATTAAATTCTGGAAAATTCGTAGAGCACAGCATGTCCGAAAATAGACGTATTTTGATATTTTTGTAATTCCGGGAGAACCAGGAATCAGAATCATGAACCGTTTGAAGTTTCGGAAAGATAATGTCGAGATCATTGACATATGTTTTAACCAGAATTTACTTCAAAATATTTATATACTTCTAATTCTGTAGAACTTCTAGGTTAGAATTTAACCATCGGTGCATAATACAAAATTTGTATGTGCCTTAATTTCCAAATGAATTTGAATTCGGACGAGCCATAAATTCCAGCATATTTTTGAAGCTGAAATATACAAGAAATCATGCATGAAATTCGAGTTTGTGTCGGTTGACTTTTCGGTCAACAGATCGCCTCGATTTGCGTGTCATGAGTCTCAAGTCGATAAAATTCAGTTCCTTTGGACAAAATTTAGGAATTAACCTAAAAATTAGAATAATAAGATTAAAATAGAATTTTAGAGTAATTATTCCAGAATTAAATAAATTAAAATAAATTATCTTTTGATGTAATAAATTTGTAATACATAGGCTATTTGGACTGTGACTTGAACTCTGATTCATATCAGCTAAGGACCCCAGGCGAGTACATTCTCTGACAGTTTCCATTTTATTGTTTATCACTATAATTCTTGTTGTATAGCGTACATGACTCTGACACTATTGTTTACACGAGTTGGCATCATTGAGATCTATCATGAGGAGTCGTGATTGGAATCCATCGTGCTAGCTGGGGATAAATGGGAAAATATTAGTAGCTTATGTGATCATACCCAACTTTACATGCATCATAGCTCACCCACACCTCATGTCGGTGCAGCCTTACCCTTACATGCCTCATCGATGTTATATATTGGCGTGGCGAGGATTGAGAGTGTCATGATTTCTGACAGACTTGTATGATTATCAGGTTGTATCTTAAAATGGTTTTTAAAGTATCATCTCAAGACTTATCTATTTCCGTTATTACATGACTTTGTCCCATCGCTTCTTTTCTTTACTAGCAGTAAAGATACCTTCAGTCCTTAACCCAGTTCTTTTGAGCCTTATTTCTTTAAGGATCCTTGTTAGTGTGATAATTAGTGACTTGCAATTTTGTTTGTGTCTTATATTAGTGTTGACTGAGTGTGACTTATGAGTTTGTAAGTGTTTCTTAGTTGGACATGGGAGCATTAGACATTAATCTAGAGATACCCATAGCATAGTACCTTGTAGCAATAGTTCTATGATAGGTGTTATTATAATTAGTATTGGTATTATAGAAAGAGGAGTAATAGTATCAGTGAAGGTTCCAAGAGTAAGTATCAGAATCAGCATGCCAGTCCTGGATAGTCATTAAATTATGTAATTGGATGATCTATGTAAATAATTAAGTATCAAGGAATTGTGTTAAAGATTAATGGAGCATGATGTTCAATTTGATAATTTTACAGCGTAAACTCGTACAAGTTTACGCTATAAAACATATTTCAGACTTTACGCGAGAGACTTTTTACGCAGACCTTACACAGGAAACCTTTACGTAGATTTTACGAAGACAGACTTTACGCTGCAACGTATGCTAGAATTTACGCAGCAGATCTTTTACGCGCAGAACTTTTTACATACTTTACGCAGACAGACTTTTACGTAGACTTTATGTCGCACCCTTTTTACTCAGGCTTTACGCAAGAAGTATAGCATACTTTTACGCGGTTAGCTTTGAAGCCATGTTTTACGCCGACAATTTTAAATCCCTATTTTACGCGGATAGCTTCGAATCTCTACTTTATGCCAGACAGCTTAAAACTGTGTTTTATGCTGACAGTCTTGAATCTCTATTTTACGCGGATAGTTCTGAAGCTCTACTTTACGCTTCTCTGCTTTACGCGGATAACCCTGAAGTCATACTTTACGCTAAAACTTTCTTGAATCTTGTTTTTACGCTGACTACTTTGAATCTCTGTTTCACGCCAAATTTCCTTGAATCTCTGTTTTTACGCGGACAACTTATCAGCCTATTTTACGCAAACAACCTAGAAGCCTTGTTTTACGCAGGGAGAGACTTCATGTATGTTGGGGGTTTTTGACTGTAAATACGCGGACAATTCCCCAGCGTATTTTATGCTTCTACATTCTATCTAATGCTTGCATCATGTTTGATTCCTGTACTTCTTCTAATTATTGCGTACATCACCTACAGGGAGATGGATATGCAGAATGGATGTACTATCTCCGATGGTGACATAACTCCTGGAGTCAATGGTCAGACTCAAGGAGGGACCTCAACAATTCCTAGACTTCCGGGATCAGATGAATAGATTCACAATCCAGTTCCATCTGATCTTCGCGTTCCACCTAATGGGAACCTTCGAGTCTCATCAACATCACAAGATGGCCAGGCACAACTGTTCCAATTATTCCAGATAATGATGCAGAAACAGAGGCAGCAGGCAGCCGAGCAAAGACAAGAAATTCTGGCAGCAATTGAGAGGATAGCTGCAAAGACTACTGTACCAGCTCAAGCACTAGCTCCAGTACCTCGAGCTAGAGCTGGTTCAGTAAAGGACTTTATACAGATGGGTCCAAAGCCATACCAAGGCATTGAGAGCCCAGAGGAAACTACCAACTGGATCCCTCACACCCGGAAGTTATTAGAGGCAGCACAGCTACCTGCAGACCTATGGATGACGGGTGTAAGGACACATTCAGGACCAATAAGGACACAGTAAGAAGGACCTATCAGACATCCTTTGGAACAACAACAACAGTATCAACATAAAGCCGGACCGTACCAGATTCTGGATAAGCCCCGATGTAATTATTGTAGGAGACGCGGGCATATTTTGAGAAACTGTCGAATTCGCCTAGGACAATGTATGAAATATGGTTCCGGACAGCATATGAGGAAAGACTGTCCTATACAACAAGCATTGACACTTTCACCGTCAGTACAGGGGCTAGCACCTCCAGCACCAAAGCCAGCTCAACAGATAAATAAACCAGGAGAATTAACTTGGCAACGCGAGGATGGCAGAGGCGCGAACATTTTCTGAACCTATTCATTGATCAAGGTATAAATTTACTTTGTTAATTTATACCTTATACCATCCTTGACTTTCTACCGTGACTTAGTTTTAATTTCGAGGACGAGATTTTTATAAGTTGGATAGCATGCCTCACAACCTAGTATCACATAGTCCTCTTGACTCCTTAGTAAAGTATAGTTGAATGATATTAACTTTACGCTAGCATAAGAAGATAATATTTATCCAGACTGTAAATTTTAGAGGCCCATACCCTATTTGGTCAACTAGCAACTTAGACAAAGAATTAGTATGACAACTACAGAAACTGTAGAGTCTTATCTCTTTGTGACTTGAATTATTATGTACCTTCTTTTATCATGATCTAGCACATTTATATTTTATATACTACCTTGACTTATGCTGCTATTTTATAGCCTAGTTTTGCCAAGCTTAGTCTTTATCAAGCTTGTTCATGATATATATATTAGTGGATGCATACATTAATACATTTCAGAATCAATGTATTAAGGTCTAGCTAACCTTAGTGCGCTTGGTTCACCCTTGGTATAACTACTTTACGTGGATTGAGATATGTAGTGATTAGTAGACGAATATACTTGCCCTCTAAATATGTCTAAGCATATCGTATCAGTTACATAACTGTATCGATACGAGCATGTGAATAAGAATTACCAAAATAGATTTCAATCCACAACTGCCTTGACAATTCCTTTTGAATTCATTAAGCGCCTTGACCCCCATACTTCTAATTTATTACCTCCCCCTTGAACTCGTTATTATTGTTTTTCGTCCTTCTTTATTTCGAAAAGACGAAACCTCGTGCTTAGTATAAGTATGATATACGTATAGTACTAGAGATACCTCTTAGGCCAATCACATTATTTGATGATTACTTCCCGTAATTAAAGGTATATCGTAGGTTATATATTTGTGTAAACTTCGGAGGATTGAATAACATGATTAAATGATTCGAGGAATAGTTTTCTTAGATGTATAGCCTTAAGTGATAGATGGGTAAATTCTAATTTGGGTAGAAATTGCATTATTAAACATGAGATGAATTCTTTTAAATTGTGATCAAGAGAGATTAGATAGAGAGACCCTACCCTATTTTAATTTTGAGGACGAAATTTTTATAAGTTGGGTAGAATATAAAACCCCTAATTCTGAAAACCATAATTTTCTATTTTTAATTCTTTAATTATGAGCTAAATAGAGGGAATAGATTTTATTTAATTTTTATTAAAGATGTCGGTGCATTTAGGATATTTAAGGAGCCATTATAAATTTTTCCTAATTTATTCCATGTAGGAGACCCTTTGGACAGTTGCTAGCTTAATGGTATGCACCAATATAATTTTGTAGAATTTTCTGTGAATAGATATATGGATATATATATATAATTCCTATTAGATCTCTACCCAAAACCGTTAACCCCTTAGCCTCTACCCTACCCGCTTAAACCCACTACCCGTGTAGCCCCTACCCGGATCCGTTAGGGAAGAAAATATCAACAACAACAGTAGCAAAAACCAACTTTGCTTCCTTCTCCGCGCGTGTGAAAGAAAATATCAACAGCAATACCACCGCCTCATTCCACCCCTTATTATCCCTATTATTACTAAACCTCAACCGAAACCAAAACCAATGAAAGAAAGAAACAGCAGCGGCAGTAGTTCTTAACCACTAAGTTTCTCCACCGCCTCTTTATCCCTATATATATTACAACTCTCCCAAACTCTAATTCCACTTCTTCCACAAAACATAAACACATATATTGGACGCTTACACTCTAAAGAACTATTGCTCGGCAAGTATACCTTGCCAGTGTACTGTTATTCTTATTCCATATGTTACATGCATCTATGCACGACGGTATCGTCGCGATATATTTTTATTTATGTATTTGCATTGACCTTGTTTATGAGACTACTCCGTTATCATGAAGCATCAGTAGGTTCATTGGCCGTGATACAGTTGTTACACGAGTTGTGAGTCTCATATAGATCATGGACTGCGTGACAGATCTGGCCTTCTATATGTATTGGCCGTGCATTAGGGATGACTGTTGATAGAAACTTTGTATGCTAGTAGACCTGACAGATATTTAAAGGTTTTATTGTGTCATGGATATGGCATGCTTAGAGCATTGGGTGGGAAGAACAACAAGTAAGGCGTTTGGGCTCCTTTACACTTTTTTCTTCTGTAACCCGGAAGCTCCACTGGAGATATGGGCGGTGATGACCACTATATATTACAGGTGGCCTCTGCCGTTCAAAAGACGATATGCTGATAGGCCCCTGATTCTCCGTGAGAATCATGCCAATCCCATTTATGGCCAGATAGCCCACGTATTAGAAAGTTGTTCTCAAACTGCATTCACTTAGACGGTTAGGCATCCCATTGGATGTTTATTTTTCAGTACTTATTGGTATTTTATTATGTATCTTGTTACGTCCCTCTGAGGACCTGGTCCCTTTCCAGATATGGACGAGCAGGAGTATCCACAGGAGTACGGACCTGGACCTGACTCTACTTACCTGACTGAGGAGGTCTTACCCTCAGAGTAGCTGTGATTTATTGCCACTGTTTAGAGATTTTGTTGCTACTTCAGTATAGTCATTTTGTAGTGGATTTGTTTCCACCTGACTATCAGACCTGATACTCATCTTGGATATCCAGCTATTATTTAGCTCTTTATTTCTACTTATTATTTGTGCTGTGGATGAGATATAGATTATGTGTGACTTGTTGTGACAGTATATTACCACTGGTGGATTGAATATTCATAAACAGCGTATGTGTGTATACGGTTTCCATATATTGGAGTTCGTATACATACGGCTGGGCATGTTACGTATTCCTAGTCCTACGTATTTTTCGGACTGGGGCATGACAGAGTCTGCAGGCTGGCTTGGGCACTCAGCTCAAGTTCAGTACCGCGTATCACCCCCAGACAGATGGACAGTCTGAAAGGACTATTCAGACTCTTGAAGACATGCTACGCACTTGCATTTTGGATCTCGGAGATTCTTGGGAGTATCATCTACACCTAGTAGAGTTTGCTTATAATAACAGCTACCAGACCAGCATTGAGATATCACCATTCGAGGCTTTATATGGACGAAGGTGTCGTACACCGTTATCTTGGGATGATGTTGGAGAGAGAGCTTTGTTAGGACCAGAAATGGTCGTGGATGCAGCAGAGAAGGTAAAACTTATCAGAGACAGACTGCGAGTGGTGCAGGACAGACAACGGCATTGGGCCGATAGCCACCGTAGGCCCTTAGAGTTTCAGGTATAGGTTTTGTTTTTATTTGGTTTATGATTGTTTTGTTTTAGAATGTGTATTAAGATTATTTGTTCTAGGTTGGTGATTTGGTGTTCCAACGGATTTCTCCGACATGGGGCACGATTTATTTTGGTAGAGGCGGAAAGCTTAGTCCACGATACATCGGGCCCTTCAGTATTCTTGCAAGGGTCGGTGTAGTGGCCTATAGATTTGACTTGCCGCCTGCTCTAAATGGAGCGCATGACATTTTCCTTGTGTTGCAGCTGAGAAGGTACGTAGCAGATCCTAGTCACATACTAGATCACTCGGAGATCAAAGTTGTACCGACGCTCAACTATCCTGAATAACCCGTTGAGATCTTGGATCGTAGAGAGAAGGCATTACAGAACCAGACTATTCCCTTGGTTTGTGTTGCATTGAGACACCACTCTCCAGGCGAGTCAACCAGGGAAAGAGAGGATGAAATGCGCGAGCAGTATCCGTATCTCTTCAAGACTTGAGGTATAATTCATTATTTGATTGTTTGTTCTTATGCTAGTTTTTTAATTTCGAGGACAAAATTCTTTTAAGGAGGGTAGACTTGTCACCCCCATATTTCAGATTAGGGGTATTTTTGTCTTTTCATAATTAATGTGTAAATGGTTGCATGATATTTAATTATAATTAATTGCTGTGATTTTATTTGATTGTTGCACTTTATCGTTGCTTCGATAATTAGAGCACTACTCTAGCCATTGTCTTCCAACAGATTTTACACCCTTGTCCTAGACATGCCAGACTGTTATTTTGATCCTTGTGTGACTCATAACCATGTCTTATTGTCCTTCATTTTACTCGTACAACATTCGTCGCAACTGACTATATTTAATTCTATATAAATCAAACCTTGTAACCTTGTGTGTTCCAATCGAAATTGGAGATACAATCTCGATCCATTTTGAGCAACCCAAATTAGGATAATTTTCTATTATGAGTTTTTTTCATTCATGACACTTGTGTCCCACCTAATTTTGATCCCATGTACTTCTAATTAATTTTAGAACACATAATGCATTTATTTTAATCAATTAAAACCATAATCCTAACTTTGGGTAATTTCCAATTGTTGGGCACTTTTGTGCACAAGTGCATTAAGGTGTCCATCCCGTTGGACACGACACGTAAATAAACTCATTTTTCCCTTCATGTATATTTTTTATAATTTTTAGGAGTGTATAATTTAACATCAACCTCTTTGAACCATGACCTTCAAAACCTTGAACCAATGCAATTCTAGCAATTTCATTTGAACCCATTAGAATCCTAGCCATTGAAATATCCATGACAAGGCCCAATCCCAAGAGGGCTTTGACCAAGCCTAATTCTGGTTCAACCCAAGGTCTACAAAATAAATATATATAATATCTCTTTTCCTTTACTTTTCTTTTCCTTCTAAACCTAACCTAGCTACAGCCGAACCCCTTCCCCTTACTATTCATCACCACCTTCATCATCTGTTCACCATCACGCCGTCGACTTTAACCTCGCTGGAATGAACCCCGCCTTCACCCCTTCTCCCGCCAACCGGAGAATTCAACGGAGGTGCTCGACTGAACCTGTCCGCCCTCCTCGACCAACTCGCCATCACCGTTTATATCTTCCTACGAACCCACTGAAGTCGACGAACCTGCTGAACCGTAGAACCACCCGACTTAGACGTCAAACCCGCTGCACAGCGCCTGAACGCCGGAGGACTCGCCAACCCGCCTGTGCTCGACCGGAGACCGCTGAACCCGACTGTACTCGACCGGAGACCGCTGAACCCGACTGTGCTCGACCGGAGGCCTGACCCGCTCGATTGAACGATTTCGACTCTGCGACGACCTCGACGCACGACTCGTCCCATGTATACAGGATCGAGTCCCCTCTCGCGTGCATGTACACGTACACGCTTACGAGTAGTTTTTCACTGTATTGCATACGTATTTAGCCGTGTTGTGTATTTAGTATATGAATATAGTTATTATGTGTATATTGATATATATATATATATATATATATATATATATATATATATATATATATATATATATATATATATATATATATATATATATAAAGTATAGTCACCTAATTGGTATGTATGTATGTATGTATGTATGATACATGTATTAGTATATGTTTAAATGTATTTTGGTATATATATATATATATATATATATATATATATAGTATAATTCTCAATTAATATATACATGTGTACATAATAAATTCTATTAAGTAGGCATATACATATATCTATTATATTTGTAATTAATTATTATTAATGTATATAATAGATAATAATAATATATTATATGTCTATGTACTAGATGACCCGAGTGTAACCACGGATACCCCGTAGCTACCTTGACCTGTGACCATAACATGTTAGCAGACTGCCATGTGTACACCGACGTACTGGCAAGACCCGTATCATTGACTGTCTGTTATGTACAGCAACTACAGACGTGACACCCTAGCGTAGTCTCTGAGATCATTGTGTTTTGATTGTGTGTGTTAGTGTAATGTCTGATGCAATATTGTATTATATGATATGTCTATAGGACTGTTGGATCATTCAGACGATACCTTGGAACCAGGGTATTGGTATTGCCAGCAAAGGACCACAAGAGAGTACATTCTCTGACAGTTTTCATTATGTTGATTATCTCTATAATTCTAGTTATATAGCGTACATGACTCTGACACTGTTGTTTACACGAGTTGGCATCATCGAGACCTGTCACGAGGAGTCATGATTTAGAATCCATCGTGCTAGCTGGGGAAAACAGGGAAATATTAGTAGCTTATGTGATCATACCCAAACTTTACATGCATCATAGCTCACCCATACCTCACGTCGGTGCAGCCTGACCATTACATTCCTCATAGCCTATTATGTATGATTAGCCTGACTATTGCTTGCATCATAACTATCCGGATGGTTAGCCTGACCTTACATGAATCATAGCTAGTCATACATAGCAAGCCTGATCAGTCCCAAGCCGATCACATGATATGTTGATGTTTCACACACTTAGCTAGATGTTCTTGACATGTATCTCTAGTATATTGATCTAGCATTCCTTATGTTCTAGTCATGATTCTAGCATTCACTTATATATACTAGTTCATATATGTCTTGTATTTTTTTACACTGTGTTATAGTTTTTGTCAATATATGTGGAACTGCTGTTAGTGCTTGTACTTCGTTCCAATCCTGACTGGATATTTTTTCCAGAGGATCTTGAGAATTTCTGTACTACACACTATGGACCGGGTATAGACGCAGACTACACACCAGAGATCTTAGAGGAGACTATTCCTTTAGAGGAGACATTACCTGCAGTTATCTAGGCAATATTTATCTTATTTGAGGTTTATTTGAGTTTATGATTAGACATTATTCTTAAGTTTATGTTGAGATTTGTGGAAACTTTATGTTGGATAGCTAGACTGTGGTTTATCTTATTTTGAGACATTGTGTTTGACTATGTCTTTCTTCCTATCTTTTATCGTGCCTTATTACTCTTATAGTGGTTGTGATTGAGTTTACATTATGAGATATTATGAGATGTATATTGTCCTCCTTATGGAGTTGATATCATTAACAGGTATTTAGTTATATAGTATTTATTGTGACCTAGACAGCGTTCTACCGCCGATACTGTGGCGTAGGCTGGACGTACCCACGACTAATGCCCCTATACTGGGTATGGGTCGTGACACACCCCGGTACTCCTGTCCTAAGTCGTAGTACTACCCCACCATATGTTGCTCTGCTGCTGGATATCCATCTATTTCATGCATCCATGAAGTATTGGATCGCAAGCAGGACTGTCGGTTGCTCCTCTGCTGCTGCTTCACCTTCAAGGTCATCGAGCATCATTGTGCAACCTGTTGCGCCCGTGGATTCTTCCTCCATCTAGCAGCATTTGACTCCGGCTATGCTAGAAGAGATTGGCGAAATTATCAGACTCTCCATTCGAAGCTTCCATGTATTCTTGAAGCAAGGGGTCGAGGGCGTATTGGAGCATAATAAATCCTTTGCTTGGGAAATACACTTTGCCAAGGGCCAGGTCCACTCTATGAGGGGTCTCCCTGGTTTTGAACAGATGTACGACCTCCTGGGCCAGAAATTGGTGGTGGTGGAGCAATGAGTAGTGGAGTTGGGGCAGTACCAGCAGGCGGACATGGGAATGCTGATATCCCATGAGTATAATGAGTTCTCGAAGAAGGAGGAGACGGAGAAGGCCTTCTTTGCTTCGACTACGGAATGCTTGCAGCGTGACCTCCAGAACTTTTAAGAGAAGCGCGATCGACTAAGTGATCTCAGAGAAGGGTTCCTCTCCCAACGGAAGGCCCTAACTAAAAAAATTAGAAAGCACTAGGTCGAGCTTGATGCGCTGGAGAATAGGCTGCAGGTGGCCCAGCAGGAAGAGGAGGCTATCTGAACCGAGGTGAGCCAAGTAGCGAAGAACATGGCTGGGATTGAGGTTATGGTGCAAAAGCTAGCGGACAGACATGAGTCCTACGCTCGCTACAAGGATCCCGAGGTTATGGCCAAAAAGGTTGAGCGTCGGTCCCAGGTGCGCCTGGATGGCCATATCGCCCATCTCTATGAGCGGATAGTAGAGTTATGCTCTGACCAGTAGCACCAGTAGTTCATCCTTTTCTTTTTTTAACATCTCTTTTTGCGCCTTTTGTTTTGACTTTGGGCTGGGGACTCTGGTAATCCCTCAGATGTACTTCGCTTTCAGTTTCTCTTAGGCGAAAGAAATAAAAGCTATTTTGTTTGTTGCAATTGTTTGTGTGAACTTTGGATATCGTACTAGATGTAATATGGACATAATATAATATCGTAGTCTGTTAAGGATGTCCCACTGGGGGATTTTGGTGGACCTATTACTTCTTGCGCACTTGGAGTGCAAGTAACAAATTCGAAGCAAAAAACCCTATCAGGGGTGATATTAATGTGATAAATTTTGTGGACTTACCATCGCTGACGTACTAAGAGTAAAGTACAGATGATAAGTTTAGATAACGACCGATATCAGAGGTAATATAGACATGATAATCGATAGTCAAATAGAGATGTTTTGTAAAACCCCCTTCCTAAAAAATCGTATATACATTTTTTATTAATTATTAATTAAATTGTAGTAATTAGGCCTAAATAGGAGAAATAGATTTTTAATAATTTTTATGTTAGGTGCTCGGGCACTTAGAGGACTTGTGGGACCATCAGGAATTTTTCAAAATTTATTCCATGTAGGAGACCCCTTGAGCAGTTGCTAGCCTAACGATGTGCAATACCCTAATCTATAAATTTCTTATTAGTATATATATATAATATATATGTATACACAAATATATATATATATATATATATATATATATATATATATATATATATATATATATATATATATATATATATATATATATATGTATATATATATATAGAAGAGAAAAGAAAGAAAAGAAAAGATTAAGTAAAAGAAATTATTAAATAAGCTTAACTAACTAATAATATAATATTAATAACAACTCATTTGCCAGCAACTTTAGACCTAATAATAACAACTCATTTGCATTGCTAAAGTTGCTCCACAGCAACTTGAAATTGATCGCCCACTTACAGCCAGGGAGCCGCTACTCAATTGCTCCAGTGGATAGCCCAGGGAAGACCCGATCCCTTGTCAAACCGAAACCCACTCCTATTCACCCTCTCTCTCTTCCTATATAACATATATATATATATATATATATATATATATATATATATATATATATATATATATATATATATATATATATATATTTCTATCCCAAAAATCCTAACCTAAACTCCAGACTTCCTCTTCCCATCTAGAGCCGTCACCGCAGCCAAAGAAGCCCCACCAAGCCATCCAACCATCCCGTCGACGCCGACCTCACGAACTGCAGTTTCCCACTCGAGGCACCTTCGCTCCGGCATGATTTTCCGTCGACTTGCTCATCCAAACGTTATTCCGTTTTCATAGGTATGATCTTCCCTTAACCCTCTCCAATATTTGTTTTATAGCCAACCTCGAAAAACGTGTACCCTAGGTGAAAAACAGCGCCCAAGTTGGCCGGACTTACCCAATTCTGAAATCGCAGAAACTTGCGATGACCACCCATATTGTCGAGTTCGTATCTCCCACCACAGAGATCCGAATTCGATGATTCTTTTTGATACCTGTAGATTACCTGACCTAGTTTAATTTCTGTAAATAACCCTAGGCTAATAGTTGCTG
The DNA here is from genome assembly GCA_036927795.1 of Iris macrosiphon. Classification (NCBI taxonomy): domain Eukaryota; kingdom Viridiplantae; phylum Streptophyta; class Magnoliopsida; order Asparagales; family Iridaceae; genus Iris; species Iris macrosiphon. Next base: position 229,438,238 of record JAYESA010000004.1, on the reverse strand, counting down.
TGGACATAGTTATATTCGTCACAAAACTGCGTACACCCACTTTTTCCGGTTTTCCAAAAGTTGGAAAACGGAGCACGCCCCGCCAAACGGGACCGCCCCGCCGTGTGCCAAGTGTACCCAATGGTACACGCAGCATAACCGGACACGTGAAAATTCGTGGGGACTGATTCGGACGCGTGTACGCGCCGGAATCAGGCCGTATCCGCGGACACATTTCGTGTCGCAACTTTTATGGAACTCGTGCGTATTTTGTGCACGCTTGTCAGATTGTGACAAAACTTGCGCCACTGGACTCGTGGTAACGCGCTGGTCCTGTGACCCAATTTTCACGCATTTCTGAGATGGTTGACCAGATCGCCAATTGGCGGGCCCCATAGTTGACTTTTTGGACAAAATTAGGTTCGGCTCATCGAAATCCACATTTGGACATACCGTTGGGTTCGTATTGACATCTAGAGTTGTTTGACCCATAGTTTGTTCTATTTAGAGACTGTTACCCTCGGTACGCTTTTCGGTGCAAAGTGGGCCACGTGTGGACCCCACTTTTACCCGAAATTACCATTTTGCCCCTGTGTCCAATTTGGATGAAAAGAAAGTACTTTTTAGCTATTTTGCTTATTCTAAAAACGTTGGTGATATTTATTTCAGCATCCGGAGACATTTGTTCGGAGGCCATAGCTTCTGGTCCTGTGTATTGGACATCTGGACGTGACATTTTACAGTTTCTTGCCAGGCAAGTATACCTTGCCATTGTACTGTTATTTATATTCTATATGTTGCATGCATCTTTATTTTCTGTCCTTAGTTCATATATTTTAATTGTTATATAAAATGCTCGCGACGGTGACGTCGCGATAGGTTTTTATTTATGTATTGCATTAACCTTGTTCATGAGACTACCCCATTATCATGTAGCACCATTAGGTTTCATTTGACTGTGACACATATTTTTACACGAGTTATGAGTCTTATATAGATCACAGACGCACGTATTGACTGATCATCGGTACGTGTGGGACGCGCGTTAGGAATAACTGCTGTTAGAAACTTTGCATGCTAGTAGACTTGGCAGTTATTAGAGGTCCATGGACATAGCCTATTGTAGTACGGTGGTCCCATCCTTGTCCTTGTTTGGTTGCAGGATTGGGCTAGGGTACTAAGAATAGGCTATGGACCAAATCGTGTCATGGATGTGACATGCTTAGAGCATGGGGTGGGGAGAACAACAAGTACCGCATTTGAGCTCCTTTACACTTTTTCTCCTGTACGCCCGGATTCTCCGCTGGAGATACGGGTCATGATGACCACTATATATTATGTACTATCAGGCGGGCCACCGGCGTTCAAAAGACGACGTGCCTTTTAGGCCCCTGGATCTTCAAAAGAGAACTATGCCAAATCCCAGTTTTCAGCCAGATAGCTCACTTGTGGGGAAAGTTGTTCTTAACTGCATTCACTTAGACGGTTAGGCGACCCATTGGATATTTATTTCAGTACTTTATTGGCATGTGTTTAAGTATACTTGTTATGTCCCTCTGAGGACCTGGTCCGCTGCCAGGTGTATCTTTTCTTGAGTATTTGCAGGAGCACAAATCGGATGGCTATATATGTTTCGTGGATGTCGTCTCTCCGAGCCCATGATTGTAGCTGGTATTCCTATAGTGTGTTTATTGTGTAGTGGTGTTGTACTTATATTGTATATTCTTTTCATTCGAGTTGGTAGTGGATTTGTTTTCACCCAACTATCATCCTTAGATACTTCTTGTTGAGATCTAGTTTCATAGATACCGGTTATTTATTTCTATATGATTTTGGTGGATGAGATTTAGATTTTTTCCTGTGACTTGTATTACATTTTATACCACTTGTGGATTTTATATTCATATTACAGCGTACGTATGGATTGGTTTCCATATATTGGAGTTGCCATATCCATGCGGCTGGCATGCTTACGTGTCCTAGTCCTACGTATTTTTGGGACTGGGGCATGACAGGTTTGCTCATAGGTAAGAAGGAAATGACAAACTCTACTGGAAAGGATATGAGGATGATAGCTCAGAGGTAATGTAGACGTGAGCTAATCGATAGTTATATAGAGAGGTTATGTGTGATCCCGATATTTTTATGGAAGGAAAAGAAAATGAGCCAAAGGTGATATGGACGTGGCTGTTTTCTTTGGATGGGTAATATGGGCAGCTCATAGTTCAGAGGTAATATGGACGTGAACCGTTTGTTTCTATTGAGGATATCCCAATGGGGGATCTTTGGTGGACCTATTACTTCTTTCATACTGGAGTACAAGTAATAAGTTCGAAACAAAACCAGAGGTGATATGGACATGATAGATTTTGTGGACCCATTACTTCTTGCGCGCCTGAGGGTAAGTAATTGTTTCGAGACAAGCCCTGCTAGAGGTGATATGGACGTGGCAGGTTTTGTGGACTTAACACTGCTGGCGTACTTAGAGTTAAGTACGAGTGATAAGTTGAGATAATAATTGATATCACAGGTAATGTGGACGTGATAATCGATAGCCAAATACGAAAGGTTTGCTCAGAGGTAATATGGACATAGAAAACTCGGCCGGAGAGAGATATTAGGACAGTAGTTCAGAGATAATATGGACGTGAACCAATGTCCAAAAAACTCACCGAGTAGTGGTTTTCTGAGTATGGTCTATCCAGGATTGTATATAGCCCTGAGGGTTACTCCGCTGGGGAGATCGTTCGGACGATAGCTCAGAGGTAATATGGATGTGAACTAGCGGCTAACGAGACTGGTTTTTTTGGGTGGTCCCTGCGGGAGTGTGCAGATGGACTTGGTGACTGCTCCACTGGGGAGCTTTTGAGGATCCATAATCCATTGCGTATCTAGGACTCCTGAATACCGATAATGGATTGTTGAGGAAGGGTAATATTGTGCATAGGCACTCGCTGGGGATGAACAACAAGAAGTGGGAACCCTGTACATCTTTGTTGTCCTTCTGGGGATAGAGAGAAGTACAAGCCTAGCCTTAGACATAGTACTTTTTTAGAAATTTGTCGTTGATGGACATCATGAGCAATTCATTATTAGGTTTTGCCAGTCGGTAGGTGTAGTGCCCCGCTCCGCGTAGGCACTATATACAAAAAATATCGCTTTGTTGGCTCGAGCAAAAGCCTTCTCGAAGTATTCTCTGATCGAAACACAAGATGATTGATCTAAGTGAGTAGGCAAAACTTTGTTCTCTGATTCTTGCACGCCTTAATAATGAATTTAAGTTTTTGAAATACTTGTTTGCTTAATAAGATAATGTTCGCATTGAGAATGATAGAACGAGAACCTGCTTTCTTAACTAGAGAACTTGCATGCTTGTCTAAAGAGATAGAACCATTACTATGCTAAGTAAAAGAATTGACTATTGCATGCTTATTTACATGGATACCGCTATCGAATGAACCGCTGCCATGCTAATAAACAAGAGTAAAAGAATGTTCATATATTTCTATCGTATGATAAACAAGAATAGAACTGCATGCTTAGCTAAAAGAGATAGAAGAATCGTGCCACATTTTGCTTGTCATTGATGCTTGAAAGATAGACCTATTTAAATAACTTATATAGTATGTTATTGAACCATATCGATTGATTGAAAGAAAGAAGATTGAACCTATCAAAATGATTGAACCTATCGAATTGATTGAATGTATCGAACCTATTGCTAACTTGTATGTCTGTGCAGGGATAACCGTTCGACCATGGGTAAGGATCACTGAAGAAGTGATCATTAGTATTTTCTTATGTTCCTTGTCATAAATGCTAAATGAGATGTATATATTTTACTTGAATATGTTGTTGGCCCCATTGTATTGAATTGAATAAGTCCACTTGATGCACTTGTCTTGATTCGAGATGAACAGTCCACTAAAGATAACTTTTGTTCCTAAGAGATCAAATATGACTCATGATACATGCTGCACACTGCACACTGCACGATAGAACACTGTCTCTATAGTTTGCTTGTATGTATTGAATGTGCAAACTGGTTTCAAAGACATATTTTCAAAAAGATGTAAACTGACTCTAAGCATGTGCTACATGAAATAAATCTAGGTAAAAGTAGCAAGATCACTAGTAATATAATATTTTGCCACATGCTTACTTAGTGTTGGTTTCAGGGAGTGTTGTTTCTGTTCATTGATTTTATACTCACCAGTAATTTCTCCAAAGTGCTGACCCACCAATAGTTTACTTATTCTCAGGTGCTGGATCATCCGAGGAAGCGATAGCCGTGCCTCATCCCAAGGACCCAAAAATCTAGAGTCGATGTCTTGAGCCGTATCGAGATTGCTTTGAGCTGCTTTTGTATAAAGGGATGTAATGTATGGAACGATGTCATTGTAATCGAGAGAAAGAGAGCTTGAGCGAATTATAATCTCGGCCAAGCGCCGCTTATAACACATCTTGATTATCAATAAAGAGCATATTTTATGATGTCATTGTTTTCTTTACTTTTCTGCAATATTGTGCTACTCCCATCTTGAATAGCTTACTTGCCCTTGTTCAAGCTTTGGCCTTGTGCAAGCGCAGCTTAGGCTTGCACAATATCACGCCCACATGAGGATGATCGGTCTCGCAAGGACCCAAGCGAGGACGAACAGTGCCCTACGGGATCGGGGTGTAACAGTAGGCACCATTGGAGAATACAAATTTTACTACGAATGGGCCTTCCCATTTGGGTTGGAACTTGTCGGCCGTCTTGTGGGTCATAACCATCGTCCTTCTTACTACTGTCAAGACGAGGTCATCCCCTTGGTAAGTCCTCCTCTTGACCTGTTGGTTGAAGGCTCCTGAGAGCCGCGCTAGGTATAGCTCAATGCGCTGTTGAACTAAGAGACGTTTCTGCTCGAGTTCTTCTAACTATTGTAGCCGTCGATGGTGATTGTCGTCGACGGTTAGCCGGTTGGAGAGAGCCACTCAGAGCGAGGGAGTTTGGACCTCCAGGGGGAGGACCGCTTTGCTCCCGTAGACCAAGAAGAATATCGTGCTACCAGTCGGCGTCCGGACCATTGTTCGATAAGCCCAGAGACATTCACACAACTTCTTATTCCAGTCACGCTTATTGGATGACACAAAAATTTTGAGTAGCTTTATAATGGTTTTGTTGAATGGTTCCGCCAGACCATTTTCTGCTGGGTTGTAGGCATTGAGGCTACATTCTGGATTCGATTTTTGTCACAAAATCGGTAAAAATTATGACTTGTAAAATGTGGACCAATGTCATAGATGATCCTTCGTGGCAAGTCGAAGTGCTATATGATGTGATGCTTGACAAAGCTGATCACGTTTGATATTTTGACTTCAGCGAGTGGTACGACTTCCACCCACTTGTAGAAGTAGTCGGTAATGGCGAGGATAAATCGATGTCCTTAGACGAAGGTGGACTAATTGGCCCGATAATATCTATTCTCCATGCTTCAAACGGCCAAGATGCTACCGTTGGGTGTAGGAATTCTGAGGGCTGGTGGATAAAGTCTACATAAATTTGGCACGCTTAACATTTTTTCGCATAGTCAACGACCTTCGCTACCATTATCGGCCAATAGTAACCCATTCTCCGGTGAAGGTCCTGTAGCTTGGGTTTGGGCTAATGAGCACCACAAACCCCATCGTGAGCCCCGTAGAGAGCCTGCTTCGCTTTTGTATTTGATAAGCATCATAGCATAAGATCGTCATAGGAACGACGATATAACATTTTTTTTGTCGTATCGTAATAGAACCGAAGGGAATGCCTTTTGATGGAAGTGATTTCCTTTGGGTTCTTCGGGAGAACTCCATAGACTGCATAGTCGATGAATGGGGGTCTCCAGTCTTGGGAGACGGTGCTTGTCTCTACTGAGTAGTTCAGGCACAGACAGAGCTTGTTATTCTGGCAGACCATCTCTTGACCTACTACGGTGATCAGTTCATGAGTATTAACTGGAACAGCTAAAGAGGTTGTGAAGCCGGCCAGGACGTCAGTCTTAAAGTTTTGAAGTCGAGGGACATGCTCTATGAAGAACCCCTCGAATATGGAAATAATGTCGAGCGCGACTTGGTGGTAGGGAATTAAGTCTTTATTCTGGACTTCGTACTCACCTCGGACTTGATTTGCTATCAATTTTGAGTTGCCGTAGGCCTCTAAGTAGTCAACTCCCACTTGTTAAGCGAGTTGCAGCCCAATGACGAGAGCGTTTTACTCTACCACATTGTTGGAGCATGGCTCAGTGAGGGAGTAAGCGCGATTGATGACCAGATCGTGTTGAGAAATCAATACTATCCCGATTCCAGCGACACTATCGTCTTTGGGCCCTGTTCTAGAAGCACCATCGAAGAATATTCGCCAAACGGCTTCTGCGCTTGTGGTCATGCTTGAGTCCGCTACTTCATCTGGGATCTTCTCGTAGAGCTTCAAGATTTTCGGTACATGATGGGCTGCTAGAAAATCTGCCAATGCTTGGCCTTTGATCGCCTTTTATGGGACAAATACCATGTCGTATGGTGACAACAGTATTGGGTTTTTGCATTCACTAGAAAGGAAAAAAGGTACCCCACAGAGCGTATGTCCATGTGGCTAGGAGAGAGTTGAGCGCTCCAGATTTAGTCATAAGGACCCTGAAAGGATTGACTCATGAGATCACATAGATGGTTTATCCTGCCAAGCAATGACGGGTCTTCTGAATGACGAAGACTAGAGTGAGGCACTGATTCTCGATGGGGTTGTACCTATGCTCTGTGCATGTAGTGCCCCGTTCCCCCTTTTCGGGGAGCGCGGCTAAAAAATACTTGGTATCGTTTGATTGGGACAGATTGAATCAAGATTATTTCCTCGTTATGAATTGGTTTCTTTGGAATCAAGTCCCATATTTAGCGGATTATACCTCAAGGAACGACTCGACGACAGAGTCGAGAGGGGTCTTTTCGTTGTGCTGGTTTCTTTGCTTATTTTCAATGCCGCTTGGTTGCTTTCTTGTTGGTTTTGTGGCTTGCATTTTCTTGAACGGTTTTGATAGATTTCATTGTCTTTGTTCCTTGAACTTCGTATTTTGTATCAAACTCTGGGAGACCGAGGCAGGAGATATTGATCATATGTTGATCCGTGCAGGTGATCGTGTAGGCGACTCGTGAGCGGAGTCCTAAAGATCTTCCCTTTCTCTTCCCCGATTCACCAACTGGTGAGTGGCCTTACTTTCGATTATAGCTCTTCTTCCAAGTATTCATTCTTAATAATCTGACTCGTTTGTGCGTTCCGATCAATAATACTATAATAATAAAATTGAGTCAAGATAAATAAAAAGTAGAATTGAAACACTTAATGATGGTCACATAAAATCACTATACGATCATATTGTTGCCTGCTTGTGCTCTATGCATGTATCTATTTTATGTTTTAATTGTAGCTATAACTTATTTATCTATAACTATTCAATGGGTAGTACATAACTTATAATATGATCACATTAGCAGGTAGACTATGCCATCGCACTGTGCTAAAGTAGTTATATTCATTTTGATGTCTTGAAATGGTTCATATGTTAACTTAGCGTTTAGATCGTCAATAGTCATGGACAACTTGTGCACAAGGTAAATAGTTTCTACGAGCGATCGCCGGTACACCGGGGCCGATTCGTCCCGGGCGGAACAACAGTTAGTCATGCTAGCAAATTAGCACAGGTGAGGTGGGAGTTTGTAGCGGGGCTCGCTACCTGCGCTGCAAGCATCGCCGTCTACCCAGACTATAGTACATGATGGCTCGTCATGACAAAAATCCTTATGTATATTTAAACTATGCAAACTAACTATGTCTTTGTGGTAGAAAAGGTCATGGTAGGTTGTGTACAGGTGGTTCAGGTAAAAGTTACCGAGTGGTGGCATATTTTTGTTATGTCCTCTCATTCTATTACATATTGTAAAATTGAACTAAGACAAGATAGAAAGATCAAATAATAATAATGGTGCTTGTTCACATGAATATGGTGTTGATTTGGTGTGTTATGTTAGCTCGCCCTCACCGGCATTTTTTAAAGTACTGACCCTCGTTGCAGCAGGTTTCCCAAGCTAAGGCGACGCGGTGAGGAGCTGAAGCTTCCCCCCCAACCTTTCACTGATCTGATGCATTAGTGTTCGTAACTTTTGGAGTGCAAGTACATATTCTCAAGGAGCTCGTGCATACCCTTTTGAAGCTCCTAGGCGATGGTGCAAACACACACCAAAGGTGGTTTGCCCTTTTGAATTTTTATAAAGGATGTAATGTATGGATCGGCTATCTCATTTCGTGTCCATCTTGTAAGCCCGTACGGCACCCCTTTACTGTTGAGTCAAGAGTTTGTAACAAATCAATAAAGAGAACTTTCTTTATTATAATGTGTGATATTTAATTTGCGTACTCTATTGTATATGTTTCTAAAGTATATTATTATGCCTAGGCCTTGTGCGGATGCATCTTACGCTCGTACAACATCACGCCTGGGGGACAATTATAGATCTAGCAAAAATTGGGGCATGACAGTACCGACCATTATTCTACTAAGATAGTAGATGGCTTGTTCGTGACCTGCATTGCTTATATGGGCAAGCAGAGCCCAGAGGGAGTGATCCATTATCCGCACATATAGCAAGATGGGTCTTCCCACAACGGGGGCCACCAATACTGGGGGTTTTATGTGATACTCCATGATGTCATCGAAGATGCGTTGGCATTCTTCGTTTCAGACAAAGGAGACTCCCTTCTTCATGAGCTGAGTGAACGGTTGACAACGTCCAGTGATATTTGATATGAACCTCCTGATGTATGTCGGTCTTCCTTGAAGGCCACAAAGTTCTTTGAGGTTCTTCGGTGAGCATATTACAAGGATTGCTTTAGTCTTGTCAGGGTCTATGTGGATACCGTCAAAGTTATGACAAAACCAAGAAATCTGTCGCTGGAGACTCCCATGAAGGACTTGGTATGATTCACCTTGAGCGGGTGTGCACGCATGAGGTCGAACACAGTCTTAAAGTCCCGAAGGTGATCATCTTTAGAGTGACTCTTGACAGCGATGGCATCAACGTAACACTACACTGTCTTACGTAGATGCTCACGGAAGATGGTGCTCATAGCTCGATGGTATATAACACCTGGGTTCTTAGACCGAAGGGCATGACTATATAGAAGTACACTTCTATCGGCGTTCGGAATGATGTGTGCTTCTCATCGTTAGAAAATATCTTGATTTGATTGTAGCCTGGGAATCTATCCATGAAGGACATACGCTCGAAGTCACAAGTGTTGTCGATCATTATGTCAATTATCGGAAGGAGAAACTAGTCTTTAGGGCACGTCGTATTTAGATCATGGAAGTCAATGCAGATCCGGATCTTCTCATTCTTTTTTACTATGGGCACGATGTTGGCTACCCAATCTGGATGTTGTTCCTCGCGGATGAAACCACTAGCTATCAGTTTATTGGCTTCAGCTTCGATGGCATTCATTATGTCCGACTAGAACCACCATTATTATTGCTTGACCGACTTAGCGTTCGACAAGATGTTAAGCTTGTGGACCATGATTTGGGGGTCCAGTTCCGCCATGTCTTCGTAACTCTGGCCAAAGACATCGATGTATTCCTTGATGAGCTGTAGCAGGGTTTTCGATCCTCATCGGACATACTTTTGCTGATGAAGATAGGTTTAGGGGAGGATTCATTGCCCAGATCGATTTGTACGACTTCATCCTCAGTAGGAGGTTCTCGCTATTTGAACCGTATCTCTTATTGTGCGTTTAGGCGTTGGGCCCACGATTTTACTTTAAAGAGTCTAGGTGAATCCTCGTCGTCTTCCTCAGGGTTAGCTGACACCATGTTGTCAGACATTGTTTGTTTGAGCATCTTTCCGATACTGATGTCAAAGTCCCAAAAGGAAGATTCTGAAGAGTGAAAGTATAACTCATCTTCTTCATCAGAGCCTTCGGCTGTTGTGGGAGGCATGACGTACCCTAAGACATGCTTTGTCTTATGGTAGTAATCCTCGGACTTGCCTGCAGGAGCCTGCAGATGTAGAGGCTGTCGTCGGCCTTTGTCACAGTTCAAGCCCCTAGCAGCTTTCATATCATATAATATCCTATCTTATGGATGAGGTGCTTGGCTTGAGAGCTGTACCGACGAAGTGGCATTTCGTCGGTATCTGGTTCTGGCTCCAGTTTCTCTAGGTCAAAGGATTGGATACTTTTTACTCTGTCGAAGATGATGAGTTTCTCTCCCCTCTTCCTTGTTAGAACTATGAAGTAGGAGTTTTGACTGGAAAAAATTTGGTTTGCTGTATAGGTGGTAGTCACCTGTGTATGCAGGTACAGGCCCAGACGGTGCTCAAGGGAATACAGTGTGCTAAGATGTGCAACACCCGAGTAGTTCAAAGATAGCCCTTTATTCAAAAAATAAGGTATCTTATCCTCAGGAATTATATCGTTAAGAGAAGATACGTTAGCATGAGCGGCTACATACTCCTCCAGTTCATCCTTTTCGAAATCTACCCCAAGTGCGAGCGACGGCTTCGGAGGTCTCTTGCGCAACTTTACCACTAGAGTTTTGGAAGTCGTAGTGGGTGCTAGATCTTCATTCAGCGGTCGACTCAGTCTTTGAAGGCGAACGACCAGAGGCTAATATGCTTTCCTGTGTAGTTTTATCGTATGGGGAGGGGTTGTGTCGGGAGCGCTTGCTTTGAGATGGACTCTCAAGGGCTCATTCAATATTGTCCCAATCTCTGCCTCATCGTCGGCATCATTGCCACCTTCATCTTGGTAGAATTGTTTGTAGAGGATCGAGTCAGAGTAATATGCCTCGACCCCTTTGAATGGATTAACGTCGATAAATTTTGCCTTGACGACACCGATCGTCCATGTACTTCAAGCACTAGTGCAAGGTCGACGGTACGATCATGTACTGGTGTATCCACGGATGTCCCAATCGGACGTTGTAGGATACGTCTACGCCTATGACGTAGCAGGTGACATTTTTTTCAGATCGTCGATCTGGCACTTCAAGCGAATCTTGCCTAGAGGGTAGCTCCTTTCTGAGTTGAAGCCACTGATAGCAGTATTGGTTGCTGCCAGGCGATGCATCGGGATGCCCAAGGTCTGAAGTAGACTTTGTGGGATGATGCTTATTGATGAACCGTGGTCGATATGCATCCGGTCCACCTTGATGGCGCCGAGGTACCCTATGTAATACAGAGGACGATCGTGCCGATTGTTCTTTAGCAACATATCTTTTTTATGAGAATGCCATGTTAGTTATCGCCTCCATCACATTATTGTAGTGGAGGCATACGCAGGATCCTCAGTTGGCGGCTTGACCTGTGCCAAGTAGGTGTCGGCATTCTGTAATGCCTCACTTAGAGCAACCAGAGTATATTTAGAGAGTCGGAGAAGCTCAAATAGTGACAACTTCGTTAGAGTAATGGCAAGCTGTGCCAAAATGTCGAAGTTGTAGGGCTTCTCCAGCCCATGAGCGGTATCTTTGCACAGTGGTTTGTCGAAGCGAGCATCTTTCTGGTTGGACTTGTCAGCTGCTGGAGGCTAGGATGGACCCAGATCAGATACAGCGATTGGAAGCGCACCATCGTCAGGGATGTCGTACTCTCATTGGTACGTCAGGCCTAATCTTGTTGTTCCTGCTATAGCTTCTTCGGAAGGGATAGAAATCATGTAGCAGGATTTGGACTTCTTGCCCTTGGACTTGGTGGCAGAAGGTATTGTCTGCTGTATCAAGTCTGGAGTAAGATCGGGATAAACCTACATGACCTCCTCCCATGATGTGGTGAGAGGGATCAGTCCAGCTGTTTGGTCATGAGTTGGCGAAAGATTGACAATATCCATTGTTTCCCGGGGGATCAGGATTACTCCGTCTTAGGCTTTCGTTGCAGGAAAGTTACCAAAGTGGAGAGATACCATGTTAGCGGTAACTATTTTATCGAAATCCAAGGTGAGGGTCTTGGCGTTGAGCAGACGCTGGATGTACCACTTCAGTGTACAAAAGTCCCACGTCACATGGTGGACATAATGATGGTAGTGGCAGTACTTTGGATTATTCTCCTCGGCTGCCTCAACAGGGTGCTTGACGTCGGGGTACCGATGCTTATTTTCCTTCATTAGCATGTCAAAGATTACCATGACGTCATCATCTTCGAAGGAATAAGTTTCCTTCAGTTTTGGGGCCTATGCGGGCTTTTGCTCAGGCTTCTTGGTTATATTGGAGACAAGAGCCTGCTTCCCTTTGCTATGCCGGGCGCTATTGCCATTGTTGTTGTTGCGGTTGTAGGGGCATTTTCTCCTATCACCAGCGACGGGGATCTGTATCCCCAAGAGACGGGTGTCTTTCAGCTTTTTCTCATCACTGACAATATTTATGATGAATGTCGTCCAGACTTTAAACTGAGAGTCGCCCATCCAGAGCCTGACTGTGTGAAGGATATTTCTCCGGCTGGTGTCCATCGGTGTGGAATAAGGGTTACCGGGGGTAACTTTAGCGGCACTTTCCTGTACCGATCGATGTACTCCCGTACAAACTATTTCTTTCTTTGCGTGATGTCTATTAAAGTGGACATCATCATGTCATTTCCCCTGTCGTACAACCGAACGAGGAAAAGACCTTTGATATTGTCGAACGACGAAATACAGTTATTCTGGAGGCTGCAGAATTAATCGAAGGTTATTTTAGACAATGCCCCAACAAAGTGCTTGGTTAAGAGGACGTCATTGCGAGGTAGTTGCCCCATTGTCGTCTCGAAGTAACTCATGAACTGACGAAAATATGTCTTTCCATTAAACGGATTCAAGTTGAAGGGCTTGTACTTGGACGGGTACGGTACGTCTCTTTATTTGATGGGATACGGTTGTCGGATCCCAAGCTCGCGCAGTAAGTCACAATTGCCCATTGAGTCTAGGCGGGCCCGGAGTTCTCAGACCTCCCGCATTGCTTTCCGAGCTGCATCGACAACGAAAGAAGCGGATAATCCGAGCAGGGGATAATTACCGCCAGCGGGTGGAGCGGTTGCATTTGAATCTCCGTTGGCCCCGGGTCCAAGCTTGCTTGACAAGAGGCCATTGCTAGTTGTGAGGCCATATTTGCCTTGATTTCCAGCATTGTCTGGGTCAAGGATTCCATTGATGCGCTCATGGTCTGTATCATGGCCTCGAAAGTTTTGAGGCACTGTCGATTGTTGGGGCCCTCGTGATCTTCCCTAGCATGTATGTTGTTCTTACATCGGGATAAATGGATGGGATAGTGGATGTCGTACTTTCTGCCTTAGACTCTTGACGTGAATAATCATCCAAAAAAGTTGGTAGTGCCTCATCCACTTCGGAATCAGAGAGAACATTACCCCCAGCGTAGGATGTTGCGTCCTTTTGATGAGGGTGGCTACCCCCAGGGATCTCCGCATCTGTTCCTTGGGAATCACTGTCTTCTCAGAACGCCGGATTATCATAGAGTTCCGTGGAATTACAACCCCCAGTTTACGTAGCCACCTGGGGTCCTGAGAAAGAACTACCCCAGTGGTTGACAACTTCTTCTTTAGCAAGTGCCCAGGAAAACTCCTTTCGCGGGTTCCGCTGCCTGTCCCTCTTGGACCCATCTTCTTGACCTGCTAGCTTAGAGCGACGGACTGGAGGTGATGGACTTCCGATCTTCCCTTATGGAGGAGGCCTTCCGAGAATAATAACATGAGACAAAGGGAAGCTCATCTTCCTCTGGTGCTTGCACCTATTCTCCGGGTTGCAGCCGGGTGGGTGCCTTTGGTTGCAGCTGCTGGAATACCGACTGCCTGTTTGTAGGTACTGTTGCTTTGTTACAGTAGCAGTTGATGATAATGTTGACACAGTGATGCCCTGGGGAAGATATTGCATATGCCACAGTTGATTCCCTCGCTTTGTGCTTGGATTGATCATGTTGCGCAAGTCAAGCAGGGCTTGATCTACCTTTGTACCCTTCTTAAGAGCCCGGGTAGACCGAGCACATGGGCGCGTATGTGTTGATTTTTCTTCCTGACCTGGGGTTCGTATAAGAACTTATCACATGTTGGTAATGGAAGACTCTTTAGACTGACTCTGTCCAATTGCCACTGCGAGCTGGACACAAGGGTCGGTTCTGTACAACTTTTTATCAGGGAGACACATTATAGTTAGCGGCGTCTGCTGATGGTCGATCGAATGAGCAATTGCTTAAACTTGGTGAGCTCATATTGCCCTAGACTTCTTCGTTGTAGCATGCGCCGGTGCATAGTATAAAGAGTTCAAGTTCACATCTTCCCCCTTTCTCAACAAGGCATATGGAGTCAGCGCTGCGTAAGATTCTGTCAAAGATAAAACTTCTGCTACTGTGATGGCCGCATGTGGCCGTTTGCCTACGCCTGTCGACCGGTACTGCATGGTTCTTCTTATGCGGCTTCTATCGTGGCCGCATAGAACAAGCCTCAACACCCAAACTTCTGGCATAGTAGTATTTTCCTTTGCCAGAGTTTGGTACTGAGCACCTTTCTTTACAGCCCCGACTACCGTATAGACATGGTCAGCCTGGGTAGATGCATGATGTGCGGCTTCAGCAACAGGGAAAGAAATATGGAGCGCATGTCCTTAGTTGGGTGAGGCACATCGGCCTTTGCTACCCATGTCTTGCAGGTCTTCTTAGGCTTTGCTAGCCTTGGAGAAGGACTCGCGCTGTCCCCGGAGAGAATTTTCTCGAACGCTTGTTGGTCGAAGCGCACCAACAGCATCCTTTGGGTGGATCCCAGTTTGGCCGTATCAGATTGCATCAACGACTTCTCATTAGAGGAGAAGGACGTCCCAAGAAGAGTCGCCATCTGGTTCACCATTACAAGTTGTAAATGAACTTTTTTAAATAACGAACAAAAAAAGTACAAAGCGATCCTAGACAGAATATCTAAGTACAATATTTTTTATCTGGGTCGTGACGATGGAGATCGAGCACTACAATGGCTCCTTTACTCCGTTGATGGTCTGATGAGGGAATGTGAATGCTCTCTTCTGTTTTCTCTTCTGAGCATGTGTGCACATGCGTAGCTCGCCCCCCTTTCTTGTAGGCATGTTACCCTGTTATTTATAGTTGTCGTGCTGACGGACTATCGATGTCGCATATGTCTCTGTTTAGTGGTCGCATAGGGCTCCTTCAACATAATGCGGTTGTAACTGTAGTCGCATGCTACAGACAAGCTGTCACGTGGTCTTGGTTAATATATATTTTTGATAAGATCTCGGTATTATTTTTAACCCATTGTGTGCGTGACTTGGTCAGCTGGACACGTATTCAGCAGTAATCGTGCGAGAAATCTTCTTCGGTTGTAACAGAAAGATCATGTAAGTCGAGAGCTACATAACGTCTTGGCCGTATAGCGTTGTAGCCGCATACGTGCTCTCGTTTGGCCATGGTTGGATGGACACTATGGCCGTATAATATTATGTCCACATACGTTCTTTCGTTTGGCCTTGGTCGAATGGACACTCTGGCCGCATGATGACAACGCCGCATGGGTATGTAGCCGCATATAAGTGAGCACGCGGCGTAGTACGTCTGAGGAGGCCATCAATGAGTTGATGTGACTTTTCATCTTTTTTTGAGCTATCGTCTTTACGAGGCTCGAAGCATCTACGTGTGATGAGTGATGTGTCAGAGAGTCTGTCAGGCATTGAATGTCGTGTCAAGGGGGTCTTATGTGCCCCCATGCTCTGTAGTTGTTTAGGTCGCATAGGTGTACTATGCGGCTTCCAGCTTCTTGTTTTGGTCAGGCCGCATGTGGCTACTCTACGTCCTATTTTCATTTTTGAGGGTGCATTACCTCTATGCGGCCTATATGATTTTCATGCTTTTACACCCCCTCACTCTCGCCCCCTCCCTCTCCTGCCGGTAATGACCCCCCCCTCCGGAGATGAGCCCCCCTCTCTCTCCTGTGGTGCGTGCGGCAGCGCCAACATCAGCAGTAGACGGGGAAGGAGGGGGGAGCGCGGGAGGGGGTGGACGGTAAAAAGAGGGGGGTCGTCGGGGGGCGGCAGGAGAAGGGAGGCGGAGGGGCAACCAGGTGTGGGGGGAGAGAGAGAGAGAGAGGAGAGAGAGAGAGAGGCATTTTTGTTTTTGTTTTTTGTTTTTTTTTCCAATGTATCCAGTTGGCTATTTTGAAAGTTTTGGGTATCAACTTGATAAAACATAGATAGTTGAGGTTATCAAGTTGAAATTTAGCCTTAGTTTTTTATTAATTAAAATTTTGTTAACTTTTTTAATTAAATTTTTTATTTTTAGTTAAATTTTTGTTAATTTTTTAATTACTTCTCTAGTGTAGTAGTAGTAGTAGTAGTAGAGCTCTGCAAACGAATATATATATATATATATATATATATATATATATATATATATATGCCAATACATAGCAAACAAAGTCTTCTTTAGAAATTTGTTATTATTTGTGGTGTTTTGCTCATAGCCTCATACTGCAAGCCTGCAACCTATTAGATTATCGATATATGTACAATTGTACATTAGCGCATTCGTGAAAGAAAAAAACACAAACAAAAACCTATGTAAAGAAATCAAACAATTAAAGTATTGGATTTGAATTTGTATTTGGTATATATACATGAGTAACTTTATATGCAATAGACTTGTAGACATGAATCACATGATCATATATGCAAATATAGTAATTGGTGAGATATATATATATATATATATATATATATATATATATATATATATATATGATGTTCTCGGTCCTCTGAAGTCCTATGTATCTAGATTAAATAATAAATTTATAACTTGTTCTGTTATTCAATTTACCTCTGAGAGAGAGAAAGAGAGAGAGAGAGAGAGAGGGGGGGGGGGGGGATATTGACAACGATAGAAAGGTAGAGGACATTAAGAGCATCAGATTGTTATAGCAATAAAATATAAGAGAAATTTGACAACTATTGAAACATTTTTTATATGAGTAATTAATTTGTCTCTTGATATTCTAGTATATGACGTTTAGATATACTATATATAAAAAATATAGACTCAAAGGTTTAGAACGAGTCTATTAGACTTTTATTCAGAATTAGACTTACATACATTAAATAGTAAATAAAAAATGATGGAGGCGGAAAGCTTACAACAACAGCTACCAGGTACAGTTTGCTTACAACAACAGCTACCAGGCCGACATTGAGATATCACCATTTGAGGTATTATATGGATGGAGATGTCGCACTCCGCTGTCATGGGATGATGTTGGTGAGAGAGCCTTATTAGGACTAGAGATGGTCGTGGATACAGCTGAGAAGGTGAAGCTTATCAGGGATAGACTTCGGGTGGCTCAGGATAGACAGCGACATTGGGCCGATTGCCACCGGAGACCTTTGGAGTTTGAGGTATAGATTTTGTTTTTGGATTGCTTGTGATTGATTATTTTAGATAGATGTGCTAAGTATGTGTTTTGTGCTAGGTGGGCGATCTGGTGTTCTTGAGGATTTCTTCGACACGGGGCACGATTCGCTTTGGTGGAGGCGGGAAGCTTAGCCTACGGTACATCGGACCCTTCGATATTCTTGAGAGGGTTGGTGCAGTATCCTACAGACTAGACTTATCGCCTGCACTAGAGGGAGTGCACAACGTGTTCCACGTGTCACAGCTGAGACGGTACGTGGTAGATCCTAGCCATGTATTGGATCACTCGAAGATCGAGGTGGATCCAACTCTCAGTTATCCAGAGCAGCCTGTGGAGATTCTTCATCACAGGAAGAAGTGGCTGCGGAACCAGACGATTCCTTTGGTACACATCGCATGGAGGCATCACTCTCCAGGAGAGTCTACCTGGGAGAGGAAATCCGATATGCGCGAGCGATATCCTTAACTGTTTGAGCCGTGAGGTATAATTCTTTCTTGCTTATTGTGATTGCTTGTTGTAGTTAGTTCCTTCCTTAAATTTGAGTACACAATTTTTCTAAGGGGGGTAGGTTTGTCACCCCCACTTTTTTAAATGAGGGTAATTTAGTCATTTAGCATAATTTTTTTATTTTTAGTGATTTAATAATAATTGGTGTGCTATTTATTTAATTTGTGCCTTGAATTAATTATTTATAGTTAGTGGGCTAGCTTATCAGTTAGACTTGATACTAGTGAACCCAATTAGACTTATCATGACATTAATTGAGCCCAAAATGAACTAGGCCCAATAGACCTATTTCTTTTAGTTAATTAGAAGGATTAAGACTAATTTGCATTAGTTTAGAGACTTTCCATTTAGCCCTTCTTAATTGTTCTTCATAATTAACTAGTGGGGGCAATTTAGTCATTATGAGATTGCTTGGGGAAGGAGACAAGGGCCGGCCATCTATAGGGGGAGTCTTTATCTCTTCACTTTATTTTACCTTCATTTTAGATCCCCAATTATGTTCTTCCCTAAATTGACTAATTCCTCCACCAAATTTTCTCAATTCACTTTCATTCTCTCACATTTTCCATCAATCAAGGAGCATTGGAGCTTGGAATTGCAAGGAGAACATGAGGAGGACGACTTGCTAGAAGCTTGTGTCCGAATCGTGTCCATTGAGCAATTTATTAAAAATCTATCTCCCAATAGGTAAATTCTAAATCCACCCCTTAATTTAGATTCTAAAGCATGCATCTAACCATTATGAATCATCCCTTGGTTTAAGGCTACCCATAGGATCAAGAATTGGGTCCATATGACTTGTATTGAGAAAGTTACATGGTGATTTGTGTTCATATAGGAGGAATTACGAGATTGACACACTAATTGTGTGTCATGAGACCAATTAGATCTAATTAGACTTAAATCAGGGTTGTGAGACTAGGTACGTATCCACAATTGGACACGAGTAAAGCGTATCATAGTAATTTGTGATATGGTATGATACGTGGCTCATTTTGGGTGTTTTATGCAATTAATCCTCAATTCTCATTGTGACTTTAGTTATATTATGATGTATTACATATGTATAAATGATTAGTGTGGAGAATTGGGGGTTTTCACACTTCAAATTGGATGAGTATCATGAGTATCCTAGTTGTGCATGTCAAGTGTTTGATTTAATGCTCCTAGTATGTGGGTGTATCATATATATATAGATATATGTGTTAGTATAATTATATATTTATATATATAAGTACATATATAATGTGAGGAATTATGGTGTTATATTTGAGTTGTGTAGTGTGTGATACATGTGTAAATGAGTATGGTGGGTATTCTGGACTGTTGACAGTCAGTGTGTGCACCAATATACAGTGGAAAATTAGACTGTGATAGCCTGGTTGTGTGTGTATCATAGGTGCCTACTAGGTGTTTGTTAATAGGTAGCTGTGTAGGTGAGTGTGAGTGATTGGGTGTAAGGATATTCACCCAAGTTGCAGTGAGCAACTGAATAGGTTGTTGTGCATACATGGGGGTGTCTTGTGCACTAATATGAGTCGAAGGGCAAGGGGAGCAGTGAGTTGTATTCAGTTGGGCAGAGGGCAATGCCTACTGCATTCAGTTCATTAATGTGGTGCACTGAACCGTAGTGCACCCTCTAATACGAACTGTTGCAGTACAAAGGGAAGTCGAGCATTATGCAGTCAGTGCAAGGGTGGGGGTATTACCACGGCTGTGTGTAGTGGTCAAGGGAGATGGGAGGTTGTTATGGTTGATGTTATAGTTGCTCTATGAGTGGTGTGAAGGAGGTAGAAGGGGTCGGGTTCATGGCTTAGTAGTAGTTCAACAATGAACTATGGTCGAGGAAGTGTGCAAGCCTAGGGTGGCATGTAGTGTACAACCAAGAGGATTCAAGTTTGGAATTAGTGAATCACATCTAGGGTGAATCAATGAGTGTCACCAATAGCATCCATTGCCTTAGTATTAGGTAAATCACTTAGCATCGGTTAAGTATTAAGATGTTCAGTATGGGGGAGGTCAGACACTTGATATCAGTCAAGTTACACTATGGACTACTAGGGTTATGTAGTATCAGTAGGATTAGTTAGAAGTATAGATGCTAAGGTATTATATAACTAAGGAAAGAGATATAGGTTGAGGCTTGGTAAGGTATTAAGAATATACTAGATAATATCTTATGATAGTATAGCTAGTGTATATATAAGTATGCATACAAGATATTTAGTAATATTAGCTAGTTAGCTAATACTTACAAGTTATGGCCCTAGATTTCTAACTAAGACATAGTACAACCTAGTATCAGTTAGTAAGTATAAACTATAGTTATATACTAAGTGTATTAAGATATAGAGTATCATATTGGCTAGCATATAGGTATATTAGTACTATTAGCTAGTATAGCTAGTATTGGCTAGTGGTCGTTGATTAGTGGCTTTAATGGACTAGTATATCCTTGTAATCAATCTAGAAGTAGCTAGTTTGACCTAGCTTGACTAGTATAACTTAGATTTGACCTAAACATTATATTATTGCATTCTTTAACTCATTTATCATCCATTAGCCCAAATGACATGATATCTCATATATAGGTCTGTGTGACACAAGCTCGGATACCGAGATACCTCTTTTGCTCCAGACTAGAGATGATTACATCTTTCTGTTAGTTTTTATTTCATGATAGTTTATATATTACTTGTTCTAGCACTGATATACATGATTCTGACACATTGTTACACGAACTGGTACTATATGGATCCTGTCAGGAGATGTTATCCCCTTACCATGTTCAGCGGGTACTCCTTACACATGTATTTTATCGTGGGCATCGTGTATTATTTTATGTACTTCTTGTGCATCCACTATTTCGTGTGCTAGTGTGACTATATCGTATTTATGTGTGTAACATGTCGTGATTGGATCCATGAGTATTGGTTGGGGAGGGGAGTAGAAGCTGGTTATGTGATCAAGCCCTATTTATCTCATGTGTATATCGATTATACACCTCACGTATAATCGAGTTACCATATTTATCTCATGTGCAACCTAAGCTGATCACATAACAAACTTGCGCTCTAAACCAGATAGCTAGTATTCCAGTTTCTCTATTTACAGTTATTTTCATATTGCATGTATTTATCTTTCCAATTCATATTGTACTTATCTGCCTGTTGCAGCTATATTTCTATTTCTAGTTACTTGTGCATCTTGTATTCTTTCTATTGCTTGTCATATATTCTCTACCACGTATTTGGAATTGCTTGCAGAGTTTTGTACTTCATTTCAATCCTGATTGGATATATTTTTCAGATGATTGGCTAAAGGAGTTGTGTCCCACTTATTACGGGTCGCAGGGTGGCGAGCCACTAGAGGATACTCCCCTAGAGCAGGAGGACTTAGTTCTAGTGACCAAGGAGGCTTAGATATTATTTTGGATATTGTGTTAGTCTCATTATTAGACTTTTGGCATGTAAATATTATTTGAGACTTATATTGTGCCTAGACTAGTGGTTTTGGACTTGTGATGTATTGTGACTCCTTATTTCTCTATTCTATTCCATATCGTGCTTTTATCATCCTCTAGTTTTATATTGTGATTGAGTATTGGTTAGTATTTATCATATATCATATTGTTCCTCCATTTAGAGTTGAGATATCATTGATAGGTACATTATATTTATTGTGTGAGATATTTATATAGTATTGATGACCTAGAAAGCGTTCTACCGTCGATGCTGCGACGTAGGCTGGACGTACCCATGTACTTTTACCCTTACACCGGGTGTGGGTCAAGACACATTTTTGTGGTGGCCCATGCAGGTCAAGGGAGTAGTACTTAAACTTGGAGTATTACTACAAGCCTGCTCTAGGATATAGGACTTAGGATCTATGATAAGAGTATACTCAATCACAACTAGGAAACATTTCTAATATATCGATTTTGTAATCTTTATCATTCTGAATATTGATTTCTTTGAAAATATTACTATCATTCTTTGATGATATCGTATCTTGCGCAGTATTAACTTCTTTTTTTTCAATCTGTCTTCAAGATGCCTCCAAAGGTCAGATTCATTCTCTCGGGAGCAGCGGCAGCTTCCTCAGCTACTTTTCGGCCTACTGCGAAGAGGGCAGCAGCTACTACTGCTTCTTCTCCAGTTGAAATGTTACCTCATCGGTCCAGGTGGGGGTTTCAGCAGCAGCCTTTGGGGGTGCTCCTATGGTGCCCCGTTCCCTCCTATTCGGGGAGCGCGGCTAAGAAATACAAGATGGTATCGTTCGATCGGGATAGATTGAAACAAGAACTCGTCCTCGTTATGGATTTGCTTCTTTGGAATCAATTTCCATATTTAGTGGACCGTGCCCCCGGGATCGACTTAGCGGCAGAGTCAGGAGGGACCTCTCCGCTGCATCTTTTGTTGCCTCAGATTTTGATGTTGCTTGTTGCTTTCGTGCTTTGAGTTAGTTTTCGGATTTGCTTGTTTTTTTTTGAACGGTTTCGATAGATTTCATTATTTTCGTTCATGAACTGTATTTCAATTCTGAGTTTGGAAAGAGAGAAAGAGGTATTAATCAGTTATTCGTGGCAATGTAGGTGAACGAGCAGTAGAAGGCGTACGAGCGGAGTCTTAAAGCGCCTATTTCCTTCTCCCTTCAAACCAACTAAGTGAGTGACTACCATCCCGATTAGCTAGCCCTTCTTCCAAGTCTTCACATCTAAAAATCTTGTATTCTTGTTTACCCCGATCAAATGATACCAAGTAATAACTAAAAGATGCCAAGATAAAATGGGAATAATATATTATTATGCTTGTCATTCAACTTGGGAACGGTTACTCATTTGTATGCTTGTTCAGAATGTTCATCATATGCTTCAATTTTAGTTAGAATATAATACTTCTTCTATAAATTGTGCTATGCATATAGAACACCCTTTGCTATGCAATATATTGATCAGAAAGACTATGCAAAACCGTTTATGCTATGGAACTGTTATCGTGCTAGTATTTCCTTGAATCCAAATGAATATTGTTTGATCATGGACAACTTGTGCACAAGGTCTTATGGTTTCCATGGACGGTCGCCGGGGCACTGGGACCGATCCGATCTGGACGGAACCTTATGTATAGTCGTATGTTATAGGGCAAGGTATTATACAGCGGGGCTCGCCACCTGCGTTGCATATCATCTTTGTCTTGAGACTATAACCCGTCCCTTTGTGGCATCATGCCAGTGATCCCTTTGTATAATTAAACCTGTTGCAAACTAACTTGTGTCTTCTTGGCAGGGAAGAATATGGTAAGTATTGTGCAGGTGGTTCAGACGAAAAGGTAAAAGCCACCGAATGGTGGCGAGTTCTTTACAGTAGTTTATATATATATATTTATATATATATCGTTGCTTGTAAAATAAACTAAGGCAAGATAGAAAGACCACAAATAATATGCATACTTAATATAAATAACGTGTTGATTGGTACAGTTGGGTCAGCTCGCCTTCACCAGTACGTTTTGATGTACTGACCCTCGTTGTAACAGGTTCCCCGCACTAAGGAGAACCGAGCGAGGAGTCGAAGTCGCTTTCCCGATCCAGTCCAGCTATAGGCGCATCCTGATCACGCCACATTTTGAAGTACTTGAAGAAAGGAGCTAGCAACTCAATACACAATGCAACTCCATGGGAAGGCCGTCATCCCGCCCGGAGGTCTTTATCATTTTGAAGTTTAGTAAAGGGATATAATGTACAAGATTGCCATCTCATTTTGTGTCAATACTTTTGTAAACCCATGCGACAATTAGCTGACTCGTTCAAGAGTTTGTAACAGATATTCATTATTAATAAAGAGAAATTTTTCATCCTCAACTTATGTTTTAATTTATCTGCGTACTTTGAATATGTGCTCATTATGCAAAAAAATATATTAGCCTCGTGCGGTACGCAACCTAGGCCCGCACGGCGGTCACGCCCGTGGGACGACTATCGATTCCACAGAATTGGGACGTGACATGTTGGTATCAGAGCACAGCTTCAAGTTCCATGACCCTTGTACTGGAAAAGTTTCTTTAACGATCAATCCCTGTGCGAACTCTTGAACTCGTTAGGACAAAATGAGATACGTTCATACAATGAGTCCATAATATGTTATGATCATAATGTAATTTATCTTCTTTTGAAGGAATGGCACCAGCGCAATCCTTAGTGCTAGCACCGGACGAAACACAAGGCCAAGAAAGTAGTTCAGATACTTCTAGAAGTTCACGAAGCCAGCGAGCCGTGTCTCGCGTCGATCCCATCCAGCAACTGATGCGGATGTTGGAGACAAACCAACAAAGGGATGAGGCTCGCTACGAACGGGCCGAAAAGCGAGCGGAGGAAAGGCAACTCAAGTTTTAAGACAATATAGAAGCTCGATTCTCAGTCCAACAGAAGCAGGTAGATACCCTGCAATAGATCGTGCAGACTTTGGCCTCCAACCATTCCGCGGCAACAGCAGTGACTCCGGTGGATCAGCCCGTGCTTGAAGTCGAGATGCCTCAAACTCCATGGAAGAGGGATGAGATTCCCTATGGGGTCCTCAGTCCCGTTGAATGGAGTATTGCTAGAGGTCCCGAAGAGAAGCACGTCGCATGCGCGCAACTACAGCTCCGCCTCAACGTGCACGATTGGTGGGACATGCATCGACGATCTCTTCAAGTTGACCATGGAGAGGAGGCGATCTCGTGGGCAACTTTTTGTGCCACGTTTGAAGAGGAGTTTATACTCCCTCCAGTGCGTCGTCAGAAGGAGAACGAGTTTGTGCAGCTACGACAGGGCAGCATGACAGTTAAACAATATTCTGTCGAATTCAACCGACTCTCCAAATTCGCTAGTGCCTATTTACCTGATACAGCGAGTCGAGCTAGAAGGTTCGAAGGAGGTCTACGCCTTGCCATCCATGCACATGTAGTCGTTCCGCAGTACCAGACAATATGGGAAGTCTTGAATCATGCCCTATCACTTGAACCGCAGTATCCTCATGTTGCTGCAGGCACCGTGCTTACCTCCAATCACAAGCGCCAAAGCAACGAGAAAGGAAACAACGCTGCAAAGTGTCAAAATAATAGTGGCCACCAGAAAGGGAACCTGAGACCATTTTGTGATTTCTGTAAAAGACAGGGGCACACCACCGAAAAATGTTACAGCAGGAAAGGGCTATGCTTCAACTGTGGCGGACAAGGCCACATAGCTCGGGATTGTCCACTCCCCTCTAAGCTTCTGCATCAATATAACATTTCTTAGTGGTAAGTTCTATTCCTAAGTTTCGGGAAGAAACTTCCAATTAGTTGGGTAGGATGTGGTGCCCCGTTCCCCCTATTCGGAGAGCGCGGCTAAGAAATACAAGATGGTATCATTCGATCGGGATAGATTGAAACAAGAACTCGTCCTCGTTATGGATTTGCTTCTTCGAAATCGATTTCCATATTCAGTGGACCGTGCCCCCAGGATCGACTTAGCGGCAGAGTCAGGAGGGACCTCTCCGCTGCATCTTTTGTTGCCTCAGATTTCGATGTCGCTTATTGCTTTCGTGCTTTGAGTTGGTTTTTGGATTTGCTTGTGTTTTCTTGAATGGTTTCGATGAATTTTATTATTTTTGTTCGTGAACTGCAATTAAATTCCGAGTTTGGAAAGAGATGAAGATGTATTAATCAGCTGTTTGTGGCAATGTAGGTGAACGAGCAGTAGGCGACGTACGAGCGGAGTCTTAAAGCGCCTCTTTCCTTCTCCCTTCCAACCAACTAAGTGAGTGGCTACCATCCCGATTAGCTAGCCCTTCTTCCAAGTCTTCACATCTAAAAATCTTGTATTCTTGTTTGCCCCGATCAAACGATACCAAGTAATAACTAAAAGATGCCAAGATAAAATGGGAATAGACTTGGATTATTATGCTTGTCATTCAACTTGGGAATGGTAACTCATTTGCATGCTTGTTCATTTTGAATGTTCATCATATGCTTCAATTTTAGTTAGAATGTAATACTTCTTCTATAAATTGTGCTATGCATATAGAACACCCTTTGCTATGCTATATATTGATCAGAAAGACTATGCAAAACCGTTTATGCTATGGAACTGTTATCGTGCTAGTATTTCCTTGAATCCAAATGAATGTTGTTTGATCACGAACAACTTGTGTGGTGCCCCGTTCCTCCTATTCGAGGAGCGCGGCTAAGAAATACAAGATGGTATCGTTCGATCGGGATAGATTGAAACAAGAACTCGTCCTCGTTATGGATTTGTTTCTTCGGAATCGATTCCCATATTCAGTGGACCGTGCTCCCGGGATCGACTTAGCGGCAGAGTCAGGAGGGACCTCTCCGCTGTTATCTTTTGTTGCCTCGGATTTCGATATCGTTTGTTGCTTTCGTGCTTTGAGTTGGTTTTCGGGTTTGCTTGTTTTCCTAGAATGTTTTCGATGAATTTTATTATTTTCGTTCATTGAACTGCACTTCAATTCCGAGATTGGAAAGAGAGAAAGAGGTATTGATCGAGCTGTTCGTGCAATACAGGTGAACGAGCAGTAGGCGGCTTACGAGCGGAGTCTTGAAGCGCCTTTTTCCTTCTCCCTTCCAACCAACTAAGTGAGTGACTACCATCCCGATTAGCTAGCCCTGCTTCCAAGTCTTCACACCTAAAAATCTTGCATTCTTGTAGTCCCGATCAGACGATACCAAGTAATAACTAAAAGATGTCAAGATAAAAAGGAATAGACTTGGACTGTGTTGCTTGTCAATTAAACTTAGGAATGGTTACTTATATGCATGCTTGTTCATTCATAATGTTCATCATATGCTTCAATTTTAGTTAGAATGCATACTTCTTCTATAAATTATGCTATGTATAGAATATGCCATGCTACAAATTGTTCAGGAAGACTATGCAAAAGGAATCATGCAATGTTACTTGTCTTGTACTCATATTGCCTCAACGCATCAAATGATAATGTAACGTGAACAATTTGATCACGGACAACTTGTGCACAGGGTCAATGGTTCCGCGGACGGTTGCTGGGGCACTGGCACCGATCCGATCCGGACAGAACTTCACGATAGTCTCACGTGCGAACGGGATGGCGTGTAGCACCTCACGTGCTTCATTGTATACCATCCTCGTTCAAGACTATAACTCGTCCATTATGGCTTCTTGCTAGTGATTGTAATGTGTATTTAAACCTGTTGCAAACTAACTTGTGTCTTCGTGGCAGGGAAGGCATGGTAAGTATTGTGCAGGTGGTTCAGACAAACAGGTACAAGCCACCGAACTGTGGCAAGTTCATTTTCAGTAAATTTTATATGCTGCTTACTTGTAAATGAACTAAGACAAGATAGAAAACCATCAATAATATGCATGCTTCATATAATCAACGTGTTGATTGGTATAGTTGGATTAGATCGCCTTCACCAGTATGTTTCGACATACTGACCCTCGTTGAAACAAGTTTTCCGCACTAAGGCGAACAGAGCGAGGAGCCGAAGTCGTCTTTCCCGATCCAGTCCAGCTGTAGGCGCATCCTGATCGTGCCGTATTTTTAAGTACTTGAAGAAGGAGCTTGCAACTCAATACACAATGCAACTTCGTGGGAAGGCCGTCCTCCAGCCCAGAGGTCTTTATCATTTTAAAGTTTAGTAAAGGGATGTAATGTACAGGACTGCTATCTTATTTTGAGTCAACACTTTTGTAAGCCCGTGCGGCAATTAGCTGACTCGTTCAAGAGTTTGTAATAGATGTTCATTATCAATAAAGAGAACTTTTCCTTGTTTCAAATCTGTATTTCAATTTAGCTGCATACTCTGAATATGTGCTCGTTATGCAAATACTCTAGCCTTTTGTGGGCGCAACCCCAAGCCCGCACGGCGGTCACGATTCGGGGGACGCCCCAACGATTCCACGGAATCGGGTCATGACAACTTGTGCACAAGGTCTTATGGTTTCCGTGAACGGTCGTCAGGGTACTGGGACCGATCCGATCCGGACGGAACCTTATGTATAGTCGTATGTTATGGGGCAAGGTGTTATGCAGCGGGGCTCGCCACCTGCGTTGCATATCATCTTTGTCTTGAGACTATAACCCGTCCCTTTGTGGCATCATGCCAGTGATCCCTTTGTATATTTAAATCTGTTGCAAACTAACTTGTGTCTTCTTGGCAGGGAAGAACATGGTAAGTATTGTGCATGTGGTTTAGATGGAAAGGTAAAAGTCACCGAACGGTGGCGAGTTCTTTACAGTAGTTTATATATATATATCGCTGCTTGTAAAATAAACTAAGGCAAGATAGAAAGACCACAAATAATATGCATACTTCATATAAACAACGTGTTGATTGGTATAGTTGGGTCAGCTCGCTTTCACCAGTATGTTTTGATGTACTGACCCTTGTTGAAACAGGTTCCCCGTACTAAGGAGAACCGAGCGAGGAGCCGAAGTCGCTTTCCCGATCCAGTCCAGCTGTAGGCGCATCCTGATAGTGCCACATTTTGAAGTACTTGAAGAAAGGAGCTAGCAACTCAATACATAATGCAGCTCCGTGGAAAGGCTGTCATCCCGCCCGGAGGTCTTTATCATTTTGAAGTTTAGTAAAGGGATATAATGTACATGACTGCCATCTCATTTTGTGTCAATACTTTTGTAAGCCCGTGCGGCAATTAGCTAACTCATTCAAGAGTTTGTAACAGATGTTCCTTATCAATAAAGAGAACTTTTCCATCCTCAACTTGTGTTTCAATTTATCTACGTACTCTGAATATGTGCTCGTTATGAAAAAAAATACATTAGCCTTGTGCGGTGCGCAACCTAGGCCCGCACGGCGATCATGCCCGGAGGACGACTATCGATTACATGGAATCGGGGCATGACAGCTCCTCCTCCAGTTTCAAGGACAGTCCCAGCTACTTTTGAGGGACTTACCCCACCACCTCCAGTGCCAGTGGATGCTACACCGTTATTCGTACTTTTCAGAGAGGTGATGGAGGCCCAGAGAGCCCAGGCTGAGGCGCAGCACCGACAGTCCGACGTGATAAGGCAGGGCATTGATAATGCCCACCAGGTGGCTATTGCAGCAGTAGAGAGAGGGGCTTCTCCACAGCCCCAGGATGCACATCCCAGGCCGGGCAACATACAAGACTTTAAGAAGTTGGATCTTCGTAACTTTCAGGGGACATAGGGTATTATGTATGTTGATTATTGGCTTGAGCACATCGAGCGTGTCATGCGCTTATCCCGCCTAGCAGAGGATCTGAAGATAGAGGCGGCAGGGTTGCAGATGTTAGACATTGTTAGTACCTAGTTCCAAAATGAGCCACAGATGATCGATCTAGGATTGACATGGGAGGACTTCAAGGACTTATTCAGGAAGAAGTTCTTTTCGCCTATGGAGAGACTAGACTTGGAGCAACAGTTCCAAAACCTTTATTAGGGGAACATGTCGGTCGAGGAGTATGCCACAGAGTTTGGCAGATTGGGCAGATATGCTGCGTACATGGTGCGGGAGCCTGAGATTCGGGCAAGTTGATTCAGAGAGGGCCTGAACTGGGAAGTGAAGGCTCTCATTTTCTCGGGTCATGAGATATACGCAGCTATCCTGAAGGAGGCCCTCAAGGTCAAAAGAGACCTCAGTTTGAGGCCCAAGTGGGACTAGGAGATCTTTGGTGGCAGCATCAGTGCGGGTCCAACCAAACGATCCTATTTCCAACAGTAGAGACAACAATATTCCATACCGATCAGATCACCAGTCTAGCAGGTGCACCAGATACAGAGACTAATTGTCACCTCCTGAAGTTAGGAGTATGACTGTCACACCCCGCTCCCAGAATACTAGATAAAACAAGGACTGACATGGCCAACCGCACCTTGCAGAATACCGAAGTATGCCGCAATGTGTTAAGATTATCTAGAAGACAGATGGGTGAACTCTTGTATACTATGACGTCCGTCCTAAGGCTGACAAATCCTATTATCTCAATCTATCAACACAAGTACATAAGTATATCATGTATGAAAGTAAAAAGACGTCCCAAATTATATACCACATTTGATCGTGAAGCTAGTGAATACAAAATGTTGCACTAGCAGAGTATAATAATACATGATCAAATATACCAGCCATGGTCTAATATATACATCATGTTGACCAAAGGCAGAGAAGTGATCTCAAAATAAGGTGCTAACACTGCCTCTTGCTAGAACACCACAAAATGAAATAATGCTACGAGGGGTGAAGTAAAGAAACCCACTCGCGAGCTTCGACCGCAGTCCTACGAGTGCGAGCCATCTTGCTGGAAGTACGGTGGATCTTGGTTCTCTTCGGGGTAATCTGGCCATACAAAACAAGTGGGATCAGAACCCCAAGCAATAAGTACCACAAAGGAGCTCAAGGTGATAAACCAAACACATCACAACATACAACAGAAAAGAGACATATAAGAATAAATGAAGGTCGAGACTTGTATGGTACCAATGTACTCGTCTCAAAAATATAATTGGAAGAACTGATAACAAAATGCTAAAAAGAAAGTAAGACGACGAGCGACAAGAGGGCATAGGAACTACTCTGGATCAGGAGCACAATCCTTAAACCAAACAAGGACCGAGGTTGCAGACCTTCAACAGAGCAGAACTTAGCACCCTAACCACCCGCCAGAAGAATGAATTAAAAGAACGAGCTAAACGAATAGACAAACATTCATTCCACGGCCAAATATGCCTACGACTTGCTATAATTAACTAACTAGGGTTATCACAAACCTAGTTACTAACAAATGCATGCTTTGAAGAATATCGCTACCACCGGCACTGCAGTTAACCCGGATGGCCACGGGTACACTTGTCCAGTATTTGTAGTGCACTTGACAAACAATAATGGATAAAGAACTAAAGCAGATAACTGATAGCATAACAATATAACGTAAGCATAAACTAGCTTTTGAAGATATAAATAATTTTTTTGTAAATGAGATTGGTTTTATAAACAAATATAGGTTTTGTAAATGAAACTGATTTTGTAAACATAAAGAGATTTTGTAAATAAAACTAATTTTTGTAAACATAAACTTATCTGTAAATGGTCTTATAACATAACTGAAACTGAAACATAACTGGAACATATACTGGAATGCATATAATATGTAATGTTATGAATCGCGGCTCAATAACAACAACTTGTAGTGCCGCAGCACGCGTAAACTTGTGTCACGCTCCAGTCCCAAAATATGTAGGATTAGGAATACGTAGCATGCCAGCCGTATGTATATGACAACTCCAATATGTTGAAAAAATCATAACATACGTACGGTGTAATATGAATAAATAATTCACAAGTTGAACATATATTGTCAACACAAGTCGCATGAAACTATATATCATCCACAAACACTAGTAAGGAATATCAAAATAAATAACTGAAGTCTCAAGTACGAAGTAGTAAAATAATAATAGTCGGGTGGAGACCAATCGATTCAATAAACTAAAATGATAGAGGAGGGCATAACTCCAATATAAAATAAATGTCAAATAAGGAAACATTAGCTAAAAGATCCATCAACTATGAAGTAGTCACAGGTACTCAGAGGGTAAGACCTCATCGACAGAGAATGATGCGTCATGTCTCGGTCGGTACTCCTGCGGATAATCTTAATCATTTATACCTGGAAAGAGACCAGGTCCTCAGAGGGGCGTAACAAGATACAGAAAACAACATGCCATAATAGACAGAAAGTAAACATCCAACATGGTCGCCTAACCAGTCTATGTGATATGCAATTTAGGAACAACTTCCCGCATATGGACTATCTGTCTAGATAATGGGATTGGCATAATTTCTCCTGAAAATCAGTGGCCTACAAAGAATAACGTCTTTTAATCGTCAGAGACCGCCTGTAATAATATATAAGGGTCATCTGACCACGCATCTCCGGCGGAGCATGTGGGTTATAAAAGAAAAAAAGTGTAAAGGAGTCACATACGCTTATTCATTGTTCTCCCCACCCAATGCTACTAACGTGTCACATCCATCACACGTAAACATCTCAAGTAACTGCTAAGTCTGTTAAATATGGTATTTCAATTAGCAGTTATTCCTTATTTATCACACGACCTTTACGTACAGGTGGCTAGCCTATCACGCAAGTCCGTGTCCTACATGAGACTCATACTCGTGTAACAAATGTGTCACGACCAATGAAACATAATGATACCTCAACTCATGGGGTAGTCCCGTAAAACTAGGTCAACATGCATAATATAATAAAGGACAAAAGACGACGCAACCATCGTTTGTACCCAAGTCTTCCTTGGACGCACAATTTTATATATAGAAAAATGAATGAAAATAAAAATATAAAATAAATATGCAGCAAATGAATGTAACTAAACAGTACTATGGCAATGTATACTTGTCTGGCAAGCAATCTGTGTAGTATAGGCGTCCAGATGTCAAGCATAAGGAACCGGAAGGTAGGGACTCTGAATGAACATCTCCGAACGCCGAAATAAATATCACAATATTTCCAGAATCAGTGATATAGTCATAAAACTCTACCCTTTCGTCCAATTTGGATACATGAGCAAAACGGTAATTTTGGAATAAAGCGGTGTCCATATGTGACCAACTTTACACCAAAATGTGTGTCAGGGGTAAAGGTATCTAATTGGACAAATTATAGGTCAAACAAATCCTAAACGACGATACGAACTCAATGGTATGTCCAATTTTGGATTCCGACGAGCTGATCACAAAATTGCTCGTCAAATCAAACCGTGGGGCCCGCGAATAGGCGGTTCGGTCAACTATCTCATAATCGCGTGAAACTTGGGTCACAGGACCAACGTGATACCACAGATCCATTGGCGCAAGTTTCGTCGTGTTCCGACGGGTGGTTACAAACTTCTAGGATATTTTGTAAAATGTCGATACGTGGGACTTTCGACCGGTGTGGGTTGATTCTGGCGTGCACACACGTCCAAATCAACTTTCATGAAAGCTCACATGTCAGGGTATACCTTATGCTCCTTTCGGTACAACTGTTATACATCGAGGTTGTCCAATTTGTCGGGACACACTCCGTATCGCAAGTTTTCCAAGTTTTTGAAATATATTTTTTCTTGGTTTTGGAACTCAATTTTACAGAAATTAAAAGCAAATAAAAATAAACTAAAATAAGTATTTTAAACTTGGATAGGTTGTTTAAAATTCTGATCATACAAATTTTATAATTATGCACTAATTTGGGAGAAAATCAATCACGAACATGGGAGTTTGGGAACAATTTATGAACTGTGTTGGAACATATTTTGACCCACCTTCCGATTCAATTTTCTCCTTCTATAAATAGTTTAAAATCAAACTACTTGAAGGGATTTCTTGGGCTTCATATTGTGAATGCAACAAAAGAAATCGATCGAGAAACAAGTTAACATGTGAGGGGAAATCTTAGAGCAAAGTAGGGGTCGCGGGGCTGAATATGCTGCGCGCAAGGGCGGCGCGGGAGGCACTACTCCGATGTGCGACGACTTTTCTAGTCGGGGACGGTCGCTGGGGTGAGGTGATGGCGGCAACGGTCTGGAGTTAGGGTTAGGGTTTACTTTACCATATATATATATATATATATATATATATATATATATATATATATATATATATATATATATATATATATATATATATATATATATATATATATAGAGAGAGAGAGAGAGAGAGAGAGAGCCGAGAGGGGGATCGGGGGTTTGCTAAGGGCCGTGCAGATGTGGGTCTTAGTCGCGGGTCGGGGGGATGGGTATAATGCTTATGATTAGATTAAGGTCTAGGTTAGGACTTTGGTTAGTGTTAGGATTTTATGTTTTTCTTATTTTATTTTCTTTCTATTATTATTTTTATCTTTTCTTTTGCCTATAGAAATATGTATGTATAGGAGAAAAATTCTAAAATAATCCTAAAAAATTTCTAGCACTTTATTAAATTAATTTTGCACTAATAAATTGTAAAAATCCTTGTAGTTATTGGTTATAAATAAACATCTTTAAAGCAAAGCTATATTATTTATTTTTGCTAAGTTAATAACTAAAATAAATATTGACAGTTAAAGAAATAAGATGTTAAATTAAATACTAAAAGATACAAATTAGGATTAGGGGGTTTATAACTTGGTCAGTCTTGGAGCCCTTGCCTAGCAGGATTGTTCCATGCTGCATGAGGCCCTTGAAGATTGGGGTAGCCGATACCGCAATATTCTTCCCTCCCAATGAACTAAGTGAATCTTATATTTGTTTAATCATTACTAAATTATTTTAAGTTCTTGAGTCGTGGACACTTGAGAACTTTCTTAGAATGACTAATCATGGGTACAAGATTTTCATGAGTTATCGTATCCGCGATACGCGACACATGGGCAATACTCACACTCGATTGCTCGATGCCAAATTGCAATGAATCATACACAAACATTTCTACGGTGTCATAAGGATCAAAACCATGTGTTAATATAGAGAAGCACAACATCCAACTATGCTCCAATACTCAACTGGGCTAAAACAGTTTAAGCATTAGAAAAATGATACAATATAGTAAATTATTGCACGCGGCAAGAAAATTCATGCGTAGCGCACTGCGCGGTAGAGATTGATGCACGCGGCCACTGATGCGCGTGGCGAGGGTGTGATGCGCGCGAGGCACTACGCGACAGAGATTGATGCACGCAGCCACTAATGTGTGCGACGAGGGTGTGATGCGCACGAAAAAAAATGATGCACGACGCATCAATGCACGGTGCATTGCTGCGGCATGAAACTTCATGTGCGACGCACTGCTGCGACATAAAAATCCATGCGCGGCGCACTGCTACGCGGCACTGTTCATCGTCCCTGCCAAACGATCCGAGAACAGGAGTCCAGAACTTGTTTTGGCCATACAAATTTTAATTTAACTCCAAATTAAGTGATTGAAAAGCCAAAACGCTTGAAATATAAAGCTCTATCAAGTAGAACAACTAGTTTTAGAAAATAACAAGTTTTAATAGATTAAACCAAGAAAAACTCATGGAACCTCTAAAAAAATCATAAACATAACACTCAGATATACTAAAATCTATCCACTAAAAGCAAAAACTCCAAGAACTAAAAATGATGAGAAACACAAGGGGAACATTTTTCATTAAATACATTTTTAAAATAATACATATGAAAAATCCAAAAACTTGGCTTCACCATTGATCAAGATGTACTTGCCTTCGGTGGCTCCTAGCGTCTCCTCTAACTGTCCAAGTCACAACAAGTTCTTCTTAGGGCTAGGGTTTGGCTAGAGGGACCTTGAGGGAGAGGAGAAAGAAGAAAAAAAAAGAGTAAAATGAGAAAATGAGTAAGGAGAGAGAAAATACTCATATATACTAAGAGGAGAGGAAGATGGTTTAGTCATGGGTTCAATCAAATGAACCAAACCAGGTGTCCATTCTACATGCAGATCCTAAACCGGGTCTATGGCAATGCTAATGGATATTCTACTGGTCTCGGGTAGTCTCTCTCAACAACAAGAAAATATAATAAATAAAAAGACATGAACCAACACCGAGAAATACATTACCAGGAAAAATTAAATTCTAGAAATACAAGAAATACAAAATCTGGAATCCAGTGCGACAATGTCCATGGCTACAAATATTGCCGATAGGAAACAATCTTTTTTATTGAAATATTATACAAAAATATTTGTCACTGATATTGAGGGCGTACCGGGTTTAGATCCAAAAGATCAAAAACCAATACCTAAAGCTGCGAAATGTAAGAAATATAAGCGGGTTTAAAAAAATGATGGCACATGCACTTTAAAAGATACTACGAAAGTTGCTATGGCAAATACACACTGCAGGCTACACAAATGCAGCTAAGTACCGGTAGTCAAGGATCTTCTTTAGGTAACTTTACTTATTCTGATGCTCGTAACAAGACTGAGTTAGAAAGATATATAATATGTGAGGAACAACCCTTTACATTTGGTGAGAGTGATTTCGATTATAAATATGTAAGTAATATCCTTAATCCTTGTTTTACTAAAGTTTCTAGATCTACTGCTAGAGTAGAGGCGTTGATTTTTTTTTCTCAAAAAGATAAGGCTGCTTTAGAAGAAATTTTTATGCATGCTAGTAAATTAGCTTTAACTTCTGATATATGGACTACTAAGAAAAACTATTCTTATATTTGTATCATAGCACACTATATAGATCCAAGATGGATATTGCAAAAATGCATCATTTGCCTAAAGCCTTTAGAATTTCTACATACCTACGATGTAATCAGTGGCACTGTAATACAATTTATGCGTGAATATGATATTCATAATAAAACAGTTTTGATTTCTTTTGATAATGCTAGTACTAGCACAACTTCTATTAATATTTTGAAAATATAATTTACGCCTATGTTAGAAGGTAGGATTTTTCATGTTAGATGTGCTTGTCATATTATTAATTTGATTGTACAAGAATGTCGTGAATTCTTTCAACTAAATTTATAAAATCTTAGATCGTGTTTACGTAGTTTGAACTCTTCTACAAGTAGAAAAGAAGCTTTTAAAATTTATGTACACAATATGGTGTTACTTTTAGGCTATTTGTTAAGGATGCACCACATATATAGAATTCTACTTATTTACTATTGCAATCTTCCATTAAGTTTAAAGATGTTATTACACATTATTGTAATGCTAACCGTAGTTTTGATTATCAAGTAACTGAGAATGATTGGTTAATTGCTACTTGTATTTTTGAATTTTTAGAATTGTTTTACAATGCTACATGTATTCTATCTGGAGTTTATTATCTAACTTCTCCTTTAGCTTTAACATAAATTCTTAACATGTCTCATTTAGTTTGTAAATATATAAATGTCTCTGGTTTTGATTTTATTGTTGCCAAAATGGAAGCCAAATTTAAAAAATATTGGGTAATATATCTCTTCTGTATTGTTTGGCTTCGGTTTTTGATCCTAAGATCAAATTAGATGGTGTATATATTTTAGTAGATGATTTTTAGAAAAATATAAGAGTTGACGTAGGTAGTTTGAAAGTATAAATTATGGATGTTTTAGATAGTTTAATTGCTTTATATGAAGAAAGAGTTATATCCATCCGACCCAGTACAATCGTTCAAGGTAGTAGCTCTGGTTTTATGTCTAAATTATCATATGCTAAAAGTGTACTGTAAAGGAAGAAACAAAAATAATCTTCCCAACCAACGCAAGAATTGCCCTTATATCTAAATTCTTACGAAGAAGATGAAGATGACTCTTCATCTTATTATTCAATTTTAGAATGGTGGAAGAGATACGAAAAAATGTATCATGTACCTTATTCTATAGCACGCGATATTCTAATTGTCCCGATGTCCACGATAGCATCGTAATCTTGTTTTAGTGCAGGTTCAAGTATGCTAAACCATAAGAGGAGTCGGCTGCTGCCAGATATTTTAGAAGTTTGTGTCTGCGTTCAAGATTGGACCCGTGTTGAACAAAGAACTCAAGATTCAAGAGATGAAAGTGCCGATAACTCAGAGTTGGACTTTGAATCTCTTACTATGGATGACGCTATTGAAGGAGGATCTGAGTAATAAACTT
This sequence comes from Iris macrosiphon, assembly GCA_036927795.1. Lineage (NCBI taxonomy): Eukaryota > Viridiplantae > Streptophyta > Magnoliopsida > Asparagales > Iridaceae > Iris > Iris macrosiphon. The sequence goes on along the minus strand of JAYESA010000004.1, from coordinate 229,400,674 downwards.
CAACGAAAGACGGACGACGAAATTTGTTTAAAAGACTTGTACATTTTTTACAAGCTTTATACAAATAAAATATTATTTACAAGTTTTTTTTTTTTTTTGTTACTTAATGTTATAATATATTTATAATTTTATTGCCATTAATAAAATAAATTCAGCTTTTCTTACTTAATGTTGTTATTTGTTTACATTTAACTTCTTAATGTCTATATAAATAACTTCTTTAAATTTTAAGTTATAAATTTATATTTAAATAAAAAAATAGATTTATACATTTTTTATAAGTGATTCAAAATTTTTTAAAAAAATTCAACTTATAAATATTTAGATTTTAATTTATACTTAAAGTTATATAAATATTGATATAAATAAATTAAATAAAATTTCTAACAAATAAATTTATAAATTTAAAATTATACTAAACATATAACTTATAAATTTCAAATAAATTTATACTTAAAGTTATACTCAAAGTTAAACACTTTCTAACAAATAACTTATAAATTTCAAATTATACAAAAAAAACTTAGTAAAAAAAACCCTATAAATTTTAATTTGAATTTATTAACATATAAGTTATATTATATATAAAATAAATATAAATATAAATAAAGTAAAAGAAATTTTAACCGGGCCCGACTGGCCCGATCGTAAACCGACCCGGACCCAGACTGGTTCGGCCCGGTCCTCCCCTGACCGGGTCATGGGTCCGAGTTGGGTCGAGTATTTTTTCTGACCGGGCCAGGCCAGCCCGGCCCGTCTCTCCTCTCGGATTGAGTCTGGCCTGGACCGGACCAGATCAAACCTAGTTGAGTCGGACCGCGGGCCGGTCCGGACCGACCCAATACACACAATGACAAAGAGAGTCCATCCTGCATTTAGTAAAGGAAAATTCTATAGGCACTACAAAAGTTACTTAGGATAGCCCATTACTTTAGGACAGTCCAGATTTTTATAATTTTACTTAGGACAACCCAAAATTTACTCAGGACAACCCAACCCCCAAAACCTTCCCAAAAATTCTTCAAAAATAGTTAGATAAATTAGTTTAGAACTAATTTATGGTTGATATACAAACTGATGAACCCTAACAATCAAACGTGGGATTTCAAAAAATCGAACAGAGTCGATAGTCGGGCTTCAAACCTACAAGACTGTAGGCAAATTCTACAGCCCTATAGTATATATAGGACTGTAGGGAAAGCTATAGTCCTGTATTATATATGGATTATAGGAAAGCCTATAGTCCTATAGCATATGTAGGACTATAGGAAATATTATAGTCCTATAGTACATTGGGTCTTGGTATACTATAGGACTATTTGCTTTCCTATAGTCCTACATATGCTATAGGACTATAGGCTTTCCTACAATCCATATATAATACATGACTATAGGCTTTCCTACAGTCCTACATATACTATAGGACTATAGGCTTTCCTACAGTCATATATATATACTATAGGACTGTAGAATTTGCTTACAGTCCTGTAGGTTTGAAGTCCGACTGTCGACTCTGTTCGATTTTTTAAAATCTCAAGTTTGATTTTTAGGGTTCATCAGTTCGTATATCAACCCTAAATTAGTTCCAAACTAATTTATCTAACTATTTTAGGCATTAAAATGAAGAATTTTGATAATTGGAATAAATTAGATTTTGGAAGAAGGAAGAAGGAAGAAGGAAGAAGCATAGGAAGAAGTGAGCATAGAAAGAAAAAAAAATATAAGAAATATAAAAAGTCATTAGCTTTATATCAATTTTTGAACTGTCCTCAAACAAAAAAATTGGATGATAAATTTGTAAATAAACTGAAAAAAATTAGGTTTGGCTAAGCAAAAAATGTTGTCTTTGGAATTTGCCTTAGTAAATCCAAGGTAGCGGCATTTCCTAACGTAACGGTCAAAAAGGGCAATTCCGTCACCTGCCCCCAACATTTGAAAATTTGAGAAAAGAGGGAATCCCAATTCTTTTATCACACACTCCTCTCGAACCCTAATCCTAAGGAAGAAGAGGAGCAAGAAATTCCCAAATCGACCGATCAGTCGATCGAATCTCATCGATCGACGATGCAAGAACTCTTCGGATCCGTCCGCAAATCCCTCGTCTTCCGGCCGAACCCTAGCCCCGACGAGTCTCACGGCGGAAAAATCACGGACAAGATCGGCTCCTGCCTGCGCAAATCGAGGGCCGGATTGGGGTTAGGGTTCGTCCCCAGACTCCCATCCCCTCCTCCTTCCAGCGCCGCCGCCGACCCCGACGCCGCCCCAGCGATCCGATGGAGAAAAGGGGAGTTGATCGGCTGCGGCGCGTTCGGACACGTCTACATGGGCATGAATCTCGACTCCGGAGAGTTGTTGGCGGTCAAACAAGTAAAATTCTCACTGAAATTTTGATTCTTTTGCAGTACTATAGGGCTTATTTCGTGGAAAAAATGACGGCTATTGGTGCGTAATTGTGCAGGTTTTGATCGGGGCCAACAGCGCGTCGAAGGCCAAAGCACAAGTTAGAATCTTTCTGAAACAATTTTGTTTTTGAATAAATTAGATTAGGGTTTAGTTACTTATATGTCGGAAAAATGGAATTTTTCTTGGGCAGGATCAGATAAGAGAGCTGGAGGAAGAAGTAAATCTTCTCAAGAATCTATCCCACCCCAATATTGTAGTGAGTGCCACTTGTCAGACTGTCGATTATGTAGATTTTTAGACTTTCAATCTATGTTGCAGGGACACAAATATACTGGAATGAAATCAGATTTGACATGTCCTGTCCCAAGTGTATTTTGGAATGTCCGTGTTTCATAGCTTCAATCTTTATTTTCTGTGAAATGACTAATTTATGACTTCAACTAGAGATACTTGGGAACATCTAGAGAGGAAGATACATTAAACATATTGTTGGAGTTTGTCCCGGGTGGATCTATCTCGTCGTTGCTCGGCAAACTTGGTTCATTCCCTGAGGCTGTAAGTCAAGCATCCAATTTCAAAGAATTAAGTAAATGCACGGCGATGCGGCTAAAAGAAATGACGTTTTGTTGTATCAGGTTATAAGGAAGTTTACAAGGCAGTTGTTGCAGGGCCTCGAGTATCTCCATCGTAATAAAATCATACATCGTGATATAAAGGCACGACTTCTGTCACTACTCTTTATAATATATTGGTGATTCGTCATTCTTACTTAAATTGTATACATGCGTGGACTTTAGGGGGCGAACATTCTTGTTGATAATAAAGGTCACATCAAACTTGCAGACTTTGGGGCATCCAAGCAAGTCGCTAAGCTGGTAGGGATACGAAGTTTTCAACCATATTAAGCTTTACAACCTATCAAAATCCATAACACTTTGCAATATATCAATTATTTGCATGAGTATCCACAGAGTTCATTTTTTGAGGTGGAATTATATGATCACTAACTGTAAGAATGGGCTAAATGTCGTTATGTTTTACATTAGCATTAGCATTAGCATCAGCATTAGAATAGCTCTTTGTAGTCTCTGTAGTGGTTTTATCTAACCCGTCGGCAGGAGTCAATCTATATTTTTATGTATACATCTACTCTTTCATGGATTATTATTTATTATAAAATATGAATCCAGGCAACTATGACAGCTGCTAAGTCAATGAAAGGCACACCTTATTGGATGGCACCAGAAGTTATCGTTCAGAGCGGTCATAGTTTGTAAGTACTGAAGGTTGCTGTCTTTTTGTATATAACATGCTTACCACAATCTTTTAAAGGTTGAAGCTTTATATTTTAGATCTTGCCTTAAACTTGTTTATGCTTTTTTTACCGTCTTTCTTTTGATTTGTCTGTTTCTCGAACGTAAAGTTTATAAGGTACTAAATATGATGGAACATCCTAAAGTTCAAAGTAGCAAATTACCAGATGTTCTAAAGCCAACTTCTCAAATTGAAATATATGAACTACCACATTTAAACAATGTACAGTATATGGCATAACCATATATATAGTAAACATGAACTTTTAGATCATGAATGTTCCACACCTAAAATAATAAACTACAACGAGATGGTCAAAATACACCTTTCAAGTATTTTTGTACACATCTTTTATTGTTTGAGGTTCAGTATGTTATGTAATGGAAACTGTGAGACCAACTTTCCATGGGTTCCATTGACAATGGGTTAGAGAAATATCCAGATATGAAATAAATTGACAAACCTAGTCATCCAGTTAAGGAGAGCATTTAGTAAAAGATTCTTAGGATTCTGATTAATGTGCAGATTGTTTACGGAAGTTGCTATTTCCAATTTTAACAGCTTGCCTCAACTACTGCTATACCAGGTAGCTAATTCTCTGGACCCCAAAGCATGTGGGTCTGCAAGTTCGCATTGTCCTACACTTGTCAGTGACTTCATCTGCTTGACTTGTCCAGTGCTGCTCAGTAGTGCACTACCTGAAATTTTCATAACAAGTCCATCAATTATGGGTTTTTCATGTAGCCTTTTATTTGTATTGTCTCTTTGCAATCCGATGTACCAGCATTTTAGCTGTTGCTTCCAAATCTCAGAGATCTCTTTCCCTATCCAAACACACTGCTCACTTCATTTTGTCCAAAGTTATACGAGTAATCCAAAAATCATGTTATCTTCAAGTTTTTGGCTAAAATCTCCCAGCAGTCTCTTTGATGAAATGTTAATAGCTAATGACATAGGTCATGACCAACTTTATGTCACTGTTGCAAGCTGTTACGAGGTAGTTCCCAAACAATTCATGCTCTCCAAGATTGGTTCATGAAAGGAAAATGTTCTTAGATGCAAGACAAATGAAATTTCTAACCTATAATGAAACTTTGACCTGTTAGCTATATTTTCTTTGGAAAAGTGAAATATATCCTACGTGATTAAGATGTATCTAGAATGAGTGGAAGGTGTAAGGCCCAGTTGACTCAGAATGATCTCAAACAATTCATGCTCTCCAAGATTGGCTCATGAAAGGAAAATGTTCTTAGATGCAAGACAAATGAAATTTCTAACCTATAATGAAACTTTGACCTGTTAGCTATATTTTCTTTGGAAAAGTGAAATATATCCTACGTGATTAAGATGTATCTAGAATGAGTGGAAGGTGTAAGGCATAGTTGACTCAGAATGATCTCAAACAATTCATGCTCTCCAAGATTGGCTCATGAAAGGAAAATGTTCTTAGATGCAAGACAAATGGAATTTCTAACCTATAATGAAACTTTGACCTGTTAGCTATATTTTCTTTGGAAAAGTGAAATATATCCTACGTGATTAAGATGTATCTAGAATGAGTGGAAGGTGTAAGGCCCAGTTGACTTATGAATGATCTCAGTCCAGAAAACATAGATTTAAGACATTATGTTAATAACTGTATATATACCAGTAATTTTTTGGAAAACTTTTGAGGTTATTTTATTATTTCTGTAAAGAGTATACATGTAGCTTCGATTGTATGGCCGCACAAAATATGGAGACCAAAACAAATTACATCTTGGACAAATTAGGAGAATTTCTCCTACATAAGGCAATTTGCTTCAACAATAACAAGGGATGAAGATTCAAGCATGTATGACTTCTCATTCACGTGTTAATACTTCACTTAGTTTACCATTTCAAACTTTATCATCCCACTCATCCTCAAGCTGTCTGGTAATTTCGGTCAAATATTCAATGAATGACCAACTATTTGAATTTATAGGCACTGAGTCATGACTTATTCTCCTATTAAATTACCCTAATTTCCGGAGAATCTGACTACGTACCAGAACAGAATAGGAGAATCTGACAAGAACATAATAGCAAAAATGCTGTAAATGAGACGATCCACAAAGCAACTAAAAAGAGTAGCATCTTTATGAAAAATATTTAATTCAAAGCACACATGCACACACACATAAAATATTTACATGCAATTCTATCTGGATGTTAGAAAAAGATGTTTTGCTATTGACAGTCAACATAATAAAAACCTAGATACTATATATATATATATATATATTCTACTATATAATGCCAAAACTAGGCTTCACCGTGAAAAATTTTCGTTCCAAAAATACCCTTCATTACATTTCAATATGTATTAACGTTGATAAGGATATCTAAGTAATTAAAAACAGTAATTAAATACGTATTAAATGTATGTATGCATGCATGAGGCAACTTGGGGAATGATAGTTAATAAAACAAAGATATGCATGTATGCAAAGTAGGTAGTTTGGAGAATAAAACTAAAGTTAATAAAGAATGCATGCAAAGTAGGCACATGAACCCAAGAGATAAGAGAAACCTTTCCTATTCCCGTCATTTAAATTCTCCCAACTTTCATGCTCCTGCCTATTATATTTTCACCTATAATAAAATTAAGAAATTGTGGTTTGCTCTTTTAATAAACTATTATTTTTTTCAAGTAATATGAAATACGTGCAACGCACGTGCGTATATACTAGTATATATATATATATATATATATATATATATATATATATATATATATATATATATATATATATATATATATATATATATATATATAAGATGGTGTTATACCAACTTTAAATCCAGAGGAAAGAAAATTGTGCGGACACGCCTCCCATTTGTAGAACACATTCCAAGTCCAAATACAAATACAAAGCATGCATAAAATGATCCAAACACATTCCATGTCCAAATGCAAATCCAAAGCATGCACAAAATGATCCAACAATGTACAGTTTAATATATACATCACAAAAATGAAATAAAGTCTAAATGATTCAAACACATCCCAATGAAATAAAGTTTAAATGATCCAAATACATTCCAAGTCCAACTGCAAATTATAAGTCCAACTGCAAATCTCAAGCATGCACCCAACGGTATTGAGTCAAAGCAAATCCAAATCATGCACCCAACGATGGTGAGTTAAGTTTACAGAACACATGATAACAGTTTCATATATACATCCCAAAATAAATAAAGTTTAAATTCTCAAATTTTTCTTCAGAACATTCTTCTTCCGCATATTCTTCTTCTTCTTCTTAATTTTTTTTTTCACCTTCACCTTCAGGGACGGATTCAGAAATCCTAGTCAGTAGGGGCTCATTGTATAACTACAAAGGGAACTTGAGAAGTAGAATAACAAAAATTATAAAATAGCACTAATAATGTTCTTACCTAAGTCCTTCAATGTAAAACAAAACTTTTTTACCATTCGAATATCATCTGGATATGATAACTGTAACAGAGGCTTATAATTTATATGCATGCTTTGCTAGAGTAATAAAATTAACCTATATATATATATATATATATATATTCCTGGAAAATCCAGCAGTGGGGGTTGTGCATCCGCCCATATTCAACTTCTTCTTCTTCTTCTTCTCCTTCTAATTGCACCTCTAATTGTTTCAGCTTATCAAGAATCATAGTCTGATTATTTGATACAGTCTTCATCTCGTTGAAGACTTTCTTTGAAATTTGTAGCCACAAAGTTGTACAGATCATCGACCTTGTCCTTCAAGGTGAGGATTCCTGATGTAGATGGCTTGCTAAGCAGCTGGCTGCCTCGGTTCTTGGCTGGATTGGGAATAGAAGTTTCTTCTTGTTATGGCAACATTCTACTGGAAGTTAGTTTTTGGATGGGTCATTTCTTCTTCGTATAAACATCACCTTTTAAAATTGGAACACCATGTTTACTACCCATCGAACATACAAATCTTCCAAAAGGCAGGACTATCCTTAAAGCTGGTTTTGCCACAAAATGCATCATCCTACTGAACATGTAACAACATATATCCAAAAAAATTCTTTGCTATATAGTACAAAAATTTGACTCTATCACGATGGATGGAAGTTTCATGTCCAGTAGGGATGAGTGTTTGAGAAATACATGCATGCAACAATCTATACAAAGTTGTCAATTGATCTTTGTATACATATTGTGGGATCTTGTCACCAATAGATTTACGTGTAACCTCAGCTATTGCATCTTCCATAGACACATTATCTATATCTGTGATAGCAAAATCTCCAGCAGGATCAAACCCTTAAAAATTTATTAATAACGGCAACATTTAACTCATCATTTTCCCTCACAGAAAGATCAATTGTTGATCCTCTCCTGCATGTTCAACCTCAGCTATTGTATCTTTCATAGACATATTATCTATATTTGTGACAACAAAATCTCCAACAGTATCAAACCCATAAAATTTATTAATGACGACAGCATTTAACTTATCATTTTCCCTCTCAGAAAGACTAGTTCCAAGGTAGGATTTGTTGCGTTTCTCTAACTATTGTTTTAGGAACCGATAAAAATGTAATATTATAGAAAACCTTGGTGTCCAACATCAGTGATCTTAAGATCTTAATCTCTCTTTCAGGTATCACTGCTCTAGATTTGAAATATTTTTTTTGACTATTCTTACAGTTAGAGTTCAAGAAAAGTTGTAGCTTCTCTGCCTTTTTTGTAGATGGCTCCGTCTCTGTCGGTGCCTCTTCCTCTCCCTCTAATTTAGATTTAGATTCCTCTAACTCTGACCCGTCTGTTTCTAATGTCTCTTCTGACTCTGTCTTTGTTTGAGATGTTGCCGCCTCTGCCTCTGTTTGAGTAGCCGGTGTCAGTGCCTCTGCCGGTGCCTCTGCCTTTATATGAGAAGCCAAAGACTGTTGCTGCCGTCTCTGCCGCTGCCTTTTTAGCTCGTAGACCATAAATCTCCACATTGGTACCGGGGTGTTAGTATTTTTTGGAAGGTTTTAGCAGACGATTGGGGGACAATTAGGGAGAGTTTGGGAAAAAAGGAGGCGAGAAATTATAGGAGGATTTGGGAATATATCGACGTGCATACTGGCGGTTTAATATGGGTTGAATTTTTTTCATCTTTGCAGTTTTCTCCCGTGTGCTTTTAATTAATCATCAAATCCTTTTGCAACTTTTGGATCCCATCAAGCTAATTTGATTGCAGCCGAAAAGAAATATTCGATAGTAGTATAATTCTAAAACAAGCTTAGAGAAAGACTTTCCATATATTTTGGCACAATTTAATAACTTTATTGGTATTTATACCGCCGCCTCAACGTTTCTTACCAATATAAGAAATTTATACTAGTCCTAGTGGCTGACTCTGATGTTAACTAGGTTCGTATAAAAACTACTAGACACATTCACGTGCGTTGCACATATTAGAAAATCTATAATATTATTAAAAATTAGATAAACTTTAAAATATATTAGAATATTTTTACATATGGTTTGAATATATTTTAATTATGATTTGTTATAATTATATTTTTAAATTTTGGATATGTGTTTAATTAGATTATACCACATAGTTTTAAATATAATTAAAATTTTGAATATATTTTAGGATTTGTTATATGCTTAGACAGTTTTAAATTTTTTCTCCACTAATTGAAAAAATATGCAGTACTTAATTTTTTTAAAACTTTTTTAAATTATCTAATAGTTTTGATTATCAAAAGGTGCATCTCCAACCCTATTGTCTTGTAATATGTTGTGATTCTTATGTGGCATATGGGCATGGTTCTAAACGACGGTAGGCGGCTTCGTGGCGGAAAGAGTCCGCCTACCGCCTAGGCGGTGCTTAGGCGTCGCCTAGACGATTGATACATTTTGGATTTTTTTACTATTTTACACAGTTTTTGTATTATATACATAGTTTAAGGATGTTCATGCATAACTATGTTGTAGAACAAATATTTATTAAGTTTTAGTCTTATAAAAGTGAACCATAGGCCCATAATGCTTGCAAAACCGTTTGGCTAAAATACCTTCTTAGGTATTGCTCCGCCTAGGTGCCACTTATGCCGCCAAAGCTCCATTGGCCGCCTACTCCACCGTCTACTGAAAAGCTGTGTGGAGAGAGACCGTCTACTGCCTAGGCGCCGCCTAGGCGATCGAGGCGGCCGCTATTTAGAACACTGCATATGAGGCACAAGGCAATGTCTTTCTTATGTGGCAAAACTATATTTACAAAAGAGAATGAAGTAGAAAAGTCTTCTCGAATACAAAATTATTGAGATGCTTATTTATTCCAACTTCCAAGACAATATTAAGTTGCTTATTTTTTTCAACTTTCAAGACAGCTTATCTTAATTTTTTCTATATTTACAAAAGGTGAAGACTTTGTCAAGTGCATTATTACTAGACAACCAACTTCATAATGTTTTCTATAATTTTTTGCCACATATGCTTTACAATTTTCTTGACAAGCTTCACAAGTTACTTGTCAATTGCGTTAGTGAAGGATTTTTAGATAAAATCTTGTCATTCATATATGGCAACAACTTTTTCCAAAAGTCACAATAGAGTTGGAGATGCTCGAATTTGCAACTTTTGGATCCTATCAAGAAATGTTCCACTTCTAACCTCAACTTTATGATGCCGTAAAGAAAAAAATCAATGACAACATAATCCCATAAAGTTACATAATTTTGCTAATTTTGCTAATTTTGCAAGATATGCAAAAGTAAGAATACCAATAACTTTTGCAACTAATTGCTCAGATGATGTGCAGACTAAGAACATGATTTAGAATCCTAGAAAATGAAAAAATAACACTGGAAATAGTAGATTGTCTTTAAATTTAACCGAAAATATTTAGTCACATTATCTTTCATGTCAAGAAAAAAAGGTATTTTAAGACTGAAGGAAGAAATGCATGCATGCTTGCTAATGATCTTCTGCAGGAGCAGAAGCAGGAGCAGATGCATGTGAAGGAGGAGATTGAGGATTCTCTTTTTTATTCTTCTTCGTCGAAGTTAGAAGAATCATGTCATCTCTACTCCAACAAGGGCTTCTCGACGTCAGGTAAAAATCATGATGAATCTCGTTCTCACCCTCCCAGGGGATCTAATCCTCGTAGAGGTCCTTAAGCGACTCTACGAAACCAAGCATGTACTTGAGGTCTTTGTCGAGTTGCACGTTTCAACACCCGCGTATGTCGAGCACGTGGAGACCCTTGCAGCCGTTGAGAATAGCTCACATCCCGTGGTCATCGAACATGCCGAACATGAGATCGAGGTGCTCGTGATGCGGCATTGAAAAGCCCACGACCATGGTCTTCGACCCGTTGAAGAGTCTCAATGGAGAGCCGTAAAACCAACAACAGCTGATGGACCGTCATCCGTACGGAGATCCTCGCGATGGTATTGGTACTGACGGGGATCCCAGCGGACGAGTTCCTGCGCAACATATCCTTCGTATGCTATTCGTGGGGGAAGGTGCTCAGTTGTCCATGCTGCTGGTCCGACGTCGACTTGTATTAGTGGTGTCCCAGTCTCAACTCCACCCTCGAGATCGACGAGGCAGCGAAGAAGCTCGTGGCGCACACCGTGGGGAGTCTACGGTCCCTCTTTGTGCATAATCTCGGCAACGCAGCCTTTTCCTTTGCATTTCCCAGGCTAGTAGATATTTTTTTCTTTTTTGTTTCATACGCTTTGAATTTAGATATTTTTCCTGTTTATAATACTGTTTATATTACAGTGGTAAATTTCTAAGGATCCTGCGAATTCTAATGCGCAAGGTGAGTGATGAAATCGTGGAGAAGCACGTGGAGTCCCTCCCGGTGCTGGCCGTACTCGACATCAGCTACTGCCTCAACATCTCGTAGAAAGGCATCCATCTCCTCGGCAGGCGTTGCGAGCATCTAGTCCAGCTAAGGAGGAACATGTCCCTTCCGGAATTCATGATCCTGAACGGATTCATGCAAAACAGGTTCAACGGTTGGAGGCCATGGTCGTGGCCTTTTCCATGCCGCTTCTCGAGCACCTCGAGCTCACGTTCAGTATGTTCGATGACCACGGGTTGCGAGCTATCCTCGGCAGCTGCAAGGGTCTCCGCGTGCTCGACATACGCGAGTGCTGGAGCGTACACCTCGACGGGGACCTCAAGTACATGTTTGGTTTTGTAGAGTCGTTTAAGGACCCTTGGGAGGATCATATCCCCTGGGAGGGTGAGAACGAGATACATTATGATTTACCTGACGTCGAGAAGTCCTGGTTGGAGTACGAAATGACATATAATTCTTCTGACTTCGACGAAGAAGACGATAATCCTCAATCTCCTCCTTCACCTTCACCTGCTCCTGCTCCTACTCCTGCTCATGTAGAAGACGATCATTAGCATGCATGCATTTCTTTCTTCAGTCTTAAAATACTTTTTTTTTGTGACTGAATATTTTTGGTTAAAATTAAAGACAATCTACTATTTTCAGTGTTATTTTTTCCATTTTCTATGATTCTAAATCATGTTTTTAGGGAGCAATTGGTTGCAAGAGTTATTGGTATCCTTACTTTTGCACATCATACAAAATTAGTAAAATTATGTGACTTGATGGGATTATGCTACCATCAATATTTTTTTTACGACATCATAAAATTTTCGGCTGTAATCGAATATTTCTTGATGGGATCCAAAAGTTGCAAATTCGAGCATATTTAACCCTATTGTGACTTTGGAAAAAAGTTGTTGCCACAGAGTAATGATAAGATTTTATCTAAAAATCCTTCTCCAATGCAATTGTCGAGTAAATTATAAAGCTTGTGAAGAAAATTGTAAAGCTTGTCAAGAAAATTATGAAGCTTGTGGCAAAAAATTATAGAAGACATTGTGAAGTTGGTTGTCTAGATCTAGACAATGCACTTGACAAAGTCTTCACGTCCATGTCTTCAATTATGAATAAAAATATTTAGAGAAAAATGAAGAAGATGAGAAGTTATTGAATGTTGAAAAAAAATAAGCATCTTAACACTTTATCTTGGAAGTTGGAAAAAAGTAAACATCTCAAAATTTTGTATTGGAGAAGACATATCAACTTCATTGTTTTTTGTAAATATAGTCTTGTCACATAGGAAAGACATTGTCTTGTGCCTCATATGCCACATAGAAATCACAACACATTACATGAAAAATAGGGTTGGAGATTCTACTTTTGATAATCGAAAGTATTTGATAATTTAAAAAAATTAAAAAATTAAGTACAATATGTTTTTTTTTGTGTAGTGGAGATTTTTTTTAAAAACTACCTAAGCATATAACAAATCCTAAAAAATATTCAAAATTTAAATTATATTTAAAATTATGTGGTATTATTTAATTAAACACATATCCAAAATTTAAAAATTTAATTATAATAAATCATAATTAAGATATATTCAAATCATATTTAAAAATATTCTAATATAATTTAAATTTTATCTAATTTTTAATAATTTTATAGATTTTTTAATACGTGCAACATTGTGAATGTGTTTAATAGTTTTTATAAGAAATCAAAGTTAGCCACTAGGACTGGTACAAACTTCTTATATTGATAAGAAATATTGAGGCAGCGGTGTAAATACCAATAAAGTTATCATTAAATTTTGCCACAATATGGAAAGTCTTTCTCGTAGCTTGTTTTATGAATGCTGCCTTCAAATATTTCTTTTCGACTACAATCGAAAATGTCTTAATAGGATCCAAAAGTTGCAAAAGAATTTGATAATTTAATTGAAAGCACAGGGAGGAAAATGCAAAGATGGAAAATTTTTAATCGTCACAAGGAGGAAACTGCAAAGATGGAAAAATTTCAATCGTCACCCCATATTAAACTGCCAGTGTGAACCTCTATTATATATTTCCAAACCCTCTAATTTCTTCCTACTATATTTTTACCTTATTCCCCCCAAACTCTTCCCAAATCGTCCCCCTATCGTCTGCTAAAACCTTCCAAAAAATGTCGACAAAAAGAAAAGCAGTTAAAATGCGGTACTAATGTGGAGGATTTATGGTCTAAGAGCTAAAAAGGCAGCGACAGAGGCGTCATTGGCAGATGCGACAACGGCAGAGACAAAATCGACAGAGATGGCAATGGCTTCGGCTTCGGCTTCTCATATAGAGACAGAGGCACCGACACATGCTACTCAAACAGAGGCAGAGACGACAATATCTCAAACATAAACATAGCTAGAAGAGACATCGAAAACAGACATGCCAGTGTCAGGGGAATCTGAATTTGAATTAGAGGGAGGAAGAGGCAGCGACACGTTTCCATGTCCATGCAGTGAAGTTTGGAAAAGTAGGAGAAGAGAGAATATGAGAAAGGAGATTGCAAGGACATAAAACCCTATGTTGCATCTCATATCTATTTATATTGATATGCAATACACTCACAATTACTATATCCTCATAAGATAAATAACAAAATAAAATAACTCTTAAAATTTAATTCTAAATTAGAGGAATGTTATGGTAACACCCTCCCTCAAGCTGGAGCATATAGATCAGACATGCCCAACTTGCTATATAAATCATAAAATGGACCACGAGCAAGTGGTTTGGTGAGAAAATTACCTAATTGATCCCTGACGGAACATAAGGAGTGGTAATCTGTTTCTTCAGCAAAAAATCACAAACAAAATGACAATCTACCTCGATATGTTTCGTGCGCTCACGAAACACCAGATTACTTGCGATAAACATTGTCGACTGATTATCACAATACATCTCCATCGGAATAGGAATCATAATCTCCATTTCATGAAGAAGAGACTGCACCTACATCATCTCAGAAGCTGTATGAACCATCGCACTGTACTCGGCCTCTGCACTAGAACGAGTCATAATATTCTGTTTCTTACTACGCCACGTGACAATATTGTCACAAACAAACGTAAATAGCCAGAAATAGACCTCCTATCATTGCGACTGCCTGCCCAATCAGCATCACTAAACCCCGTCACCGTAAACAGCTGGAAAGGTTTGTACAACAAACCCTTTCCAGGTACATCCTTCAAGTATCGAAGAATGCGAGAGATAGCCTCCCAATGTGTTTGTTGAGGTGCATGCATAAATTGACTAACCACTCCAACTGCATGTGATATCTGGTGGAGTAACAGTAAGTTATATAAGTTTGTCAACCAAACATCTATAATATCCAACATCCTCAAATAACTCTCCCTTGTCAACATTAAGCTTGTCATGATAATCCATAGAGTCTCAACTGGTCGACACTCAAACATCCCAGTCTCGGAGAGCAAGTCTAGAATATACTTGCGTTGTGACAGATATACACCCTTCTTAGATCGAGCAACCTCGATTTCAAAAAAAAATATCAAAGAAGACTCAAATCCTTAGTATTAAACTGACGACTAAGGTATGCCTTCAAGTCCACAATTCCAGCATGATCACTTCCAGATATAATGATATCATCAACATAAATAATCAACACGATATTACCTGCTGAGAAAGAATGGCTAAATACTGAATGATCTGATGTGGTGCGCTGAAAGCCATACTAAATGAGAACTGAACTGAACTTGTCAAATCAAGCACGAGGTGATTGTTTCAATCCATATAATGCTTTCTTCAATCGACATACGAGTTTTTATTTCCTACTACAACATATCCTGGTAGTTGATCCATAGAAACCTCCTTCTGTAAGTCACCATGCAAGAAAGCATTTTTTATGTTCAACTGATATATAGGCCATTGGCGATTAACCGCCACAGAAATAAGAATTCGAACTGAATTCAGCCGAGCCACTAGAGAGAAAGTCTGCATATAATCCACACCATATGTCTGAGTATACCCTTTGGCAACCAACTGTGCCTTGAGACGCTCAATTGATCCATCAGGATGATACTTAAAAGTGTACACCCATCTACAACCTTTTGTCTGCTTTCCAACAGAAAATGATGTAAGCTTCCAAGTTTGATTTTGATGTAAAGCATACATCTTCTCATCCATTGCACTTTTCCAACCAGAAGATGACATAGCTTGCTTGAAAGTTTTGGAAATGGAAATAGAAGACAATGAAACAACAAATGCATGAAAAGATGATGAAGCACGGTGTAATAAAACATAATTAGAAATATGATGCTTATTCTTTGTGGTACAAAAGCATTTTCTTTTTCTGAGAGCAATAAAAATATCATCCGGATCTGTGGTGATGGAAGTAGAAACCTCAGGAACAAAAGCTGATTGGTTGAGGTCTTAATTTTGCAGAACGATTGGCCTGTCTTTGGATCTCTGATAAGCCTGTAAAGGAGGAATATAGACAGAAACTGATTCAGGAATGACCGAAAGTGGTATGGAAGATATCAAATATGATGTAAAAGGAATACAATGGTCTCCTGAAGAAAAGAAAGGGGCAGAATCAAAGAATGTAACATCTGTATTGACATAATACTTGCGTGACTGTGGACTATAACAACGATAACCTTTTTGAGTACGTGAATAACCAATAAAAACACATTCGAGATCTAGGAGCCAATTTATCTCGATTATGTTCCAAGTTATGAACAAAAATGACACACCTAAACACTCGATGAGGTAAGAAAAAATGTGCGACATCTATATGTAATATGCAAAATGGAACTTTGTTATTTAATACAGATGATGGCATGCGATTAATTAGATAACATGCAGTAAGAACGACATTTGTCTAATACTGTTTAGGGACATACATATTGAACATGCGAGTTCGAGTCACATCTAAAATGTGTCGATGTTTACGTTCGGCTATGCCCTTTTGTTGAGAGGTGTGGACACAACTTGTTTGATGAATCATATCACGATCAACACAGAAACTATTTACAGAAAATTGAGTATACTCTACAGCATTATTATAACGCAGAATTTTGATGCGTTTATCAAACTGAACATAGACTTTATTATAAAAGGCAGATAACACATTTAAAAACTCATATATTTCTTTCATTAATTAATGCCAAGTTATTTTGGAATAATCATCAATAAAAATAACAAAATAATAAAATTATTTCGGACTTTTGACTCTAGACGGACCCCAAATATCAGAATAAACAAGATCAAAAGACTATAACTGACGACTCTCACTACGACGAGGAAAGGAACTACGGTGATGCTTGCCTAACTGACAAGCCTCACATTCAAGACTAGAAACATGACTCAAATTAGGAACAACTTAACGCAATTTATCCAAAGACGGATGTCCCAAACGATAATGCCACTATAACGGAGAAGTAGAAACAGAAGTGAAAGCCTTTCTATGTAGATCTAAGTAATACAGTCCATCTTTTTTATGCCCCGAATTAATCATCTTTTTCATCTTGAGGTTATGAAAAACACACAAATTGGAAAAAAATGTCACAGAACATTGAAGAGATTTGGTTAACTGGCTTACAGATAAATTAAATAGAAAATTAGATACATATAGTGAATCAAATAATGATAGTGATTGAGTAGGGTGAATGACACCTTTCCCAAGCACATGAGTAGACCCATTAGCCAAGATAATATTATGTTTTATGGGACTACAATTATGAAAGAGAGGTTATACCAGACATGTGAGAACTTGCTCCTGAGTCGATGATCCAAGAGGTAGATGGTGACTGGGTTGCCACAAAAGCAGGATTACCTATATGTGCCATGGTTGCAGTAGATTGAGAGGTAGTACTAGCAAGCGCGTTCAACTTCTGGAGGATCTATTCAAATGAGGATGGGGTATCAGACGTTGAAGTCTGATTGAAACTAGAAGTATCATCTCTGGGAGCAGAAGTGGTGACCTGGGACTGCATATTTTTATCATGCACTTGATGTGCATATTCTGGTTTGCCTCACTTGTCCCAGCAATAGTCGTCGATATGACCAATCATTCTACAATAGTTATACTTCTGTGATTGACCACGGCCACCACCGCGACCATTGTCTCTACCACCACGGCCTCCTCCTCGACCAAAACTACGAACACCATCTCTACCACTACATCCACCACCACATCCACCACCTCTACCAGCAGCACTAGAAACTAGGACAAAAGAGTCAGTATTCGGCACCACAGAACTCTGTCCTAGAAAAGAACGATTGAGACGGAAGAAAGTATCTGCCACAGTAGGTAACTGCTTTCCAGCAAAAAATTGAGCTTTATAAGATTTGAGCAGATAATCCAAGCCGGCTAGGATAAGTTAAACCTGAAACTCTTCCTTCTGTCGCTGAGCTTTCTTGAAATCAGTAGTAATATGATAATATTATAGCAGTTTCTCCCACAAAGACTTCTTTAAAGCCAGATATTCATTCACAGGCCTCCCATTTTATTTTTTTATTAAACAATAATTCGTACAACTCATAAATATGGTCAACGTTCCGCTTATGCGAATATGATTCTTCCAGAGATGCCTAAAGTTGTTTGGTGGATTCACACCATTGAACATTAGCAGCGATGTGCGGCTCCATACTATGCCACAACCACGACATAACGTATGCATCTGCACTCATCCAATCTTCATACTCTGCAGACGTTTCAGGCGAGAGTTCTTCTGTCAAAAACTTTAACTTCTTCGCCCTCAATACTACTTTGATAGACTTGGACCAGACAAGGTAGTTCGCACCATTGAGTTTCATCGTTGTAATCGATTTTTCTAATTCATCATTATGAATAACAGTAAAAGGAGAACCACCTTCGCTACCACCACCACTAGCACTATTAATCTCGCCAGAAGATTCGGTCCCCACCATACTTGCAGATGCAACAGAAAGACGAGATCTCTGAAACCCTAGATCTCACAACGAACTACAACCGGCGACGAACAACCAACAGAGATATATAGAAATCCTAGATCTCATAAACGAACCACAAACAACAAACGGCAAACGGTGAACGGCTTATCATGAAATGTAGACGAAAAATAGTCGAAAATCACGGCCGAGTTCGATCGGCCCTATCGTGGATGCGATGTACAGTACTTTCAAAAGATGTTCTGATACCAAGTGAAGTTTGGATATGGAGAAGAGAGAAGGAGAAAAGTAGGAGAAGAGAGAATATAGGAAATAAGATTGCAAGGACATAAAACCCTAGGTTGCATCTCATGTCTGTTTATATTGATATGCAATACACCCACAATTACTATTATACCCTCATAAGATAAATAACAAAATAAAATAACTCTAACACATGCAAACCTAGGTTTATCTTGTGTATTATTTGTGGTTTCTCGTTAATTTTAAAGGAATAATATTCAACATTGTTGATTTATTCATCTTGCGGTAGATATTGTTGTTTATTTACTTATTGTACTTGCTTAGACAAAATACCCCCACAATAGATAGTTTTGAATGGAATGATATTAAGATGTATTAACATTGTGAATTTATAGTATACAACTACTAGAAGTCTAGAAATCTAGTGGTTACACTGTAGTGATAAAGGAGTTTTACCAACATGTCGTAGCATGTTGATATTTTTGAATGGAATGATACTAAGATGTATGGACATTGACTACTAGAAATCTAGTAGTTACACTGTGGTGATAAGGAGTTTTACATAGCATGTTGATATTTTTAAATGGAATGATTTTAAGATGTATGGACCAAGGTTCAAAGTATCGGTATCGGAATCGGTATCGGACCATTCCTATGAGTATCGGGATCGGCGGTATCGGTAGTATCGGCGGTTTCGGATCGGAGTATCGGATTTTTTGGTATCGGAAAGCAAACAACTATTAGTAAATTATTAACATTTTAGAGAATATATTTTATATATTTATGCATAATTTAAAGTATTTTCAGTATTGTTTCTTAGTATTTTTGATATTGAATGAAATAGTAGTCATCCTTGTCGATTGATTTATATGTGATAGATAAGTTTTTCTCTTTTATATGTTTTTACAACCTTACTATGCTTTTACATCCTTTCTAATTGGTCTTTTTAATTCAATTTTTTTTGCCGAATTGACTGGAAAAGAGACCTCTAATGTCGGTATCGGTCAGTATCGGGTATCGGTCGGTATCGGATCGGGACATGCCAAACTGTATCGGTATCGGCCGTATCGGATCGGTATCGGCCGATACTTTAAACTATGGTACGGACATTGTGAATTTATAGTATACTACTAGAAATCTAGTGGTTACAATGTGGTGATAAGGAGTCTTACCAACACATAGTATATTGTTCTCCGACACTCTAATGATTGTGTCAACGTTGTTTTTTGCCATAATTCTTTCTTTCTAAAATTTTTGTATCTGATTTAACTGGAAAAGAGAATCGTAAGTTTGGTATCGGCTGGGACATGCCATAAACAATGCGATATGGTCGATATGCTTTGGTATCGGCCAATACTACAAACCTTGCTTACACCAACAAATGCTACATAAAAAATGTTGCATGTTATTTCTATTTACGGGCGACCAAACAGTCCTTTAGTGAAGGTTGAAAATTGAATTTTGAGACGAGACTTAAGGATACTCTTTTGATTCTTCTTTGTGCCTTATGCATGTTGCCAGTTTTACACAATGCACATACATTTTGCATTCAGTCTTCATGATGTTATAATGTGGTTGACACTAGATCGTGCATGCTTCTTAATGAAACTTGTCCTTTGTTCATCGTAATATGTCAGATGAAGTTGATCTATGGACGCACACTTAATGTTTTGGGATGCAAAAACCCATTTTAGTAGATTACTTAATTACTTATTCAACAAGAATTGAGTAACATTTTTTCTTTTTTTACTTGATTTTGCAATTTGGTTCATGATTTTGTAAAACATTGACCAAGCATTTTAGAATCATATAAGGGAATACTACTGCACAAGTTAGTTGCTTCAATCCTAAAAAGATCTCAATAGTTTAAGATATCTCTATTCCTGAGAAAATTCTGAATTTCCTATATTCAATCTCAAAGTGCAAGTTCAGTTTTCAATATGCCCCTTATTGATCAAAACATCTCCAACTTAGAATTCACATTGCATAAATTATCAAGTTTGTTCGGGTTTTCAGAACATGTGAATGCTTGCTTAGTAAAATCATTTAGACTAGAAGTGCTTACCACAATTATATAATATATCATTGTTTCTTTTCCAAGTTTTGCAGTAGAGAATTTAGTTCCACTTTTTGTATTTTGTAGTGACTTTCATTTTAGTGCATCTCCTTAATAGCGTTGTTTTGTTAGTAACCATGAAAAATCTGTCCTATTTTACAGTGGAGTATACTTTGTCGATGTCATGTGGACTGAAGGATTCTTAATTTTTTGCATGTCCGATCTTAAGACATCAATTTATAATCTTTAAATCTCATAGAATTTACTATAAATATTCCACAAATATTACTTTCTGCAGAAAGTGTGGAATAAATGCTTTCTTGTTATTGTAGAATTCATTATCTATATCTTATGCTCTTTGTTTACTGTTTATGTTAACAATTCCTGATCGTTTTCTACTACTTTTAGCTCTGCTGACATATGGAGCGTAGGTTGTACTGTTATTGAGATGGCGACCGGCAAACCTCCGTGGAGCCAGCAATACCAAGAGGTTAATTCCAGTGCCACATTTATCATTCTTACCGCGTGTTTGAGAAAATTTATGAATTTAATGTTAGTAGTGTACATATACATCGTGACTTCTGTGCAAATGTGTTCAGGTTGCTGCTTTGTTTCATGTCGGAACAACAAAATCACATCCGCCTATTCCGGAACATCTTTCTTCAGACGCAAAAGATTTCTTGTTGAAATGCTTGCAACAGTATGCATTTAGTTCTCATGTTTTTTTGTGTCTTGGTGTCCAACTGATATCCCTATCCTTACCTTGAGAAAGAAAAATATAGTTCATATTTTCTTATAAATACTGGAAAAGCTTTCTATATTTATTTTGCAGTTTTTCCACAAGAACTTTCTGATTCCCTCTGGTGGAAATCCATTTCCCCTTCTGGACTTATTAATGACTAATCTTGAATCCTTGACAGGGAGCCAAATTTGAGGCCTACCGCGTCTGATCTGTTGCAGGTATTTAATTGCATCCTTCTTCAAGTTTTAAGATATGATTCTAACTCTTGCCGCCCATCAACTCCCTCAATTCTTTTCTGCAGCATCCATTCATAGCAGAAGAATATCAGGACTCACATCCATTATGTTGCTCTTCAACAGCGGTTAGTTGACAGGTTTTTCGTGTTGTTTGTCATCTATGACTTGTCTTTCCTAATAATATTTATATATCAGGAACCTTCTTCAGGCATGTATGAAACTTCAAAAGTTCACATGATGAACAAGTAAGAAACCTTTGCCACTTACAGCATTCTGAAATGGTTTAATTTAGCAGTGATCTTAAGAAACAAGTAACCTTTGATGCAGTATTAGTCCGATTAATAGACCTCCATCTTCTAATGGAGGCTTGAGAAATGCTGATTCTGGTAGTGGGAGTAGTTCAAGTATCTCGCTTGAGAAGCATTTAGGAGGGAGGAGACCTATGTGGGAGACTAGTGACAGTGGTGACATGTGTCAATTTGATGACAAAGATAACTTCCCAGTACTTGGATCTGTAAGAATCAAATGGCTTTACATCATTTCTTTCAGCTAACAAATTTATCTTCTAAGGTCTATAGGATGCATAAAGCTTCAACAATCAATTTATATTTGTTTTCTTTTATTGACAGAGCTTTAATCCAATGTCTGAACCCTTCGATTACTGGCCATCCAACTTTGGCACAAGTCCAATAGAAAGAATGGACCTAGAGGACTCCAGCGAACCAATCAAGAGTGCATCAGACAGTGATGGGAAAGGTGAAGCTAACTTCTCATTCCCTTGTGACATGCGGTGTGAGGATGATGATGATGTCACAGAGACAAAAATTAGGGCCTTTCTGGAAGAAAAGGTTTGTGGATGCTAACTGCCTGTTGTATTTGATTTTTTTCATAAAATCCTCGACCCTTTGTACTGAGTAAGAATGTTATGTACATCCACCATTTCAGGCTCTTGATCTGAAGAAATTACAGACACCATTATACGAGGAGTTCCTCAATACCTCGAATCCCCCCTCCAATTCTCCAGGTGTGGGGAATATCTGCAAGGAAAATGTTAGAAATAGTGCTAAATTACCTCCCAAAAGCAAGCCATCACCTAGCAAGGTGGTGAGTGGGACATCAACACCTACTCATGTGGATGCTATGAGCAACAATGTGAGCCCTACGAAATCCAGCAGACTAGTTTCATGTGCTGAAGTCGAGAACAACCGGATTCTGAGAGAAATACCATCTCCACGTTTGAATGAATGGGGAGAGCTTCTTCAAGATGCCCAACAAGAACCAAACAACAGTCCAAGGTCTTTCAAACCGTAAATATTTTCATTTTTTTTTTTTTTTTGCTTTTGAATGCTTTAAGTGATGTTTTTGAGCAATTATTGAAATGACCCATTTCGTCACAGTTTATTTCTTTGTTGCAATATGCTTACTTCAAATATATCTCTATGGTTTTCTTTGATTTTTTCTGACTAACATAAATATATGATTGTTTAGTGGAAGTACTGCAAGTTTTTCTGAGAGACAAAGGAAGTGGAAAGAAGAGCTTGATCAAGAGCTTGAGAGAGAAAGAGGTACTACATTGTACATTTTCATCTTACCTTGTGTCTGATTATGATAGCTAAGTTAGTCACTTGGCATGCTTGCAGAGATGAGGCAGGCAGGTGTTGTTGGAGCTAAAGCTTCTCCTTCTCCGAAGGAGATTAGAGGATTGAACAGAAAGAGAGACCGTTTGAGGTTTACTTCACCAACAAAATGACCGTTCATATATATTTATATATATGTCCTTGCAATTTGCAGACTGAAAAAGGTTTATTAACCTCAGGTGCTACATTTCCTCAATAGCTCTCCATGAGTTAATCATCTGTTACCTGTCTTCAGTATTTCCTTTTCCATCATAATAGTGGTTGTGTTGTTTTCCTCATCCAGGAAGTTGATTCTGGTTGCATTCTGTTTCAGCATTCCTATAGCCAGTTCTTCAAGAACTTATTGTCTTAACCTCAACCAGGAATCTGCAACCTTATAATGCATCTTACAATTTACAGAGATTGCATCATGTTTGTTTCAAATAGCAGCTTTCTTGTCTTCCCGAGAATCCACAGTTTCAATATTAAGTTATTGACTGGAGATGATCTTTGCAAAGGAAATGTTTGCTGGGCTTTCCATTTGTGTATTGTGTTCTCATGTTTGTGAATCTCTTTATCACCTTTTTGTTAGTTGTCATTTATCCCAGCTTATTTAGAATTTCCTGGTTCTTGTATAAGTTTGTGCATGACGGTGTGTTCATTTGGGTGTTATAGCGTGAAATCAATAATCAAACTTTTATTCAGAGGTTTTCTTGTAGATTTTATTCATAATATTTTGTTCATGTTTATTTTTTTGGACAGAATCTCTTCTTGATACGAAGAGGACGCATTTGTTGCTCGTTTGTAGAGATCAGCACTACCAAGCAAGGGAAGCGGAAGCACCTCAAGTTTTGGTGCAGAGTATACATGTCAGGCACGCTGAGTTCTCCTGCTCCTGCTCCTGTCTTTTGTTGTTTCTGAATGTAATTGGGTTCTATAATGTTTTCAAAGCCTTGGGTTTTTACAATATATACAGACTTTTGGATTTTTGTGTCTCTGTTATATTGATATATATTAAGAGTTCTAGGCTGTGTGCCTGTTACAAAAGTGAGCAATAACCAATGCCCACTCTTTTTTGCTGGGCCTCTCCTTTCTAAGGCTTAGATTATCTTGCATATATATCAGTTGTGATGGATGAAATTGAGGTTTGAAATTTTATGAGAGCACCTTATACCCTACCTAGCTCCAACCCTAGGATATTAAGTTTTTCGGAAAATTTGACTCAGAGCATAAATGTTTAATATATTTATAAAAAAAGCAACAAAGTTTCAAAATTTAAAGGAAAAGCATTAAAACGCCCTTCCAAAGGGCGTTTTACGCTTTTCCGTAAATAAATTGTAACTCCGTTAACGGAGCAGAAAGAAAAAAAAAATTTATAAATAAAATAATATAAAACGCCCTTCAAAAGGGCGTTTTATATTATTTACTAATTTTTTTTCTCTCTCTCCTCTCTCCTCTCTCCAAGCCTCTATCTTCTTTTAATTTCTCTCCTCTCTCCTCTCTCCTCTCTCCAAGCCTCTCTCGACAGGCTTGCTGCAGGCTGAGGAGGGAGAGGGAGAGGGAGAGGGAGAGAGGAGAGAGACACAGAGGGAGAGGGAGAGAGGAGAGAGACAGCGGAGAGAGGAGAGAGACAGCGGGAGAGGGAGAGAGGAGAGAGACAGCGGGAGAGCGGAGAGGGAGAGAGAGGAGAGAGCGGGAGAGGGAGAGGGAGAGAGAGAGAGAGAGAGAGAGAAGGGAGAGAGACAGCGGGAGAGGAATAGGGAGAGAGAGGAGAGTCGCCGAGGGAAAAAAAATATTTAAATAAAAACGCCCATAAGAAGGGCGTTTTTCCTAGGAAAAACGCCCTTCTTAGGGGCGTTTTTATTTAAATATTATTATTTTTTGTTTTCAGGAAAAGACAGCGTGGCAGAAGTATAAAATAATAATAAAAAAAGTAATAAAAAAAATTACAAAACGCCCTTTCGAAGGGCGTTTTGCTTTAAATATTATTTATTTTGTACGGTCCCCCTCCCTCTGAAGACTCTCCTCTCTCCTCTCTCTCTCCCTATTTCTCTCCCGCTGTCCCTCTCCCCTCTCTCTCTCTCTCCCTCTCCCTCTCCCGCTGTCTCTCCTCTCTCTCCCTCTCCGCTCTCCCGCTGTCTCTCTCCTCTCTCCCTCTCCCCCTCCCGCTGTCTCTCTCCTCTCTCCCTCTCCCTCTCCCTCTCCCGCTGTCTCTCTCCCTCTCCCTCTCCTCTCTCCCTCTCTCTCCCACCAGTGAACACCCGTGACTCTTTCTCTTTTTCCACCACTTCCAACCCGTGACTTCTTTTCCCTTGTCTTATTCCCCTGACTTCTTTTCCCTTGTCTTATTCCCCAATTGAATCCGTGATTCCTCATATGAGAGTGACAAGAGAGAGAGAGCGCAAATGTACGAAGAAGAGAGAGAGAGAGAGAGAGAGAGTGAGAGTAAAAAATCACAGAATATATATATTTTAATTTGCAGTGAGAGAGAGAGAGGAGAGGAGAGGAGAGAGAGGAGAGAGGAGAGAGGAGATAGGAGAGAGGAGTGTGAGAGAGAGAGAGGAGAGGAGGGGAGGAGAGAGAGGAGAGGAGGGGAGGGGGAAAGAGAGGAGGAGAGAGAGGGGAGCGGGAAAGTGAGGAGGAGAGAGGAGAGAGGAGATAGGAGAGAGGAGAGAAATTAAAAGAAGAGAGAGGTTGGAGAGAGGAGAGAGGAGAGAAGAGAGAGAAGAGAGAGGGGAGAGAGAAAAAATTAATAAATAATATAAAACGCCCTTTCGAAGGGCGTTTTATATTATTATATTTATAATTTTTTTTCTTCTTTCTGCTCCGTTAACGGAGTTGCAATTTATTTACGGAAAAGCGTAAAACGCCCTTTGGAAGGGCGTTTTAATGCTTTTCCTGTAAATTTTGAAACTTTGTTGCTTTTTTTATAAATATATTAAATATTTATGCTCTGAGTGAAATTTTCCGTAAGTTTTTCCACTCCTTCCCTTGTCATCAACATAGTCAACAACTAGCACCACAACCCAATATTATTGCCACCTCCCCACACTGCAGTCCTCGCTATTCACTGATCGTCCCCGACCATCGCCTTCCTATCAGATCTTGTCCTTGCAGACTTTCCAACCAGTGTCGATCTCTTTCGACCAGATCAAGCCTTCGCTTAGGGAACGTTTGGTTTATGGATTTGGAGTGCGAAAGTGACAAAAATTCGGATTTTGAATCACTTTACGTGTTTGGTTGGAAGATTTGTAGACAAGATTTACGGTGATTTCATATGATTAATAAATCTTGTTTAGTACAAAATCGAAGTTTTGACATCAGAGTTTTTTCCTTCGAAGTGGAGGGTGAAAGTGAAAAATTTTCATTCCCACTTCGCTCGTTTGATTGGAAGACCACTTCCTCTTTACTTTAACAATTTTTTTTAATATTCATGTCACTTCAACAAAAGGTTATACTTTTTTCACCAATAAAATACCAAACATTAGAATTTTTTACTTCTAACCTCAACTTCTTCAAAGCGCACAAATGAAATATTTTCTACTTTGCTCTACTTCACCGCAATGCGTACGCAAAATGTCGATTTTCAGAAATTTTTATTTCGCTCCACTTCATCTAACTAAACGGCCCCTTATGTTTGCCATCGACTCAAAGGTTCACCGTTGTCCCTACTGTCACGTTGGAGTCTTCAACGAGCTCCCGTCACTATTTCGGATTCGACCAAACCCTCGATATCCCTCCCCACCTCTTTTATGTTTAAAATTCTAATTATACCCCTTTAACCACCTTATGCAAGTTAGCAAAATAATAAAGAAATAATGAATGTTGCAGTTAACTAATTTTAGGTAATTGTGTTAAACTTTACAGAGATCCTCTATTCCATCTCAAAAGTCTCCTTGAAATATTCAGTAGTAGCAATCTTAAGGCTTATATATACTTTGAATAACCTTTAGAGATTAAATATTAATAACAAATAGAGATTTGTCTCTTCCATTTCTTTCTTCCCTCTTAGAATTATTCTATAGTTGGTTCTCGATTACAACATATTATCAACACGTAGCTCTACCACGTAAAATCTCACTATCACACAATCATCCTCACAAGATATGAGTAAGATTTAGTTTTTTTAATTTAACTTTTTTCTCTCCTTAGCTGCGAAGAGAGGGTTTTCTCCTCTGAAGAAAAGTTCTTCGACCTCCATGGCCTACGGTTTAACATCCAAAAATGATTTTTTATTTATTTAACAGATCCTTTGGATCTATCAGTCAGAAATGACTTTCAGATCCTTCAGATTTGTCACTTTATGTTCCCGTTTTTCGTATTTCTACGAGTATTTTATCATGTATCCGTCTCCGATACGATATTCGTACTTGTATTACTAGTACCCACATCTGATACTCAGGCCATATATCATGTTTTTAATTCTCAATTTGAGTATCGAGAGTCGTATGGATAGATTGCCCGCAAGGCTATCGTGAGGTTTAAACCTGATTAACTAACTTATGTATCCCGATTTGGATTTTGATTTTCGACAAGATAATTGTATGTAAGACTACCATAGACCCCTAGATATACTATGAGCATTGCCTGTAAACTCCCTGAAATTTTGATAAGGATATTTTGGTAATTTTGTTTTAATTATAAATCATTGAAATAATTTTTTAGAATTTAGAAACCCTTTAGTGTAGTCATAATGCCAGGAATACAACACTAGCTTTTTATTTCCAACCAACTTTGCAAAATAGGCTTAGCCGAGCCAAATTAAGCTTATGACACGTATGTCACTCATAATTTTACAAACCTATACTTTATTTTGGTCGCACAACAACCGTGACGCTTTTTGACTCAAAATATGACACTTGGACACTTTTTCGTTGTGATCAATTTAGACGAGCAACATGAACCCAAATTTTGATACTGACTTTTATAACCCCTATCCTAACACCACTAACTATGCACATGACAGTGGTGTCACATTTATTTGAGTTTTCGTAGGCTCCAAAATAATATAGAAACACCTTGCAATTTAATTAGTCAAAAATGACCCTTTTTGATTAATTGCACCTGACTGAGCCTAAATTTCCAACTTGAACCCTCAAACTAACTTGACTAACTCATACACAACCCTACACACCAAACACCATATTTTTACCTCATTTAAATTTAAATTCAGCTTTTACCCAAAATAACATGAACCTTTGGACTATTTTAACTTAAATTGAGCCATGTGTATGCATATATGGAGGGCGGGGGAACCAACCGCAACCAACCCTTGGGTGGGTTTTAATGTAACATTTTCTATTGATCTTTGGTTTTAGCAAGTAACTCCCAACCTTTCACCTTTCACCTCCCATCAATTACTACATGTAGTTATCATATTGGGAGTGTAACCCCCCAACCCAAACCTTTCGGCCACTATTGTCACGCCCCAGTCCCAAAATATCGAGGGACTAGACACGTGACAATGGCCAGCAGCACACACCGATGGACAAATCCAATTTAATGGACCCATCAGGTTGTACTTAAGTTGTAATACAACAATAAGGGTCTAGATATACTAATCTCATCCACAGAAAATGAATATAGCAATATCAGAAATATAAAGCAATAACAATTCTAATAAAACATAAGTCGGGGAACAACCCGACAATGAGTCTGATACAGCTGTCAAGATACAAGAATAAGGATAACAACAGCAAATACTGAGTATGGACAAAGTATATACTCAGAAGATACCCTCAGGGATCACTCGTCTACTGGATCTGGTACTACTCCAATGCCTGCTCCTGTTCCTGCTCCTGCTAATGCTCCTGTCCCGTATACCTCGGGATCGATCTCGTCTGCTAATCCTGGGAACATAATCCGGATCCAGGTCCTCAGGGGACATAGCAAGATACAAGAATAAATCATGCCAAAATAAATGCAGTATAGCAAATAAATGAGTAAATAGGGTAATACTATATAACCAGCTAAGTGATATGTAAGATGAGAGCATCACTAGAACTCAGGCTGAAACTACTACAAGCTCTGTGCTGGGGAGCCGGTAGCAGTGATATCATGTGGTTGTCTAGCTCGGAGAGAGACTGAGACGCCGACATAATATAATCAACCTGTAGCATGTGTGTCTCTCCCCACCCAATGTAATCATACGTCTTATGTCCACAACGTCTCATGCCCATGCCACGCAGGATCATAACTAATGCATCAAGTCATATAATATCTAAGCAAAAGAATATGTCATGAAACCTGTAACCTATACAGAATCACCATGAATATCTCAGGAAAATTCTGTCCCATGAATAGTGTCAGGTGTCCTGGGTTATGACGTACTTGATAATGCAAGCACGGGAAGTATAGAGTCTCGGTATCCATGTCTAGGTGATGTTACACAACTCCGCGTACGGTGTTGACACCCGACTATTAATCGGACGTTAAGTAAAGTCATATGGTCCTAGGTCAAGCATGTACAACATATAAATAAGGCAAGAAAATATGTAACAAGAACTGCAATGTTGGCAAGGTACACTTCCCTGGGGTTCTGACTCTAACTGTAGCTCTAGTCTCAGTGAGATTTGTTGGTACTCCTCCGGTTGCTGAAATAAATATCACTATCAGATTCAGAAAATATCAAATATTTAGAAACGCCTGTCCTTGAGTCCAATTTGGACACAGGGGCAAAAATGACAGTTTCTGGTCAAAGCGGGGTTCACTTGTGGGCCGCTTCGCACCGAAAAACATGTCAGAACCAATGTTCTCCAAATTCGTCAAACTTAGTGTCAACAAGTCCAGAACAATGATACGAACCCAACGGAACTTCCAGAATTGGATTCCGATGAGCCGATCACAAAATCGCCCGCAAGTAGAGCCGCGGGGCCCACGATACGCGATTTTGTCAACGTTCTCAGAATCGAACCAAACTTGGGTCACAGGACCAGCGTATTGCTACGAGTCCGATGGCGTAACTTTCGTTTCGATCCGACGTGCGTACACAAAGTTACAACAAGATTCATAACAGGCTAATACAAGACGTTGTCGACGGATACGCGTTGATTCCGGTGTGCACGCACATCCAAATCAACTTTCGCGAAATCTCGCACGTCCGTATTAATGGCGCGCACCTTTCGGTGAAGACCGCACGTGACCAAGTCATCCCGTTTGGCGGGGCGCACTCAGTTCTGGGAAAAATGGGGTATTGATTTTCTTATTTTTGGATCGCAGTTCGCGATCACCATAGGACGCGACACACTAAGCGGTTTGCACGAGCATCGAGAGGGTCACGCAGGGTTTGTGTCACAACTGACGGAACAAAAAATGGGGCAACGAGGAGAGAGAAAAGGGTACCTGAACAGGGCTATGCAGAAATCGAGATTTCTCGTATCCGCGAGGCGACACAATACCACTCGACACAGTGTCAGGGTTAGGGTTAGGGTTCCGTCGATCATCGAAGCTGAGGGAGGCGGAGGCGGCTCGGCTGAGGTACCGCGGGGGGGTCGACGGAGCGCGGCGAGTTGAAGGCGGTGGCAGCGGAGGCGCTCGGGGCTGGCACGGCGGCTGCTCGGACGGAGCTGCTGCGACAAGGTCGGGCTGCGCTGGTGGCGGCGCAGGCGGAGCTGCGGGTCATCGTGGAGGAGACGGCTGTGCTGGAGGAGCTCCGGCGAGGTCGAGGGGAGCTGCTGCGGCGGCAAGGGCAGAGACGACTAAGGCGGCTCTGGCTTCGGGGTCGCTTGAGAAGACGACTGGGGCTCAGGGTGGCCGACTGCGGCGGAGGAGAGGGCGGCGGAGCGGGGTTTCTAGGTCAGGCGGCGAAGGGGCTAATCGAGGACGACGGTGGATAGGGGGTTGCTCGGTCAGGCGGAGGCGGCTTTTATAGTGGCGAGTGGGAGAGGGAGCGGCGGGCGTTGCAGAGGTGAGGCGGCGTCAGTTGCGGAGGAGAACGGCCGCTGGTCGTAACCGCCGACGGGGATCGCGGCGGGCGGCTGGGGCTCGAACGGACGGGGGTTAGGTTTAGGGTTTCGGGTCGGGTTCGGGTCCGGGTCGGGCGGATGGGGATCCGACCCGATCCACCAATGCATGGGTGCGGGTACCGGTTAGTGGGTTTCGGGTCGGGTTTAGATCCGACTCGACCAGCTATGGTTGGGTTCGGTTCAGTTGAACCGGGTCCGGTTCGGGTTGGTTTGGTTCAATTGAACCGGGTTTAATCTAGGGTTTATTTAAAACTTAGTTTTTAGGGCTTTAAAAATGCTTCCAGGGTCCAATAAATTCCCGGAAAATTATCCTATGTCTAATTTTTCATTTTACACTAGAAAATATTATTCTCATAATATTTTAATATTATTTAACATCATAAAAAAATTATTTAAATTCAAAATACCTTAGTTTTAATTAATAAAAATCCCAAAAATTCTAGAAAAATTATGAAAATCCATTTTAAGAATTCCTAAAAAATCTGGGGGTTTACAACCATCCCTCCCCAAACCGAACTCCCTCTCTCCTCTCCCTCTTCTCTTCCTCTCCCTCACGGTTCTCTCCTCCTCCACCTCCTTGGAGCAATATCGGCCTAGTGGTGGTGCAACCCCTCCTTGAAGTCGAAAACATCGTCGGAGTTCCACCAAACTCCCTACAACCTCAACTAAGTTCATAGGTATCACCCTCATCCCTCCTACATCCATTCTTGATTTTTTTTAAGCAATTTCATTAGAGCAAGGTATACTCATCTCCATGCTTTGATAATATATACCACTTGATAACTAGTGCATGCATGTTCTATTGAGTTGTCATATGAAAATAAATGGGTTATGTTATTGAAAATGAGTTGATGCACCATGGTTGTTTTAAAATTCAAATTTATATTAATAATTAATCAAATTATATATATATATATATATATATATATATATATATATATATATATATATATATATATATATATATATATATATATATATATATATATATATATATATATTAAATATATTAAAATGTGTATTTTGTGGGTTAATAGTATAGAGAATGGATGAGAGTTGCATGGTTAGTAATGGTGTAATTGCAGAAATATTGTATTAAAGTTATAATATTAAAAATAAGGTTTTTCATCATTATAAAATAAATTCCAGAATTAAATATGTATTAATCAGAATATTATACATATCAAAATGTGTACTTTAGTGTTTTAAAGTATGAATAATTGATAGGTAGGTTGTATGGTTACTATAGGTGAACTTGTACGTACTTATTGCATGCATAACTATAAAATAATGTGTTGTTCATTATAGTTAAATTAATTTCAGAATATTAATATTAAAATTAAAATTATATATGTATTAAAATATATATATTTGGAGATTTAGTTGATGAACTTAGGAGGGGTAGAGTGCATGCATGGTAATGATGACTATGTATAGTTATTATATGCACATAAGCTTAAATATATATAAAAATGTGCATGAATTTTTATTAATAATTAAAATAAATTTTAGAATATTAAACTTATTTATTTTCGTAATTTAAGATGTTAATTAGTGAAATAAAATGGTTCCATGCATGCTTAATTAACCGGTTAGCGTTGTATAGCATTTTGCGACATTGAACACTACCTACGCACGTGCAGGAATACGTTATTTAATCACACGTAAAGGCCTATACATACGCGTGGTATATCAATGTACGAGACCCTTACAACGTTATAAACAATAGTATGGTACGTGGTTGTTGGCACGTTAACTAAAGTTGTGCTACTGTTGGAATTATTGGCACGAACGTTGCTACTATATTGATGTGTGTATATTGACTTTATACTTTTACATAAAGTAGATAATAGTAGAGTTAGAATTAATTTAAGTAATGGTGGCAGGGAACGTGGGTGTCGCAGCACCATCGGACGTGGACTTTGGATCTGCTACAACGCAGCATCAGGCAGCAGGCAAGTGTACCTTGCCTCGATCTCAGTAAATTGTGCTTAATTTTAACTGCAGTTTATAGTTTATATTTTAATACATGTACTTTATTGTGACCATAGGACCGTGACGATACTTTAAGTTTGAATCATATTCGGGTGCCGACTTCCGTGCGCGAAATTGGGTATCGTTAGATTGTATTATCATCGTATACGTTACGTGCAACACTTGCGCTAATTACCTTAGGACACTATACACGACTCTCATGTACAGAAGCCTCACTTGAGATATTCGAGGATTTTGGCTTCTATTTTAGGACAGGACTTGAGACATGTGCTAGTTGACATGATGTTATTTACATCTGGACTTGAGACATAGATTGTATTTGTCTTGCGTATCGTGGACATGAGACGTGAGATACATGGGGTTGGGGAGAATTTACCATACCGCTGGGCTACCACACACTACTAGCTACCGATGTTTGCACTTCGGGCCCTATAGTGTTGCAGGTACCATGACGGGGCCTGTACGTACATACTACTACTATTACTACTAGCTACTATTGTGTCTATGTAGACCTACAGGACCCGGTAGTTTAGCGGATGAGTACGTTCTTATTTGTATTTCACTTATACGGATTATGTTAGATACCATGATGTCATATCCCAGTCCCAAAATATCAAGGGACTAGCCACGTGGCAATGGCCAGCAGCACAACTCCAATGGACAAATCCAATTTAATGGACCCTTTAGAGTGCACTTAAGCTGTAATACATATAAAATGGTCTACAAATACCTGTCACAGTTTATATATCTAATCTCATCCACAATAAGCATCAAAATCACAAAGAGATAGTCCAGTCACAATGAACATAAAATGATCTGTCCAACCAAAGCAATATAAATAATGTCACGGGGAACAACCCGTCATCAAAATGGAAAGAAAAATAACTCCAAGTACAATATCCGGAAGCCACTACAAGATCAAATATCTAAGAACACTAAGCATAATAAATGAATGGTGAAATACTGTGTGCTCAAGAGAAGTCCTCCGGAACAACCTCGTCCTCTGCAACCTGTACGTCTCCAATAGTAGCACATGCCCCGTAAACATCGGGATAGCTCTCCTCGTCTACACCTGGGGACATAATTGGATCCAGGTCCTCAGGGGACATAGCAAGGTACAATAAACACTTACGTCAAATAAAATACAGAAAGTAAATATAAACAGATCCTCAGGGCAAGCTATGTAACAAGCTAAGTAAAATACAAATGAGAGCATCACTAGTACTCAGGCTGAGACCAGTACAGGCTCTGTGTCAGGGAGCCCATAGTAGCAAGTAGTATCCAGTAAATGTGCCAAGCTCTGGTACAGAGACTAAAGTACCTCCAGTAACATAGTATATATATATAAACATAATCAGCCTGTAGCATGTGTGTCTCTCCCCACCCAATGTAACCTCACATCTCATGTCCATAACATGCAAGATCATGACCTCTAGCTAGTACAACGAGTCATAATGATATCTATATAATATGCAAGTCCCATATCACGAATCCTGTAAGGCTATACAGAATCACCATGAATAACTCAAGAAAGATTCTGACACATAAAATAGTGTGAAGTGTCCTACGGTATGACATACTTGATAAAATAAGCACGTAAAAATAGGATCGTTGAATCAACTCTCTAAGTAACGTTATACGACTCCGCGTACGGCGTCGACACCCGAATCTTGTTCGGACGCTAAAAAATGTCTCACGGTCCTAGGTTATATATATATATATATATATATATATATATATATATATAAAGAAACACAAGCATATAATATAACAAGATCTACTGCAAGTTTGGCAAGGTATACTTGTCTGGGTTCTGAACTCCGTCAACTGCTCCTAGGAAATTAGAATCTGCATGTACACCTCCGGATGCTGAAACAAATATACCAATATTCTAAGAATACTTGAAATAGCTAGAATTGACTACCCATAAGTCCAATTTGAACACAAGGACAAAATTGACAGTTTTGGGTCAAAGCGGGGTCTACATGTGGCCCACTTAGCACCAAAAAATGTACAAGAGACAAAGTTTTCCAAATTTGTCAAACTTGGTATCTACAAGTCCAGAACAATAATACGAACCCAACAAAATATCCAGAACTGGATTTTGATGAGCCGATCAAAAAATTGCCCGTCATGTGGAACCATGGGGCCCACGAAACGATATTTTGTCAACGTTCTCAGATTCGAACCAAACTTGGGACACAGGACTAGCGTAACACTACAAATCTAATAGCATAAGTTTCATTACAAACCGACGAGTACACATGAAGTTATGGCGAGGTTTTAGAATAGGCCGATACAGTATTTTTCGGCGGATACGCGTTGATTCCGGCGTGCGCGCACGTCCAAATCAAATTTTTCGAAAGCCCACACGTCTGTGTTCACGTTTCGCACTATTCGGTGCAATCCTTACGCGATGATGTGGCCTCGTTTGGCGGGACATGTACCCTGTATCGAAGATTTTTGGTTCTTAGAAAACTAGTTTTTTTCTTACTTTCAAAGTAGAATAAATTAAAATTAAAATAGAAATAAATAAAACTATTTAAAGGGATATAATCATGGTTATGTTGTCGTTACAAAATAAAAAGAATAACTCAGTTTGGCCCTGCGGGTTGAAAGTTATAGCCCTCAAATATAGGTGTTTAGACAGTTTCAAAATTGTTCGAAACTCAGGTTTTTGGACCAACTTTCGGTTCGAATTTCTCCTAATATAGATCATCCAAATTCAAACTTCTTGAAGGGGTTTGATAGCCTTCATATTGTGAATGTATACGGATAAAAACTCATAAAATGATCGAGCAAGGAGGGCGTTCTCGTACCTCAAAGATGGGCTCGCGGGGAAGGATGCTGCTGCTGCTGTTGTCGTCCTACCGGCTGTCCGCGCTCGCTAGCGGTGGCCGACGACAGTAGGGGATGGCCGCCTGGGTGGTCGGGGTCCGGCGTAGGTGGTCGCTTGGAGGGTGGAGGCGTTGTTGATGGTGGAGGTGGTGTTCTTTAGGGTTAGGGTTATTGTTTAGTTGCAATGTTTATATATATATGTATGCATATATATAAGAAGGGGGCTTAAGCAGGTTGGGTCTCCTGTGTACGAGTTGGGTAGATGTATTTATTTATTTATTCTTTTTTTTTCTTTTCTTGACTAATTTATTTCCTTATTTTATAAAAATTTCCAAAAACAGTTAGGTACTTAGGAATTTTTTTATGAAATTTATATTTCTTCCAACAAATAATTTACAACCAAATTTATATCAATTTAAAAGATATTTACCAAATAAGAATGAACATTAAATTAATTAAATAAATCCATAAATTTTATTTTCTACTTAATATTATATTGGAAGCATGTGGGGGTTCAGATAACGCAACTCGAGTATCATGTGCGTAATAGGACCAGTTAGGCTCATAGTATGGATTTAGTTGGAATCAATGTGTTGGTGTGGCGTGTTAAAATCGTACGCCATGACAAAAGGGTTAATTAATCATCGTTTTCTCGTAATTGTGTCACGAAAGTTGTGCGACCAAAACAAAGCATTGGATTTCGAATTATGAGTGACAGTCATGGCAGGAGCCTAATTTGACTCGTCTAAGTCGAGCATGCTAGGTTGGTTGGAAGGGAAATGCTAGTGTTGAACTCAAGATCTTAAAACCATGGTGGTTGGTTTCCAAAGTTAAATTAAATTATTGAATAAATATTTAAAATAAAAAATAATTATTAATTATCGAACTAACCCTAAATAAAAATAAGGGTGCTCACAATCTACCCACCTTAAAGAATTACGTCATCGCAATTTAAAATAAATTAATCGTAACAGGTCAGGAAGGGTGTGTGCTCCAAAAGAGATGGCACGGTTGCAAGACATGTTTGTGGAACTACGAAAATGAAGAGTAAGGCATCATGAGTAAGAAATTCGAGAAGAAGGGTGAGGGTTTTCGTTCAAACAAAACACGTAGGGAAGCAATGAAAGTTTTTTCCTAGGCAATGAGAGATGAGTAATTCAAGAGTAAAGGAGTCTGATTAGAACGAGGGTCAACTACAGCTTCTGAAAACTTGGGTACCACTTACATATTACTACTCTAGACTAACAAGTTCATGCTAACATAATACTTGGTATATACTAGGGAATGGAACTAACAGGCACATGCTAAAGTATTACTAGGAATATTCGTTACTATAGCTAGCTATGATAAAACTAAATTTTATCTATATTCGCTACTCCTCGAGTCCGTGCCTCCTCCACTGTCATCGCAAAAGCCTGTCCATGTCCCTGTGGTGGTTCCCTCTGTTATTGCTGGGCCTGCTAGAAAAGTGTTGCATGTGATGCCAAGGGTAGCCTCGGTTGATATTCTTCCGGTGTTGGTGGTCTGAATCCTCCATCTTTCGCCTGTGGTGCTCCTGGTGCTGGATAAGTTGGTCGATGTGGCTGCTGGACTGGCTTCGGTGCTGGTAAAGCGGGTCGATGAACCATCAGTGTTCCTCCCCGACCCTCAGGGCAATCCCTGGCTGAATGCTGACTGGATCCGCAAGCTAAATATAATCCCAATTTGTATCGGCACTCCCTCTCAATATGGCCTACCTAGCCATAGTAGTGACAAGTAGGAAAGGCTAGGGCTCGTGTTGCTTCTCTCTGTGGTGGATTCATCTGGGTTTGCTTTGCTGGCTCTCCGTGTGGTGCTCGAGCTGGTACTAATGCGTACGGTCTCTTCTGGCTGGACTCTCTCTTGTGGATGCGCTCCATGCGTCGAGCTGCGGCAAGAACATCCGTATAAGAAGTAGGTACAACGGAGCCAATCTGTCTCTGTAGTTCAAAGCTCAGTTCGTCAAATAATTTCTTCGCCTTCTCTTCTTCTTTCGGGACCAGTGTAGGTGCAAAGCGGCTCAATCATATAAACTTCGTATTGTACTCTTCTACCGTCATATTGTCCTGAGTGAGGCGATTACATTTTTTTTGAAGTTTCGTCCGAGCAATAGATGGAATGTACATCTCCTGGAAGAGTCTAGTGAACTCCTCCCAAGTAACTTGGTCTGGTCCGAGTTATTTCTCCTCAGTGAACCCCCAGTGTTGCGTATTGTCTGTCAGCTGTATCCTGACAGCAGTCATCCAACGCTCTCTCGGAAGCTCTGCTGCTTCCAACTGATCCTGGATGTTAGTGAGTCACTCATGGACCTCAGTGGGCTCCTCCTTGCTTGAGAATGTATGTGGCTTCAGGTGGCAAAAATCTGAGATGGATCCTGTCGATGGCTGTCTAGCTGGTGGAGTTTCCTGCTCCAATGTTGTCACTATACTATTCCTTAAGTTCTCTGCCTGACGTTGCTGGGCCGCTTGCTGAACCTGCTATTGAGCTTGCTTCATTGCATAGAATACCTGAAATAGCTGATTTCCATCCATAGGCTGCCCTGGATGAAAAGCTGGCATCGGTGGTATCGGTGGAGTGAATTGCGGTGGTGGTGGAATATCGTCTCGCCGGAACCTCGAGGCATGCTGATTTGTTTGATTGCTTTGTTGAGTGGAGGGACCTCTACTCGATGGTGTTACCCCATCGTCGTAGGTAACCACAATACCTGGTGGTGTACCTGCGGGAGTCTCGTCGCTGGCTCGTGGATCCATTACTCTGCACACAAAGTAAACTATGAGGTTCGCACAGATGAATCAAGCATGATGCAAGTCAAGAAATTAAGTTCGAGTTCAATATAGAGGTCAAGGACGTGTCAATATATGGATGAGATCATAGAAGTTCATTCTTATCCTAATCGCAGGCTTGCTCGGTCCCTTAGTTAAAACCAAAGCAATATATTCGTAGACTTGCATGGGCCACCACAAAAACCATGTCACATCCCAGTCCCAAAATACCAAGGGACTAGCCACGTGACAATGGCCAGCAGCACAACTCCAATGGGCAAACCCAATTTAATGGACCCTTTAGAGTGCACTTAAGCTGTAATACATATAAAATGGTCTACAAATACCTGTCACAGTTTATATATCTAATCCTATCCATAATAAGCATCAAAATTACAAAGAGAGAGTCCAGTCACA
The DNA here is from genome assembly GCA_036927795.1 of Iris macrosiphon. Lineage (NCBI taxonomy): Eukaryota > Viridiplantae > Streptophyta > Magnoliopsida > Asparagales > Iridaceae > Iris > Iris macrosiphon. The sequence goes on along the minus strand of JAYESA010000004.1, from coordinate 229,361,324 downwards.
ATGAACATAAAATGATCTGTCCAACCAAAGCAATATAAATAATGTTGCAGGGAACAATCCGTCATCAAAATAGAAAGAAAAATAACTCCAAGTACAATATCCAGAAGCCACTACAAGATCAAATATCTAAGAACACTAAGCATAATAAATGAATAGTGAGAATACTGTTTGCTCAAGATAAGTCCTCTGAAACAACCTCGTCCTTTGCAACCTGTATGTCTCCAATAGCAACACCTGCCCCGTAAACCTCGGGATAGCTCTCCTCGTCTACACATGGGGACATAATCCGGATCCAGGTCCTCAGGGACATAGCAAGGTACAATAAACACTCACGCCAAATGAAATACCGCAAGTAAATATAAACAGATCCTAAGGGCAAGCTATGTAACCAGTTAAGTGAAATACAAATGAGAGCATCACTAGTACTCACGCTGAGACCACTACAGGCTCTGTGTCGGGGAGCCCATAGCAGCAAGTAGTATCTCGTAGGGCCAGTAAATATTCCAAGCTCTGGTACAGAAACTAAAGCACCTCTAGTAACATAGTATATATATAAACATAATCAACATATAGCATGTGTGTCTCTCTCCACCCAATGTAACCTCATATCTCATGTCCACAATGTCTCATGTCCATATTATGCAAAATCATGACCTCTATCTAGTACAACGAGTCATAATGATATCTATATAATATGCAAGTCTCATATCACGAATCCTGTAAGCATATACAAAATCACCATTAATAACTCAAGAAAGATTCTGTCACATGAAATAGTGTCAAGTGTCCTACGATATGACGTACTTGGTAAAGCAAGCACATAAAAATAGGATCGTGGAATCAACTCTCTAAGTGACGTCACACGACTCCGCGTACGGCGTCGACATTCGAATCTTGTTCGGACGCTAAGCAACGTCTCACGGTCCTAGGTTAAACTCCGTCACATCACAAGAATATATATATATATATTTATATATTTATATATATATATATATATATATATATATATATAGAAACACAAGCAAATAATATAACATGATCTACTGCAAGTTTGGCAAGGTACACTTGTATGGGTTCTGAACTCCGTCAACTACTCCTGGAAAAGTGAAATATATACGTACACCTCCGGATGATGAAACAAATATCACCAATATTCTCAGAATACTTGAAATAGCTAGGATTGACTACCCATAAGTCCAATTTGAACACATGGACAAAATTGACAGTTTCGGGTCAAAGCGGGGTCCACATGTGGCCTATTTAGCACCGAAAAAGGTGCCGAAGATAGAGTTCTCCAAATTTGTCAAACTTAGTCTTTACGACTCTAGAACGATGATACGAACCTAACTGAACATCCAGAACTAGATTTTGATGAGCCAATTATAAAATCATCCGTCATGTGGAACCGTTGGGCCCACAAAACGGTATTTCGTCAACGTTCTCAGATTCGAACCAAACTTGGGTCACAGGACTAGCGTAATGCTATAAATTCAATGGCATAGGTTTCTTTGCGAACCGATGGCTACACACGAAGTTATGGCGATGTGTCAGAATAGGCTGATACGGTATTTTTTGGCGGATCCGCGTTGATTCCGGCGTGCACGCACGTCCAAATCGAATTCTGTGAAAGCCCACACGTTTGTGTTCATATTTTACACTATTCAGTACAATCCTCACGCAATGACGTGGTCTCATTTGGCGGGACGCACCCCGTATCGGAGATTTTTGGTTCTTAGAAAACTAGTTTTTTCCTCACTTTCAACGTAGAATAAGTTAAAATTAAGATAAAAATAAATAAAACTATTTGAAGAGATATAATCTTGGTTATGTTGTCGTTACATAAGAAAAAGAATAACTCAGTTTGGCCCCGCGGGTTGAAAGTTATAGCCCTCAAAATATAGGTGTTTGGACAGTTTTAAAATTGTTCGAAACTCAGGTTTTTGGACCAACTTTCGGTTCGAATTTCTCCTAATATAGATCATCCAAATTCAAACTTCTTGAAGTTGTTTGATGGCCTTCATATTGCGAATGTATACGGACAAAAAGCTCATAAAATGATCGAGCGACGAGGGCGTTCTCGTACCTCAAAGATGGGCTCGCGGGGAAGGATACTGCTGCTGATGTCGCCTAGCAGCTGTCTGTGGTCTCTCGCGGTGGCCGATGACCGTCGGGGATGGCTGCCTGGGTGGTCGGGGTCCGGTGTGGGTGGTCGCCTGGAGGGTGGAGGCGTGGGTGATGGTGGAGGTGGTGTTATCTAGGGTTAGGGTTATGGTTTAGTTGCAATGTTTTATATATATATATATATATATATATATATATATATATATATATATATATATATGCATATATATAAGAAGGGGGCATAAGCGGGTTGGGTCTCCTGTGTACGGGTTGGGTAGATGTATTCTTTTTTTTTCTTTATTCTTATTTTTTCTTTTTCTTTTCTTTTCTTGACTAATTCATTTCCTTATTTTATAGAAAATTCCCAAAAATAGTTAGGTACTTGAAAAAAATTCTAGAAAATTTACATTTCTTCCAACAAATAATTTACAACAAAATTTATATCAATTCAAAAGATATTTACCAAATATGAATGAATATTAAATTAATTAATAAATCCATAAATTCTATTTTCTACTCAATATTATATTGGAATCATGTGGGGGTTCAGATAACGCAACTCGAGTGTCATATGCGTAATAGGACCAGTTAGGCTCATAGTATGATTTAGTTTGAATCAATGGGTTGGTGTGGCGTGTTAAAATTGTACGCCACGACACAAGGGTTAATTAATCATCGTTTCCTCGTAATTGTGTCGTGAAAGTTGTGCGACCAAAATAAAGCATAGAATTTCTAATTTGTGAGTGGCAGTCATGGCAGGAGCCTAATTTGACTCGTCTAAGTCGAGCATGCTAGGTTGGTTGGAAGGGAAAGGCTAGTGTTGCACTCAAGATATTAAAACCATGGTGGTTGGTTTCCAATGTTCCATTAAATTTGTAGAAGCATGAAAAATATGCTGTAAAATTATACGCAATATGCATGAAGCCCGCGTAAAGCAGAGTTTCAGTGCTGTACAGCGTAAATTATGACTTCAGAGCCATCAGCGTACAACAGAGCTTCAACGCAATTCAGCATACAACATAGCTCCAAGACAACCCGCGTAATGCAGTATTTCCAGACTGCTCCAGCGTAAAAAAAAGGGGGTTGCTACATCGCCACTTTGGCGTAAAACCCATCCGCTTTTAATGCAGTATGGAGTTGTACGAGGAACGCTTCGTATTCCTCGAATGAACCTGTCAGACAGTACAATGAACCTGACTCCTGACAAAGAGTATCGCACGACGATCGAGAGGACGGCTGTAATGATGATTCTACACAGAGCCCCAGACTGTCGTTTAGCGACTAATCCTTGACATAAGACGTCGTTTACGCATTCAAAGGAATACGCTGCCTATTTTACACAGGCAAGCAGGATCTTTTACGCTTAAGAGGAGACAAAACTGGACTCCACGTCAAAAGCTGTTCTTCGTACAGAACTCGAGGCACGTCTCTGCCATTAATGCGCGAGATGGGAGCAGATCTCTGCATTTAATGCACGAGATTTGGTTCTACTTTCAAAGACTGGGTGAGCAATAATTAGGGCTAATACATCCACATCATCTTCCCCACACATTACGCCGACCAGGCTATTTTTAGCTATAGGAGCACTCCTTACGCTATCTCCCTGAAATACGCCGATTCGGGCTATACGTGCAAGGCATCAAGCTTCACACAGAACTTGGCTTCTACGCCAATATGACATCTGTCTTGGTTTCTATGCCAATTTGACAACTACTCGGCTTCTACGCCTACTTGGCTTCTATGCCAACAAGATAACTATTTGACTTCTAAGCTATGGTGACAGTTATTTGGCTTCTACGCCAATATTTTCTACGTGAGGGGCAGTTACCTACGTGGCTTACATGCCATGATCTTCACAGCAGTTATACGCGTTACCTCATAATGGACACGCGTCACACACGGATTCAGAAGATCATTTATACGTGGGTGACAGTTATTATAACCGCTGCGTAAAAAGTGCCACACTCTCCACTGTTCGGCTTCTACGCTGACTGGACGGTTACTGTCACTAAACCCTATAAATAGAGACCTCTGGCCAAGGAGGTCAAGGGGGGAGAGGGTCGGAAAGGTCAAAGATTTTGGTGAAGAGGTCAAAGGTCGGAAAATCAAGGTTAAAAGATCGATTTATTGAGAGAGAAGAGTCTAGAGCACAGACAGAGAGTAGTGATTGACGATTTTGGCATTGAGCATCCAATCCCTCTTGCGATCTTTGAAGCTTCTTCTTCTTCTACAGCACTTCTTTGTCATCGTGTGGTTCAAGGGACAAAGTGATCGACCGCAGATCAGATTCCTATAACAATATTTCCCCAGAATCAAATTTTGTACTTAACATCCTCGTATAGGATTAATTGTACTTCTTTTTCTTGTTTGTAAACCGAAGAAAGGGTTTCGTATAAACCTAGTTTTATTTCTTTCGTTTATTATCAAACACAAGATGGCGACTCTGCTGGGGACTACTTTCTCTTCTGATGAGAAAGTCATTGCTCAACACGATGCTGTATCCGTCGGAGCAACGAAGAAGACTTTGGTCGTTCAATTCGACCAGTCAATTTATGAAGATATGCTTCGCACAGGGGGTAGCTCTCATTCCCTCTCTGTTCATGACAGCAGAAAACTGCGTAAAGTGTGGATGCCCCGGACATCCTCTGCTCTCCCTACAGACTCTCTCTCTCCGATCAACAAGGTTGTGGCATCCCAACCTATACGCTCTGTGTGTAAAAACTCGTCTCCCGTCTGTGATGTGGCAGACAAAGCTTCTGGCAGTGCCTTAGCGCTAACCCAGAAGTCTACACCGCGCCCTGTGCGTAAAAACTCGTCTTCCGTCGCTGGCGGGGCAGAATTAGTTTTTGACAAGGCCTCAGCGCCAAGTCAGAAATTTCAAATGCGCCTGGCGCGTAAAAATCCGTCTCCCATCGCTGACGGGGCAGACGTAGTTTCTGACAAGGCCTTAGCGCCAAGTCAGAAAATCCAAACGCACTCTGCGCGTAAAAATATCTCTCCCGCCTATAAGGGGGCAGAGGGTCCCTGCAATCTCCGCAAGGGAAAGCAAGTGGCGGATTTCTCGACCTCTCGATTTTTACGCCATCAAGAGGAGAAGTTGCTTGCTCTTCAAATTACGCGGAATGCTGATGGCCGTTTGAGGACTTCTCATGTTTTACGCCAACCTGAGCAAAATTCCAAATTACGCTAGGAGAAACCCCTCGGCGTAAAGAAGGCCCAGTCTGTGGATGGATCAGCTGCGTATGGATCAGCTGCTACTCACATGGCTGAACTGCTGTATAAGCATGGCTGGGAGAGAGTTATGGTTCCCAATATCCGCGTTCTGACTAATGTAAAAAGGCAGAATAAGCCTTCTGCTTCTTCTTCTTCTGTTAATCCCCCTGATTTGCGCAATTTCTTGATCCAGAAACACAAAAACAAGGGATCTTCTGATATGTCTATTACACCCCCTAGGGAGCACTGTTGTAATAGTCATAAAGTTGTAGTTAATTACTGCTGTTCTAAGGCAAAACGGTCAGTTTTCGACCGGTTGAACTACTCTTTGTCCTTATAGGAAGAAGAACCGACATTCGCATCGGTAAACATGGCATCACATATTCCTAGAGGAAGGTCAAGTTCAAGACGTCATCCCTCTAGAACTCCGAGCTAAAGGAGATTCAACAGGCTCCTTGAGAACATTGAAGCAGGTGTCTTTCGACTCGCTCGAGGTCGCGACAATCGGCTTCATATTCTTCCGATTCCGACACTGGGGGTCGGCAATTTCCTGAATGTGATACTGACAGTATAGACTCGATCTCTACAGAGATCTATATTGATCCCTCAGTAGCATCCAGAGAAATGGGAGTCTATGCCATTGGAGATGAACATGAAGAAGCTTTCCCATCAGGAAGTACGGAACAATGCGTCGCTGTTTTGGAAGCATCACTCAAAGAGATACATACCATGATGCAGAGTATGTACCAAATGTTGGTGACTCAACACACAATCGTGCCTGTTTCTCCGTGTCACGACCCGCACCCGGAAGTTCGGGCACGAGTGCGTGGGCACGTCCAGCCTACGCCGCAGAGTCGGCGGTAGTACGCTGTCTAGGTCAATCCATAACTACTAACTAGCTCATTCACAACAATATAGGCAAGATAATAATGAGAAATGAAACTTAAGATTGCAACTGAAATAAATGTGACAACAAATTCAAATGTTTAGTACAGGAATTCCAAAATAAAATCGGGGACAAACCCGATTAAATAAGATAAGAAACAGAATAAAAGATAGCTACTACTAGCTACTCTGCAGCAGGGGTCTCCTGGGTGGGTTCTGGCTCCTCATATGTATCATCATTCCCCTCATAGGGACCATAATAAGTAGGAGCAAGGTCCTCATCATCGCCTAAATCAACAGATCCAGTCAGGAAAGGAGCAAAGTACACAGTGCACAACAATGTTAAACTAAATATTTATGACAATTAAACATTGAATATCATGTTAAGGAAATTGCATAAAGGAATGTTAATATCTCAGAGTCAAAACTATAAACAGGAATATGAGAAAACAGAAGTAAACGAGCAGGAAAAGAAACTACACAGTCAGCAAGAATATAACATGACCAGAAGTTATCTGTATGAAACTTGTGCTTGTTTTTAGAATACTTAGTTGGCATGTAGGGATTTATAAGGCTAATCCGGCCGTCATGAACGGCTATTAGTCACGAATAATCGAGATCCGGCTGATGGACAGTCGTGTACCAACAGCTATTATTCACGGCAAGGGGAAGGGTAAACTACATGCCTTTCAGTATTCTCCCACCCGACATGAAAAACAAGACATGAATTCCAATACTCAAGACATGAAAATCTAGCATTTCTAACACTAAGGGTAATCATCAAGGTTACTAGTAAAGCAGGAAATTAATTATCACAATATATAGATTTAACTTGAAGTGCAGGTACTTGCCTGTTGTTTGGATCTGTTTAATTTGGTTCTTGGGAGAAATTTCCACAGATGAGTCCAAAAGCTGAAATAGACATTACCATCATGCTCAGAAGATGTCAAATAGCTAGAAACGCCTGTCCTTGGGTCCAATTTGGAGACAAGGGCAAAAACGGCATTTTTGGGTCAAAACGGGGTCCGCCGGTGGGCCCGCTTTGCACCGAAAAACGCGTCCGGGTCAAAGGTCTCCAAATTCACCAAACTTAGTGTCAACAGGTCAGGAACGCTGATACGAACCCAACGGAACTTCCAGATTTGGATTCCGATGAGCCGAACACAAAATCGCCCGTCGAGCGGGGCCTATGGGGCCCGCGACACGCGATTTCGTCAACGTTCTCAGAATCGAACCAAACTTGACCCACAGGACCAGCGTATCGCTACGAGTCCGATGGCGCAAGTTTCATCTTGATCCGACGTGTGTGCACGAAATTAGGGTGAATTACAGAAAAGCCGGATACCGGGCGATGTCCGCGGATACGCGTTGATTCCGGTGTGCACGCACACCCGAATCAGCTTCCGTGAAGTCTCACACATCCGTATCGACGGTGCATACGTATCTGTGAAGACCGCACGCGACCAAGTCGTCCCGTTTGGCGGGGCGTACTCAGTTCCGGGGGTGAAACAGGGTCTGGTTTTTCCTGTTTTTGGATCGCGGTGTGCGATCACCACAGGACGCGATGTCCCGAACAGTTTGTCCGGACATCGAGAGGGTCATACAGGCTTCGCGTAGGAATTTACAGAATCAAAAACGGAGATCAGGGTTGCAAGATACGAGTACCTGAAGGGGACTGAGAAATCGGGGTTCTGAACCGTGTCCGACACGCGAGCTCGTGTCCTGGACGTGTCCTGTTCTGTGTTCGACCTAGGGCAGTGCTGTGTCTGCGTCCGGGTGCTGCTGGAGGACACGCCGGAGGCTGGTGAGGTCGGGCCGGGGCTGCGGTGGCTCAGGCGAGGGGCGGCGACGCACCGGAGCGGCGGGGGGGGGGGGGGGGGAGTTGGACACGGGCGGCTCTCGACAGCGGGGAGGAGTCGGGGTCTGTGGCGGGGAGGAGAGAGGAGCAGGGTGGAGGGGCTATGGACGGCGGCGCTGCGCTGGGCGGCGCAGGGAGGTGGACGGCGGTCGGGGTCGCCGGAGTTAGGTGGTTAGGGTTAGGGTTCGGTCTGGGGGAGGAAAAGGGCGGAGCAGAGGGGATTTATAGGAGGCTCGAGGGGGCTCGTGTCACTACCACATTCTGAAAACAGGAGAATTTTCGAATTTTTACAATATTTAATATTATATTATTTTTAATTAATTAATTGCATAATAGTTTATTGATTTAAATAATTATTATGTGTGATGTGTAATTAAATATATAATTATATGCAGTGTTATTATTTTATTTTAGCTAGCAGACTAGACCTAGAAGCCCAGTAGACGAACCCCTGTCCGAATTATAGAATTCTGGATTTTATTATTTTATTTAGAATTTAATAATTGGAGATTGTAATTAATTACTGTATTTTATTTAATATTTTTGCGCATTGCCTTTGCTTCGATATTTGGAGCACTATCCAGACTTTTGTCTTCCAACAAATTTCACAATCTTGTCCTAGACATGTCCGCCTTCAATTCTGCTATTTTTGCAACTCATAATTTTGCTCCTTGTACATTGTTTCTGGCCGCACAAAAATCGTCGCGGACGTTATTTTTAAATTCTTATTTTTGTATCGTTGTGCGTTCCAATCAAAAATTGGAGGCCATCTTGACCTATTTTTCGTGCGGCCCAAATTAGGGTAATATTCTGTTCTGAGTCTTCTTCAATATTCGTATTGATGACTTGATCTGATTTTGACCCCAAGTACTCCTAATTAATTGTTGAACCCAACTTGTATTTTATTTCTATTTAAATTGAGGATGCCAATTTATCCGATTTTAAAATCCCAATTTAATTCCAGTGCCCTGCAAAGTCAGCCCATACCCATCTTACAGCATCCCCTGACCCTACAAAACATCGGACCCCGAATCGCCCGCCCAATTTTCGTCATTTCATGTGTTTGTGCAATTTCCCAAATTTAAGGGGGCTAAGTTGCAATTATTCAATTGTAGGTGCCAACTCCTAATTATTTTAACCAATGAGGGAGCCTATTAAATTTTTATTTAAAACCTACATGAATTAATATTTCATGAATCATCATGACCACTCATTTAAATGGGTGAAATCCTCAACCTACATCACACCCTCTCTCTCCCTATTTAATGACTTGTACCCTCAAACCCTAATCCCTATGCATCCTAGAAAACTCCACCCTCACAAGCCTCCCTCCCTCCTACGTTGAAATTCCTCTTCTTCTTTTTCTCTTCTTCTTTTCTTCTTCTCTTTCCTTCTTCTTCCTCTTCTTCTCCTCCTTCTTTTAATTTATTTTTGAATTTAAATAGAAGGGGGGGGGGAAACCTCCTCTGTGCTGTGCTCCGGCGGCCACAGAAAGCTCCGGCGGCCACAGCGCTCCGGCCGGCGCTGCCGCTGCTGCTGCCGCCTGCTGCTGCCGCCTGCTGCTGTACGGTCCGGCGCCGGCGAGCTCCCCTTCCCGGCCGGCGCTGTCTGGACGCGCCCGGCGGCCCTCTGCCGACCCCCGGCCGGACTCCGGTGGCCGGCCGACCTTCCCTCTCTGTAAGTCCCCTTTTCTCTCTCTCTCTTTTTATATATATATATATATATATATATCTTTATACATATATATATATATCTTTATATATATATATCCTTATATATATATCTTTATATATATATACGTATATGTATATATTAACGTGTAGATTGTATATGTAATTGTAATTTTAAATTTATGTATACATGTATGTGCTTAGTATAGTATATGTTTAATATATATTGTATGTATTAAAATATGTATACGTATATTATTTTATTATTAATGCATAGTATAGTGTATATATGTATATATGTAAATATATATATATCTAATGTAATATATATGTTTGTTATACATTTAAATAATGTGAAAAATTAGTATATGTAAATATTAATTAATGTGTATAATTAATGTATATATATATTTAAGTATGATTGTATATATATATGTATTCTAGTAGGTGTGATTAAATTGATATATATATATATATATATATATATATATTGTATATATATATATTGGTTATTTTATATAATATCTATTTAATAAAAAGGTATACGCTAGTATAAATTAATTTGAGAAATTAGTATATGTATTAATTTAAATTGTATATATTTGTATAAGTATATATTTAAATGTAAAATGGAAATACATGAATAAATATATATTTTGTAAATATATGTATTTAAAATAAATATGTATAGTAATTATTTTAATTAATTGTATGTAAATAACTTGTAAAATATACTAATATAAATATATAACTAGTATATGTCTTTGTGTATATATTGATTTATGTATATACATATAAATGTTTTGTTTATATATTTTAATTAATGTGAAATTTAGTATATGCATTTAATTTAAATTGAATATGTATATGTAATGTAAAGTGTTTATATATTTAATTAATGGGAAAGTAGCATATGTATAATTAGTGTAATTAATTTGTAAATATATATATAATAAATGTAAGGTATTTTATGTATTTAAATAAATGGTATAAATACGTATTTAATTTAATGTTAGTAGTATATGTATTAGTATATATTATTTAATGTGTAGGTATTAACGTATACATATTAAATAATATTTTGGTATATGTACAAACATATAAATGTATGTATTCTGGAAAAGTATATATTTAAATTAATACTTTTGGTATAAATATGTGTATGTTAATGTATACATAATCTAATAGATATGTATATGTATATATTTAATTAATGTATGTAAGTGTGGTATTAAATTTAACTAGTATAAATGCATATAATTTAGGTGTATAATTATTTTGATATATATATATGTGTATATATTGTAAATACATTTAATTGGGTGCATGTATAAAATATTGTAAGTATAAATTATTATGTTTATAGATACATACAAGAATCAGTTATTTTAAAGTATATATATTTATACATATATCTATAATTGTATTGAGGGATATTATATGTAATTAATTAATAAGTTGTTATTTAAATACGTAGTCCTACTAGATGACCTTAGTTGACTAGTGCCCTGCCTGGCATGGCCTGAGGCCAGTGTATTTCTATTGTGTGTTAGGATAGCTTCTGATACAAATGTCATATTGTGATGTGTTATAGGACTGTTGGTTTACCAGGGGATACTCTGGAACAGGACATCCATAATTACCAGCTAAGGACCAAAGGCAAGTACATTCTCTGATAATTTCCAATTCTTGATAATTGCTATAAGTTCAATGATCTTGAAATGTTACAACTGAATCTTTGACACTGTGCTACACGGACTAGTATAGCTTGGATCTGCAGTCATGAGATGTTACCTTAATTATCGTATTGACATTGTACACGACATGTATATTTAGAAACCGTACATGATAGACTTTACTTGCTCGTGTATCGTGACGTGTCATGGTTGGATCCACAGTACTAGTTGGGGGCGGGGAAGTAGTTAGTAAGAAATGTGATCATAACCTCTTATTGTAGTATAAAAACTGTAAGTGTTAATCATGCTCTTCACCCATGATTAGCCAGGCCTTATAGCAACCGTACATGTTCCCAAGCCGATCACATTTCGAAACTACTATTTCAAACACTTAGAATAGTTACAGTTCTCTATATTTTCATATACTACATCACCCGTATATGATACTGTTCCTTATTCTTTCATTTTTATACATGCACTGACTGTGTTTCATTGCCTATTGCCTGTCTCTCTTAAACTGTCATTACATTATTCCACTGTCTTCTCAGTAGCTAGCATGACATGTTTTATTGTATTATAGACATTATCAATTAATGGAACTGTTATTTGAGATTGTGCTTTGCTCCTTCCTGACTGGAAACATTTTTCCAGACTATGCCTTAGATGACCGCTGTCCGACACTTATGGTGAGTAGCTGCAGACTTGGTAGTGGTTGATTCTGGAGGTCTAGCCGAAATTATTATTCATTGTTAGTTCTTAAGTAGACTATTTGGTACCGGATTTGTCTCCGGCATTTTGATGATTCTTGGATATTGTTAAGTTAAGTATTCCTTGTGGACTTGTGGTGTGTTTAATTTTAATTTTCTGTTTCGAAATCTTATCGTGCTGTAATCCTGTGATTTGAGTATATGTTCATCTATTTGTGTCGTCCGTGCCTCCTAATGGAGATTGGATATTTGCGTGACATTAGTTAGATAGTATCAATACCTAGACAGCGTTCTACCGCCGATGCTGCGGCGTAGGCTGGACGTACCCACGCATTCGTGCCCCTAAACCGGGTGCGGGTCGTGACACGTTTTTAGTGGTGGCCCATGCAGGTCAGACTTCGCGAGTTGTGCGATGTCGTGGTAGTGTGACATCCTTGTTATACTACTGCGTGCCTGCGATTGAATCTAGGACATAGGATACTAGGACGAGAGCAAATACTCAATCACAATTCCTTGAGGGATTCCTGGGATGACCCCTGAGAATCTTGTTAAAACTTCCAATTTACAATCATTCCCTTGTTCTGTCCATTCTCACTTGTTGATATTGATTTGATTGCTGTTAATTAAGGTATTAAATTAGGATTTTGCTTCATTATAGAGTTGATTTCATATTAAGATGAATTTATAAGACTGATTTATGGTATTATCTGATAACACATGTCGATGAGGACAGTGAAAATGAGTAACATTAGGGCTATTGGACTACGAAAGGTGAATTTTAATTTTAATTTTGAGGATTGAAAATGAATTTCAAATTTTAAGAATTTTGAGAGGTTGAGATATTATGTTAATAACATCTTATTTTGAAGATTTCAATGAATTGCAAAATTTTAAAAATTTGAGGAATTGAAATATGGTTATTAAAACTTTATTTTGAGGAATTCAGATTCAATTTGATGAACCTAGACAAGTCTGTAAGGATCTTTTAAGGTGATTAAGTTTTTATTTCAGTATGTAAATAATTGGACTTGAGAAAAGTATATGCATTTTACCTTAAAGGTTTATTTGAGAGTTATTTTGAGGAATTTTATTTTGAGGATAGGATTTTATAGAGAGAGATATATTATAATATAAGTAGATAAGATGTATGTGTAAGGATCGGTTGGCTTGAGTATGATTGAGAATTCACTGCAAACTGACTTGGGTGATCATCAAGGGATGTATTAGAGAGAGCAGTACTTAGTATAGAGTGTTGCAATTGATATGCACTTGAGTGATAAGAATAACTAGCATCAACTGTTGCAGTAGATAAGGAAGCTAGCAGTGAGTGTGTTGTGATAGAATTGTGATCCCTAAGGGATAGTGGTATCAAACCATGGATGCACCTTTGATCTGTGCAATCAACTAGGATTATTCAAATCTTTTATCTTGAATGTTGTTCCTTAGAACTGTACTGTCCTTCCTTGATGATATCGCATTTTGCCTAAATTGATTCCTTGGGATCTGTCTTCAGGATGTTGCCGAAGACACTATCTACGAGAGCGGGAACATCAGCTTTAGAGGGGTCTGCCACCTCTCCACCTGAGGGACAGACAGCGGTAGCTCCTCCTACATCTCCGATGCACGTAGGTGATCTTCCTTCTCCACCTGTTCAGAAGATTGCCGCAGCTGTGACGGACAACCTTCCTCCTCCACCGACTCTGATTCCCGGAGGTTTGCCCATTGACGGGGCACAGATGTTCACCTTGATCCAAGGCATGGTAGAGGCCCAGAGAATGGCGGCAGATGCTCAGCGAGTTCAAGCTGAGGCTCAGAGGATGCAAGCAGAAGCGCACCAGGCACAAACCGAGCTGATGAGAGAGAGCATAGAGAACGCTCACCAGATGGCACTACAGACAGTTGAGAGAGTTGCCCAGCAATATCCTGGCCAGTGGCAGCCGAGGGCATTTCAGTATCAACAGCAGTACCCGGCACCAGTTCCTGTACAGCAGGATCAACGAACTTGTTATTTCTGTAAGAAGCCAGGTCACCTTCGGAAGAGCTGTAGAACGAGGCTGGGACTTTGTTTGCACTGTGGCGCTGCGGGACATCGAATAAGGGATTGTCTTCGAGTTCCTTATTCTTTCAACCAGCGCGCGACTCCAAATTATAGAGATCCAGTTAGGCTACCTGTGGAACCGTATATTGCTCAGCACCCGCAAAGGGAACCACCCCAGCAGGGCGGGCATTTGAGATGACGGTCGAGGAGACCGATACTGCAGGTAATGTGTTAGCAAGTTCTGTTCTTTCCTTTATTCTGTTCCTATCTACTTGATTGATCGGTTGATTCCTTAGTGCCATAGTTGCATGCATGATTTCTTGTTATAATGTAGTTAGTAGTACCCCTGTTACAGAGACTGTAATACCCTGGCAAAAGACACTATGATCATACATATTTCTTTTAGGTTGCATGTTGTATGAGTATAGGTAGAATTCTCTTAGACTTTGATTGTTGAGGATTTAACTGTAATAAAGAATAACGAAGAGGTTATAACTTGACAAAGAGAGACAAGGTGCCAAAATTTTTGAGGAAAAATATTAAATTAAATAAAGAGTTGGGAATTTGATATGGCGTAATTGAAGTTTTGTTAAATCATTGATTTTTAGAAAATTATGAAATGATTGAATTTATCATTGAATTTGAGGAATTTAAGAAGGCCATCGATATATTTGTTGGACTGCAAGTTGAGAACTTATATTTTGAATATTGTATTGAAGGTTCCATAAGTATTACATCGTTGCATATTATGAAAAAAAAAAAAAAAAAAAATCGAGGGATAAAGAACACAAATGGATTAGTGTTAAATTCAAATTGGGACGAGATTCAATTTTTAAAATATGCACTGATTGGATTTCAATTAGAGGATTGAATATTAAATTCTTGCATTTCGTTATTAACTTAAAATTTGGAGGATATTGTGATAAGAATGTGATTTGATTTATTTTTGAAGATTTTTAGGGATATGATGATTATAGAATTTTTGAAAGAATTTATTGGGAAATAACAATATGGAGTAGTTCATGATTATATGATTTAAGGAATTTAATTTTGATGGTAGTAAATACATAAATAAAACAATCGAGGATTTAAAAATTTGAGGATAATTATTGATTTAAATAAATGGTTAAGAAATTAACATGGCATAATTGGTGGTTTATTAATTTCAGGAAAGATTTTGACGTGTTTAAGTTGGTTATTAATTTGGAAATTTGAGAGATTTATCAATGTATTTATTTAATTGCGAGTTATGAATTTTGAACTTTATAATTGGATATAACAATTGGAGAATCCTTAAATATCATATTGTTGAGTTTTAAGGAGTGGATATTAAATTCTGCGTATCGAATTAGTAGCTAAAAACTTTCAGGAAATTTTTGATAAAAAGGGACTTGATTCTATGTCGAGGATTTTACAGGGATACAAATAATTTCAGATTTTTGAAATTGTGAAAAGACCTTGTGGATTAGTCGTGGTTGATGAATTTAATTGAGGGAATAATAATGTGTATGATTAAATGCTAATATGAGGATTTTAAATTTCGAGGACGAAATTCTTTTAAGGTGGGTAGACTTGTCACTACCACATTCTGAAAACAGGAGAATTTTCGAATTTTTACAATATTTAATATTATATTATTTTTAATTAATTAATTGCATAATAGTTTATTGATTTAAATAATTATTATGTGTGATGTGTAATTAAATATATAATTATATGCAGTGTTATTATTTTATTTTAGCTAGCAGACTAGACCTAGAAGCCCAGTAGACGAACCCCTGTCCGAATTATAGAATTCTGGATTTTATTATTTTATTTAGAATTTAATAATTGGAGATTGTAATTAATTACTGTATTTTATTTAATATTTTTGCGCATTGCCTTTGCTTCGATATTTGGAGCACTATCCAGACTTTTGTCTTCCAACAAATTTCACAATCTTGTCCTAGACATGTCCGCCTTCAATTCTGCTATTTTTGCAACTCATAATTTTGCTCCTTGTACATTGTTTCTGGCCGCACAAAAATCGTCGCGGACGTTATTTTTAAATTCTTATTTTTGTATCGTTGTGCGTTCCAATCGAAAATTGGAGGCCATCTTGACCTATTTTTCGTGCGGCCCAAATTAGGGTAATATTCTGTTCTGAGTCTTCTTCAATATTCGTATTGATGACTTGATCTGATTTTGACCCCAAGTACTCCTAATTAATTGTTGAACCCAACTTGTATTTTATTTCTATTTAAATTGAGGATGCCAATTTATCCGATTTTAAAATCCCAATTTAATTCCAGTGCCCTGCAAAGTCAGCCCATACCCATCTTACAGCATCCCCTGACCCTACAAAACATCGGACCCCGAATCGCCCGCCCAATTTTCGTCATTTCATGTGTTTGTGCAATTTCCCAAATTTAAGGGGGCTAAGTTGCAATTATTCAATTGTAGGTGCCAACTCCTAATTATTTTAACCAATGAGGGAGCCTATTAAATTTTTATTTAAAACCTACATGAATTAATATTTCATGAATCATCATGACCACTCATTTAAATGGGTGAAATCCTCACCCTACATCACACCCTCTCTCTCCCTATTTAATGACTTGTACCCTCAAACCCTAATCCCTATGCATCCTAGAAAACTCCACCCTCACAAGCCTCCCTCCCTCCTACGTTGATATTCCTCTTCTTCTTTTTCTCTTCTTCTTTTCTTCTTCTCTTTCCTTCTTCTTCCTCTTCTTCTCCTCCTTCTTTTAATTTATTTTTGAATTTAAATAGAAGGGGGGGGGGGGGGGGGAAACCTCCTCTGTGCTGTGCTCCGGCGGCCACAGAAAGCTCCGGCGGCCACAGCGCTCCGGCCGGCGCTGCCGCTGCTGCTGCCGCCTGCTGCTGCCGCCTGCTGCTGCACGGTCCGGCGCCGGCGAGCTCCCCTTCCCGGCCGGCGCTGTCTGGACGCGCCCGGCGGCCCTCTGCCGACCCCCGGCCGGACTCCGGTGGCCGGCCGACCTTCCCTCTCTGTAAGTCCCCTTTTCTCTCTCTCTCTTTTTATATATATATATATATATATATCTTTATACATATATATATATATCTTTATATATATATATCCTTATATATATATCTTTATATATATATACGTATATGTATATATTAACGTGTAGATTGTATATGTAATTGTAATTTTAAATTTATGTATACATGTATGTGCTTAGTATAGTATATGTTTAATATATATTGTATGTATTAAAATATGTATACGTATATTATTTTATTATTAATGCATAGTATAGTGTATATATGTATATATGTAAATATATATATATCTAATGTAATATATATGTTTGTTATACATTTAAATAATGTAAAAAATTAGTATATGTAAATATTAATTAATGTGTATAATTAATGTATATATATATTTAAGTATGATTGTATATATATATGTATTCTAGTAGGTGTGATTAAATTGATATATATATATATATATTGTATATATATATATTGGTTATTTTATATAATATCTATTTAATAAAAAGGTATACGCTAGTATAAATTAATTTGAGAAATTAGTATATGTATTAATTTAAATTGTATATATTTGTATAAGTATATATTTAAATGTAAAATGGAAATACATGAATAAATGTATATTTTGTAAATATATGTATTTAAAATAAATATGTATAGTAATTATTTTAATTAATTGTATGTAAATAACTTGTAAAATATACTAATATAAATATATAACTAGTATATGTCTTTGTGTATATATTGATTTATGTATATACATATAAATGTTTTGTTTATATATTTTAATTAATGTGAAATTTAGTATATGCATTTAATTTAAATTGAATATGTATATGTAATGTAAAGTGTTTATATATTTAATTAATGGGAAAGTAGCATATGTATAATTAGTGTAATTAATTTGTAAATATATATATAATAAATGTAAGGTATTTTATGTATTTAAATAAATGGTATAAATACGTATTTAATTTAATGTTAATAGTATATGTATTAGTATATATTATTTAATGTGTAGGTATTAACGTATACATATTAAATAATATTTTGGTATATGTACAAACATATAAATGTATGTATTCTGGAAAAGTATATATTTAAATTAATACTTTTGGTATAAATATGTGTATGTTAATGTATACATAATCTAATAGATATGTATATGTATATATTTAATTAATGTATGTAAGTGTGGTATTAAATTTAACTAGTATAAATGCATATAATTTAGGTGTATAATTATTTTGATATATATATATGTGTATATATTGTAAATACATTTAATTGGGTGCATGTATAAAATATTGTAAGTATAAATTATTATGTTTATAGATACATACAAGAATCAGTTATTTTAAAGTATATATATTTATACATATATCTATAATTGTATTGAGGGATATTATATGTAATTAATTAATAAGTTGTTATTTAAATACGTAGTCCTACTAGATGACCTTAGTTGACTAGTGCCCTGCCTGGCATGGCCTGAGGCCAGTGTATTTCTATTGTGTGTTAGGATAGCTTCTGATACAAATGTCATATTGTGATGTGTTATAGGACTGTTGGTTTACCAGGGGATACTCTGGAACAGGACATCCATAATTACCAGCTAAGGACCAAAGGCAAGTACATTCTCTGATAATTTCCAATTCTTGATAATTGCTATAAGTTCAATGATCTTGAAATGTTACAACTGAATCTTTGACACTGTGCTACACGGACTAGTATAGCTTGGATCTGCAGTCATGAGATGTTACCTTAATTATCGTATTGACATTGTACACGACATGTATATTTAGAAACCGTACATGATAGACTTTACTTGCTCGTGTATCGTGACGTGTCATGGTTGGATCCACAGTACTAGTTGGGGGCGGGGAAGTAGTTAGTAAGAAATGTGATCATAACCTCTTATTGTAGTATAAAAACTGTAAGTGTTAATCATGCTCTTCACCCATGATTAGCCAGGCCTTATAGCAACCGTACATGTTCCCAAGCCGATCACATTTCGAAACTACTATTTCAAACACTTAGAATAGTTACAGTTCTCTATATTTTCATATACTACATCACCCGTATATGATACTGTTCCTTATTCTTTCATTTTTATACATGCACTGACTGTGTTTCATTGCCTATTGCCTGTCTCTCTTAAACTGTCATTACATTATTCCACTGTCTTCTCAGTAGCTAGCATGACATGTTTTATTGTATTATAGACATTATCAATTAATGGAACTGTTATTTGAGATTGTGCTTTGCTCCTTCCTGACTGGAAACATTTTTCCAGACTATGCCTTAGATGACCGCTGTCCGACACTTATGGTGAGTAGCTGCAGACTTGGTAGTGGTTGATTCTGGAGGTCTAGCCGAAATTATTATTCATTGTTAGTTCTTAAGTAGACTATTTGGTACCGGATTTGTCTCCGGCATTTTGATGATTCTTGGATATTGTTAAGTTAAGTATTCCTTGTGGACTTGTGGTGTGTTTAATTTTAATTTTCTGTTTCGAAATCTTATCGTGCTGTAATCCTGTGATTTGAGTATATGTTCATCTATTTGTGTCGTCCGTGCCTCCTAATGGAGATTGGATATTTGCGTGACATTAGTTAGATAGTATCAATACCTAGACAGCGTTCTACCGCCGATGCTGCGGCGTAGGCTGGACGTACCCACGCATTCGTGCCCCTAAACCGGGTGCGGGTTGTGACACGTTTTTAGTGGTGGCCCATGCAGGTCAGACTTCGCGAGTTGTGCGATGTCGTGGTAGTGTGACATCCTTGTTATACTACTGCGTGCCTGCGATTGAATCTAGGACATAGGATACTAGGACGAGAGCAAATACTCAATCACAATTCCTTGAGGGATTCCTGGGATGACCCCTGAGAATCTTGTTAAAACTTCCAATTTACAATCATTCCCTTGTTCTGTCCATTCTCACTTGTTGATATTGATTTGATTGCTGTTAATTAAGGTATTAAATTAGGATTTTGCTTCATTATAGAGTTGATTTCATATTAAGATGAATTTATAAGACTGATTTATGGTATTATCTGATAACACATGTCGATGAGGACAGTGAAAATGAGTAACATTAGGGCTATTGGACTACGAAAGGTGAATTTTAATTTTAATTTTGAGGATTGAAAATGAATTTCAAATTTTAAGAATTTTGAGAGGTTGAGATATTATGTTAATAACATCTTATTTTGAAGATTTCAATGAATTGCAAAATTTTAAAAATTTGAGGAATTGAAATATGGTTATTAAAACTTTATTTTGAGGAATTCAGATTCAATTTGATGAACCTAGACAAGTCTGTAAGGATCTTTTAAGGTGATTAAGTTTTTATTTCAGTATGTAAATAATTGGACTTGAGAAAAGTATATGCATTTTACCTTAAAGGTTTATTTGAGAGTTATTTTGAGGAATTTTATTTTGAGGATAGGATTTTATAGAGAGAGATATATTATAATATAAGTAGATAAGATGTATGTGTAAGGATCGGTTGGCTTGAGTATGATTGAGAATTCACTGCAAACTGACTTGGGTGATCATCAAGGGATGTATTAGAGAGAGCAGTACTTAGTATAGAGTGTTGCAATTGATATGCACTTGAGTGATAAGAATAACTAGCATCAACTGTTGCAGTAGATAAGGAAGCTAGCAGTGAGTGTGTTGTGATAGAACTGTGATCCCTAAGGGATAGTGGTATCAAACCATGGATGCACCTTTGATCTGTGCAATCAACTAGGATTATTCAAATCTTTTATCTTGAATGTTGTTCCTTAGAACTGTACTGTCCTTCCTTGATGATATCGCATTTTGCCTAAATTGATTCCTTGGGATCTGTCTTCAGGATGTTGCCGAAGACACTATCTACGAGAGCGGGAACATCAGCTTTAGAGGGGTCTGCCACCTCTCCACCTGAGGGACAGACAGCGGTAGCTCCTCCTACATCTCCGATGCACGTAGGTGATCTTCCTTCTCCACCTGTTCAGAAGATTGCCGCAGCTGTGACGGACAACCTTCCTCCTCCACCGACTCTGATTCCCGGAGGTTTGCCCATTGACGGGGCACAGATGTTCACCTTGATCCAAGGCATGGTAGAGGCCCAGAGAATGGCGGCAGATGCTCAGCGAGTTCAAGCTGAGGCTCAGAGGATGCAAGCAGAAGCGCACCAGGCACAAACCGAGCTGATGAGAGAGAGCATAGAGAACGCTCACCAGATGGCACTACAGACAGTTGAGAGAGTTGCCCAGCAATATCCTGGCCAGTGGCAGCCGAGGGCATTTCAGTATCAACAGCAGTACCCGGCACCAGTTCCTGTACAGCAGGATCAACGAACTTGTTATTTCTGTAAGAAGCCAGGTCACCTTCGGAAGAGCTGTAGAACGAGGCTGGGACTTTGTTTGCACTGTGGCGCTGCGGGACATCGAATAAGGGATTGTCTTCGAGTTCCTTATTCTTTCAACCAGCGCGCGACTCCAAATTATAGAGATCCAGTTAGGCTACCTGTGGAACCGTATATTGCTCAGCACCCGCAAAGGGAACCACCCCAGCAGGGCGGGCATTTGAGATGACGGTCGAGGAGACCGATACTGCAGGTAATGTGTTAGCAAGTTCTGTTCTTTCCTTCATTCTGTTCCTATCTACTTGATTGATCGGTTGATTCCTTAGTGCCATAGTTGCATGCATGATTTCTTGTTATAATGTAGTTAGTAGTACCCCTGTTACAGAGACTGTAATACCCTGGCAAAAGAATACCCGACCCGTTAACGCGGGGCTGGGCTGGGCTGCTACTGGGCTCGGCCCACTGGGCCGGGCCGGGCCCAAAAACAGAAAAAAATAGAATATAAAATCAATAATAATAATAATAATAGTAATTAATTAATTAATTTAGAAAAAAAATAGTTTTTGGTGATTTAAAAATAGGTTCGGGGTCCGATAAATTCAGAAAAATTTCCCTAAGTCCAAATTTTCATTTTACACCCAAAAATATTATTTTCATAATATTTTAATATTATTTATTGCCAAATAAAAATCATTTATTAATTGAAAACCTTGATTTTAATTACAGAAAATTTCCAGAAAATTCCAGAAAATTGGGAAAATCCAAGATTTAATAATTTGAGAAATTTAGGGGGTTTACAACCTACCCAACTTACAAAAATTTTGTCCTCGAAATTTAAGAATAACAAGGCACGAAAGGAAAGGCCGAGAAATAAAATACACCTTAGGGTTCAAAAAGATAGGGGTATCGTTCTCTAATCTCGTCTTCTCGCTCCCAGGTGGATTCGCCGGGAGAATGGTGCTTCCAAGCTACGCGAACCAGGGAGATAACCTGGTTCCGTAGGACTTTCTCCGAGCGATCCAGTATCTCCACGGGTTGCTCCTGGTAAGTCAGACTTGGGCCTACTTCGAGCTCTGAGTGATCCAAAATGTGGCTGGGGTCTGACACGTACTTCCTCAGCTGCGACACGTGGAAGACGTTATGTACTCCATCCAGAGAGGGTGGCAATGCCAGTCGGTATGCCACTTCTCCGATTTTCTCCTGAATGCCAAAAGGTCCAATAAATCTTGGGCTGAGTTTTCCACTCCTTCCGAACCTAATGGTGCCACGTGTCGGGGAAATCTTTAAGAATACCAGCTCTCCAACCTTTAACAAAGTCATAATCAAGTCTTAGTTCCATAGGCAAAATATTTAAATTGACTTGAATTTCATAAATTTAATTACCTCAAATTCCAAGGGCCTTCGGTGGCTATTTGCCCAATGTCGTTGCCTGTCTTGAGCCACTCGAAGTCTGTCCCTTATTTGCTTTACCTTCTCAGCTGAATCGATCACCATCTCTGGTCCCAGCAAGGCTCTTTCTCCAACGTCGTCCCATGATAGCGGGGTACGACATCTTCGTCCATACAGAGCTTCAAATGGAGTCATCTCGATACTGGCTTGGTAGCTGTTATTATAAGAGAACTCCACCAGGTGTAGATAGTCTTCCCAGGATCCTCCAAAATCCAGAACACATGTACGGAGCATATCTTCAAGTGTCTGGATTGTACGTTCCGATTGTCCATCGGTTTGGGGATGATAAGCTGTGCTGAATTTGAGTTGCGTCCCCAAGCTGGCTTGTAAGCTCTTCCAGAAGTGAGAGGTGAATCTTGAATCTCTGTCGGAGACAATACTTACTGGAACCCCATGTAACTTAACAATATGTCTGATATATAGATCTGCCAGCTTCTCTGTAGATAGCCCCACTTTGAAGGGTAGAAAATGTGCCGACTTGGTCAGTCTATCTACTATCACCCAGATTGCATCCTTACCACTAGGTGTCCTTGGAAGTCCGGAAACAAAATCCATTGTGATATGTTCCCACTTTCACTCCGGAATGGGTAGGGGTTGAAGCAATCCTCCAGGTCTTTGCCTCTCTGCCTTGACTTGCTGGCACACTAAACAACGAGATACGAACCTGGCTACTTCTCTTTTCATGCCGTGCCACCAAACATGCGTTCTCAGGTCCTTGTACATCTTGTTGGCTCCTGGATGTATAGAGTATTGCGATCTGTGCGCCTCTTGCATAATTTCTTCTCTTATGTCTCCTTGAGGTACACATAATCTATCGCCAAGCCTCAGTGATCCATCTTCATGAATTCTGAATTCTTCTACTAGTCCAGCTTGCACTTGACCTCGAAGGCTTCGCAGGCCTTCGTCTTGGAACTGAGTCTCCTTGATCTTGTCCATTAAAGTAGACTGAATCTGCAAGTTCATCATTTGGCCTTCTTTTCCTGGGATAATTACTTCAATACCTAAACTTTCCAAGTCCTCCAGCAGGTGTCTGTCCATAGTCAAGTACATCGCCATAGGATACCTGCTTAGAGCATCAGCAACTACATTTGCCTTCCCAGGGTGATATTGAAGAGTGATATCAAAGTCTTTCATTAGTTCCAGCCACCTTCTTTGCCTCATGTTTAGCTCTTTCTGAGTGAAGATATATTTTAGACTTTTATGGTCTGTAAATATTTCCACCCTTTCTCCATAAAGATAATTCTTCCATAGTTTAAGAGCAAAAATGATAGCTGCCAATTCTAAATCATGAGTTGGATAATTTTTTTTATGTGGTCGAAGCTGTCTAGAGGCATATGCTATTACCTTCTTGTTCTGCTCCAGTACACAACCTAGACTTTTTCCAGAAGCATCACTATAAATAGCGAAACCTCCGGTTCCAGAAGGTAAGGTCAGAATAGGGGCAGTAGTCAGCCTTTTCTTCAATTCCTCAAAAGCATGCTGACATTCATCAGTCCAGGTGAACTCTTCATCCTTCCTTGTTAATTTTGTCATGGGCTCCGCAATCCTAGCAAAGTCCTTCACAAACTTTCGATAGTAGCCAGCTAGTCCCAGGAAGCTTCTAATCTCTGCTACAGAGTCTGGAGTGGGCCAGGATTCTACTGCCGCTATCTTCTTAGGATCTACTGCTATTCCATCCCCAGTCACAACATGTCCCAAGAATTCTACTTTGTCTAGGAAGAATGCACATTTGGATAATTTTCCATAAAGTTTTTCTTCCTCAAAGTCTCCAAGGCTAACCTCAAATGTTCTTCATGTTCTTCGAGGGTCTTGGAGTAGATCAAAATATCATCAATGAAGACCACTACAAATTTGTCTAGGTATGGCTGGAAAACTCTGTTCATTAGGTTCATAAAAACTGCTGGAGCATTCGTCAACCCGAACGGCATTACTAAGAATTCGTAGTGTCCGTTCCGGGTATTGAAAGCAGTTTTAGGGATGTCTTCTTTTCTCACCCTTACTTGGTGGTAACCCGATCTTAAATCAATCTTGGAAAAGACTCGAGCTCCACTCAACTGATCAAATAAGTCATCTATCCTGGGCAGGGGATACTTATTCTTAATTGTTAAGGCATTCAAGGCCCTATAGTCAATACACATTCGGGATGTTCCGTCCTTCTTGGGCACAAATAATACTGGAGCTCCCCAGGGTGAGACACTAGACCTAATGAAGCATTTGTCTTCTAGTTCTTTGATTTGCTCATTTAGTTCTATTATCTCCTTCTTGTTGATTTTGTAGGGATTTTGAGATACTGGTGCTGCTCCTGGCACTAAGTCAATGGAGAATTCAACTTCTCGGTCTGGGGGTAAGCCTGGGAGATCCTCAGGGAAGATATCAAGGTATTCAGAGATGATAGGTGGCAATTCTTCTGTTACTAGGGCTCCACAAATTATGTTATTACCCATTTCCCTAGAACCTCTAGCAAATTCAAATTTTGGCTTGTCAGGTGGCCTGAAGATTACACTACCTCTGTGGCAGTCTATTGTGGCATGATGTTGACTTAACCAATCCATACCCAGTATAATATCAAAACTGGGCACTGGCATTACAAGTAGTCTAGCATACAGTTCCCTTCCACATAATGTAATAGGACAATTGTTACAGGCATCACTAACCGGGATGATTCCTCCACCGGTAATGATCTTATAACAATTCCTAAGGGGTTTAGTGGTTAAGCTATGCTTCATAAGGAAATCTACTGACATGAATGAATGAGAAGCTCCAGAGTCAAATAAAGTAATAGCTGGGATTGAATTTATAAGCACAGAACCTGTGATTACGTCTGCTGTGGCCTCAGCTTCTTCCAGAGTCATTGCATAAGCACGGCCTTGCTGCGGTGCACCCCTCTGTTGCTGCTGTTGGTGCTGAGCAAAGCGTTGTTGAAAAGGGCGTTTGTTGGGTCCCGCATTTCCGGTATCTCTTTCTCGCTTCAGTTTGTGCCCCATATCTCTCTCTACGCCTTGTGCCACGCTCAGGATTTCTTCATAGGTACGAGCTCGGCTGGTGGTGACAGTAAGGTGAATATCCGGAGACAGCCCCTTCTTGAATCAACGGGCCCTGTCCTCTGGGGTACGAACCATGTACTCCGCAAAGTGGCTTAACCTGCTAAATTCAGCAGTATATTCATCAACAGTCAGGGTACCTTGTTCCAGTCTCTCGAATTGGCTTTCGAGAGCTTCCCGAGCCACTTCGGGGTAGAATTTCTCCTTGAATAGCCTTTTAAAGTCTTCCCAGGTGATGTCGGGAGCAGATAGTTGGGGTTCGTCTCTGAACCAGGTTCGAGCAATGTCGAACAGTTGCAGGCTTGCGGACTCCACTTTGAGGTCATCAGGGACCCGGGCAGTCTTCAGGAGTCTCTCGACATTCTCTATCCACTCATCGGCATAGAAAATGCCCTCAGTTCCATAGAATTCCAGAGGCCTAAGGTTCTTGAAGTCTTTGGCACTCCCTGGCCTCTTGAGTGGCGACTCCTGGGACTTAATAGCTTCTGAGAGGCTGGTCCGCAGGAGTGCAGTCTGTTCTTTCTGGGATTCCACCAATCCCTGGAACACTCCTAGTAGTTGTGCCCCA
The DNA here is from genome assembly GCA_036927795.1 of Iris macrosiphon. NCBI lineage: Eukaryota > Viridiplantae > Streptophyta > Magnoliopsida > Asparagales > Iridaceae > Iris > Iris macrosiphon. The sequence continues at coordinate 229,334,717 of JAYESA010000004.1, read as the reverse complement.
TCTAGGGTAACTGCCGGGACAGATGGAGGCGGCGGGAGTGCAAGAGTCTCGGGCACATTCTGCTCAGCTGGTTCCGATGTGCCTCCTACTGTGTTCCTGGTCTGGACCATTCTGAAAGATTAAGGGATAGGAAGGTCAGAATAGAATACTTGGAAATCAAAGGCGATAAGAAAAATTGAGCAGCAATGATATCAAGAATTGAAATAAGGACGCTATACTGTGAATGAGCTTTTCCTAGAATCCTTAATTTTATTCCATACCCTGTCCTAGGGTATTACCTATTTTAGGATATGACCTGCATGGGCCACCATAAAAACGTGTCACGACCCGCACCCGGAAGTTCGGGCACGAGTGCGTGGGCACGTCCAGCCTACGCCGCAGAGTCGGCGGTAGTACGCTGTCTAGGTCAATCCATAACTACTAACTAGCTCATTCACAACAATATAGGCAAGATAATAATGAGAAATGAAACTTAAGATTGCAACTGAAATAAATGTGACAACAAATTCAAATGTTTAGTACAGGAATTCCAAAATGAAATCGGGGACAAACCCGATTAAATAAGATAAGAAACAGAATAAAAGATAGCTACTACTAGCTACTCTGCAGCAGGGGTCTCCTGGGTGGGTTCTGGCTCCTCATATGTATCATCAGTCCCCTCATAGGGATCATAATAAGTAGGAGCAAGGTCCTCATCATCGCCTAAATCAACAGATCCAGTCAGGAAAGGAGCAAAGTACACAGTGCACAACAATGTTAAACTAAATATTTATGACAATTAAACATTGAATATCATGTTAAGGAAATTGCATAAAGGAATGTTAATATCTCAGAGTCAAAACTATAAACAGGAATATGAGAAAACAGAAGTAAACGAGCAGGAAAAGAAACTACACAGTCAGCAAGAATATAACATGACCAGAAGTTATCTGTATGAAACTTGTGCTTGTTTTTAGAATACTTAGTTGGCATGTAGGGGTTTATAAGGCTAATCCGGCCGTCATGAACGGCTATTAGTCACGAATAATCGAGATCCGGCTGATGGACAGTCGTGTACCAACAGCTATTATTCACGGCAAGGGGAAGGGTAAACTACATGCCTTTCAGTATTCTCCCACCCGACATGAAAAACAAGACATGAATTCCAATACTCAAGACATGAAAATCTAGCATTTCTAACACTAAGGGTAATCATCAAGGTTACTAGTAAAGCAGGAAATTAATTATCACAATATATAGATTTAACTTGAAGTGCAGGTACTTGCCTGTTGTTTGGATCTGTTTAATTTGGTTCTTGGGAGAAATTTCCACAGATGAGTCCAAAAGCTGAAATAGACATTACCATCATGCTCAGAAGATGTCAAATAGCTAGAAATGCCTGTCCTTGGGTCCAATTTGGAGACAAGGGCAAAAACGGCATTTTTGGGTCAAAACGGGGTCCGCCGGTGGGCCCGCTTTGCACCGAAAAATGCGTCCGGGTCAAAGGTCTCCAAATTCACCAAACTTAGTGTCAACAGGTCAGGAACACTGATACGAACCCAACGGAACTTCCAGATTTGGATTCCGATGAGCCGAACACAAAATCGCCTGTCGAGCGGGGCCTGTGGGGCCCGCGACACGCGATTTCGTCAACGTTCTCAGAATCGAACCAAACTTGACCCACAGGACCAGCGTATCGCTACGAGTCCGATGGCGCAAGTTTCGTCTCGATCCGACATGTGTGCACGAAATTAGGGTGAATTGCAGAAAAGCCGGATACGGGACGATGTCCGCGGATACGCGTTGATTCCGGTGTGCACGCACACCCGAATCAGCTTCCGCGAAGTCTCACACGTCCGTATCGACGGTGCGTACGTATCTGCGAAGACCGCACGCGACCAAGTCGTCCCGTTTGGCGGGGCGTACTCAGTTCCGGGGGTGAAACAGGGTCTGGTTTTTCCTGTTTTTGGATCGCGGTGTACGATCACCACAGGACGCGATGTCCCGAACAGTTTGTCCGGACATCGAGAGGGTCATACAGGCTTCGCGTAGGAATTTACAGAATCAAAAACGGAGATCAGGGTTGCAAGATACGAGTACCTGAAGGGGACTGAGAAATCGGGGTTCTGAACCGTGTCCGACACGCGAGCTCGTGTCCTGGACGTGTCCTGTTCTGTGTCCGACCTAGGGCAGTGCTGTGTCCTTGTCCGGGTGCTGCTGGAGGACACGCCGGAGGCTGGCGAGGTCGGGCCGGGGCTGCGGTGGCTCAGGCGAGGGGCGGCGACGCACCGGAGCGGCGGGGGGGGAGTTGGACACGGGCGGCTCTCGACAGCGGGGAGGTGTCGGGGTCTGTGGCGGGGAGGAGAGAGGAGCAGGGTGGAGGGGCTATGGACGGCGGCGCTGCGCTGGGCGGCGCAGGGAGGTGGACGGCGGTCGGGGTCGCCGGAGTTAGGTGGTTAGGGTTAGGGTTCGGTCTGGGGGGAGGAAAAGGGCGGAGCAGAGGGGATTTATAGGAGGCTCGAGGGGGCTCGGCCGGGGACGACGTGGGCGGGAGATCCGGAGGAGGAGGCGGACGTGGGAAGCGTTCTCCGGCCGGAAAACGCGGCGGCGGCGAGTTTCTCGGTCGTGGGGGGGCTGGGTGACAGTGATGCGGGTTCCGGGTCGGGCGCGGATCCGGTCAGGCCGACCCGCCCGACCCGTTAACGCGGGGCTGGGCTGGGCTGCTACTGGGCTCGACCCACTGGGCCGGGCCGGGCCCAAAAACGGAAAAAAATAGAATATAAAATCAATAATAATAATAATAATAGTAATTAATTAATTAATTTAGAAAAAAAATAGTTTTTGGTGATTTAAAAATAGGTTCGGGGCCCGATAAATCCAGAAAAATTACCCTAAGTCCAAATTTTCATTTTACACCCAAAAATATTATTTTCATGATATTTTAATATTATTTATTGCCAAATAAAAATCATTTATTAATTAAAAACCTTGATTTTAATTACAGAAAATTCTCAGGAAATTCCAGAAAATTGGGAAAATCCAAGATTTAATAATTTGAGAAATTTAGGGGGTTTACACTCCGACTCAACTACGGGTGGGGATAGATATACCATCAAGTCAGGAGCCTGTTTAAGATCAAGAATCAGCTGCTCCTCAACCTCTCAACCCGGAAAATGTGTTACCTCCTGTTGGAGTCGTAATACAACCGACCTCTCATCTTCCTGCGGTCCCTTTCCCAACTGAAGATCCGATGCAGGCAGTTAAGAAATTAAAAGCCCAATTTGATACCTTAAAACATAAGGATCAACTTAAGAAATTGGAAATCAACCAGCCATACCCAACTATCTGGGATAAGGTCCCTTTTCCCCCAAAATACAAGCCACAGGCTATGGCCTTGTTTGAGGAAAAGACGTCACCAAGCCAATACATGAATTACTTTAGCATGATGACGATGTTGCTGCAAGGGAACGATGCCCTTCTAACTCGAGTATTTAAGGGCTGTCTGTCTGGCATAGCCTATCAATGGTACCGTAGTCTTGCGGACAATTGCATTACTTCCTTCGAAGATTTCAAGACTCTGTTCTTCGCTCGATTCTATGAAGGAGGGATGGACATGTCTATGTCCTCACTCATCGAAGTGAAGCAGAAGGAGAAAGAAAAAGTTCGTACGTTTATTGAATATTTTCGTCAGGCTACTTTGCAAATGCCTCCCGGAGTGCCGGATTCAGCCTTGGTGGACATTTGCAGGAAGAACCTGCTTTCACTGATCTCGGTGTTCACAGGACCATATCAGTTCCATGATTGGCCCTCATTTATCATCTCAGCGGTAGCCGCTGAAGATAACAGTCGCAAGGCGCGTGACAATGGAATCATGATCTCCACCTCTGACAAGGGGAAACGGTCATCTTCCAATAGTGACCATCCTCGTGGTTCCAAAGGAAAGGAAGCTCTGGCGATTAACACATCCAGGCAATATACTTCCAGGACCACACAGACGAAACCTGGGACTTCCAGGCCCATCGAAGAATACTCTTTTGACGATGCCGACATTCCGAGTATATTCGACTATCTAGTCAAAAGTGGCAAGCTCACTCTCCCTGAAGTAAAGCGGCTAAATGAAGTCGGCAGTACCAATAACCCTAAGTACTGCATTTTCCATAGGTATATTCATCACCCCACAAAGGCATGTTATGTACTAAAAAGGAAAATCCAGGAGTTGGTTGACGCCAAGGCTATCACTCTGCGTAATAGCGAGAAGACGGTCACTGCCAACATGATCTCTCTCCAATTTGGCAATCTACCTCCTCAAGAAGTTTCGGATGGTGTTGTACCCATTTCCCGGATAATGATGAACATCATTAATCTTCCTCTGGCCAGGGGTCAAAATCATGACTTGGTGCCCCTAACTACCCTGCATGGTAAGATTATGTGGGTTCATCCTGATCTGGTATCAGAGATCGAGGAAGAGACTCAAGCTGCTAAGGCTAAGTCTAAAAAGAACTCCAGATGCAAACCCTGCCTTATGGTTGCAATATCTCCGACATTAGAAGATGAAGCTTTGGCTACCGAAACCCGGTCAGGGAAAGCCTACCTCAAGGACTATGGAGAAAATCAGGAAGAAGCAACGGCAGACACTTCAGCTGCCAAGCCTTTAGAGCCTCAACCTGTTATACCAGAAATAGGTCATTCTAGACCAACTTCGGCGGACAAAGGCAAGCAAAAAGAAGTTCGTTTTGATAAACCTTTGAAGAATATTCAAAACAAAGGCTTAGAGAAACCTTATAACTTCGATGTCTTAGCTTAATTGGCTAATACTCCGGTCAGATTGTCCATCTTTGAGCTACTCAGGCTATCAAAAGACACTCGTCAGGCCTTGAGTGAAGCATTAATGAGGCAGATGCATGCCTGACTCAGCTCAAGTCCTCCGACAAAGAGCCTGTGGCATGTCCTCAATGCCATAGTGTGATAAAAGTGGTCCCTAACATCACTTTCACTCAAGAGGACATGTTATTGAAATATAACAGACATGACATGCCTCTTTATTACACCGGATATGTCGGCTCCATGGAGGTAGACCGGATTCATATAGATCCGGGATTGCCGATCAGCATTATCCCTCATAGTCTGCTCAGACCATTGAGGATTCCTACCAGTGAACTGGCTTACACCACCACTACAATCGTGGGCTTCAACGCCAGGAAAAGTAAGCCGTTGGGGAAGATTCGTTTGAGGATCCAAATTGGTGACCTTAGATCAGTGGCTACATGCTATGTCATTGATTCGGAGGTGTCTTACAATATTCTGTTGGGTAGACCATGGATCCATAATTACAACATTGTTCCTTCCACTCTATATCAATGCTTCAAATATGTAGATGCCCAAGGAACAGTAAAAATGGAGTTTGCTGACCTCAACCCGTTCAAAGGAGTTGAGTCCTACTACTCCGATGCCATGTTGTATACCCAAGACTACATGCAGGAGGTGTCAGGCAGGACAAAGGAAGAATCCCACCAGAAGCCACGAGATTCATCTGTTGAGCAACCTTTGTCAATCTAGGTGAAAGGACGGACTACTCATCCGAAAGCCACGGAACCCCTGGCTATCCACTTGGACAAAACCAAATCAGGAGGAGGAAAGGATCCCTTAGTGATCACTTTGAACCAGAAGTCTCCACCCTTGGTCATCAAGGCGCAGCAAACAGCCGATTGATGTAAATACAACCGGGAACATGGTTTCTGATGATAATAAAGAACCTCTTTTCCAGTATGCTGACGCTCAATTTCCTCATCAGGAATTGTCCCTCCATAACGATATAGAGCCTGTAGCACAAAGATTCTTGAAAGCTATAGACCTCTACCAACCGTATGTGTGGGAAGTGGCATCAACCTCTAATGTCATCACGATATATGGGCTACATGAAGATTCTATCTTTATTGTCCCACCTACCCGTAAAGATCAGCATCCAATAGTCTTCGGCCGCATGCGGAATCGACCGATTATACAAGAGGATTCTCACGAGTCTGATGCTAGGAAAATGCAGGTTTTCAGATATAGCCCACAGGCCTTGAAAATCATGCAAAGCATGGGTTATGACTTGAAGATAGAGCCAGGTCTCAACTATGGGAAAGGCAGACGAATGCCATTGCATGGTGATCCCTACTGTCAACGTAATCATTTTGGGTTAGGGTACACTACGTCTCTTGCAACTTCGAACAACTCAAAATCGAGCAGAGAGACCATTCCCTCTTCTCAGGATGGTTTATCATCCTCCTATTCAGATGATAAACTCCCACGGGTATTGTCAGCAAACACGGTATTGACAGATTCTTTCGAAACAGAGGAACAAGAATCCGAACCGTTTGAAAATGAATCCTGGGCACAACAAATGGATACACAATGGGAACTCCGATTTGGGCAAAGAGAACCGTCCACTGAAGATAAAGTTATCCAAGTCGATATTGGAGATAAAATTTTACGAAAATCGATATTTATCATAGCAATCTTTCCCCAACAGAAAAGGAAGAGATGATCCAACTGATAAAAGAGTATATCGACGTCTTTGCGTGGAATTATGAGGATATGCCAGGTCTTGATCCAAAAGTGGCTACCCATAAACTCAATATATTGCCCAATTCAAAATCTGTAAAGCAGCACCAACGCCGGTTTCGCCCGGATATGATGGATGCCATTGAAGCTGAAATCAAGAAGCTGATAGCCTGCGGGTTCATCAGGGAAGAACAACATCCTGATTAGGTCGCCAATGTTGTCCCGGTCATAAAAAAAACAGGGAAAGTACGTGTTTGCATCGATTTTCGAGATTTGAATGCAGCCTGCCCCAAGGATGAGTTCCCTCTTCCCATTACAGACGTCATGATCGACAATACATGCAATTTTGAACGTATGTCTTTCATGGACGAATTTTCAAGATACAATCAGATTAAGATGCATCCTGAAGATGAGAAGCATACTGCCTTCTGTACACCACTGGGGGTATATTGCTACACAGTTATGCCCTTCAGATTAAAGAATGCCGGAGCTACATATCAGCGATCCATGAGTAAAATATTCCATGAGCATCTACGCAAAACAGTAGAATATTACATAGACGATATCGCTGTCAAAAGCCGTCTCAAGGGTACTCACATACAAGACTTGAAGACAGTGTTCGAGTTGATGCGTCAACATCAACTCAAAATGAACCCTACAAAGTCCTTTCTCGGAGTGTCCAGTGGCAAATTTCTGGGATTTGTCATTACCGCTAAAGGCATTCAAGTTGACCCTGATAAGGTGAATGCTATCCTCGAGATGCGACCACCCTGTAATCTGAGAGAACTCAGGGGATTTCAAGGTCGTCTAGCCTATATCAGGAGATTCATTTCCAACCTCTCTGGAAGATGTCAGCCTTTTTCTCACCTAATGAAGAAAGGTGTATCTTTCGTATGGGACGAAGCCTGTCAGCAAGCGTTTGACGATATCAAGCGCTACCTTACTAATCCTCCAGTTCTGGTGCCTCCCGTCATAGGAAGACCATTTTTGTTGTATGTTCGAGCAATGGATCATTCTTTAGGAGCTCTCCTCGCACAGAAGAACGACGAAGGTCATGAGCAGGCTATCTACTACCTAAGCAGGATGATGGTCGGAGCTGAACACCGGTACAATCTAGTAGAAAAAGAATGCTTGGCCCTAATGTTTGCCATTCAGAAGACGCGACATTACGTCACAGGCCAAACTATTCATATCATCTCCAGGATCAATCCTCTCCGGGTATTGATGAGTAAGCCGAGTATCCTTAATTCTCGACTCACGACTTGGGCGATGTTACTAACACCGTATGACATGGTGTACGTCCCTCAGAAGTCCATAAAAGGTCAAACCTTGGCTGATTTCTTAGCTGCTCATCCGATTCCGGAAACCTCCAAACTATACGAGGACATTCCCGACGAAATTGCTGAATGTAACTCTGCAATGGAAGATGATACATGATAGCTATTCTTCGATGGTGCCTCAAGGACTGATCCCAAGGGAAACGTGGTCTCAGGAGTAGGCATTGTTCTGGTCACTCCTGATAAACTCGTCATCTATCGAGCATATTCTCTTAGCGAACCCTGCTCTAATAATGTGGCAGAGTACAATGCCCTACTCATCGGGCTTCAAGTCGCTAAAGAATTGGAGGTCGAATACCTGAAAGCTTTTGGTGATTCCCAGCTGATCGTCAATCAGGTCAGAGGAGTATATGAAGTCCGCAATCCAGACCTCATTCCTTATCACCGAGCAACGATCGAGATAGCCATGACTTTCAAAGGATTTTTCCTAGAGCATGTGCCTCGATCTCAAATTTTGGAAGCCGATGCCCTGGCCAGCCTAGTTGTAGATTTAGCTATTCCTATAAGAAGGCAGAATTCAGTGATCCTTCTTAACAGAGATTTATTCTGTGTGAAAAATAACTTTCACATAGAATGCAGCTACGCTGTAAACACGGTTCCTCCTAAAAGAGACTGGAGAAGTCCCTTCATAGACTTCGTGTCTTACGGAATCTTACCGGAGGATCCTAGAGAAGCAGTGTCTATTAAAAGACGATCACTACGCTTCTATTTTGATGCTTCTTCCCAAAGTCTATATCGCCGAACATACGATGGATTATTGCTACGATGTCTCTCTGATGATGATGCAAAGCGGGTTATCCGAGAAGCTCATGATGGTGTGTGTGGAGCACATCAACCCGGTCCTAAGCTACATGATCGTATCAGGAGGATGGGCTATTATTGGCTTACCATGATTACAGATACAGTGAAATATGCAAGACAATGCAAAGCCTGTCAGGTTAATGCAGATTTTATACATCAGCCTTCTCAGTATCTACATCCTAATATTGCATCATGGCCCTTCGAAGCATGGGGTATGGATATCATCGGTCCTATCCACCCGTCTTCTTCTAGTGGACATCGGTTCATATTAGCTATCACCGATTATTTCTCCAAATGGGCAGAGGCGATTCCTCTTGCTGAGGTAAAGATATCCAACGTGATCAACTTTATTAAGCATCATGTCATTTATCGCTTTGGGATAGCCCGAAGGATAATCCATGACAATGGGCCTCAATTCATCAGCCAAGTGTTTCACCGATTTTGCGATAAGAATCAGATACAAAATATAGCCTCTACGACATATAATCCTGCTGCTAATGGTTTGGCAGAAGCCTTCAACAAAACCATTATCAAACTCTTAAAAAAGTTTGTTTCTTCGAACAAAAAAAATTGGAAAGAGAAGCTGGAAGAATGTCTCTGGGCATACCATACAACGGTACGAACACCAACAGGTTATACCCCATTCTCGTTGGTTTATGAGAGTGAAGTAGTTCTCCCCATTGAAGTTCAAATTCCCTCACTCAGAATAGCCGTGACTAATCAGTTGACTCAGAAAAAGAATGACCAATTAAGACTTCAAGAGCTAGAAGGATTAGACGAGAAACGCCTTCAAGCTCAACAACGCATTGCGTTCTACCAGGCATGCATTTCCAAAGCCTTTAATCAAAAAGTGAAGGAAAGAGTGTTCAAAGTTGGCGAGCTAGTTTTAGCTGTAAAAAGGCTAATAATCATCACGCACAAAAGTAAGGGTAAATTCTAGCCCAAATGGGAAGGCCCTTATGTGATCGAGACGACGTTCTCAAATGGCGCTTATAGATTAGCCAAGCCTAATGGAGACTTGTTAATGGCTCCTATCAACGACAAATTCCTGAAGAGGTACTATGCTTAATCTCCCTTGCTTAAACGAAGTATGGTGAAGATCTCATTCTGATGATACTATGCACAAAGATTGGTTGGAGCATATTCTGTCATGTCCATATAACCTCTGAATAGATATGTTCAACTAATTTGAATCGTCAAAACCTATCACGTTCATATTACCTCTGATAGTGTTTTGTACATGAATTTTAGTTGGATCATATTCTATCATGTTCTTATAACCTCTGAATAGATATGTTCAACTAAAACTTACAGAAAGGATATCACGTCCATATTACCTCTGATATCACTTTCACCCTATCCTGTCATTTATATTTCAAAAATGATGGGTCCACAAAGTCAGATAGAGCTTCTTTATTATCTCCGGGAAAAGAAAATTATAAAAAAGAAGCAAAACAGTACATCATTGGGGAGGAGCAGCCAGATAGCAAATCTGTTGTGCCAAAGCAGCCAACCTCTCATTTCTGGAGTCCAAAATATTAGCGCGAGCCCGCTCCATTCGTGCCTCATCATCGCTCAGGAGGGATAGTTCAGACCGAGCATGTACAAAATCAGCGTGGAGGACACCCGCATGTGTTAGGTTCTGCTGAGCCGCTTCCATTCGGTCCTTCAATACATCTCGAGCTGCCGATGAAGCGAGAGCCCTCTCCTTTGCCTGAGCGAGTTCAGCTTCCAATCTGCGGACCTTCGCTTCATTTTCCTCACATTTAACCTCGCACATAGCCAGCTGGGGAATGACTTACCCCAATACAGCATGCTCTTCATTCATCACTTACTGCTGTGCCTCGATGGGTTTGCTCAGAGTTTCCATCTCCCCAGCAAGTCTCGCAGTCAAGGAGTCGTACTCAGCCTGAATCATATCATCGACGTTGTCGTGAGACAATCGCAAAAAAATGTTAATAGGTTCTTCCAAACCATTAACTATTTGCTCTAGAGCATCAGCTCGTCCAGTGTCATCGAAATTTTTAATGTACGCTATGGTGAGATTGGAGGACATCTTCAGAGCATCAAAGCCTAGATTCTTCTCCAGCACCATGGATATCAATGATTTTAAAGTGACATAGAATATGCTAGTAAATTGTTCAACTAGCTTGGTAAAGTGCGAATGGACGCTGGGAGTGGCCGCGATATCAGCAAACCCCCTTTGTGGAACGTTGGCAGAAGATGTGGCCACGATCGTCGCTTCAACAGATGGCACGACAAAAGAAGAGACACCAACAACGGTTGAAGTTGCTGGTGTACTCAACGAAGGAGGCACAACCACAATGATAGGCTCATCCTTCTCTAATGATATTTGGACTGCTGTTGGCGAGACAACACCCGAAAATGCTGCAGACGAAGGAGCAACGCCTTCAAAGGATGTCCCTTCGGTGTCAAGCACCGCCATTTTATCAGCAGAATCCGCAATAAAGTCAAAGGTTGCGTCGACTCCACCCTCTCCAGAGACGTCTCCTCCTGAGAAGAAGATAAGAGAAAATTAATATCAAACTTGATGTTAATTTTCCTAAAAGAGGCATAAAAAATGACATTTACCCATGGACGATGGTATATATGTAGCGTCCGCGGTCTATACAGCTAAATCGTTTCTTAATGATGCTAAGCGAGCTGTCATACCTGGGGAAGAGGGTGCATCAAAAGACGTCCGAGGATAGTCTTCCCAGTCTTCACCCAGATCCAATCGAGGCTCATCGAGTGAAATCTCGCTGGAAATATTGACAGACGAAGAAGGGACTGGACCCATTATTTGTTTGGATAGAGATATCCTTAATGCGCTTGGCCTCGAAGGTGACACCACTGTACTACCAATAGCGGTGGTAGCGACAGCAATCTCGGGCAAAGAATCTCCGGCGCTGTCAGCCAAAACTATGGAGGCTCCTTCTCTAAAAGGCGAAGGACCTCTGATAAAAAAATCACCCCCAATAGGGGGAACAACAGGCTCACTCCCAGAAGCCTCATGGCTGGAAGTCCTTTTAGGACCACTGACAGTCTTTTTTTTCTTGCGAGGGGAAGGCTCTTTAGGAGTAGGAGCTCTTCGCTTAATGGGGATAACGAGAGGCTCTGCAGGCGGAGCTAATACGCCTCTTGGTATTGTCGTCAAGAATTCGTCTGGACCGACAGGGTCTTCACCTTTATCAGAGGAGACTGATGGGATCTCCTCTCTTCCAGTGGACCTATGAGAAGGCATCCTAAAACTTCCACGTAGGTATTGATGGCCGCATAAAATTGCGTGTATGAATGAAGGATGCACAACTCCATGGAGAGAGAAGTCGCTGGCACAGTAAAGGTTGTTCGAGTACAACCCATTATGAAGTAACGCCATCCTCTGGCCCCGTCAATAAGTCCACATCTGAACTTGAAGCTGGTGATGGCATTTTCCACATGCAACTGGTCATACCCAAATTGCCTGACAAATCGGCTAGGCAGATAGGGCTCAAAAAAGCAGTAGTCCTCACTCCTGTATAGCAGATGAGAAGGTCTAATGCAGACCAACCAGTAGAAGGCTTCGGGAGAAAGGATGGTCCTTCCATGACCTAAATCCTGAAGTTTCATCCCCTGTTGATTGATATGTACAGTGGGGACGATACAGAAGAGCTTCCAGCTATGAGCAAAATTTAACGCTCGCCGACAATCGATGACGGTCGCCACATTCCAAGAGGAATTCTTGTAATTTAACAAGAAATTATTTCCCGAACTACTGGCAGAGCCGGGAGACATCACCCTGGGGTTATAAAGAATTAACCATCCAATCAGATATAGGAATGGTAACTCTATCCTGGGAAAGCTTTCACACCGTGTTTTATCGACAAGCAGCCCATCAGTAATGGCCCTCAAGCCAGCCTGTATCCGGCATACCATGGCAGGGAGCAGGCCCAGTCTTGCTCCAAACACCAAACGCACTGTAAGCCACAAGGTGTTACGATGGATGCGATCCGCAGACGCAATGCCAGGTACTACCCATCGGCGTAACCATACAGAGAGGAAGCCAGCCAGTTGAGCTTCCCTTGACAGAGGCTTACGATAATGCCTCATATAACTGTAGGCCTTGGTGCCTGCCGGATAACCCTCGATCTCCTAGTCGAGAACATGATCTAAATCTCCAGCGTCTTCAATCAGATCATCGACTATTTGAGCATTAAGCATGCTCAGAAGGCTCAAAGGCTTATCCCTGCTATCTACAACTTTGTCTGGCTTAGCATCTCTGGCTTGATGAAAGAAGAGATAAGACGCTAATTTGTTGGTATGAGCCAAATCAGAAGGCTCATTGTAGAAGGTGGTGCAGGCCAGATAGTGGCACATCAGCTCCTGGTACACCGCCACTACTCGAGGGTTTGTATCCCTCAGCTCCATGTTTGTGGGAATATACTCTTCGTAAGGAGTATCCCCCATTGGCAGTCGTAAAATCTCTGCCATCTCGTGAAGGGCCAATCCCAACTCCCCTAGCAGAGTGGTGAAAGTCCCAGTGAGCGAGATATACCGCTCCATCAAAGCCAAAAATAGGTTGGTGTTGAGAGGCAACCCAACACTGGTGGCACTCACAGCCTCGAACAGACCAATGCTCTCCAGCTCCGTCTGAAAATGCTTCAGGGCCCAGATAGTTAAACGGGCCCATCGAAGATTTCCAGGGCTAAGCCACCCATTGGCCCGAGGATTAACCTTGGGATATACTCCTTCCTGCCCCATGAAGTCATTACAAAAAGTCGATACTTGAACCGGTTGGAGCAGCGAAGTGTCCTCACTCGGGACACTGCCCGGCAGTAATCCCCTGAAAGGCATAACAGGGCCTGAAGGACGGCTCACAAATAATCCTCGGTCTGATTTTTTCTGATAAAATATCTTCCCTGGCTGGCCGTGAATATTAGGAGTCAGGGTCCATGACATCTTCCTGGGATGCGTGGCATGGAAGAATGTCGAGATAGGGTAATCTCTAGGCATCCTTGGCAGGTACATGATCATGCCCTCAGCAGTAAACACCCAATTTTCCTTCTTGGGCTTCGTCTGGATTATTTATCAATCATATCCCCGAATAGGAAAGTTGGTTTCCTGTATGTGGTCCCATCTATATACGTCAGAGGCTCCCCGCTGATCATACTCAACACCATTCGTTCTCTTTGAGACAATATCAGAATTCCCCTTCCTTCAGGATACTGGGTTCCAGAAATAGGAAATGTCACATGGGACCAATCCTCCAGATAATTGGAGTTCAGCATCCCAGCAGCTGAACCCATCACCTCAGCTAACAGAGGGATCTGCAAGTCCACTACAAAATACAAGAGAACAAGTCAGTTTCTACACTAGACGATACACTCTTACAGTTTACGCCAAAGATGAGCAGTCTGTGCTTTTACGCCAAGACTATAATTTTTTTTTTGAACTTTTACGCTGGAACATATTTCCGAGGCGTAAAATTCAAGGTTGGTAAGATACTACCAAAATCTAACAGTTTGAGCTTTTATGCCAAGACTGCCAAAATTTGAGTTCTTACGCCGAAATTTTTATCCCGTGCGTAAAGCCCAAAGATGGAAGTATAAGCCAAATTTTGACAGTCGGTTTTTATGCTAGACTGCAAAAATATGGTATTACGCTGACATATTAGGAATATGGGCGTAAATGATAAAATATCTCTGTGCATCATCTTCCTCGAAGAGGCTCTCAGCACAGAAGATGACCTAGCGCGTTCACGTACAACGTGTGCGAAGGGTTTTTCTTCGTTTTCTCTTCCCAAAAAACTTTACCTGTGACACCTGGTGCACAACTTGACGGTAGGGCACTTCATTCAGAGCGGGGTTCGCTCATCCCAACGGGAGTTGCTCGTGCTTGAGCAGAGGAGCGAGAAGAAAAGGCAACTTTCTTTCCCTTAGAAGTGGAAGTTGGTTTCGGTGCCATGGCTAAAACTCAGAGTTCTCAAAGAAGAGACGAAGAAGCGCTCTCAAAGAAACAAAGGGTTCTTGCAAAAAGATAGATGAAGGATTTCTTCTCTAAGGCCTTGGGGTATTTATAGAGTTCAGGTAACTCTTTGAATCCCTAACCAAATCCGATATTTAATATTTGGTTATGATTTGGAACCACGTTAGCCAATCATTTGAAAAAAGAAGAAGACGGACAGTCAGTGGATCTAGATTTTACGCGAAGAGCAAATCTATGATTTTTACGCCAAGGAGCTTTTTACGCTCAGAGGTTACAAATCTACGATTTTATGCTCAGAGGCTATACGTTTATGGTTTTATGCCCGGATGCTTTTATGCTCGGTAGCTTTTACGCTCGAGAGGCTACAAACCTACGACTTTACGCTCAGTAGCTACAAATCTATGATCTTACGCCCAGGAGCTTGTTACGCTCAGAGACTACAAATCTACGATTTTACGCTCAAAGGCTATAAGTTTATGATTTTATGTCCGGATGCTTTTATGCTCGGTAGCTTTTACGCTTGAGAGGATACAAACTTACGACTTTACGCTCAGAGGCTACAAATCTATGATTTCACGTTCAGAAGCTTTTTACGCTCAGAGGTTACAAATCTACGATTTTACGCTCAGAGGCTATAAGTTTATGGTTTTATGCCCGGATGCTTTTATGCTCGGTAGCTTTTACGCTCGAGAGGCTACAAACCTACGACTTTACACTCAGTAGCTACAAATCTACGATCTTACGCCCAGGAGCTTGTTACGCTCAGAGACTACAAATTTACGGTTTTACGCTCAAAGGCTATAAGTTTATGGTTTTATGCCCGGATGCTTTTATGCTCGGTAGCTTTTACGCTCGAGAGGCTACAAACCTACGACTTTACGCTCAGAGGCTACAAATCTATGATTTCATGTTCAGAAGCTTTTTTACGCTCAGAGGCTACAAATCTATGATTCTATGCTCGAAAACTACAGACGGCCAATTACAAAGGGTTTACGCAGAAGATGCTCCTTTTTGTCTACAAAATATTCCAAGTGCCTAAAATCCACAGAGTTCAACATTGAAGATGACTCTTCTCCTTCTTGGGTCGATTGAAAGTTCATCCTAAGTCCAGTCTTTTACACAAGTTTAAGTATGACCTGTTTGATGGCTATTTCTCGCCCTTTTCAAGGGATTTTCGGGAAAATATTCTTGAAGATGATGGTCTGAACAAGAATTCTTCGTATCAGAGAAGTGACAGTTCAGAATTTCTACGCGACTCTCCGCCCAAAATAGCATGACAGTTTGATCTTCAAAGATAACTTAATGCTAAAGAGTTTTCTACGTGCCTTTCATTTCACGTAAAAATGGGACGTGAGCAGATACTCTCTTTTATCAGAGTCAGCGTAAAAGTTATTCAGACATATCGAAGCTACACACAGCAAATATGGCAAGTCATCAGATGCGTAAAAGAAGACAATCTTATTAATCATGATTACATATGATGGAAATCCAGTTTAGAAAGGGTTTTTCATCTTCATGATTACATATGATGGAAATCCTTGTTCTACCAAGGGTTTCTCATTTTCATTTAAAGATCACACCAAGAATCTGCTGTACCAGGTCATCATATTGGTGGAGATCTTTTTTCGTATTCTTCAGCAGTTAATGGTTTCTGCGGCCGATTAACAAAAAAAATGATTAATGGTGGGAGGATACATAACTGGGCTTGTATAAATTATTCAAGCCCATCCTCCATACGCCATGGCAGGTATGCCCTAGAATTGTGTTGGGGTTTCAGACCCAACTCAATTTTGGAAGACATGGCCAAATTGCCTACCCTCGTCCACCGCCATGATGGGAGAAAATCCAGCTTATAAGCTGTGTGGTCGAATGAGACCCTTCCTCTCTCCTGGACGAATCGCCATATGAAATTGCTGACCATCCCGAGCAAATGAAGCTATGATATCCTTCCATGATCCATCGTTGCAGAGGACATTTGCTCGAAGATGCCTCTTTTTATGGCTCCTTACATACTGGGAGAACATGATCTTCTTCTTCCTCAAGTCAGCAAGACGAACATCGGCAACCATCTCTCTATGGTGAAGAAAGTGTGGAAAGAATAGATTAACTCAGTCGCCTTTATATAGGCAGAGGAGATCACATCAAATCCTAACAAATTCCTAAATATTTGCCGAGAAATCAAATTTGACTGTTTCATGCTTCATTCAAAGTATTTCAAATTATGAGAAATTTAAAAACTTTGAA
This sequence comes from Iris macrosiphon, assembly GCA_036927795.1. Taxonomy (NCBI): domain Eukaryota; kingdom Viridiplantae; phylum Streptophyta; class Magnoliopsida; order Asparagales; family Iridaceae; genus Iris; species Iris macrosiphon. The sequence continues at coordinate 229,317,846 of JAYESA010000004.1, read as the reverse complement.
GGGGGTCTTGTAGAAGCATGAAAAATATACTGCAGAATTATATGCAATATGCATGAAGCCCGTGTAAAGCAGAGTTTCAGTATTGTGCAGTGTAAATTATGACTTCAGAGTCATCAGCGTACAACAGAGCTTCAACGCAATTCAGCATACAACATAGCTCCAAGACAACCCGCGTAGTGCAGTATTTCCAGACTGCTCCAGCGTAAAAAAAAAGGGGTTGCTACATCGCCACTTTGGCGTAAAACCCATCCGCTTTTAATGCAGTATGAAGTTGTAAGAGGAACGCTTCGTATTCCTCGAATGAACCTGTCAGACAGTACAATGAACCTGACTCCTGACAAAGAGTATCGTACGACGATCGAGAGGACGACTGTAATGATGATTCTATACAGAGCCCCAGACTGTCGTTTAGCGACTAATCCTTGACATAAGATGTCATTTACGCATTCAAAGGAATACATTGCCTATTTTACACAGGCAAGCAGGACCTTTTACGCTCAAGAGGAGACAAAACTGGACTCCACATCAAAAGCTGTTCTTCGTACAGAACTCGAGGCACGTCTCTGCCATTAATGCGCGAGATGGGGGCAGATCTCTGCATTTAATGCACGAGATTTGGTTCTACTTTCAAAGACTGGGTGAGCAATAATTAGGGCTAATACGTCAACATCACCTTCCCCGCACATTACGCCGACCAGGCTATTTTCAGCTATAGGAGCACTCCTTACGCTATCTTCCTGAAATACGCCGATTCGGGCTATATGTGCAAGGAATCAAGCTTCACACAAAACTTGGCTTCTACGCCAACATGACATCTGTCTTGGTTTCTATGCCAATTTGACAACTACTCGGCTTCTACGCCTTCTTGGCTTCTACGCCAACAAGATAACTATTTGGCTTCTACGCCATGGTGATAGTTATTTGGCTTCTACGCCAACCTTTTCTACGCGAGGGACAGTTACCTACGTGGCTTACATGCCGTGATCTTCGCAGCAGTTATACGTGTTACCTCATAATGGGACACGCGTCACACGCGGATTCAGAAGATCATTTATACGTGGGTGACAGTTATTATAACCGCCGCGTAAAAAGTGCCATACTCTCCACTGTTCGGCTTCTACGCTGACTGACGGTTACTGTCACTAAACCCTATAAATAGAGACCTCCGGCCAAGGAGGTCAAGGGGGGACAGGGTCGAAAAGGTCAAAGATTTTGGTGAAGAGGTCAAAGGTCGGAAAATCAAGGTCAAAAGATCAATTTATTAAGAGAGAAGAGTCTAGAGCACAGACAGAGAGTAGTGATTGACGTTTTGGCATTGAGCATCCAATCCCTCTTGCGATCTTTGAAGCTTCTTCTTCTTCTACAGCACTTCTTCGTCATTGTGTGGTCCAAGGGACAAAGTGATCGACCGCAGATCAGACTCCTATAGCAATATTTTCCCAGAATCAAATTTTGTACTTAACATTCTCGTATAGGATTAATTGTACTTTTTTCTTGTTTGTAAACCGAATAAAGGGTTTCGTATAAATCTAGTTTCATTTCTTTCGTTTATTATCAAACACAAATTTATCGAATAAATATTTAAAATAAAAAATTTAAATATTAATTACCGAACTAACCCTAAATAAAAACCAGGGTGCTCACTCCTGAGCACACTTATTTATTTACTATCCCTGAGGGGGCTACTTCTTGCTGTTCAATAGGAACCCGATCTGGCCCATAGGCTTGCTATCCTGACTGTGAGAGCTAGCAGAAATTCTATTGATTCCGTTCAGCGAAAGGTAAGGTGTCCGGGTTTCGAGAGCATTCTGCCACTTTTTGGCGACTTTCACGGGGTCTTACCGTCTAGCCGTTGGTACTTCGCATCTTCACAGAGAATTCAATTTCACCGGGTCCACCAAAGCTAGCCATCAGTAACATCCCTTCCAGCCGGACGGACTACTATAGTGAGTCTATCGGGCGGCTCAGGAATACAAAATCGTCGTCTGCCGGTACTTTGGCTTAAGTTATTCTTGTACCTTGCTATGTCCCATGATGACCTGGAACTGGATTATGTCCCCAGGTATAGTAGAGGAGGATTACCCCGAGGTTTACGGGACATGAGTTGACGTTGGAACATACTTGCACCAGAGGACGAGGTTGTGCCAGACGATTTCTCCTGAGTACTCAGTTATCTACTTAGTTATTTATGCTTGGTGTTATTTTATATTTGGACTTGGAATTTTGGACGTATGTATTTGGTGTTATTCTCTTTTCTTTATTGTGACGGTTTGTTCCCTGAGACACTACTTATTTGGACTTGATGATGGACTATTTTCTTTTATCGATTATCTTGACTGGTCTATCATATTGTATTATGTTTGCTTTCTGTGGATGAGATTAAAATTTTACTGAGATAGATGGTGTAGACTTGTATTTATATTTATTACAGCTTAAGTGCACTCTAACGGGTCCATTAAATTGGATTGTCCATTGGAGCTGTGCTGCTGGCCATTGTCATGTAGCTAGTCCTTTGGTGTTTGGAACTGGGGCGTGACATTGCCCTAAATCCGAATTAGGACCGATGTGTAGACTGGATACCATGAATCCTCCAAAATTAGGATTTTCCTAAGAAGATAATATACTGATAATATACTTCATGTATATTACATGCACTGTTATTGGCCCAGTCAGCCTGTTGACTAGGCTAAGTAAATTCCTATTTAGTATTTGGTTTTTCTTGGGTGGATGAGATTGGTTGGAGGGAAGGATCGGTGACTTTGCAGCCATCTAGTGGCTCTAGTCACTCTTGTCTCTCTTATTGAAGCTTTTTCCTTCTCTCTCTCATCCTCTTTTCACACTTCTTCATTTCTTCTTTCTTGTTCTTCTTGAGATGAACCTAGGATCTCTAGAAGTAGCCTTGAGGCTAGGGTATGGTTGCTAAACCCCTCAAAGAGAAGTAGAAGACTAGGGCTTGAGATTTGGACCAAAAAGGCAAGTACATCTTGCCATTGCGAATAAAATTAGATTTTCTCTTGAATTAATTTATTTTTATATCATTGTTGATTAGTTTTATCCAATTCATTTATGTTATTTTAGTTTTCTTGATGATTTCCATGCCAAATGTGATGGGTTAGCATAGATTGACCACGGATTTTAGTGTTGGGATAACATCCTAGGATACTAGGTTGTCACTTGGATTTGAGTGTGGAAACTGAGTTTGACACCCATCCTAAAATTTTAAATCTTGTAGGAATTATTTCCCTAGCTGTCCCAACTTGTTAGAAATCATTTGGGTATAATGTGATATAAATTTAACACCAAAAATCCCTAGCCCGCGATCTGCCCCTGCAGAACCTAGTCTAATAGAGGCTTAGAAGTTTTTGGAAGCAAACTTGGTGTTGAGGCCTAGCCCTACAGAACTTTGCCTCACGGAGCCCAGTCCCTCAGAGTATTAGCCCAGTTGCCAACAGTTAGTCCGAAGCAAACTCGACGATGAGGCATCGCCCTGATGTCAGCATTTTGCTTAAAGAAAACTAGGCACTAAGGCCTAGGCTCGGGGGACCTAACCCCTCTAGAAGTAGTTTTCCCGAAGTAAACATGGTACTGAGGCCTAGCACCACTTCCAAATTTGGCGTAGAGACCTAGACTCGCGTAGCTAAGCTTTGCTATCAGGATTTTGTCAGAAAAAAAATTTGACAAAGACATAGCCCTGCCCCGAATAGCCCCTCAAAGGCTTAATACTTTTTGCTAGAAGCAAAAATATAACTAAGACCTAACCTCATAATCAAAAACTCTCATTTTCTAACTTCACCTTTGGGCCGCTAAAAGACTATATGTCATGACCCGCTCTTACTTTCTAGTATACGAGTACGTAGCCAGCCGAGTTCACACCATAACATCAACGATATTATGCTATCTAGGTCTCTAACTCACTAAACCATATCATATTATCAATAACATGCATAATAATATCTATATTCTAGAGTATAGCAAGACTTATAAGAAAATATGGTAACACATAGATGAAGGAAAATAATATCACAAACTATGAATACTAAAGAAGGATTATGGCTATAAACCTCAATACCACTCAGAAGCTTGAGACGTCTAAGATATCAACGTTAGTTATCTAGTCAGGATTGGAACACGTACACAATATCATGAACCTAATATTGGTGAACAATAAAATCATGTCACAATGTATAGTACGACTAACATGTCACTAAAATAACTCTACTATATGATATCAGGAGAAAGTATGCATAATACTAACTAAATAAAATTATACCTGTACTGCTGAGCTAGATATCAAATAGAAAAGGATTAATGAACAAAAATAGTCTACATGAATACAGCGTGCACTTAGAAAAATAGCTTTTGACATAAGGGTGGGCTTAGATTATAACTACCATATTTTCCAACAAGGGGTATTTTGGTCATTTCATAATTAATTAATTATTGCGCATGATATATATTTAAAAATTATATTTATTATTTATTATTAGTAGGCTAGACTAATTATTGGACTTTTGTTAGTGGACCCAATTAGACTTGTCATGAATTATGGATCCAACAATTAGATTAGACCCAATTAGGCCCAATGTTAAGTCATCTTTTAATTAATTAGTGATTTAACTAATCCTTTCGTTAGGAATAGAAGATTCCCACTTATTAACTTCTCATCATGACAACCCAATAAGGGTAGAAGAGTCTTTGTACATTGCTTGAAGAAGTGACAATAGGTGGCCGACCCCTTATAGGGAGAGGGATCTTCTCTCTCCTTTCTATTTAATTTAATTTTATTTCATCCCAATTTTGAGTTCTTTCTAAAATTAACTCATTCCTCCACCAAATTTCTACCAAATTCTTTCTAATTACTCTCATTCTTCACTATTAGTAGATCTAGAAGTAAGGAGGAGGCAAGGAGCACCAAGGAGGAGGATGTTTCACAAGTTGATCCCTCTTTGTGTCCTTTTGGAGAAGTGCATTGAGAATCTATCTCCCAATAGGTATAATTCTGAATTTCTTTTTTATTTAAGTTATAATTATATAATTTGATCATTAGGAACTCACCTATAGAATAGGGCTACATATAGGAAGAAGAATTAGCCTCTAGAGATCCTTATTGTGAATGCTACATTAGTTTTTGTGTCCAATTTAAGAAAAATTCGAGATTGGTGCACCATGTGTTTGTCAATTGGTCAGTTGGACTAAATTGACACTAGATTGGTTGTGTGAGACTAGTGACGTGTCAACAATTGGATACAAGTAGGCTGTATCATGATACTTTATGATACGGGATAATTTTGGGAGTTTTTCCTTCGACACTAGTGATACACATGTCATATTTTGCCACAAGCACTAGAATTGGTAGCTAATACTCTTATTAGGCTTTAATTAGGATATTTGACTTGTTCATGGGCTTTGGAAAGAGTTTGGAGATGTGTTATAAGTGTATCAAGGGTGTATCACAAGATTACCATAGAGTAGTGTGATATTTGGGTTATGCACCACTTGTATTTGATGAATTGCCTTGGTGTATACTATGTATCCTATTGTACTCTAATTATTAGATTGATATATATCTATTAGTGTTATACTATGTATGTATATAAGTAATTGATTAATATGTATCTTTAGTATGTTATATGTACTTTAGGTAAACTTGTTAGTGCGTTTATATGTGTGTGTGCACTTGTGTACACATGTGAGAGTGAATGTGACAGTGTTCCAATATATATATATATATATATATATATATATATATATATATATATATATATATATATATGTGTGTGTGTGTGTGTGTGTGTGTGTGTGTGTGTGTGTATGTTTACTGATGGATCAAGGGGGGGTGTTACCTGGCTTGTAACAGCAACAGCAGTAGGGTGTTGGTGTAGTACACCAGGTGTGTGGAAGTGCATGCGTGGACATATACACATGTGTGTCAGCTGTGTGTGTGGCTTTAGTGTCTATAGGCAGTGGGGGTGTCGGGTTTTGGTCTGATGTTGTGCACATGCAGTGTGAGGGGTGCCAATAGAACAACAACAGGCAGCATGGAGGGGGGAACATCAGGGTCTGTTCAGACCTTAGTATTAGTTGGGGTGTTGCTCTGTGAACAGAGCTAACATGAGCATGAATCTGGTTGATGGCCATATTAGTGATTCAGTGGCAGCAACAACAACCATATATTGCATGTATGGGTGAAGGTGTTTTGATGGTCTGCACACAAGTGAAGAGGGGAAGCAAGAGAGGTCTGTTGTAAGTAGGGGTGTCATGTATTAGGTTCAGTTGGCAGTAACTTATTTATCTTCAACAACAGTAGCCATCTATCAGTGATAACTAAGACTGATACAAGTATATCGGTGACTTGGATAGTGAGGTATTGAGTTTGAGTGATATGTAGGTTATGGTATTTGGGTTGAGTGAAATTAGATAGGTAAACTGGTATATTTGAGTGTGACCATAGAGAGGAAGGTACTAAGTGAGATTAGTTGACACCATGTACTGTTATGAATATTAAGTTGAGGTAAGAAGGTGTTAGTATTAGTGAAGATACTAGGGTATTGATATAGCTCATAGCTAGGTAGTGGATTAGGATATCTTGGTAGTAGAGTTTAGGTATTAGTTATGGGTATTGATACTAAGTAATTTAGATAATAGTAGTGACTAGTATAAGGTAATATGTGTGTATTACCTAGTATTACTAACTATAATAGATATATACTGATATTGATATTATAGGGTATCCTAGTACCTAGCGTTAGCTAGTATAGCTAGTATAGCTAGTATCACCGAGATATCAACCTAGAAATTTAGATATAGGTTAATACAATCTAGAAATAGGTAGTTTGACCAAGTTTGACTAGTTTAAGCTAGAGTTGACCTAGTTTGACTATTTTGACCTGATTTTACTTAGAGATGGCCTAAAGACCTAGAATTTGACTAGTTTAACTTTATTATCACTCCAAATCATGTGTTGATATGATATTCCATATTTAGATCTTCGAGGCACTGTTACGGATACCGTTGATACTTCACCCTTGATTTTAGGCGAGTACATTCTCTAATAGTTTTTCGTTTCATTTATAATATCTTCTTGTTTCTTATATCTAGAATATATATCCTTGATTTCTTGACACATGGTTACACAGATTAGTATTTTTTGGATTCTGTTATGAGATATTATTCCTTGTGTATCTTTGTATATCTTGTGCAAGCCTTGTTGTTCTTGTACTTGTATAGACACCGATTCATGAGAAGATTTGTTACCTTCTTACAGAATCTCGTGTCGTAGCGTGCCATGGTTGGAACCACTATACCAGTCGGGGGCGGGGAGTGTTAGTATAGATATGTGATCATATCCTTATTTTATATGTCTTATTCCTTGTTAGTGTTAATCATACACTGCACGTACGATTAACCAGGCCATAATTCTTGTTCATGTTTCCAAGCCGATCACATGTTGAAGCTAGTACTCACTCACATAGCAAGTTGTATTCCTTGACTCTTGTATATGATACTCCTTATTCTTGTATTTATTTACAGCATTCCATATCTTGTATATTTTTTGCTCTTGCTCTATTTATCTTATATTTCTTTTTATTTTCTGTTACATAGTCTTTATCATTTATTTGAACTGCTGTTAGAGGTATGCTTCGTTCTAATCCTGACTGGATAATATTTTTCCAAATGATATAGAGGAGTGGTATCCTACTCACTACGGGCCTCAAGATAGTAGGTATAGAGCTAAAGACTGTGACTCAAGAGGGACTCATACCAGTTGAGGCTGAGGATACTTTAGCTGTAGTTCGGTAGTTAAACAGTTTATTTGTAATAGATTTGTCTCCAGCTATGACGATAGTATTATATCTCTATTTTGAGACTCATTTGGATCACTACCAAAATGTAACAAAATAGCAACATTTTTAGCGACGTCTTTTTCTGACGTCACTATATTTTATGAATTTAGCGACATCATAAAATAATGTCGTATGGCGTCGCTGTTAACGACTGCCAGCGACACATAGTGACTATCAAAAATATTACGGAAGCCGATGTCGCCAAATTGGATACGAGTAGGCCGTATCATGATACTTTGTGATACGGGATAATTTTGAGGATTTTTCCTTCAACATTAGTGATACACATGTCATATTTTGCCACAAGCACTAGAATAGGTTGCTATTACTCTTATTTGACTTTAATTAGGATAATTGGCTTGTTTATAGGCTTTGGAAAGAGTTTGGGGATGTGTTGTAAGAGTATCAAGGGTGTATCACAAGAGTATCATAGAGTAGTGTGATATTTGGGTGATGCACCACTTGTGTTTGATGAATTACCTTGGTGTATACTATGTATCCTATTGTACTCTAATTATTAGATTGATATATATCTATTAGTGTTATACTATGTATGTATATAAGTACTTGATTAATATATATCTTTAGTATGTTATATGTACTTTATGTGTACTTGTTAGTGTGTTTATATGTGTGTGTGTGCACTTGTGTACACATGTGAGAGTGACTGTGACAGTGTTCCAGTTAGTAGCATAAGTATAATATATATATATATATATATATATATATATATATATTCTTGTATATTCTTGTGTGTGTGTGTGTGTGTGTGTTTACTGATGGATCAAGGGGGTGTTACCTGTAACGACCTGCTCTGCATTAATGCGGATAGCCGATTCAAACGGCACAAGTGCGATGAGCCATCCCGCTTTGCTTAGTGAGAAGACTCACTTGAGGCAAATGATCCAGACTTGGCCTTCAGGAATTCAGACTTAGACTTTCAAAGACGCGCTCGGAGTTTCGCTCGGCTGATGAGAATCATCGCTAAGGTGAGTGGCTACGATGAACCTATCTCTGCTTAGAATGCATACATAAAATATAGATGATATATGCTAGTCGCTAGGCGAATCACCCTTTGCATGCTAATAAAAAAGAATACAACGCATCTAGCTAAGAGAACAATCCCATCTTGTATTGCTTGTGTAGAACACAGTTATAGGATGCTCCGCCGATTTGGGACGACACAAATATCGATAAAGAGCCCAAGTTATGGCATCGTATACTTCGTTTACCCATCTATCTCAACGGTAGTCTCGGTTCTAAGAGAGACTAGTCATGTATGGCTATGCTAGTGACCTTCATATAGATTAAGTTGGCTTGGTTGCAGCAATCTGCGTACGAGTCATTGCATTGAATAAGAAAACTAAAACATATGTGAAATATGAGTATAATACCTCTGAACAATCTAAGTATAAGATATCTGAGTAATCTGAGTATAACATTCACATGGGCATTCGAGTAACATCATGCCCCTCAGCCAGAACACGTCCGTAATATTGATGCTTGCTTATGCGATATTTGATTTCATTATATATATTCGTGCTTGGTTTAACTTGATTTTATCTTTGTTCAGGGAAGGACGAAAGGTAAGTTGGTAAGTTTTGTCCAGTTTCTCTTATATCGCATGGCGTACAACCACACGAGTTAGGCTTTACATTATTACCATAAAATTGATCCTAAGGCAAGACTAGAAAGACAACTTAATAGACTATGCACGGAACTAATATAACGTGTTTGGATTTGTCGAGCGGGAGAGAAGCCTCCCCCTAGTGCATTCATGTACTGATAACCCACCAGATTGCTTGCAGGGTGCGGGGGAAGCTCGTACGGTATGGAGTATCTCATCGTGCGCGCTAAGGCATGGAGTTCGCTCTGGAGCCTTGGAGTGTTACGTCTAAAGCTGAAGCACATATAAAGGACATAATATTGGAACATCGCCTTTGTATCATCCCAAGTTGTAAGCCGCTTGGCACATCTTTATTATTTGAGAGAGAAAGAGAGCTTGTGCGACTTGTAATCTCGGCCTACCGTCGCTTGTAAGCTTATTCATTATCAATAAAGAGCTTGTTTATATATCATACTAGTGTTTATTCTATGCTTTTGCTATATCGACTTTGAGAACTAGTTATCGAACGCCCGTTTACTCGTGTCGTTCAAGTATCCGCTTCCTTGGAGACTATATGTGTGACTTTGTGGCTTAGTTATTTTTCTGCCTGTTCGAACCATGGCCTTGCGTGGGCACAGCTTGTGCTCGCACGGCATCACGTCTTAATAGAAATAATCGTCCTGTGGGAGCGCGGACGAGGTGATTCGCACCTAGTGGGGACAATCGATCCTGCGGGAGATCGGGGCATGACATTTTGGTATCAGAGCACGACTTGCGTCCTTGGACTTCTTATCGATTATCTCAATTTTGCAAGCTCGTTCATGGGTTATGAACAAAATGCTATCTCTCAATGTTCCAACGGGATGTTTCATATAATGAGTCTAAATATTTTTGAAAGTGCATGTGAATGATATGATTGCTTGAACTGGATAGTTATGCGAATGCCTTTGTGCCTACCTGTGTCAGACTTTATGGGAATAGACTCGTGTTAGAATTTACAAGTTATGTACGAACCCAAATACCTATACGTAGTTACCAAGCGAGTTAGTGTACGAGATAGAATATCGTTCGGACGGTTAGCTATGCACACAGCCTTTCGACTAAGTTGTGTTGAGTATCGCACGCCAAGACCCTTTGGTGCGAGCAAGTTTGCAAGCGAGATTGGTATATCATTCAGGAAACGATAAGTTAGACTTAGAATGACAACCGATAGAAACGTTATCAGATTATCGCTAAGGCGAATCTAGGGAGTCGTGCCTGGGTTTGGCGATATCGTTCAAACGGTTATTCGTATCGATAAGTTATTACTCAAAAAGCATAGATTGTGTGGATGACTATCGATAGAGATATATACGAGACTAAGATTATCGAGGCAGCGAATAGGGATCATGCTGGAGTTCTAAGAAACAAATTGGATATACAAGTGAACGATGCGAATGCGATTCAAGATTTAATAGAATGACTCAATTTATAACTGGTGTATGAGATAGCTCTGGAATGAATAAGAAAATGGAATATTCATAGAGTATAACTTGAACCCTGAGTGGTGTATTGATCATCTTTGAAATATTAGAGCGAATCGAGGATTTTGGGATAGCAAATGAGTCTATCAACAAATGACGTGATTGTGATAAGGCTCAGTATAAGTAATTCCTATCAAGTAAAAGAATTTGAAGGAATCGTACGAGATTTGATTCGAACGAGTTATAATGTGTTAAACAAGTGATAAGGCTTATATCGAAATGGGGATTCAGAGTAAAGGAATCCACATCTTGGACGAGAAAACTTAGTAGATCGTACGAGCGATTTCAAATTGAATCAAATGAATAAAAACTTGAGATGAGATAGAATAATTGAGGATGCGATCGAAGTTAGTACAATTGGAATAATGGCACGAACGAATGATAATGGGCATAAAAAATTTGAATTTGAGTAAGATATCGCTCAATAAAGTTCAGCTTGAGTATGAATGTTATTGTTTCGAATTAGGAAGACTTGATATAATATCGATAGTTGGAAGATAGCACGAATTGATACAAGTAAAAAGAATATTGTGGTTCGATGATTGAGGTAAGCGATAACGGACTTGATCTTGAATTTTAATAAATGATCTTGAATCTAGTTCGAAGGATAACACTCAACAATCAGGCCCGACTGAGAAGGATTATCCCGTGGGAGCGCTGGCGTGGTAATTTTACGTCCAGCAGGGATGATCGAACTCACGAAAACTTGTCCGATGATTATTTAGACGAACTTCGATGGAATGGAACGTAACGAAAGTGGATAGACTTTTTCTTGAGGAATTGAAATTAGTTGTTTGAGGAATGCAAGAAGTAGACTACGAATTGATCGAATGGTAACATCGAAGTTAGACGATTTGGCTAGACGAATTATGATCACGGAATGAACAGTTATTAGATGAACATGACTTGGTGGATCAATGTATAACTTGGATGAATAGAGTATAGCGATAAGGTGTCTTAATTATTTTGATGATAACCATAATGTTTGATATTCTTGTCTTGTACGAGCGCAACTCCAGGCTCATGCATGTGTTATGTCCGGATTAGGACGATTATCCCGCAGGAGCGTTAGTGTGATGATCTCACATCCAACGGGGGTGATTGAACTTGCGGAAGATCGGAGCGAGACAATTGAATGATCATTTTGACTTATGGTTTGACACGATAAGACGAGTTTCAGGATATAAGTGAATCAAAAGTGTTTCGAGGAGGAGTTATTGTAGAACGCGAAGTAAGTTATGCTTGATGGTTTCGTGAACGGACACGTAAATCATGTTGGACGACTTATAGATTATGATTGAGATCGAAGATTTAGAAATTGAATCGTGACTTGGTGGTCTAGACTTAGAAAAGATTGGATATGTGAATTCTATCGAAACATATTCGAGGAGATAAGACTATGTGAATCACTAGGTTGGAAATACGACATAATATACCGAGGATTCGGTCGAACGAACGTGTCTTAGGAATGGCTTTGCTAAACGAACTCGGACCCCGTACAAAAATGTGTTGATGTGGATAGGATGATTTTTGCTCGATATTTAAAAATTTGAGTAAAAAGAGCTTGGGTAGAATACCCCATACGAAAGAACTATGGGTTGACCTTAGAAATTGGGCAAGTGTCGTGCAACGAATTTGTACGATAAGAATCATGAACTTGTAATGTCCTTATAACCTTGCGAGTGTAACGACCCATTCCGCTCACGCGGAGAGCCGATTCAAACGATGCTAGTGCAATGACCCGACCTGATTTGCTCAGCAAAAAGACTTGCTTGAGGCAAAGGATTTCAGACTTGGCTCTTCAGGAGTTCAGACTTAGACTTTCAAAGATGCACAGCGGGAGATCGGGGCATGACATATTGGTATCAGAGCACGGCTTTACGTCCTTGCACTTCATATCGAATCATATAATTTTGAAAGCTCGTTCGTGGGTTATGTACATATACTCTCTCTCAATATCCCAACGAGATAATTCCTTACAATAAGTCTAAATATTTTCAAAAAATTACATGTGATTGATATGATTGCTTGAACGGGATAGTTATGAGAAGACCCTTGTTCCAACCTGTGTTATACCTTGTGGGATTAGACTCGTGCTAGAATTGGCAAGTTATGTGCAAACCCGAATACTATACATAATTTACAAGCAGGTTAGTGTGCAAGATGGAATATCGTTCGGACGATTAGCTATGCACGTAGCCTTTCAACTAAGTTGTGTCTAATATCCCGCGCTAAGACCCTTTGGTGTGATCTAGTTTGCGAGCGAGTTTTGGATATCGTTCAGATGAGGATAGGTCAGACTTAGAATGGAAACCGATAGAAATATTATTATTTTATCGCTAAGGCGAATATAGAGGATCGTGCTTGGATTTTGAGAAATAGCTCGGATGGTATTTCGTGAAGGCAGATGCAAATTAAATATGGTTTACTTGGATGACTATCAACAGGGGTATATACGAGACTAAGAATTATCGAGACGATGCTTAGGTATCATGCAGGAGTTCTAAGGAATGACTTGGTGGATATGCGAGCGAGTGATGCGAACACGATTGATGATTTAATTGGATGACTCAATTCCCGAGTGGTGTATGGATCATTTTGGAAATGTTCGAGCAAATTCGAAGATCTTGTGCGATAGTTGGTTCGAACGATTGAGAATGTGTTGAACAAGTAATAAGGCTTATATCGAATAGGGACTCAAGGTAATGGAATCAATATCTTAGTCATAGAAACTTGGTGGATCGTGCGTGTGATTTCAAATTGAATCTAGTGGATTAAAAACTTGAGTAGAATATCACTCCATTGAAGTTAGCTTGAGTATGTATATTATGGTTTCGAATAAATAGACTTGATATGGTATTGATAGTTGGAAAATAATATAGATTGATACAAGTAAAGGAATGTTATGGTTCGATAAAAGAGGTAAGCAATAACTGATTTGATCTTGAATTGGACGAACGATCTTGAATCTAGTTCGATGAATAACATTCGATAATCAAGCCTGGTTGAGAATAATGATTTCGCGGGAGTGCTGGCGTGGTGATTTTACGTCCAGCGGGTATAATCGAACTCACGGGAACATATCTGATGATTATTCAGACGAACTTGATGAAATAGGACATAATAAAGGTACATATAATTTGGCTTGAGTATTGAACTTAGTTGTTTGAGGAATGCTAGAAGTAGACTATGGATTTATCGAACGATAACATTGATGTTGGATAATCCATCCCGCTGTGCTCAGTGAGAAGACTCACTTGAGGCAAAGGATCCAGACTTGGCCTTCAGAAGTTCAAACTTAGACTTTCAAAGACGCGCTCGGAGTATCGCTCGGCCGAGACGAATCATCGCTAAGATGGGTGGCTATGATGAACCTGTCTTTGCTTAGCCTGCACCCATAAAACATGGACGATACATGCTAGTCGCTAGGCGAATCACCCTTTGCATGTGTAAGCCCCCTCATTTTTTATAGGGTTATTTTGGTATTTTTTAAAAATTTTAAATTATTTTATTTAATTTAAATAGATTATAGTAGTAATTTCTAAAACCTTCTTTTAGATATATGACCATTTGCCATGGCTTTGATATTTTGAGCAATGCACTACCTTTTTTCTTCCAACAAAATTTATAATAATAATATTAATCGAGTCTAATATAGTTGGAACATGGATGTTGTATTTATTTGATCTACTCCATACTCCAAAAATATTAAAGAACATCAAGAATTACGGTTACCGTAAAATTATCTCTTTTTGACTAGAACTTGACCCAAATCCAACCCAAACACATGTAGGCATGTAGTGCACCCCAAATATTCCTATTTAAATATATATTATATGTATAAATGATATTTAAATTAATTTATTTATATTTATAAGATTTTTAACTATATAAAGTGGTATAGGTGGCATCCTAGTTGGCAAATAACTACCTAAACACTTCCCTAACCAACCCAACAACCAAACCTTATTCAAACCTAACCATAACAACCAACCCCACCCTCAAAATTTTGGCCAAGAGTAGCCCCCCTTGGCCGAACCCCTTAGCAATAGGATAAACCCCATCCTTTATTTAAATCTATTTAAAAAGCCCATATATATCAACTTATCACCAAACTCTAACCCTAACATCTACTTTCCTCTTTGTGGCCGCCCTTATATCCTCCCTCCTCTCTTCCACGACCACTTCAGCCTCTCCCTCTCCTTCTTTACTTCCTTTTCACTCATTCCCAACCTCCACTTCATCCCCCACAAGCTGACAAGCCATAAAGCAAAAGATTAGCCACCCCTAGAGACCGGCTGCTTGCTGCTGGTTGTAGCTGCTATTCGCCCACATCAAATCCTAAAAACCACCTCTAAATTGAATATTTACCTCCTATATGAAGCCCCCAAGCACTCCCTCAAGTTTCGTGGAGTTTGGAGTCCGTTTGGTGCTCCGAATGGTAAGTCTTCCAACTTAGATTCTTTTCCTATTCTCCGTGAACCAAAGATTGTGTAACTCATGATAATATTAGATGATGAGTAGGATTAACTCCATATATGAGAAACCTATATTTCTATGTAGAAACTATTCCAAGTAAATCAAATAATTATGACACAGACACGATGCACCAATGGTAGACAAGGTTCAATGAGTATTGCCATAATAAATATATATAAAATAATTCCAAAAAATTATATGTTATTAATTTAGAATATAAATATTATAATTATATAATTAATCATCTTTTATGCTGACGGAAAGATTTGATGCAAAGACTACTTGGCCAAGTTGCAAGAATAGCTAGATAGCGTAGTTGAGATGGTTGCATGAATGATGTGATATAATTATTTATATATATAATTATTATTAAATTCTAGAAAATTAAATAATATAATTTTATATTAAAAATACTTTATTACTGTAGAAGCATGAAAAATACGCTGGGAAACTCTACGCAGCATATTGATGCAGAGCAGCGTAAATAGAGGCCTTCAGAGCCCTCAAGCGTACAAACAGAGCTTTCTCCGCTAAACACAGCGTGAAGTATAAAGCTCAAAGGACCATCCGCGTAAGTGCAGTACGTCCAAGCCGCTTCAGCGTAGACAGGGTTCTTCATCGTCTCCATGGCGTAAAAATCATCCACTTTCAAAGCAGCGTTAAAGCGTACGAGGAACGCTTCGTCTTCCCCGAAATGAACCTGTCAAGTCACGCAGTGAACCTGACCTCTGACTCCTGACAAAAAGTGCTGCACGGCTACCCAGACGATGGCTGGAAACGATGGCAGACCACTCGGGACGCATCCCACAGTATGATGGCGGATCTCTGCATTTAATGCAGAGGATTTGGTTAAATATCACCGAACCGTCGTTTACTGACATCCCCTCAGCATAAACTGCTCTTTCGCGTACAAGGGGATACGCTGCCTTATTTTACACAGGCAAACATGAGCTGTTTTACGCTCCGCAGTAGACAAACCGCCTTTCACGTCAAAAGCTGCACTTCGTACGGGGCTCGAGGCGCGACTCTACGTCTAATTTGTACAGAGCGGTGACAGTTTCTCTCAAGGCACGTCTCTGCGACGGATGCGCAGAAGGGCTGCAGACCTTCAAAATATGCCTCCGTATTTAATGCACAGGATGGTGGCAAATCTCTGCAAGAGATCTGATTATATCTTCAAAAGCAGTAAAACCGGCAAAAGACGTCCACATCAGCACTCTGGCACGATAAGTAGCGGCTTCTACGCCTATTCAGGATCTGTGCTTACTCGGCTTCTACGCCCTCTCAGCTTCTGTGCTCATTCGGCTTCTACGCCCATTCAGCTTCTGTGCTCACCCGGCCTCTACGACCACTCGGCTTCTACGCCTGTTCGGCTTCTACGCCTATTCGGCTTCTATGCCGGTTCTATAACTGTTTGGCTTCTATGCCATGGTGACAGACATTTGGCTTCTATGCCAACCTCTTCTACACGAGGGATACCTACCTACGTGGCTTCTACGCCGTGATATTCACAGCAAATATACGCGTTTTGTCCCCTTAGTTGGACACACGTCACATGCTCACTCAAAAGGTCATCTATACGCATGCATTGGTTAAACCGTTGTGTAAAAGGGTGCTATACTTTCTACTCCTGGGTTTCTACACCGACAGAGTGGTCACTGTCACCAAAACTCTATAAATAGAGACCCCGATCAATGGGGAAAAAAGGTCGAGACTTTAAAGAATCGAACGAGGTCAAAACTTTGAAAGAAGGGTCGAACGAGGGGGAGATTTTAAGATCGAACAAGGTCAAACTTCCAAGAAAGATCGAACCGGAGGTCGAGAGAGAGAGAGAGAGAGAAAGAGAGAGAGAGAGAGAGAGAGTCCGGAGCTCAAGCAAAGAGCAGGGATCGACGACTTTGGCATCGTGCATCTACCCTCTTCTGCTACCTTCGAAGCTGCTACCTGTCTTCCACGGCACTTCTTCAACATCGTGTGGTCCAAGGGCTAAAGTGATCGACTGCAGATCAGACACATATAGTAATTTATACCCAGATTAAATAAATTGTACTCCCACATCCTCGTATAGGATTAAATTGTACAAGTTTGTTTGTAAACCAAAGAACACGGGTTTCGCATAAACCCCGTCTTGAATACATCTCCATTTTTTCATTTTCTACCACAAACAAGATGGCGACTCTGTTGGGGACGTCTTTCTCTTCTGATGAGGAAGTAATTTCTCAACACGATACGGTATCTGTAGGAACCGTGAAGAAGATACTGGTCGTCCAATTCGACCAGTCTGCCTACGAAGACATGCTTCGAACCGGGGGTAGCTCTCACCCTCTCTCCGTCCAAGACAACAGGAAGCTGCGCAAAGTCTGGATGCCCAAGACATCCTCTACCATTCCTGTGGACTCTCTGATCTCTCCGATCTCTTAGACCTCTCTGACCAATGAGGTTGTAGCCTTGCTCCCCTCCGTGCCCCGCACGTAAAATTCAGTCTCCCGCTACGCGCGGTACAGACGAAACTTCGGGCAAAGCCTCAGCGCTAACCCAGAAGTACCTACTACGCTCTACGCGTAGAAACCAGTATCCCGCTACGCACGGTACAGACAAAACTTTGGGCAAAGCCTCAGCGCTAACCAGAAGTACCTACTGCGCTCTACGCGTAGAAACTAGTCTCCCACTATGCGCGGTACAGACCAAAACTCTGATGATGCCTCAACGCCAAATCGGAAGTACAAATTACGCTCCGCGCGCAAGACAACATCCGACCTCTACGGTGAACCAGATGAGCGCTGTGATCTCCGCAAGGGAAAGCAAGCGGCAGAATACTCGACTTCTCGGCCTTTACGCCAGCAAGAGAACAATCTGCCTACCCTCCGGATTACGCGAGAAGCCGATGGCGGACTGAGGACCTCTTCAGCTTTACGCCAGTCTGAGCAGATCTCCAAATTATGCCAGACAAAGTCCCACGGCACAAAGCAAGCTCAGGTTACTGGAAGACACCCTCCCAGGGGGTTATCCGCTACCCAGATGGCCAATCTGTTGTATACGGGCGGCACAAGGAAGACCTTTCGCACGCCCACCAGTGGGAACAGAAGGGACAAGCCATCATCTCCTTCTTCTGCAACTTCTTCTGACCTGCGCAAATATCTAATCCAAAAGCGTAGGGAGAGGGGACCTTCCAACATGTCTATTACGCCTCCTGCTGAGCACTGTTGTAATAGTCATAAGATTATGATTAACTGCTGCTGTCCTAAAGCAAAACGATTAGTTTTCGACCGGTTGAGCTACTCTCAGTCTTTTCAGGAAGAAGAGCCCGCGCATGCATCCGTGAACATGGCCTCACACGCGCCTAGAGGAGGGTCGAGCTCAAGACGTCATCCCTCTAGGCCTCTGAGCCGAAGGAGATTCAACGACCTCGTCAGGAACGCTGAAGCTGGGGTATTCCAAAACACCCGTGCAAGGTTACAGCAACCAGCGTCGTACTCATCTGATTCAGACGCTGGGGGTCGCCAGTCTCCCAGATCAGATGCCGAGAGTATAGAGTCAACTTCTGCAGCGACCTATACTAATCCTTCAATGACGCCCAGGGAAACATGAGTTTATGCCGTTGAAGATGAACGCGAGGAAGCTTCGCTGTCAGGAAATGCAGAACAACGCATCACTACGCTGGAGACATCTCTGAAACAAATACAATCCGTAATGGAGAACATGCACCAGATGATGCTAACCCAGCAAGCAGCTGCCATGGCTCAAGCATCGGTCCTGCCAACTCAGATACGTGTGGGGGTGGACTTACCGCCATCCAACCCAAGCCAAGAGCCTGCTCTAGATCAAGAGTCGGCAGTTCCTCCGCTTCCTCACTCAGAGAATGCCTTACCTCCCGCTGGAGTTACAATACAACCAACTCCGCACTACACTGTAGTCCCGCTTCCGACTGAAAATCCGATGCAGGCAGTACGGGAGTTAAAAGCCCAGTTTGACGCCTTGAAGCACAAAGATCAGCTCAAGAAACTGGGAATCAACCAGCCTTACCCAGCTATCTGGGAAGAGGTCCCTTTCCCTCTGAGGTACAAACCTCAGACTATGGCTCTGTTCGAGGGAAAAACATCACCAAGTCAGTACATAAACTATTTCAGTATGAAGACGGTGTTGCAACAAGGGAACGACGCTCTCCTCACTCGGGTGTTCAAAGGCTGCCTCTCAGGAGTAGCCTATCAGTGGTACCGTAGCTTGGCGGACAACTGCATTACTTCCTTCGAGGACTTCAAAGCTTTATTCTTCACGCGATTCTATGAGGGAGGAATGGACATGTCTATGTCCTCTCTCATCGAAGTCAAGCAGAGGGAGAAAGAGGAAGTTCGTACCTTCATCGAACGTTTCCGTCAGGCCACCTTACAGATGCCTCCAGGAGTTCCAGACTCTGCGTTAGTAGACATTTGCAGGAAGAACCTCCTTCCCGTAGTCTCGGTGTTTACAGGACCATATCAGTTCCATGATTGGCCCTCGTTCATCATCTCGGCAGTAGCCGCCGAAGACAACAGTCGCAAGGCGCGTGACAATGGCATCATGATCTTCGCCTCCGACAGAGGCAAAAGGTCATCTCCCAGCAGCGACCATCCTCGCAGCTCCAAGGGAAAAGAAGCTCTGGCGATCAATATGGCCAGACAAAAGATCGCGGCAACCGCAGAAGCGAGACCAGGGACCTCCAGGCCCGTCGAAGTCTACTATTTCGACGACGACGATATCCCAAGTATATTCAAGTGTCTCGTCAAAAGTGGCAAGATCACCCTTCCGGAGCTGAGGCGGCCCCAAGAAGTCGGCAGTACTAACGACCCCAAATACTGCATCTTCCACAGATACGTGCACCACCCAACAAAGGCGTGTTACATACTGAAAAGGAAGATCCAGGGGTTAATCGATGCCAAAGCCATCACTCTACACAACACCGAGAAGACGGTCACGGCCAACATGACCTCTCTGCGGTTTGGCCATCTGCCTTCCCTAGAAGTCTCGGACGGTGTCGCACCCATTTCTTGGACTACGATGAACATCGTCAATCTCCCTCCAGCTAGGGGTCAAAATCATGACCTGGTACCACTAACCACCCGGCAGGGCGAGATTATGTGGGTTCATCCGAATTTGGTGTCAGAGCTCGGGGAGGAGACTAAAGCTACTAAAGCCACGTCTAGAAAGAGCTCCAAATACAAACCATGCCATATGGTCGTAACTTCTTCGGCATCAGACGAAGATAAGGTATGTGCTGCGACCCGTTCAGGGAAAGCCTACCTCAACGACTACGGAGCAAGTCAGAAAGATGCACCGGCGGACACTTTAGCTGCCAAACCTCCCGGGCCAGACCCCGTCATACCAGATGCCGGTCCTTCAAAACCCACTCCGGTGGACAAGGGAAAATAAAGAGAAGTGTGCTTTGATAAACCTGTGAAAAATATTCCAAGCAGAGGTTTAGGGCAGCCGTACAACTTCAACATCCTGGCCCAACTGGCTAATACGCCAGCTAGGCTGTCCATCTTCGAGCTATTCAGGCTCTCCCCTGACACTCGGCTAGCCCTGAGCGAAGCACTGATGCAGGCGAAGGCATGCTTGATCCAGCTCAAGTCCCCTGACGAGGAACCGGTGGCGTGTCCTCAATGCCACAGTGTAATAGAAGTGGTCCCAAATATCACTTTCACTCAAGACGACATGCTGTTAAAACATAACAGGCATGACAGGCCCCTCTATTACATCGGGTACATCAGTTTCATGGAGGTCGATCGGATTCACATAGATCCGGGGTCGTCGATCAGCATCATCCCACACAGTCTGCTCAGACCGCTGAGGATTCCTACCAGCGAATTGGCTTATACCTCCACTACAATCGTGGGGTTCAACGCCGGAAGAAGTAAGCCGTTGGGGAAAATTTGCCTGAGGATCCAGATTGGCAACCTCAGATCGGTGGCCACATGTTACGTCATCGATTCAGAGGTGTCCTACAATATTTTGCTGGAAAGACCATGGATCCACGACCACAACATCGTTCCTTCAACTCTACATCAATGTCTGAAATATGTAGACCCCCAAGGGACAGTACAAACGGAAGTTGCTGACCTAAACCCGTTTAAAGGAGTAGAATCCTACTATTCCGATGCCGTGTTGTATTCTCAAGACCACACGGAAGAAGTGCCAAGCAAGGCGGAGAAGGAATCCCACCGGGAGCCAGAAAAACCCCCTGCGACACTACCACTATTAATCAGAGTGAAAGGATGAACCACTCATCCAAAAGCCATGGAGCCTATGGCTATTCACCTGAACAAGACCAGGTCAGGAAAAGGGAGTGATCCTCTAGTGATCACTTTAAACCAGAAGCCTCCACCTTTGGTCATCAACCTGCGGCGCAACAAGCAGCCGACTGATGTAAACACAACCAGGAAGGGAGTTTCAGATGATAATAAACATCCTCTTTTTTCAGTATATTGGCACTCACGTTCCAAAATAGGAATCTGCTCCCCGTGACGAGGTAGAAACCATAGCACAAGAATTCTTGGAATTTATGAACTCCTACCGTCCGTATACCTGGGAAGTCACGCCATCATCCAACGTCGTCACGACATATGGACCACATGAGGATTCTATCTTCATTGTCCCGCCTACCTGCAGCAGTCAGCATCCAATATTCTTCGGCCGCATGTGCAATCAACCGACTGTCCAGGAAGATCCTTTCGATGACGATACTGGGAAAATGCAAGTTCACCGATACAACCCGCAAGCGCTGAAGATCATGCAAAACATGGGCTACGACTTGAAGCGGAAGCCAAGCCTCAACTACGGAAGAGGCAAACGAACGCCGCCGCGCGGCGACCCCCGCTATCGACAAACTCGCTTCAGGCTACGGTATGCCACCTCCCTTACGACTTCCAAGTCAGATGAGGACATCTTTCCCTCTTCCTAGAACGGCTCGTTGCCCTCCGACTCACCTGACGCTCTCAAACAGACATTATCAGTAAATATGGTAGTGACAGATCCCTTTGAAGCAGATGAACATGATTCTGAGCCATTTGAGAATGACTTTTGGGCCCAACAAATGGATACGCAGTGGAAATTCTGCTTCGAGCAAAGGGAACCTCCCACCAAAGACGAAGTTATCCAGGTTGATGTTGGGGGTGAACTTTTGCCAAAACCGATATTTATCAGTAACAATCTTTCCCCGGCTGAAAGGGAAGAAGTTATCCAGCTGATAAAAGAGTATATCGACGTCTTCGCATAGGATTATGAGGACATGCCGGGCCTTGACCCGAAGGTGGCTACTCACAAACTCAACATATTGACCGACTCAAAGCCTGTGAAGCAGCACCAACGCCGGTTCTGCCCGGATATGATGGACGCCATTGAAGCTGAAGTCAAGAAGTTGATAGCCTACGGTTTCATCCGGGAAGAATAACATCCCGACTGGGTTGCCAACGTTGTCCCAGTCATGAAGAAGACCGAGAAAATACGTATCTGCATCGATTACCGTGATCTGAATACAGCCTGCCCCAAGGATGAGTTCCCTCTTCCCATCACGGACATCATGATCGACAACACCTGCAGTTTTGAATGCATGTTTTTCATGGACGGGTTCTCAGGATACAATCAGATCAAGATGCATCCCGAAGACGAGAAGCACACTTCCTTCCGGATGCCGTTGGGGGTATATTGCTATACGGTCATGCCCTTCGGATTGAAGAACGCCGGGGCAACATACCAACGGGCTATGAGTAACATATTTCATGAGCATTTACGCAAAATAGTAGAATGTTACGTGGACGACATAGCCGTCAAGAGCCGTCTCAAAGACGATCACATTCAAGACTTGAGAACGGTATTCGAGTTAATGCGCCAACATCAACTCAAGATGAACCCTACGAAGTCCTTTCTGGGTGTATCCAGTGGCAAGTTCCTGGGATTTGTCATCACCGCCAAAGGCATCCAGGTGGACCCTGACAAAGTCCAGGCCATCATAGAAATGCGACCGCCCCGTAATCTGAGGGAACTCCGAGGATTTCAAGGCCGTCTGGCTTATATCCGGAGATTCATATCCAACCTCTCGGGAAGATGTCAGCCCTTTTTGTATCTCATGAAGAAAGGTGTATCCTTCGTATGGGACGAATCATGTCAGCAAGCGTTCGGAGATATCAAACGCTACCTCACCAGTCCGCCAGTTCTGGTGCCTCCCATCATGGGGAGACCATTCTTGCTGTACGTTCAAGCAATGGACCATTCGCTAGGAGCTCTTCTCGCACAGAAGAATGATATGGGTCATGAACAAGCTATCTACTACCTCAGCAGGATGATGGTCGGAGCCGAACACCGGTACAACCCAGTGGAGAAAGAATGCTTGGCTCTGATATTCGCTATCCAAAAGACGCGGCACTATGTCGCCGGCCAGACTATCCATATCATCTCCAGGATCAACCCTCTTCGAGTACTGATGAGCAAGCCCAGTGCTCTTAATTCCCGACTCGCGACTTGGGCGATGCTGTTAACACCATATGAAATGGTATACGTACCGCAGAAGTCCATCACGGGCCAAGCGCTGGCTGACTTTCTAGCTGCTCATCCGATCCCGGAGGCCTCCAAATTATACGAGGATATTCCCGATGAAGTTACAGAATGTAATTCTGCAATGGAAAGTGACGCATGACAACTCTTCTTCGATGGTGCCTCCAGAACCGGTCCCATGGGAAACGTGGTTTCAGGGGTAGGAATCGTCCTGGTCACTCCTGATAAACTCGTCATCTACCGAGCATATTCTCTTAGCAACCCGTGCTCCAACAATTTGGCAGAGTACAACACTCTGCTAATCGGGCTCCAAGTCGCCAAAGAGCTGGGGATCGTCTCCCTGGAAGCTTTCGGTGATTCTCTGCTTATCGTCAATCAAGTCAGAGGAATATATGAAGTCCGAAATCTAGACCTCATCCCCTATCACCAAGCAACGGTCGAGATAGCCATGACATTCAAAGGGTTCTTCCTGGAGCATATGCCTCGATCTCAGAATCTGGAAGCTGATGCCCTAGCCAGTCTAGCTGCGGATTTAGCCACTCCTATAAGAAGGCAGGATTCGGTAATCCTTCTTAACAGAGATTTATTTTGTATGAAGAATAACTTTCACATAGAACGCAGCTACGCTGTGAACACAGGTCCCCCTAGAAGAGACTGGAGAAGTCCCTTCATAGATTTTGTCGCATACAGAATCTTGCCGGAGGACCCCAAAGAAACAATATCCGTCAAAAGACGGTCATTACGCTTCTACTTCGACGCATCTTCACAATGCCTATATCGCCGAACCTACGACGGACTGCTATTGAGATGTCTATCTGACGACGAACCACAGCAGATTATCCGGGAAGCTCACGATGGCGTATGCGGAGCACATCAGCCCGGTCCTAAGCTACAAGATCGTATCAGGAGAATGGGCTATTACTTGCCCACTATGATCACAGACGCGATCAATTATGCAAGACAATGCAGAGCCTGTCAGGTTCATGCCGACTTCATACATCAACCGTCTGAATATCTACATCCTACGGTTGCGTCATGGCCTTTCGAAGCATGGGGTATGGATATCGTTGGCCCTATTCACCCGTCTTCTTCCAGGGGTCACCGGTTCATACTGGCCGTCACGGATTACTTCTCCAAATGGGCGGAAGCGATCCCTCTTGCTGAGGTGAAGGCGTCTAATGTGATCAGCTTCATCAAGCATCACATCATTTATCACTTTGGGATTCCCCTAAGGATAATCCATGACAATGGGCCTCAGTTCATCAGCCAAGCGTTTCATCGATTTTGCGATAAAAATCGGATACACAATATTGTCTCTACGGCATATTATCCAGCCGCTAATGGTTTGACGGAAGCTTTCAACAAAACCATTATCAAACTC
Organism: Iris macrosiphon; assembly: GCA_036927795.1. Lineage (NCBI taxonomy): Eukaryota > Viridiplantae > Streptophyta > Magnoliopsida > Asparagales > Iridaceae > Iris > Iris macrosiphon. Next base: position 229,292,487 of record JAYESA010000004.1, on the reverse strand, counting down.
TTGAAGAAGTTCGTCTCTTCAAACAAGAGAGATTAGAATGAGAAGCTGGGCGAATGTCTCTGGGCATACCGCACAACGGTACGAACACCGACAGGTTGTACCCCATTCTTACTGGTCTACGGGAGCGAAGAAGTTCTCCCCATTAAAATCCAGATCCGTCACTCAGGATAGCCGTGACTAATGAGCTGACGCAAGAAAAGAATGACCTGTTAAGGCTTCAAGAGCTAGAAGGATTAGACGAAAAATGCCTCCAAGCTCAACAGCGCATCGCGCTCTACCAAGCACGCATTTCCAAAGCATTCAATCATAAAGTAAAGGAAAGAGTGTTCAAGGTCGGCGAGCTAGTTCTGGCCGTAAGAAGGCCGATGATCCTTACTCACAGGAGCAAAGGCAAATTCTAGACCAAGTGGGAAGACCCTTATGTGATCGAGACAACGTTCTCGAACGGCGCTTACAGGTTAGCTCAGCCTAATGGAGACCTGCTGATGGCTCCTATCAACGGTAAATTCCTAAAAAGGTACTATGCTTAATCTCCCCTGCTCAAGTGGGATATAGCGAGAATCTCAATTCTGACAAAACTACTTCCAGAACGCAATTAGTTGGGTTATATTCTATCATGTTCGTATGACCTCTGAATAGATATGTCCCGCTAAAAGTTTATCTAGAGTTTATCACGTCCATACTACCTCTGATATCACTCTCGCCCAAACCTGTCATTTATATTCCGAAATAATGGGTCCACAAAGTCAGAAAAGATTCGCTTTATTCATTCCTGAAAAGAGCAAAATTACATCGGGGAAGCAGAAGAAAGGGTACATCATTGTGGGGGAGCGGTCAGATCATGAATCAGCTGCGCCAGTGTAGCTATCCTCTCATCTCTGAAAACTAAGGCATCAGCGCGGGCCCGCTCCAGCCGTGCCTCGGGATTGTTCGTAAAGGACAGCTCAGCCCTTGCCCGAAGAGAGCCAGCACGGGCAGCTTCTGCACGCTCCAGATCCCGTCGTGCTGCGCTTAGTCGATCAGTCGCTACATCGAGACCTGCCAACGACTGAGAAGCCCACTCCTCTCCCCGAGCGAGTTTTTCCCTCAACTTGCGAGCCCTCGCGACGTTCCCTTCATGCTCGGATTGGCACTTCGTCTGAAGGGCAAGAGCCTCCTCCACGACTGCTTTTCTTTCATCTATCTCCAGCTTATGTGCTTTGATGGAGTCATCTAGGCTTTCCAGCTGTTTAGTGAGCCGTGCAGTCATGAGGTCATACCTGACCTGGATCTCAGCTTCAAGGCTGCCGCCAGTCAGCTGCAAGTATTCGTTAATAGGTTGCTCCAAACCATTAACCATCGCCTCCAGGGCATCAGCTACCCCAGCATCGCCAAACTCCCTGACAGCCCCGATCGAAAACTGAGAAGTCTTCTTCAGACGCTCGAAGTCTAGATTATTTGCCAACACCATTGATATCATCATTTTTAAACCAGCATAAAAGAGGCTGGTATGTTGCTCGGTCAGCGCAACCAGATCCGATTGAACGCCAGGAGTGGCCGCGATGTTGGCGCGGCCCCCGCCAGGAATGAATGCAGACGAAGTGGCCACAACCGCCGCCTCGACAGGTGGTGCGACCGAAGGAGGTGCAACGACGACGGTTGAAGTCATCGGCATACTCGCAAGAGGCGAGGTCACGATAACGGGTTCGTCCTCCTCTTGAGGTGATGAAACTACTCCAGGCGAGCTGGCCCCCGAAGGTATTTCCTTCTCGAAGTCGAATGCCTCCGTAGCATCGCCAGGAGCCGAAGCAGAGCCAGAAGGCGCTTCAACCCTATGCTCTCCATGGGCACCGTCCCCTGAAAAGAAGACAAGAAAGTTGATATCAGTATGATGGTAATCTTTCTAAAAGAGGAGACATAAAAGATGACATTTACCCGTAACCAAAGGAATATATGTCGTATCTGCAGCCGATGTAGCTATGTCGTGCCTCAATGACGCGATATGAACTGTCATACCTGGAGAAGGAGGTGGGCCAACGGACATCGCCAGAAGCTCTACCAGGCCTTCACCAAGACGCAGTCGAGGTTCGTCAGCTGGAATCTTGCTAGGCATGCGCACAGGCGTGGCAGGAATTTCATCCGTTGCCGGTCTAGGGAAATATTCCCCCATTTGCCTTGGCCACGCAGACGACCTCGTTCTACTACCTGGAGCAGTAGAGGCAACAATAGCCTTCAGCGAAGACTCTCCGACGCCACCAGCCGGAACCATAGGAGGTCCCTCTCTAGAAGGCGAGGAACCTCCAACCGAAGAATCATCCCTGGCATGGGAAGATACAGGCCCACCCCCAGGAGCCTCAACACCAAGAACGCGGAGAGGACGAGCAACCGTCTCCTTCCTCCTCTTACGAAGAGAAGCCTCATTGGAAATAGGTGCCCTCCGCTTCCCAGGGACTACCAAAGCCCCCGCAGGCAGAGGCACTTCACACCTCGGTACCGACACCAGAGGCTCATCCGGAGTGTCAAACTCCTCACCCTCGTCAGAAGAAATCGAGGGGACTTTGACTCTTTCCCCAGGCTTGGAAGAAGGCACCCTAAAGCTTCCACGCATGTCAAAATCATGATGGAAGGTGTTGATCGCCACGTAGAACTGGACATAAGAATGGAGGATACGCAGCTCCGTGGAGGTTGTAACAACCGGCACGATAAAGATGGCTCCCGTACAACCCATGATAAAATATCGCCATCCTCTGGCTCCATCAATGAGTCCGCCCCTGGACCTGAAGCTGGTGACGGCATTGCCCACGTGAAGCTGATCATACCCAAACTGCCTGGCGAACCGACTGGGCAAGTAAGGCTCAAAGAAGCAATAATCTTCGCTTCTGTACAGCATATGGGAGGGTCTGATACAGACCAACCAATTAAAGGCTTCCGGAGAAAGATTGGTCTTATCTTGACCTAAGTCCTCAAGCCTAATCCCCGACTGGTTGCAATGCACGGAGGGGACAACACAGAATAACTTCCACCCGTGGCTGAGAATCAACGCTAGTCGACAGTCTAAAACTGTGTTCACGTTCCAGGGAGAGTCCTTGTAGTTTAGCAAGAAACTACCCACCGAACTACTCCCAGGGCCGGGAGACATCACCCGGGGATTATGGAGAATTAACCATCCCATCAAGTACAGGTATGGTAATTCTACCCGAGGAAAGCTATCACGCCGAGCTTCATCGACGAGCAGCCCATCAGTCATGGCCCTCAAGCCAGCCTGAATACGGCACACCATGGCAGGAAGCAAGCCCAGTCTCGCCCCAAACACCAGACGAACGGCAGGCCACAGAACGTTCCGGTGGATGCGATCCGTGGACGCGATGCCAGACACCATAACTCGGCGCAGCCATATGGAGAGAAAGCCAGCCAGCCTGGCTTCCTTAGACAGAGGCCTGCGGCAGCGCCTCAAGTAACTATAGGCCTTAGTGTCTTCAGGGTACTTTCCTACCCCGTCATTGAGAATTTGATCTGGAGCTTTAGCCTCCTCCATAAGATCCTCAACGACCTGGGCACTAAGCACGCCCAAACAATTCACGGGCTCATTCTTGCCCCCCGAAACTTTCCCCAACGTAGCGGCCCTGGCCCGGTGAAAGAAGAGGTAGGACATCCACTTAGTGGTGTGAGCCAAGTCAGAAGGCTCATTATAAAAAGCAATGCACGCGTAGTAGTGGCACATCAGCTCCTGATACACCTCCACAACCCGAGGGTCCGAGTCCTCCAACTCCCGGTTGGTGGGAACATACTCTTCATATGGGGTATCCCCCATCGGCAGTCTCGAGATCACTGCCATCTCATGGAGGGCCAACCCCAACTCCCCCAGTGGAGTGGCGAAGGTCCTAGTGAACGGAATGTATCGCTCCATCAGTGCCAGAAACAGGTTAGGGTTAGGAGGCAACCCAATACTCGTCGCACTCACAGCAGCATACAGCCCAATGACCTCCAGCTCACTCCGAAAATGCTTCAAGGCCCAGTCAACTAGGCAAGTCCATCGGAGGTTTGTTGGGGTGATCCACCCATTACACCGAGGATTCTTCTTGGGGTATACCCCCTCTCGCCCCATGAAGTCGTTACAGAAAGTCGACAACTGGACAGGCTGGATCACATAACTGTCTTCACTCGGGACGCTACCCGGGCACAGTCCCCTGAATAGCGTCACAACGCCGGAAGGGCGGCTGACAAACGACCCCTGGTCAGCTCCTTTCAGATGAAAGATCTTCCCCGGCTTGCCGTAAAGATCGGGAGTCAGCATCCACGACATCCTCCTGGAATGTGTCGCATGGGAGAAAGCCGAGATGGGATAATCTCTCGACATCTTCGGCAGATACAAGACCACACTCTCGGCGGAGAAAACCCAGGGTTCTCTCTTAGGCTTCGTTTGGGACTGTTTATCAATCATGTCGCCAAAGAGGAAAGCCGACTTGATGTACTGGTCCCCGTCTATGTACGTCAGGGGCTCCCCGTTAATCATGCTCAGCAACGTCCGCTCACCCTGAGCCGATATCAAGATCCCCCTTCCTTCAGGATACTGGGGCCCGGAGATAGGAAATGTCACGTGGGACAAATCCTCCAGATAGTTCGAGTGCAGCATCCCGACAGCGGAACCCATCACCTCGGCCAGTGGAGACTCACCCAAATTAACAGCAAAAGTGCAAGAAAAATATATCATTTCAAATCTTGCACAAACATAAAGACCAAGAGACGACAGTCTATGCTCTACGCCAAGACTGTACAAATTTGGTCATTCTACACCGAAAGTCACATCCAGAAGCGTAATAGGCAGTATACGGTCCGTGCTTTACGCCAGACTGCCAAAAATTCTAGTTATTACGCCGGAGGTCCCATCCGCAAACGTAAAACTAAAATTTTATAGTATACACCAAGTTTTCGACAGTCAGAGCTTTTACGCTCAAAACCACGAAAACATGGAGTTTTACGCTGACACATTAGAAATGTGGGCGTAAAAGATAAAAACGTCTCCGTGCGTCATCTTCCTCAAAGAGGCTATCAGCACAGAAGATGACCTAGCGCGTTCACGTTCAACGTGTGCGAAGAATTTTTTGTCATTCTTTGTCATCCCAAAGGCTCTACCTCTAAGGCCGGGTGCGCTGCTCGTCGGCAGGGTGCTTCGCTCAGAAGAAAGTTTGCCTTGTCCGACCGAAGACTCTCGCGCTGGGGCAGAAGAGCGAGAAGAAGAACCTATACCCTTTCCCTTAGTAGAGGAGATTTGTTTCGGCGCCATTTCTGAAAACTCGGAGTGCTCGGAGAAAGAACGAAGCAGGAAACTCGAATAGTCGAAGGCTCTCTTTCGCAGAAGACGGATGAAAAGCTTTTCTCTTAAAAGCTTGGGATATATATAGAGTTCGGGTCGACGCCTCGAATCCTCGGACGGACTCCTCGAAACCCGAACCAAATATCCTAATATTTGGTTATGATTGGGTCATACGTCAGCCTATTATTCAGAGAAGGCGGACAGTCAGCGAATTCGAAAAGTTTTTCGCGCAAAGCAGTTCAGCGGTTCCTACGCTAAAGGAGCTTTCTACGCTCGACAGCAACAGATCTACGATTTTACGCTTGCAAGCTATAAGTCTATGGTTTTACGCCCGGATGCCTTTGTGCTCGGTAGCTTTTATGCTCGAGAGGCAGCAAACCTACGACTTTACGCTCAGCAGATACCAAATCGATGATCTCACGCTCGGTGGCGCTCCATTTACGCTCAGAAGCAACAGATCCGCAAACTTCACGCTCGGAGAAATTTTCTTTTCAGAAGCTACAGATCTACAGTTCTACGCTAAAGGAGCTTTTTACGCTCGACAGCTACGAATCTACGGCTTTACGTTCGACAGCTATAAGTCTATGGTTTTTTGCCCGGATGCCTTTGTGCTCGGTAGCTTTTATGCTCGAGAGGCAACAAACCTACGACTTCACGCCCAGGAACCACAAGTCTATGATTTTACGCTCGATGGTGTTTAGTTTATGCTCAGAGGCTACAGACTAACGATTTCGCGCTCTACGACTTCCCGCACATCTGAAGGATACGCCGGTCAGATTACGCGCACATCTGAATGGTCTCCAAAGCGGTCAATTGCAAAGAGTTCACACAGAAGATACTCGTTCTTGACCCCAAGATATCCCAAATACCCGAAGCATACAGAGTTCAAGCATTGAGAAATTACTCTTCTCGGGTCAAAATTGGAGATTCATCCAGACTCCAGTCTGAATATCTCGTCTATGGAAACTCAGTTTGACAGCCCTCCCTTGACCCTGTTCCAAGGGAGTTTCGAGAGGTCATTCTTGAAGACGAAGTCTGAACAAAATTTCTGCTCATCAGAAGCAGCAGTTCAGAATTCTACGCGGTCCCTCAGTCCTAGCAGCAGGACAGTTCTAAACGTTCAAGATGCTCAACAGCGTTCTATGGACTAATTCGCTATACGTAAAGGACAGGGCCTAATACTCTTCTTATCAGAGTCGGCGTAGAGAATCAGACGTGTCAAAGCTACACATATTCAGACTTCACAGCAACGTATGGCAACAACGATCATATGCAGAGAAGAAGACGATTTTATTAAAATCAAAATCATGATTACATATGAGGGAAATCCAATCTATAAGGGTTTTTTCTTCATTTTCATGATTTCAACTGAGGGAAACTCCGTCGATGGGAGGGCTTCCTCATCATCGTCTGAAGATCGCACCAAGAAGCTGTCTTGATAGGTTCTCGTGTTGGTGACGGTCTTCCTCTTCTTCCAAGAAGATGTTCAGTGGCAGGAGGATACAAAACTGGGCATATGACCCATCCTCCAACAGAAGGAAAGCAGGGTAATTCTGCTTTCCTACAGACCACCGCCACTCTAGCCGGTCTGTCTGCCTCTCGTCACAAGAGGTAACTGGAGAAAGCGCCACTTGCAAGCAGCATGGTGAAATACGATTCTTCGTCTCTCCCGAAGAACCACCATACAAAGTTGCTGATTATCCCGAGCAAGGGAGGCTAAGATATCCTTCCATGATCCATCGTTGTAGTGGACACTTGCTCGAAGACGCCGTCTTTTTCGGCTCCTTACACGCTGGAAGAACATGATCTCCTTCTTCCTCAGGTCGACCCGACGAACTCCGGCGATCATCTTTGCGTGGTGATGGGAATATGGAGAGAACAGGTTAACCCCTCCAGCCTTTTTATAGGCCAAAGAGATCACACCTGTCCCCAATAAATCCGCCATAAAGTCAGCATCGACCGTTTTAACGCTCTATTCAGAAACGTTTCGAGTTACGAGGGGCCATTCATGCTTCATTCAAAGCGTTTCAAATTCTAAGGAATTTAAAAGCTTTGAAGGGGATCTTGTAGAAGCATAAAAAATACGCTGGGAAACTCTACGCAGCATATTGATGCAGAGCAGCGTAAACAGAGGCCTTCAGAGCCCTCAAGCGTACAAATAGAGCTTTCTTCGCTAAACACAGCGTAAAGTATAAAGCTCAAAGGACCATCCGCGTAAGTGCAGTACGTCCAAGCCGCTTCAGCGTAGACAGGGTTCTTCATCGCCTCCATGGCGTAAAACTCATCCACTTTCAAAGCAGCGTTAAAGCGTACGAGGAACGCTTCGTCTTCCCTGAAATGAACCTGTCAAGTCACGCAGTGAACCTGACCTCTGACTCCTGACAAAAAGTGCTGCACGGCTACCCAGACGATGGCTGGAAACGATGGCTGACCACTCGGGACGCGTCCCACAGTATGATGGCGGATCTCTGCATTTAATGCAGAGGATTTGGTTAAATATCACCGAACCGTCGTTTACTGACATCCCCTCAGCATAAACTGCTCTTTCGTGTACAAGGGGATACGCTGCCTTGTTTTACACAGGCAAATATGAGCTGTTTTACGCTCCGCAGTAGACAAACCGCCTGCCACGTCAAAAGCTGCACTTCATACGGGGCTCGAGGCGCGACTCTACGTCTAATTTGCACAAAGCAGTGACAGTTTCTCTCAAGGCACGTCTCTACGATGGATGCACAGAAGGGCTGCAGACCTTCAAAATACGCCTCTACATTTAATGCACAGGATGGTGGCAAATCTCTGTAAGAGATCTGATTATATCTTCAAAAGCCGTAAAACCGGCTAAAGACGTCCACAACAGCACTCTGGCATGATACGCAGCGGCTTCTACGCCCATTCAGGATCTGTGCTCACTCGACTTCTACGCCCTCTCAGCTTCTGTGCTCATTCGGCTTCTACGCCAATTCAGCTTCTGTGCTCATCCGGCCTCTACGACCACTCGGCTTCTACGCCTGTTCGGCTTCTACGCCTGTTCGGCTTCTACGCCTGTTCGGCTTCTATGCCGGTTCTATAACTGTTTGACTTCTATGCCATGGTGACAGACATTTGGCTTCTACGCCAACCTCTTCTACACGAGGGATACCTACCTACGTGGCTTCTACGCCGTGATCTTCGCAGCAAATATACGCGTTTTGTCTCCTTAGTTGGACACGCGTCACATGCTCACTCAAAAGGTCATCTATACGCAGGCATTGGTTATTTTAACTGTTGTGTAAAAGGGTGCTGTACTTTCCACTCCTCGGTTTCTACACCGACGGAGTGGTCAGTGTCACCAAAACTCTATAAATAGAGACCCCGATCAATGGGGAAAAAAGGTCGAGACTTTAAAGAATCGAACGAGGTCAAAACTTTGAAAGAAGGATCGAACGAGGGGGAGATTTTAAGATCGAACAAGGTCAAACTTCTAAGAAAGATCGAACCGGAGGTCAAAAGAGAGAGAGAGAGAGAGAGAGAGAGAGAGAGAGAGAGAGAGAGAGTCCGGAGCTCAGGCAAAGAGCAGGGATCGACGACTTTGGCATCGTGCATCCACCCTCTTCTGCTACCTTCGAAGCTGCTACCTGTCTTCCTCGGCACTTCTTCAACATCGTGTGGTCCAAGGGCTAAAATGATCAACTGCAGATCAGACACCTATAGCAATTTATACCCAGATTAAATAAATTGTACTCCCACATCCTCGTATAGAAATAAATTGTACAAGTTTGTTTGTAAACCAAAGAACACGGGTTTCACATAAACCCCGTCTTGAATACATCTTCATTCTTTCGTTTTCCACCACAAACAATTACTCAAGTTGGTAATGTTGCATGTACAAACTACCATCAAGTTGCCAGAATACCTAGTCGACGCACAACTTGACTTTGTGATACGCTTTTTGGAGAGTTTGATCTTAATTCTTAAAACTGAATTTATATGTATTTTAATTCTGGAAATAAATTATTTTAAATTTATATTTATGATTTTTGCATGTCAAACCTGAACCCTAAAAATAAGGGCCACTAGCCTATATTTCGGGTGACTTTATGACATTGTTTTGCTAGTAAATAGAGGTTATTTTGGAAGGAATAAATAGGTAATTATTTTCTAAGATTAGAACAGCATATAATATGATATAAAATGATTTTTTTATAGATATAAACTATAATAATGGATTGGCTACGTCTCGAACAAGTTTCGGACAAAACTAGTCAATATAAAGTTGCCAAAATCTTGAAATATATTATTTTTGTCAAATCTGGAATTTATTGCTATAAATTCATATAAATTATGTTTAAATCTGAAATATATAATTTATTATAATTTATTTCTATGTCATTTAATTGGAGACTTAAACTTAAATTTTGGAAGTCAAAAACAAAGAAACTAGGTCCCGATACCCTGTAAAAGTAAGCAAAGTTGTTAGAAATAATAACGGGATTGGTTTTGCATGGCATCGAAGAAATTATAGAATTAATTTATAATTAAAAGAATTCATAATTGGACCCTTAAGTATTTAATTAGTGTTTAGGTCAATTGAATTCTGAAGGAGTGGATGCGGGATCATCTTTACCACCACTGACTGCAGAACCAGACAAGTGTACCTTGCCAAGATGTTTATAGTTCTAAATTATTTATTTGATATTATTTATGCATTAGATATTGTATTTGTGTGGCTTGGTTATTGTACTTGTGAGCCAAAGCTGTTAAACGATACTTTGTGTCCGGACAAGATTCGGGTACCGACATCCTCTGCGGAGTCGAGTATCGTAGTTAGAGATACATTCTTCTGAACCCATATTTTATGCATATGTTATTTGCACATATGACTGTAGGACACTTGACACGATATTCATGTGGCAGAGTCTTTCTCGACTTGATCGTGGTACTTGGACTCTGGATAGGACTACATGATGCATGCTATAGTGGTAATTATAATTGTACATATTGACTATGACTCATTGTACTAGCTAGAGGTCATGATCTTGCGTATTATGGACATGAGACGAGAGGTTACATTGGGTGGGGAGAGTCTTCATCATGCTCTGGGCATATTTTACTATTACTACTTGAGTGTACTATTAGCATACGGAAGTGTCCATTGGGATCTTTCGTGAGTACCAGCCCTATATATATACATCTTCCTCCTGGTTCCCCCATACGGAGTCTTGAGTGTACTATTAGCATACGGAAGTGTCCATTGGGATCTTTTGTGAGTACCAGCCCAGGATACGATACCATACTCTCATTTGCATATCACATAGTTGGTTACAGTAATTTACTCTTGAGTATGTGGCATTATACTATTTTACTTTTGGCATACTGTTTCTTGTACCTTGTTACGTCCCTCTGAGGACCTGGTCCCCTGCCAGTTTTTGCAGCATAGACGGTTATGGAGCCTTTGGAGTTGCTGATGGAGTTGCTTGTCTTGCAGGCATTAGTACCAGGTATTTATATTATTTCCACCGGAGTTATGGTTATTTATTTATATTGTTTATTTATCTGCTGATGTAGCCTAGTTTTATAGACTTATATTTCTTTCTCGAGTCTATTCGAGTTTGTGTGTTACTGGGCGGCCGACTTTAGCACATGTAGCTCATTCTTGTGTATTTTGTTCATTGTGGATTGAGACATAGATATTTATATTTACTTGATTATTTAGATAGTGACCATTATAACATCTTATACGTATTCGATTTGGACCCGAGTCTAGTCGAATGCGTAGCTGGCATGTTACATATTCCTAGTTCTACGTATTTTGGGACTGGGGCATGACAATATGCTAATAAAAGAATTCAATGCACATAGCTAAGAGAATAATCCCATCTTGTATTGCTTGTGTAGAATATGGACATAAAACTTGGATTATACATGGTTCCTCGTACTACCTCTTAGACCCTGCTAGTATAACGGATGATGTTTCTAGTAGATTATGTTGCACGTTTCTCACAATGCTTATGTTTCTAGTAGTATCCTACTCACTACGAGCCTCAGGATAGTAGGTATAGAGCTAGAGACTCAGGAGGGATAGATACCAGTTGAGGTCGATGACTCTTTAGCTGTAGTTCAGTAGTTAGACAGTTTATTTGTACTGGATTTGTCTTCAGCTATGGCATTAGTATTATATCTCTATTTTGAGACTCATTTGGATATTTTTAGAATCTAGACTTATATTGTGAGTTGTATCTCTGTTTCTCTTTATATCATATTCGTGCGTTGTTTCTTCCTTATAGAATTTTATGATTGAGCATTCATATTCATATTGATATTGAGATGGCATTATAAATGATGAATCATTATTGTTAGATAGTATAGTAGACCTAGACATCGTTCTACGCCGATGTTGCGACGTAGCATGGACGTACCAACATACTCATGCCCCGATCATGCGGGTGCGGGTCGTGACAAAGATGACTCATTAGTTACACGTGAGTGCATTACCAATGCACAACTGGACTAGATTGGAAGAAGTACATTATGTTTTCATAAGGTCACAACTGGATCGTAGTCCACATGCCTACTAACGATTTCCCCCCACCCACACTTAATAATAGATCATGATATTATACATTAACTGGATTACTAGAAACATGAGAATAATAGAAACGATCATGATATAAATATAAGCCTACTCTACAACTGAACAAGTTTATAATCTCACTCAAGTGCACAATCATGTAAACTGTGAACTAGATGCACAATTATCTCGAGTTCGTAACCAAGATGTACAATTATCTCAACTACAACTTGAGCCAAGTTTACTTGAGAGAATAAAGACTGTACAAAAGGATAAATTTTGTAGAAGGTGCATGGTTTGATTAAAATCAAGGAAGAAAATAATATTTAGATGCACGAAGGTGAAACACTATGGTTAAGAGGGAGGCTATGCATTCTGAATGACGAAGTGCTAAAGAAAGAAATATTGATGGAAGCTCACTATGTGAAGTACACCTTGCATCTAGAAAGTATAAAGATGTACATGGACTTGTGCACAACATTTTAGTGGACTAGTATAAAGAGAGGGGTGTCTCTCTTTGTATTGCACTGTTTAACTTATCAATGAGAAAAAGTGGAGCATCAAAGACCTACTGGAGAGATATAGAATCTCACCATTTCAGAATGGATGTGGACCACATCACAATAAACTTCATAGTTTGTTTGCTAAGACTTAGCGGAGAAATGACACAATTTGGGTCATTGTTGATCGATTGACAAAGTTAGCTCATTTTCTTGCTATCAAAGTTTCATGGAGTGTTGATGGATTAGCTCAATTCTATCTCAACGAGATTATTCGATTGTACGGGGTATCGACTTCAATTATGTCAAATCGAGATAGACGGTTCTTATCGCATTTTTGGGGTAGTCTCCAATCGATGACAGGCACAAAGTTGAAGTTTATCTCGTCATGTCATCTACATACTAATAGATAAATGGAAAGAGTGAATCAAGTCTTAGAAGATATGTTAAATCTTTGTGCGTTGGACTTGAAAACAAACTAGGACACCCATTTGCATTTGGCAAAATTTGCATATAATAATAGTTATCATTCAAGTATCCAGATGGCTTTGTGAAGACCCGTTCCTCTCAAGCGGACATCCTATTCAAACGGCACAAATACAACGACCCGACCTGCTTTGCTCAGCGAGAAGACTCGTTTGAGGCAAAAGGATTTCCAGACTTGGCCCTTCAGGAGTTCAGACTTAGACTTTCAAAGGCTCGCTCGAAGTATCGCTTGACCGAGGCAAATCATCTAAGATAGGTGGCTACGATGAACTTGTCTTTGCTTAGCCAGCACACTTAAAATATGGATAATACATGCTAGTCGCTAGGTGAATCACCCCCTGCATGCTAATAAAGAATACAACGCACCTAGTTAAGGAAATAATCTCAACTTGTATTGCTTGTGTTAGAACATGGAAATAAAACTTTGCTTATAAATAGATCCTCGCATGTTACCTTTGCCTTGTGCAAGTAGACCCTGCTATGCCTCGAGTAGATCATTATACTCTTCGTAGTACATTGTTCACTTGTTTACACTGCACGTCCCTAGATTATGTCACTCGATATGTCCCTTTACGGTTTCACTCCTCGCCTTACCCATAGATCGTGCCAAAGTAAATGCTTATGTCCATATAAATGAAATGTTTGTCTGTTTAGATGCTAACTTGTACTCGTTGCCTCGATTTAAAGCTTATCACATAATTCATGCCACAATCAAGTAACTCTATCGCGTATTGTGCATGCATCTAGTTAGCCAGAAGACTATCGAATAGTCCTCCTATGCAATATGAACCTACAAGTATCCAGAACCGTTAGGTCACCAAGGCAGTCCCCGCACCAGGGGAATGCATCAAGTCAAGTTGAACACTGAACGAGAATCATGTCAAGTAAATCAAGAATCACAGCTCGTGGAGCAATGCTCGTTCAGAACAAGAATCATAGATTATCATGTCAAGTTGTGAAAATGGAATGACCCAAGATTTGTATGTCGTGGACAACTTGTTAACAAGTGAGATTTTCGGATCTTGTTCCACTAACGGTCTCTGGGGTACTGGGGCCGATCCGATCAGGATGGAACTCATGCAGCCTTTCTTGTGTGAGCAGGGTGGCGTCTCCGCTAACGCCGCGCCATCCTTGCTCGATAGGCTGATAGTCTCTTGTGCTTGGACGGGATGGTTTGTAGTTCCTCTTATGATTTTGTTGCATTCCATCTTTGTCAATGACTATAACTCATCCTTTATGGCTATGCCATCGACCTCTTGTTCATATAGATAAGTAATCCTCACTTAGTGTCTACATGCGTGCGAGTTATTGCATTACATCCAGAAATCAGAAAAACTTGAACGATCTTAAGTATTACAAACTTGAACATATGGAACACTTCAACATCTTTTGCAACACACCTGATAATCCATATAACTCGTGCACTTGAAATAGTACCTCTCACATAACACTTTGATTGCTTATGTTATTGCCCCTGGATTTTATTATAAATGCTTGTGCTTGGTTTAACTTGGTTTGCCTTAGACAGAGAAGGACGAATGGTAAGTTGGTAAGAATTGCCGTGTTCCTTTATATATCGCACGACGCACTGCCACACGAATTAGGCTTTTCATCATTGCCATAAAATTGATCCTAAGGCAGGACTAGAAAGATAACTTAATAGATGGTGCACGGAACCTTTATAACGTGTTTGGATTTATCGAGGGGGCGAGAAGCCTCTCCACCAGTGCATTCATGTACTGATAACCCACCAGATTGCTTGTAGGGTGCGGAAGAACCTCGTTCGGTGTGGACTATCAGAGAATATACTTGCCTGAAGTCTGGTGAATAGTATCATAGATGTCCGGTACGTTGCTTCGAAGACCTAGATAGGGAATACAATATCAATACAAGTTTTCAGAATGAAAATAAATTAAACTAGTCAACTCTAGGTCGTAAAGCCAAATTTAAGTCAAAATAGTCAAACTAGGTCAACTCTAAGTCAAACTAGTCAAACATGGTCAAACTACATATTTCTAGGTTGCATAAGTCTATCTCTATGATATTGGGTTCATACCCTATGAAACTAGGTCGTACTAGTTAAACTAAGATACTAAGAAAATCAAAGATACCACGCAACCAATAGACATAGAAATAACATATATGCATAGATAATTATCAACAATATAAAATTCTAACTAATCTAGTGCTAAGTAGATACCTTGGCGTTGAACCAATGCTGTATCGCACCACTAAACCCCCATCTTGATACTCAAACCCAAATACCTTGAGTATCCCTAAATTACCTTGACACTTACCTTGGTATCTCAAGGTAAATATGATATCTAGTATATATTAACTACCCAGTCTCTAGGTATATACTAATATGTACTAATTATCCAAATTTTTTAAAATTCGATAAATATCATATTCCTGAAAATCTTCAAATTTAAAATTAAATTCCATTCTTATCACAATCCCCTCCAAAATTTTAAGTTAATAACTAAGTAATCAAAAAAATTAATATCCAATCCTATAATTTAAATCCAATCAATGCATATTTATAAAATTTAAAATCTTATCCCAAAAATTTGAATTCAAACACTAATCCATTAGTGATCTTATTCCTCGATTCTTTTTTCACACGATACTCAAATAATGTAATACTTACGAAATCTTTAAATACAATATTCAAAATATAAATTTTAAATTTATATCTTGCAGTCAAATAAATATAATTATTATCTTCTTAAATTTCTCAAAATTTAATGACAAATTCAATCATATCATAATCTTCATAAAAATCAATGATTTAACAAAATCGTCAATTCTGCCATATTAAATTCTCAACTCTTTATTTAAATTAATGTTTATCTTCGAAATTTAAAATTCTTAATAAATTTTTTTTTGCCACCATCAAAATTTAAGCAATATAATCATGAAGTCAAACCACTATTGTTATTTAACAAAGTCCTTACAAATTAACTTCATCCTCATAACTTAAAATTATAACGTAAATCTTTAAAATTTGAATTTATCTTTAAAATTTAAAATTCAATAGAATTTTTCTCGTAAATTAGATTCACAAGTCATAACTCTTAAATACAATCTAACATTGTTTAAAATTTAAATCTCATTTATGAATCTCTTCAAAAATTTAATAATTAAATCCTTTAAATTTAATCTCAGATCCAAACTTAAAAATTAAATCCAATCTTTAAGTTTAAAAAAAAATTCCATCCTTAAAATTTGGAATCTCATATTATAGTCATTTCTCATAATAATTTGATTTGTCCCCATAACCATAATTCACTTTATCCTCACTTCTATTACGTATACGAATTCTCGATATTTAAATTAATGATCATCCTTAGAATATCGATTAATGATTCAATCCTAAAAATTTAAAAGTTAAATCCAATCTTTAAAGTAAATCCCACCAATATATATTTCATGAATAAATTTAAAAAAATTTAAAGTCTCATTCTCAATATTTGAATTCCAAATCTGCTCAATCAATCATATCTCTCAAAAAAATATATATTTAATTTTGACTTCAAATTAAGTCCTTAAAAGTCAAAATCAATAAGTTATAAAATTAAATCTTTATATTCTTATTCCTTTGGTCTAACCAAATCCATAATCCAAGTTTCAATATTATATCAAACTCCTAATACTCAAAATTTTTAATATTATCCTGGAGTTCCTTGAATTATATCTTAAAACTTTTGAGATTATCCTAAATTTTAAAAAAATTCAACATTATCCTCTAATTCAAAAAAAATTCAACATTATCCCGAAGATAGACCGAAAAGAATCAATCAAGGCAATAGATACGATATCATCAAGGAATGACAATAAAATTCTAAAGGAAGCAATATTTGTGAGGAATAAGGATAATAAGATAAATAGATTGGAATGTTCCTAGTTGTGATTGAGTATTCGCTCTCATCCTAGTATGATGTACCCTAGATCCTATCATGGGCTCATAGTAGTACAACTAAGTCGTTACACTACCATGACATCGCTCTAATTGTGAAGCTCGACCTGCATGGGCCACCACTCTTTATGATCAATATCATTAATAATATGAAAATGCTCTTTGGCTAGCTGCGTTAACGATGTGCTAGTAAACGGTGGCTCAGCCCCTTCCCTCACTCCCTCCCCCAACCCCTCCTGCTTCGTGTACTCCGGCTACCGCACCCTTTGGAGTACGATTTAACTTGTATGAATAGAGCTAAAGTTAATATGGAAGTACTAAAAAATATTATGATATACTAAAATTACTATAACGTACTTAATATGGTAGCTTCAAAATATTATAATAAATTAAGGATAAATTTTAACTTGATACCCTCAGCTATTCATGTTTGGCAACTTGATACCCTAAACTTTTAAAATAGGCAACTTAATACCGTAAAAAGTAATTTCCCCAAAATACCCTTCCATCTTTAACAGCCCCCCTGCCACCTCCCAACCCCGCCCGATCGCCCCCCTCTCGCCTCGACGATGTGCCCCGTGTGATGACCCCCTACCCCCTCCGACCAGTATGGAACGTCGTACAGCTTCGAAGCTAGTGGGATGGGGAGTGCGCGGGCAGGGGTGTGCACGCATGGCGTGGCCCCGGACTAAGGGCGGGGGAAGGCATTAGCGTTGCGACGGTGAAGCATGGGAGGGGGAGCGTTCACGTCGTGACATAGGAGTGCGGGCGCGGCTGCGCGCACGATGTGGCGTAGGAAAGCAGACGAGGGTCGCGTGCCCAACGCAGGAGCGCGGGGGTGAGCATTCGGGCGAGGTATGCTTGCTGGTTAGAGGCGGGAGGAGGGGCACCATGGGGCGACGGGAGGAGGGGACTGTCGGGGAGGGGGACGGGTAGGGGGCTGGGGGAGGGGTCTGTTAAAGTGGGGAGGACATTTTAGGGAAAAAAAATTTAGGGTACTAAGTTGTCTATTTTTAAAGTTTAGGGTATCAAAGTTGTCAAACATGAATAGTTTAGTGTATCAAGTTTAAATTTAGTCATATATTAATATTTGCGATACGATAAAAAAAATTTACGTAACAAAGATAGTAAGTTTATGTATATGACTTTATGATCAATAAATTTCAACATGATAACCTCAACTATTCATGTTTGGCAACTTTATACCCTAAACTTTAAAAATAGGCAACTTAATGTTTAGGGTATGTTGTCAAACTTTAAAAATAGGCAACTTTAAAAATTGTCAAACATGAATATGTTTCTGTGTTTTTCTTTTGTTTGTTGTTTTTTTCCTTTCTTTAAGGAGTTTTACTAATTACAAAAAATGAAATCATTTATGTCGGTCTATATTAGGAATAGAAGAGTGGGATTGGAATAAATTTTAATTTAAAATTTGAATCAAGAATTTTGATCTAGTCTTTGATATAGAGGGGTGTGGTGTATCTGTAGAATTTGTATTTAGAGAGATGGTGAACAACGATGGTTCTTTGTTTACCCAGAAATAATTCATCATTATTATTATTATTATTATTATTATTATTATCTTCTTTTAATTTATCTTATTTTCATTCAAAACTTTCTAATTCTTTTTAGTTCATTATTCCTTATTCCTTTATTTATTTATTTATTTATTTATTAATCTTTGTATATTATTCATGTATTTTATTTTCTTGTTTTATATAATAACTATTTGACTTGCTTTTGAGGTTATACTTACCGGGGTTGTATACTTATGCATATTCCCATTTCATAAGTTTATATATAAAAACTTTGGTTATAAGAATCTATTTTTGTTTAAACTCTCATAGTTCCTATTTATATTCTATTCATATTTAATTTAAGATTTTAAAATTGCGAGGTTTTACCGTTTTGGCATGCAAGTATTTGTTTAATACATAAAAATAATGCCTACCCTCACTTATAATATCATTTATAATATGAAAAAGCTCTTTGGCTAGCACTATGTTAGCGATGTGCTAGCAAACGGCGTCTCAGCCCCTTCCCTCACTCCCTCCCCCTACCCCTCCTGTTTCGCGTACTCCGACCGCTGTATCACCGCACCCGTCATAGTACGACTTAACTTGTATGATTAGAGCTAAAGTTAATATGGTAGTACTAAAAAATATTATTATATACTAAAATTACTATAATGTATTTAATTTGGTAGCTTCAAAATATTATAATAAATTAACGATAAATTTTAACTTGATACCCTCAGCTATTCATGTTTGGCAATTTGATACCCTAAACTTTTAAAATAGGCAACTTAATACCGTAAAAATAATTTCCCCAAAATGCCCTACCATCTTCAATAGCCCCCTTCCCACCCCCACCCTCGCCCGGCCGACCCCCCTCCCGTCTCGACGATGTGCCCCTGTGTGATGACCCCCCTACCCCCCTCCGGCCGGTATAGAACATCTTGCAGCGCCGGAGCTCGTGGGCTGGAGAGTGCGCGGGTGGGGGCGAGAGCATCGCGACGGCGAAGCGCGGGATGGGGAGCGTTCGAGTCATGACCCAGGAGTGTGGACGCGGCATCGCATAGGAAAGAAGGTGGGGGTCGCGTGCGTATAACCGGAGAGCGGGGGTGCACGGTCTGGCGAGGTCTGCTGGCTGGTTTGAGGTGGGAGGAGGGGCACCATGGGGATACGGGAGGAGGGGACTGCCGGGGTGGGGGACGGGGTGGGCGGGCTGGGGGAGGGGTCTATTAAAGTAGGGAGGACATTTTGGGAAAAATATTTAGGGTACTAAGTTGTCTATTTTTAAAGTTTAGGGTATCAAAGTTGTCAAACATGAATAGTTGAGTGTATCAAGTTTAAATTTAGCAATATATTAATATTATACTTAAATTTAAAACATTAATCGACCGATTCACTGGTTAACCGCTTGAACCGGTCGATCCGATCATATTTTTAAATACTGATCAAAAGTAGGATCAATGTATGACTAATATTTTTGGCCAAAACAAAGTACCTAATTGGAGGGGATCAAATTTATAAAATGTTAAGACATGACACATATTATAATCCCTACAAATTAGGCAGAAAGAACAAATAAGGGAACAAGTACTAATTACGTGATGTGGCCAATTAATATTTACGATATGATAAAAATATTACGTAATAGAGAAACAAAGAAAGTAAGTTTATGTATATGACTTTATGATCAATATCATTTATAATATGAAAAAACACTTTGGCTAGCGATGTGCTAGCAAACGGTGGCTCCATCCCTTCCCTCACTCCCTCCCGCTCCCCCTCCTACTCCGCATACTCCGATTTAGCTTGTATGATTAGAGCTAAAGTTAATATGGTAGTACTAAAAAATATTATTATATTCTAAAATTACTATAATATATTTAATAGGGTAGCTTCAAGATATTAAAATATATTAATACTATACTTAAATTTAAAACATTGATCGATGGGTTCACTTGTCAACCGTTTAAACAGGATAATCCGATCAGATTTTTAAAACACTGATCCAAAGTAGGATCAATGTATGACTAATATTTTTAGCCAAAACAAAGTGCCTAATTTGAGTGGATCAAATTTATGAAATGGTAAGACATTATATTATAATCCCAACAAATTAGTCAGAAAGAACAAATAAGGGAACAAGTACTAATTACGTGATGTGGCTAATTAATATTTGCGATATGATAAAAAAAATTTACGTAACAAAGAAACAAAGAAAGTAAGTTTATGTATATGATTTTATGATCAATATTATTTATAATATGAAAAAATGCTTTGGCTAGCGCTACGTTGGCGTTGTGCTATCAAATGGAGGCTCAGCCCCTTCCGTCACTCCCTCCCCCTCTCCCCCTCCTAGTCTGCATACTCCGACCATCGCACCACCGCACCCGTCGGAGTATGATTTAGCTTGTATGATTAGAGTTAAAGTTAATATGGTAGTGCTAAAAAATATTATTATATATTCTAAAATTACTATAATATATTTAATAAGTTAGTTTTAAAATATTATAATATATTAAGGCTAAATTTTAACTTGATAACCTCAACTATTCATGTTTGGCAACTTGATACCCTAAACTTTAAAAATAGACAACTTAATACCCTAAAAGAATTTCCCAAAATGCCCTCTCATCTTCAACAACCCCCTCCCACCCTCCCGGCCGCCCCCCTCCCGCCTCGTAGTCGCGCCCCCCCACCGATGACCCCCCTCCCCCCTCTCCGGTCGGAATGGAACGCCGTGCAGCGTCGGGGCTCGTGGGCTGGGGCGTGCACTGGCGGGGGCTTGCGCGCACGATGCGGCACCAGACGAGGGCAGGGGCGAGGGGGGGTGCCCGCGTCGCAGCGCAGGAGCGCTGGCGGGGGCATGCGCCGGTCGCTGTGCCGGAGCATAGGTCTGCGCTGTAGGACAAAGTTTGCTCATTGGCTTGAGGCGGGAGGGGGTGTCACGACCCACACCCGAAAATCGGGCATGAGCCGTGGGTACGCCCAGCCTACGCCGTAGAATCGGCGGTAGAACGCTGTAAAGGTCCGTTCTAGGTCAACCAACTATCTAAATATCTCACAGAAAAATCGGCCATGACCTCTCCAAAAGGAGGGCAACCACGCAATATATATATGAATAATCCTCTCCCAAAAGGAGGGCAACCACGCAATATATATATGAACTCTCAACCACAAAATCTAGGGGTAGAGTAAAAGAACGATATGATATCAACAAAGAAACAAAACCAAGAGAGCAAGACAATCCAAAATATACAGTCCAAGACCACAATAACTATAATATCTCACAGCATCAAAAGAATAAGTACAATCATCCAAAAATAACAACTGGAAACAACCCAGGAAACCCACCTAGCTAACTAGGGCGCTATAGGCGTCTCCTCGGCGCACTCCTCCTCCGTCTCGGGGTCACAACAGTCGTCAACACCCGGCCCGTAGAACGTCGGGCAATAGTCCTCAGGATCCTCTGGAAAAAATATGCCCAGTCAGGACTGGAGCGAAGTACATAACTCTGAAAGCAACTCCAAATACATGGTAAGGTGTATATGACGAGCAATAGAAAAGTATACAAGATGCACAGGAAATAAAAATATGCTGGAGCACAATAAGTAGCTGCAATATAAATTGGAGAACAATACAAGTAGTGGAAAAGTAACTGCAGGTGAGAAACATGAATACTAGCTAACTGCCTTGAGCACAAGTTCGTTATGTGATCGGCTTCGGTTGCACATAAAAAATACTACGATAACTCCGTTATGCGTGAGTTGCATAACCGACATACATATGAATACTGTTTTGCTTTGATCACATAACCAACTCCTACTTCCCTCCCCCACTAATACTATTGGATCCAACCACAACACGCTACGTACATGATAATAGCTCACGCACACGAAGGCGAGAGCACAAGAAGCATATGATAGCACATGATAATCAATACCCGAAGCACATGATAAAATACACGTGATAGAGTACCCGCTGAACACGGTAAGGGGGATATCATCTCATGACGGGATCCACTAGTACCAGCTCATGTAACAATGTGTCAGAATCAAGTATTATAGTTCTAGAACAGGTGATATAAACGCTATCATGAAATGGAAACTATCAGAGGTAGGTACTCGCCTGATGTCCTAAGCAACTGATGAGGATCGAGATCCGGACCGGTGTCGCAAGAACCTAATGCGAAAAGTAAAATTAAACAGGGTTCTAAGGATTTAAACTGATATAAAATAATTAAAAACAGGCTTCTAGGGCTATTCTAGGTCGAACGGGTCAAACCGGTAAAAATCAGGTCAAAAAGTCAACCCGGGGTCTAAAAAGTCAACTCTAGGTCAAAACTAGGTCAAATATTGACTTTTACGGTCAACGAGGACAATTATGGTCAAAGCTAGGTCAAACTAGGGTGCCCCTGAAATTCTAGGTTAAACCGAGCTCATTAAGCTACTAAACTCACAAACTCGCCTAATCGAGATACCGGGATACCCTCGGTATCCAATACCTCGTCCTAGGCCACGCATCCCGCCTAAACCCGCTAAAACCTATGCTAGCACGCGTAAATATATATACATAAACATATAAAAATCACTACAATACATTTCCTAGGCTATGCTCAAATACCCCGCTCGAAACTCAATACCTTGGATATCTCAAGGTATTGAGATACCTCGGTATCTCAAGGTATTGAGATACCGCTCTCAAACCCCTCTAACTTGCTATTAGGCTAATAAATATATACATAGTTATTAATCTAGGCTAGGAAATATATATATCTATCATATATTTACATATCTAAGTACCTATGTACATATATATAGATATCCACACACATATCCATATACCTATTACCTTACCCAACCTATACATATATATATTTCTAACTATAATATATATCTAGCTCTAGGTATATATATATATATCTATGCATATAGATATAGGTATCTACTATCCATCTACCTATCTATCTATCCATAGATATATCTATCTATCTATGTATCTAATTATCTATCTACCTATCTAAGTATGCAAGACTAAACCTAGAAATACCTTTGACATTGACGAGGTCTAGCGAGTTCTGCTGGCTGGTTTGAGGTGGGAGGAGGGCACCATGGGGCTACGGGAGGAGGGGACTGCCGGGGTGGGGGACGGGGTGGGCGGGCTGGGGGAGGGGTCTATTAAAGTAGGGAGGATATTTTGGGAAAAATATTTAGGGTACTAAGTTGTCTATTTTTAAAGTTTAGGGTATCAAAGTTGTCAAACATGAATAGTTGAGTATATCAAGTTTAAATTTAGCCATATATTAATATTATACTTAAATTTAAAACATTGATCGACCGATTCACTGGTTAACCGCTTGAACCGGTCGATCCGATCATATTTTTAAAATACTGATCAAAAGTAGGATCAATGTATGACTAATACTTTAGGCCAAAACAAAGTACCTAATTTGAGGGGATCAAATTTATAAAATGTTAAGACATGACACATATTATAATCCCTACAAATTAGGCAGAAAGAACAAATAAGGGAACAAGTACTAATTAGTGATGTGGCCAATTAATATTTACGATATGATAAAAATATTACGTAATAGAGAAACAAAGAAAGTAAGTTTATGTATATGACTTTATGATCAATATCATTTATAATATGAAAAAGCGCTTTGGCTAGCGATGTGCTAGCAAACGGTGGCTCCATCCCTTCCCTCACTCCCTCCCGCTCCCCCTCCTACTCCGCGTACTCCGATTTAGCTTGTATAATTAGAGCTAAAGTTAATATGGTAGTACCAAAAAATATTATTATATTCTAAAATTACTATAATATATTTAATAGGGTAGCTTCAAGATATTAAAATATATTAATATTATACTTAAATTTAAAACATTGATCAATGGGTTCACTTGTCAACCGCTTAAACAGGCTAATCCAATCTGATTTTTAAAACACTGATCCAAAGTAGGATCAATGTATGACTAATATTTTTAGCCAAAACAAAGTGCCTAATTTAAGGGGATCAAATTTATGAAATGGTAAGACATTATATTATAATCCCAACAAATTAGTCAGAAAGAACAAATAAGGGAACAAGTACTAATTACATGATGTGGCTAATTAATATTTGTGATATGATAAAAAAAATTTACGTAACAAAGAAACAAAGAAAGTAAGTTTATGTATATGATTTTATGATCAATATTATTTATAATATGAAAAAATGCTTTGGCTAGCGCTACGTTGGCGTTGTGATATCAAATGGAGGCTCAGCCCCTTCCGTCACTCCCTCCCCCTCTCCCCCTCTTACTTCGCATATCCGGCCGTCGCACCACCGCAGCCGTCGGAGTATAATTTAGCTTGTATGATTAGAGTTAAAGTTAATATGGTAGTGCTAAAAAATATTATTATATATTCTAAAATTACTATAATATATTTAATAAGTTAGCTTTAAAATATTATAATATATTAAGGCTAAATTTTAACTTGATAACCTCAACTATTCGGTTTGGCAACTTGATACCCTAAACTCTAAAAATAGCCAACTTAATACCCTAAAAAAAAAATTCCCAAAATGCTCTCTCATCTTCAACAACCCCCTACCACCCTCCCGGCCGCCCCCCTCCCACCCTCCCGGCCGCCCCCCTCCCGCCTCGTAGTCGCGCCCCCCCACCGATGTCCCCCCTCCCCCCCTCTCCGGTCGGAATGGAACGTCGTGCAGCGTCGGAGCTCGTGGGCTAGGGCGTGCGCTGGCGGGGGCTTGCGCGCACGATGCGGCACCAGACGAGGGCAGGGGCGGGGGGGGGTGCGCACGTCGTAGCGCAGGAGCGTTGGCGGGGGCGTGCGCCCGTCGCTGTGCCGGAGCATAGGTCTGCGCTGTGGGGCAAAGTTTGCTCATTGGCTTGAGGCGGGAGGGGGCACCGCGGGGTGGCGGCAGGTGGGGACTGCCGGGGTGGGGGAAGCAGAATGGGGGTGGGGGAGGGGTCCATTGAAGAGGGAAGGGCATTTTAGGAAAAAATATTTAAGGGTACTAAGTTGTCTATTTTAAAGTTTAGAGTATCAAGTTGTCAAACATGAATAGTTGAAGGTAACAAGTTAAAATTTAGCCATAAATTAATATTATACTTAAATTTAAAATATTAATCGACGTGTTCACTGATCAACCGCTTGAACCGTCCGATACAATCATATTTTTAAAATACTGATCCAAAGTAGGATTAATGTGTGACTAATATTTTTGGCCAAAACAAAGTCCCTAATTTGAGGGGATCAAATTTATGAAATGGTAAGACATGACACATAATATAATCCTTACAAATTAGGCAGAAAGAACAAATAAGGGAACAAGTTCTAATTACATTATGTGCCAATTAATATCTGTGATATGGTAAAATATATTATTTAACAGAGAAACAAAAAAAGTATGTTTATGTATATGACTTTATGATCAATATCATTTATAATATGGAAAAGTGTTTTGGCTAGCGATGTGCTAGCGAACGGCGGCTCTGCCCCTTCCTTCACTCCCTCTCCCCCCCACTCTTCCTGCTTCGTGTACTCCGGCCGCTGCTAGTGGCAGAGCGAGCCTCTAAATTAGGGAAGGTTGACTTTTAGTACAGCCCTAGTTACATGAGGACGCTAGCATTGTACCATCTAGCATATTAATTTTTTGAGAATTTAATAATCACTTAATTGTTGCATACTCCAAAAGAAAACAAAAATTAAAACATAACTAAGAAAATATTTAAAATATATATTCAAGCAAATGCCAAAAAATTTGATCGAGCTACAGCTCGACCAAGACCTTGTGTAGCCCGGCCATGCCCATCTGGGTCTCCGCCTATAGAAGTCGCGCCACCGCGCCTGGTGGAGTACAATTTCGCCTGGATGATTGGAGCTAAAGTTCATATGGTATTACTAAAAAATATTATAAAATAACTAAAATATATTAAATAAGGTATCTTTAAAATATTATAATATATTAATATTATATTAAATTTAAAACATTGATCAATCGGATCACTGGTCAACCGCTTGAACAGGTCAGTCCGATCAAAATTTTAAAACATTGATCCAAAATAGCATCAATATGTGACTAATATTTTTGGCCAAAATAAAGTGCCTAATTTGAGGGGATCAAATGAATGAAATGGTAAGACATGATATTATAATCCCTACAAATTTGGAAGAAAGATTAAATAATGGAACAAGTACTAATTACTTGATGGGGCCAATTAGTATTTGTGATACGATAAAAAAATATTACGTAAAAGAGAATGTAATTTCATGTATATGACTTTATGATCGATATCATTTATAATATATTAATATAAATGATATTAATATTATTTTTAAAGTTTAGAGTATCAAATTGTCAAACATGAATAGTTGAGGGTATCAAGTTGAAATTTAACCATATATTAATATTATACTTAAATTTAGCCTAATTTGAAGGGATCATATTTATGAAATGATAAGACATGACACCGATTATAATCCCTAAAGACTAGGCAGAAAGAACAAATGAGGGGAAAATTATTAACTGCTTGATATGGCCAATTAATATTTGCAATATGGTAATTATGGTAGCTATATATAACCGTGTGGTTAAGTCTATAAATAACCAGCTACCAGCTACCGGTGAAATGTCCAACTCCTGCACTAGTACGTCCAAACATATATAAAACGATTTCTTCTTTTTTGCTTGATCGATCGATTATTCAATATGGATTCCATCATCAACTCCAAGACGGCCGTTCCTTCTTCTTCTTCTTCCAATCATGCGAGCAATCTTGCGTATGAGCGTTGGTACTTTGGAACGGATTCCGCCGACGAAAGGGCAAAGGATGCCAAGCTCGTTCGCTACTTTGCCGTTAAGAAGAGGCTAGAGATGCTGATGAAGATAGTCAAGCTTAGTTATCCTCGTCAGTCACGCAAGAGGTCGATGAAACTGAGCGCACTACGAAGTTTATGTATATGATTTTATGATCAATATTATTTATAATATGATTTTATGATAATTTACGTAACAAAGAAACAAAGAAAGTAAGTTTATGTATATGATTTTATGATCAATATTATTTATTATATGAAAAAATGCTTTGGCTAGCGCTACGTTGGCGTTGTGCTATCAAATGGAGGCTCAGCCCTTTCCGTCACTCCCTCCCCCTCTCCCCCTCCTACTCCGTATACTCCGGCCGTCGCACCACCGCACCCGTCGGAGTATGATTTAGCTTGTATGATTAGAGTTAAAGTTAATATGGTAGTGCTAAAAAATATTATTATATATTCTAAAATTACTATAATATATTTAATAAGTTAGCTTTAAAATATTATAATATATTAAGGCTAAATTTTAACTTGATAACCTCAACTATTCATGTTTGGCAACTTGATACCCTAAACTTTAAAAATAGACAACTTAATACCCTAAAAAAAAAAAAATCCCAAAATGCCCTCTCATCTTCAACAACCCCCTCCCAGCCTCCCGGCCGCCCCCCTCCCGCCTCGTAGTCGTGCCCCCACTAAGCTTGACTATCTTCATCAGCATCTCTAGCCTCTTCTTAACGGCAAAGTAGCGAACGAGCTTGGCATCCTTTGCCCTTTCGTCGGCTGAATCCGTTCCAAAGTACCAACGCTCATACGCAAGATTGCTCGCACGATTGGAAGAAGAAGAAGGAACGACCGCCTTGGAGTTGATGATGGAATCCATATTGAATAATCGATCGATCAAGCAAAAAAGAAGAAATTGTTTTATATATGTTTGGACGTAATAGTGCAGGAGTTGGACATTTCACCGGTAGCTGGTAGCTGGTTATTTATAGACTTAACCACACGGTTATATATTGCTACCATAATTATCATATTGCAAATATTAATTGGCCATATCAAGCAATTAATAATTTTCCCCTCATTTGTTATTTCTGCCTAGTCTTTAAGGATTATAATCGGTGTCATGTCTTATCATTTCATAAATTTGATCCCTTCAAATTAGGCTAAATTTAAGTATAATATTAATACATGGTTAAATTTCAACTTGATACCCTCAACTATTCATATTTGACAATTTGATACTCTAAACTTTAAAAATAATATTAATATCGTTTATATTAATATATTATAAATGATATCGATCATAAAGTCATATACATGAAATTACATTAATTATTTCTCTTTTACGTAATATTTTTTTATCGTATCACAAATACTAATTGGCCCCATCAAGTAATTAGTACTTTTCCATTATTTAATCTT
Organism: Iris macrosiphon; assembly: GCA_036927795.1. Classification (NCBI taxonomy): domain Eukaryota; kingdom Viridiplantae; phylum Streptophyta; class Magnoliopsida; order Asparagales; family Iridaceae; genus Iris; species Iris macrosiphon. The sequence continues at coordinate 229,263,983 of JAYESA010000004.1, read as the reverse complement.
TCTTCCTAATTTGTAGGGATTATAATATCATGTCTTACCATTTCATTCATTTGATCCCCTCAAATTAGGCACTTTATTTTGACCAAAAATATTAGTCACATATTGATGCTATTTTGGATCAATGTTTTAAAATTTTGATCGGACTGACCTCTTCAAGCGGTTGACCAGTGATCCGATTGATCAATGTTTTAAATTTAATATAATATTAATATATTATAATATTTTAAATATACCTTATTTAATATATTATAGTTATTTTATAATATTTTTTAGTAATACCATATTAACTTTAGCTCCAATCATCCAAGCGAAATTGTACTCTGCCAGGTGCGGTGGCACGACTTCTAAAGGCGGAGACCCAGATGGGCATGGCCGGGCTACACAAGGTCTTGGTCGGGCTGTAGCTCGATCAAATTTTTTGGCATTTGCTTGAATATATATTTTTAAAATATTTTCTTAGTTATGTTTTAATTTTTGTTTTGTTTTGGAGTATGCGACAATTAAGTGATTATTAAATTCTCAAAAAATTAATATGCTAGATGGTACAATGCTAGCGTCCTCGTATCACTAGGGTTGTACTAAAAGTTCAACCTTCCCTAATTTAGAGGCTCGCTCCGCCACTAGCAGCGGCCGGAGTATACAGAGCAGGAAGAGGGGGAGGGGGGAGGGAGTGAAGGAAGGGGCAGAGCCGTCGTTGGCTAGCACATCGCTAGCCAAAACACTTTTCCATATTATAAATGATATTGATCATAAAGTCATATACATAAACATACTTTTTTTTTTCTCTGTTAAATAATATATTTTACCATATCACAGATATTAATTGGCACATCATGTAATTAGGACTTGTTCCCTTATTTGTTCTTTCTGCCTAATTTGTAAGGATTATATTATGTGTCATGTCTTACCATTTCATAAATTTGATCCCCTCAAATTAGGGACTTTGTTTTGGCCAAAAATATTAGTCACACATTAATCCTACTTTGGATCAGTATTTTAAAAATATGATTGTATCGGACGGTTCAAGCGGTTGATCAGTGAACACGTCGATTAATGTTTTAAATTTAAGTATAATATTAATTTATGGCTAAATTTTAACTTGTTACCTTCAACTATTCATGTTTGACAACTTGATACTCTAAACTTTAAAATAGACAACTTAGTACCCTTAAATATTTTTCCCCAAAATGCCCTTCCCACTTCAACGGGATATAATAAAGATATTGAAACTACACCTAAGAAGTGAAGCTTTTAACATAATGTAGATGGACCGCTTGAAAATCAAATAGAGGTCAAATCTTAGAAATAATTTGGAATTGCGCCTAGGTGAAGTTTTTGAACATAACGTCGAGAAAATATTGAGTCTATATTATGTTTAAAACTTTGCTTCTTAAGTTTGGAATATAATAAAAAAAGTTAGTTGAAATGATAAAAGTCAAAATGTACATATATTTTGAAACTACTCCTATGAAATAAAGTTGTGAACATAATGTAGAAGACGCTTGAAAAACATATAGAATTTAAATTGTAGAAAGACTTTGAAACTACGATTTAGAATTAAGTTTTTGAGTAATAATATAGAAGGATGGTTGAAAAATATATAGAAGTCAAATGATAGAAAGATACTACGATTTGGAAATGAGCAATATAATGTAAAAGAATAGATGAAATACGTATAGAAGTCGAATGGAAAAAAGATATCAAAACTACGATTTAGAAATAAATTTTTGGAATATAATGTAAAAAGATAGTTGAAAAACATATAAAAGTTAAATGATAGAAAGATATCGGAACTAAATTTTGGACATAAAGTTTTGGAACATAATGTAAACCGGTAGTTGAAAAACATATAGAAGCCAAATGATAGAAATATATCGTAGCTATAATTTGGAAATGATGTTTTGGATTATAATGTAAAATGACAGGTGAAAAACATATAGAAGTCAAATGATAGAACGATATCGAAACTACGCATTGGAAATAAAGTTTGTAAGTTAATGTAAAAATATATAGAAGTCAATGGATATAAATATATCGAAATATGATTTGATATAAAGTTTGGATGATATTTTAAAAACATATAGAAGTAAGATGGTAGTAATATATCGAAACTACGATTTGGAACTAAAATTTTGGAATATAATAAAAAAAGTTAGTTGAAATGATAGAATTGAAAATGTAGGTAGATATTGAAACTACGTACGCTTATGAAGTGAAGTAGTAAAAATAATGTAGAAGGACAGGCGAAAAAAATATAGAAGTCAAATCGTAGAAAGACTTCAAAACTACAATTTACAACATAGTTTTTGGATAATAATATAGAAGGATGGTTGAAAAACATATAGAAGTCAAATCGAGGCATAATTTCAAAATTACACTTTAAAAGTGGAGTTTTGGAACATAATATAAAAGGATAGATGAAAAATATATAGAAGTCAAATGATAGAAAGACATCGAAACTATGATTTGGAAATGATGATTATAATGTAAAAGGATAGTTGAAATACATATAGAAGTCGAATGGAAGAAAGATATCAAAACTAAAATTTGGAAATGAATTTTTGGATTATAATGTAAAAAGATAGTTGAAAAACATAAAGAAGTCAAATGACAGAAAGATATTGTAACTAGGTTTTGGAACATAATGTAACCGGTATTTGAAAAACATATAGAATCCAAATGGTAGAAAGACATCGAAACTACAATTTGGAAATGATGTTTTGGATTATAATGTAAAATGAAGTTTTGTATGTAAAATATATAAAAGTCAAATAATAGAAAGATATCGAAACTACGCTTTGAAAATAAAGTTTAGAAATTAATGTAAAAATTTATAGAAGTCAAATGATAGAAATATATCAAAACTACGATTTGAAATGAAGTTTGGATCATAATGTAAAAACATATAGAAGTAAATTGGTAGAAATATATCAAAACTATGATTTGGAACTAAACTTTTGGAATATAATAAAAAAAGTTAGTTCAAATGATTGAAGTAAAAACTTAAATAGATTTTGAAACTACGTTTATGAAATGAAGTTGTGAACATAATGTAGAAGGATGCTTGAATATAATGTAAAAACATATAGAAGTTTAGAAGTTAATGTAAAAACATAAGATATCAAAACTATGATTTGAAACAAAATTTTTGGAATATAATAAAAAAACATATAGAAGTTAGTTGAAATGATAGGAAGTCAAAATGAAAATAGATTTTGAAACTACGCTTAGGAATTGAAAATGTATAAGGTCGCTTGAAAAACATATAGAAGTCAAATTGTAGAAAGTCTTCGAAACTACGATTTAGAATTGATTTTTTGGATAATAATATAGAAGGATGGTTGAAAAATATATAGAAGTCAAATCATGGCATAATTTCAAAATTATAGTTCAAATGTGGAGTTTTAGAACATAATATAAAAGGATAGTTGAAAAATATTATGCTGAGTGATGAGCCTAGATCGATGTGCATATGATCCACCTTTATAGTACCAATGTACCATGTATAGTACAGAGGTTGGTCATGGCGATTATTCTTCAGCAACATATCCTCCTAAGAGAAAGAAATATTGGGGATCTTCTCCATCACACTGTGGTAATGGGGATATGCAGTAGGGTCTTCAACTGACTCCTTGATCCGAGTTAAATAGGAATGAGCATATTGCATCACCTCGCTTAGAGTGTCTCGGATCTCTTTAGAGAGATGAAGAAGCTCGAAGATTGACAACCTTATGGGTGTATTGGCAAGCTGTTCCAATATGTCAAAGTTGTAGGACTTGTCCAACCCTGGAAGAGAGTTCTTCTTTAAAGACTTGTCAAAGCGAGATCCTTTTGTTTTATCTTGTCTATCGTCATAGGCTTGGACGGACCTTCTTCGGGTATTACCGGAGCTGTATGTACAGAAGTAGAGGGTGTAGTGTCCTCTTGAATTGGTTCATAGATCCGAAATAAGTTTTGTCGGACCTGGTTTCACCGAATAATGCTTCAAAAATTGCGGCCGAAAGAACGATGTGACATGTTCTGTGGTTTTTCACATCACTAATCTTCTTGGTCTTGTTCTTCATTTCCTTCCTCTGCTTCCACTAGGATTTAGATTCATTTCTTATGTCTGGGAGGAGGTCTGGATGAACCCACATGATTTTACCATGTGATGTAGTGAGTGGTACCAACCCTTCAGCTTTATTATGGACCGGTGGAAGATTAACGATCTCCAATGTTATCCTCGAAATCGAGATAACACCATCTTGGACTTCCATCACCGGAAAGTCATCGAACTGGAGTGACACCATGTTGGCAGTGACCATCTTATCATGATAATCGAGGGTAGTTGCCTTAGCGCCGACTAGTTGTTGGATGCGTCTCTTTAATACGTAGCAATCGCTTTCAGCGTGATGCATGTATCGATGGAATAGGTAGTAATTGGGGTCATTTACCTTGTCCGCCTCCGTAGAACGTCTTGTCACACCCTAGTCCCAAAATATGTAGGACCAGAGTACGTGGCATTGGCCAGCTACGCATCAAGTGGACTCCAGTCCAACTCGAATGCGTATACTCTTTATAAAATAGGGTCAAGCTATCTATATACTAGTATAATACACTATCTCAATCCACAAGAATAATAAATATGTCATGAATGAACAATATGTAAGACAGTCGGCCGCCATGTAATACACATGTTCGAACAAGCTCGAAAATGAGAATACAGCTTACAAAACTTGGCTATAAAGCAGAAGATGTCATCATAAAATATAGAAGACGGAAGAATAATAAAAGTACTACTAGCGATACCTGAATCCTGGAGACACAATAAAAAACCATCTATCTACTTTATCAAGTGAGCTCAGTAATAACCTGGAAAGGAACCAGGTCCTCAGTGGGACATAACAAGATACATATAAATATGCCGAATGTAAGAGTAAATAACATGCAAGAGAGACAAGAAAATAACCACAATGAACACTACAACTAAGACGAAGAACATACGACAACTAAGATGGTGGCATGCCATGAGAACAACGGTATCAATCTTGGCTACAGGTAAATCAAGTAATAGTAACTACAGTCCGGTAAGGCACTAACAGTCATATCACTAGTCTCTATCATAGTCGGGTGAGGCACTAACGATCGAGGGATCAAGTGAACAAATCTCTATCGCAGCCCGATGAAGAGCTAACGAGTCAAGATTTGATCATAATAGCCAACACCTAATAACGGTATCCTCGCCTAAGGAACCAAGGGATCAAGTCAAGGCAAGTCTAATCAAGTAATACGGGGTACGGGGTCATGTCAAAACACGCTAAGTAACAAAAATCCAGAGTAACAAGTAAAATCCCAAGTAACATACAATAACAAGTAAAATCCAAGGGATCAAGACTGGCAGGATGTAAACTAGGTAGAGCGTACACGTGACCGTATACAAGTATTAACATGAAAGACAGTAACTAAATACAGATTGACAAACACGATAACAAAAGCATGTAAATGTACTATATAATTGGACAAGGTATACTTGCATATAGTTTTATCCCAAGTTGAGGTCACAACTACCCAGTCCCAGTCTTAATCCAAGTTGCCTATCCAAAGACACAAATAATTGTAAACACAATATTAATACTAAATTACCTTATTTATATCATAGTTTACCATAATTAAGTCAGCTTTATTTACTATAATTATTTATCTATTTTCTGCCTATTTATTTATACCATACTTATTTGCTTAGGTTATTGTTTATTTGCTTATTAATACCTTTTAAGTTTTTTTATATAGCTTCTAGCTACTATTCATTATTTTTGAATTAAATTATATACTAGTTTAAAATATCTGGGGCTTATCTTTAGTATTCTTATAGGGTTCTAAATATCAAAACAAAGGGGGTAATATATAAATGTATTAATTTTAATTCCTGTGAATAGTGAGAGAGAACGTGAAGAAGTTATATAAAAACCAAAGGAGATGAGAGAAAACCTAATCACTATTTATTCCATACATGAACGTTAACATAGGAATTTACTTTTACTAGAGTTGTTATTACTTATTCTTCTTCTTTGTTCTACATGAAGTTTATTTATCTGCTATATCTATTAACTAGAATTTTAGATATTAGGTTATATGGATTTTACACAACTTTATAAATTATATATGATTTGCAATTGACACTAGAGGGAGGGGGGTCTAAAAAATGTGTCATTAACTTTTGGTTGAACCAGAGCACATGCTCCTTTGCTTACGTGAATAGTGCATGGTATTCTTCTTGCTAGGTGAACACAATTGCAAGGAGAAAGAATCTTGACAGTTAATTCTTTTCTTTATGTTATGTTGGCCATATGCTACGTGCTATATTTCTCATGTGAATAGTGTATTCAACAATATATGATATTAAAAATTTATATTCCTTCATCTACAACTACTACCATTACCTAATCTTCTCCTTTGTCTCTATTTTATATATAAACAGTATCCAACGACTGACCCAGAGAGGAGGGAAAGAGGAGTTACCTATAAGACGGTTCACCGACGCCGGAGAGAGGGTGGTCAGGTGAGGAGTCCGGGTTCGTCGGAACCCAATGGACGCGCTATGCCAGTTCACGCATGTGGAGGAGAAGAAGGTGGCGATAGCTACGCGAGTCCTCTGCGGAGAGAAGAGGCGCGGTCATCAACAGGCGACGGGTTCTGTGATGGTTGCTCGAAGGAGATAAGAGGGGTTAATAGGAGGAGGTTTTGGAAAGTGTTCAAATGATGTATGCGTAGGGGAGGAGAATATATATAAGGATGCTAATTCTTTGATAGCTTAGCCGACCCTAGAATTTAATAATTAAGGCTAAATATAAGCATAAGTTGATGATGCTGATATATGATACTATGAATCCTTATATGGTTATTATGATTATGGCTCTATATATGGCAACAGAAAAAGGAATAATGTTGTCATTTCATGTTTTAATCATTAAGACTTATGGTCATGTCATATTTTAACTAATATAGGTTGCCATAGTAAATATTCATATTTAGCTATAATGACTGATCTTTTTTATTACTATTATTACTTTCCATAAAAATATAGGTATCAATTATAAATATATGGGAAGGATTAAACTTGAAAGGAGGATTCATATTCAATATTCTATATGCATAATAAGAATAAGAATTTATTATATAATAATTAATATGAATGTAATATGAGAAAAATGATTCATATTTTAATAAAATGAATGCATAATAGGTTGTAAAGATAGGTTTGGCATAATGTGCATTCAATAAAATAAATGAGGCTTCATTATGGGTGCCTAATAGGAAAGTTAGCTATAGTTGTGGAGGAATAATAGTGAGTACAATATTATATGGAAGGATTTCGAATGGATTATAATTATGTGATGGTGAAAAACTTGGTAAATATTTAAAATAGATATGTAATATGATGCACATGGATGAGAATGAGTTTAAAAGGAATAAGGAGAGTAAATGGTAAGTAGTGGTAGGGATTGAATGTGTGCATAACTTAATAATTATGATATTATTATTATTATTACTATTACTACTATTACTATTACTACTACTACTATTATTATTATTATTATTATTATTATTATTATTATTATTATTATTAGGTTAGATAATAACTTCAAGAGCTAATAGCTCTAGCAAATAATTTTTTTTTAAATGTTAGTAATCAAACTAACAAGAACAAAGAAGCTATTAATAACTTGTAGAATAGTCTTCAGGTTATCAATGGACAATCGTCCCAAATGACTTCTGAAATATCAGAAGCTGATTGTGAATAACACAATAATTCCTATTGATAGAAGTATACATTTTCTTTCTAAATTTTCTAATAAAATAACTGATAATAAACAGTTACAGTGATTCTTGGTTGCATTAAATTATGTATCTGAGTTTTATAAGAATATCACAAATGATACAAAATTTTTGTATTAAAGATTAAGAAAAAATCTTACTCCATGAAGTAATGCTCACACTGAAACAATAAAAAAAAAAAGGTAAAGAATTTACCTTACTTACACTTAGCCAATGTTGAGTGGTTTAAAATTGTAGAACTTGATGCTAATAATATTGGCTATGGTAGAATATTAAAACAACTTAATCCTAACACTAAAAAAGAAGTGTTGGTAAGATATCATTCGGGTAAATAGAATGATACCCAAATAAATTATTCCACTATTTATCAATGGACAATCGTCCCAAATGACTTCTGAAATATCAGAAGCTGATTGTGAATAACACAATAATTCCTATTGATAGAAGTATACATTTTCTTTCTAAATTTTCTAATAAAATAACTGATAATAAACAGTTACAGTGATTCTTGGTTGCATTAAATTATGTATCTGAGTTTTATAAGAATATCACAAATGATACAAAATTTTTGTATTAAAGATTAAGAAAAAATCTTACTCCATGAAGTAATGCTCACACTGAAACAATAAAAAAAAAAAGGTAAAGAATTTACCTTACTTACACTTAGCCAATGTTGAGTGGTTTAAAATTGTAGAACTTGATGCTAATAATATTGGCTATGGTAGAATATTAAAACAACTTAATCCTAACACTAAAAAAGAAGTGTTGGTAAGATATCATTCGGGTAAATAGAATGATACCCAAATAAATTATTCCACTATTAATAAAGAATTTTTTTCAATAATTCATTGTATTCATAAATTTTAAGATGATTTACTTAATAAAAAATTCTTATTACGTATAGATTGTAGTTCTGGTAAGACTGTCTTAGAAAAAGATGTTAAAAAATTAGCATCTAAGCAAATATTTACTAGATGACAAGCTGAATTAGCCATATTTGATTTTGAGATTGAATATACTAAAGGAACTAACAATTCACTTCCAAACTTTCTTACTCGTAAATTTATTATTATTATTATTATTATTATTATTATTATTATTGTTGTTGTTGTTGTTGTTGTAGTTGTTGTTGTTGTTGTTGTTGTTGTTGTTGTTATTGTTAATATTATTATTATTATTATTATTATTATATGTAAAGTTATAGGTTAACTTCAACTCAAGAATGGAGTTGGCGGATGGATTAATTAATATATTATTATTTTTTATTCTTTTTCTTTTCCTTTCTTAATGTTGGTATTTATATATGGATTAGAGCTGGGGTGAGTTGGTTCCAATATGCATTTGTACGTATGGATTATAAGGAGATTGTGTAAGAAAAATAATGGAAATAATAGAGAGAAATAAGAAAAGTTTTTAAACGATTATGGATCAATTGATTAGGATATTTGTAGGAATAATATATAAAAAATGGTATAATAATGAATTTACAAAATATGGATGGCTAGCTATTTAAATCGAGAATTAGATTAGTTGGTTTGTTAGTATGGAAACTCGTAATATGCTTGTCGAATTAGCTTTGGTGCATGATGTAAGAGTAATTGAATTGAGCTTACATGGAATAGGAAATAGAGTTGTATATATGTTGCAATAAAAATATCAATTTGCTGGATATGATAAGAATGATGGTTGTAGAAATTAGTTAGATCGGAAATAAATAATTCTTATAGTGTGTGGGAGAAAAATGACATATTTTTTAATTTATAAATATTATATGATGCGGTATAAGAGAGAAGTAAAATAGTAAGTTGTATAGACTAGTTCTTTGATTGAATATTTAAGTTGAGTGTATGCAAAAGGCCATGAGGCTAGAGAAATCATGAATGTTATTGTTAAAAAAAATTGCAATGATTGCATATAAATGGTAAATATGTAGGTGACATTGCAAATTTTATTCAATTCTTAAGAATTATTGTTAGCATCAAATTTGATTATAAAGTTTAAATGTAATAAAATATAAATATGAATATAAATTTTTTGGTACATGGGATTACATTCTACCTACCTTAAAAGAATTTTGTCATCAAAATTTATGGAGAAAAATGTCATCCAATGATGATAGATGACATGGATCTAAGTGAGGAATCAACTGGGCACAACAATCATTTAAGAATTCCAAATCTGACTACCTTATTCTATGAGCTCAACCACTATTAAATACTATCCATCCATATTCTATCATTATCCATGAAGACACCCATTATTACCAGCACCTACTCCATGTGGTGTTACCATATTTTCAAAAGCCACATAATTCTAAATTCCACATTTTAAACTTGATTATATATCCTCAAACGTTGTATCAATCCTGATCTGGATTCATCCTTACCACTCAACATATACCATTACCATCTCTAAAATTAATAGTAATAATAATCACATATAATTTGATCCAAAATGCTTTAACCTCGAAGACACTTATTTAATTTTCAATGCTAATCTTCAAGTATAAAATAATCTTTTTACCCACAAGCGTAAACATGTACTATACCTGTACTCCAATCTTTGACTAATTTTATAGTCACATATTGCCAATCAACTTTATCTAAACTAGAAATTTATTAATCCACTCATATTCACTTATTCAAGTCTCTAAATTTATTTATTTATTTACTAATCAATCAAGTCAAATAAATTCCACTAATACTCTCAACAATTAATTTACCATCAAGGAGTCAAAATTCTATACTAAGGACGTCTACCCACCTTCGATCACTCTACTTAATCAAATACAAAGGTAACCATAACATTTTATGCTTCCAAAGGAGAGTATTTCATAATTGTACTTGTTATCCTTCTAAAATTTCAACACCACTATATACTTATAGAACCCAAAATAACCTTTCTTATCTATTAAGGCAATCATAATAAGAAATTAATTATGCAAATTACATAAGGGTTACTAGTTGGCCAATTTTGTAACTTTTCCAAAGCACAAAGTTTGTCCCCCTGAAATAGAGAGAAACAAGAAGCAATAATACGAGATGTCAATGAAGGAGGAGACTGAGTGCATATACGGAGTCCAATGGCGATAATGGAGTTTAAAAGAATTTGCCAAGCAGTTGTGGATTGAGATCCTATTTGATCCTATCGCAGGCTCACTCGGTACAGTAACGTAACTCAGTCGATCTGCTCTGGCCTGCTTGGGCCACCACATGTCTGATGTTAGGCAATTTGAGTTTGTTGCATTAGTACATTAAAAATGTCAACATCGTCGTCACTGTTAAAAGAGAATGTTTCCTTCGGCTATGACCCTTCAGTTAGCTTCGGCTTGGATGACGGTGAGCCTTTAGATATGTTGACAAAAAGATCCTTCTTCCCTCTATCCTTGTGATTACTATTATTATTTCTGGGATGCTTTCCCTTGTCATTGGCACTAGGCACTTTGATCCAGAGCAGCGGGATGGTGCCTATATTTTTCTCAGCGATGTCAGCACCTACGATAAATGTTGACGAATCTTTGTACTATGCGGTGCCTATGCAGAATTTTAACTCAGGCGTCAGATTTTGCCTGCAAGTGTCCATAAGCACTGATTATGGGATACCGGGAGGCATCTTCAAAGCTATATGTCTAATCCTTTCTATAAAAGCATGGGCATACTCGTTCCCCCCCTGCACTGTGTCGATAAGGGTTGACATAGTCATGTTCTTTCTGCCATCATAGAATCGGAAAAGAAAAAGTCATCGAAGGTCGTCAAATGACGCAATGCAATTGTCCAGGAGCCTGCAGAACCATTCATAAGCCACATCGGTTAAGGCCTTGATAAATAACTTAGTGAGAAAAGAATTATCCTGTAGTAGATTCCCTATCATAGATTTAAAGTAGTTCAAGAATTGACAGGGTGACTTCTTTCCGTAAAATGGAATTAGGGATTGTGGCTTGTACTTGGGTGGAAAAATAATATTATTCCACTCAATGGGACAAGGCTGTCTTATCCCGAGCTTCTGGAGGTTTTCCCGGTTATTCAAGGCATCGAATCGAGAGTGCAGTTCTCGAATAGCCTCCTGAGTATGATCAATCAGTGAAGTAACAACCGATTGTAGAGTAATTGCTGGTTGAACCTGGTGCATCACTAGCAAGGTACCCCCAATATTGAGAGGGGCACGAGTATTAGTAGGTTCTACTGCCTTCGTATTTCTTGTTGAGGCTTGGTTTGTTTGTCCTGGAGCCTATAGTTGTGTTGGAACCAAGGCTGCCTTAATCTCATTTAACGTCTGGTTAAATATTTGAATTATCGTTTCTAAGGCATCAAGACGCTGGTGATTGTTGTTGCCTTCTTCATTGTTACTACCGGCTATATATACCGACATTGTGTTAGGACTATTGGATGGCAGTAGAGCCTACACTTTCTACCTCTGAGTCTTGGGGAGCATTGTCCTCAGGAAAGATTGTCATTATTGTATCATCCAGAATCAGGGAGATTGCTACCCCCAAGCTTCTGAAGCTTTGCTTGACATTGTGGTGTGTAGAGGGATATTACCCTCTGACATGTTGCCCTCAGTTCCTTGACATACATTATCTTCTTTGAACGTCAGATTGACGTGGACCATAGGAGGATTGCTACCCTCCATTTGCAATGTTGTATCCGGTGTTGGAGGAAGATTACTCCCTAGCTGTGGGGCTATTTCAAGTGTTGGGGGAGTACTACCCTCCTGCTTATGATCCAGACTCTTGAGATTGTAAAAGCATAAAAAAATCTATACCATGCGCCAAATGCAAACACAAGCCAGGCGCAGTCATCAAAAGCCATGCGCTAAAGGTAGCCAAAATCATTTTCTAAAGGCAAACATATGCCAAATACAGTCATGCTCTAATCAACTGACAGACTACTTAGGAGCGTCATCTGCCAACATCAGCATAATAAAGGTCCCATGTGACAATATTCCCATGTGGTAGTATTCCTCGTGCGCTGGAGTTTTCATGCAACAATGTTCCCTTAAAAGCTCTACGCAACAAAATCTTTCATTTATTAACAGCCAAGATCCTCAAGAAATTAGAGCATGACATGTGTTGTACAGATTATAGGCATTAGCAACCCCAGATCTCAAATTGCCACGTGGCGGCCACAGCGCAGCATGCGCTTATAAATCTGCGACCATCATTCTTGGAAGATAATATGCAGCAGCGTAAAATCTGCGTGCATGCATGCGCACACATGATCTTTTGAAGACTATAAATAGTGGAAACCTTCCACACATAAAATCAAAAAAAAAAGAAGAAAAAGAGGAGGAAAGATAGAGACAAAAGGAGGAAGCGAGATCCATCGAGTCTTATACTCGAGTTTTCGGGCCTGGACTTTCTCTTTCGTCGGACTGTCAACGGAGTAAAGAAGTCAATCGCAGACTTGATCTCCACCGTCACACTTTTCCAGATCTATTTGTACTCAGACCTCTATGCATTAGAGTTTCTTTTGTACTTTTCTTTGTTCTATTCCAATTAATATAAAAAGTTTGTTCAACTTTTTCCGTATATTTTGCGATGTCGACAAAATTTGCGATACTGCTAGAGAATAACTTATCCTCTAACGAGAAGTTAGTGACGTAGTCCAACGAAAGCAAGCTGGGTTCAACTTAGAGAATTTTGATTGTTAGCTTCGATCAACCAACGTTCAAGGAGATGTTGGACAAATCGAGTTCTGCATCGAGGGCCTGAAGATATCGCAAGACTAGGGTCGTCAAGACCGCTGTGTCGTACCCACGGTCCGCTAATAATGCGTTGACAATCCCCGTTGCTGGGGTTATGTATCAAGTTGACGCATATCCTGTCTCTGTCTCTGCAGTCACTCTTGAGAAGAACAAAATTGAATCTTAAGTGATGCGCTCACAGCAAGATGTGGTAAAAAAGAAGTACACTACATCACGCTGCAGGCGCATGAAGTCTTCTGCGCGTAACAAGGCCAAAGAGACAAAGTCTGTCTTCCACAGAATCTTCTATGTCACCGATGTGGATTCTATGTACTATGTGTCAGTGAGCGCTAGATCAAATAATTCCAAAGTGACTCGAGCCATGCGCGCTCGAGGGACTTCTAAAGTAGTTCACCAAAAGCATAAACCGCTGGTTGTCATACGCGCTGTTGATGTAAAATTATATAGGGACATCCCATGCACTCATGCGCCGGATATGGGCCAACACTCCAAGACTTTCTGAAACCACTTGGGTGCAGTTTCTGCGCAAGAACCAAGTCGAAGATGTCACGCCCCAGTCCCAAAATACAGAGGGACCGGACGCGTGATAATGGCCAACAGCACACACCGATGGACAAATCCAATTTAATGGATCCATCGGGGCATGCTTAGGCTGTAATATAAGAATAAGTAGGTCCAATGATACAAGTCACAGTCTACACTAATCTCATCCAAAACCAGATAATCACAGATCAAATGCCAGAATAAATACAAATGAAATAACAAACAATCTCAATAAAAGTGTCTCGGAGAACAATCCGAGAACAAGTCTGATACAGCAATGCAATAGACTGGAAATAAAGGAACTAGAAATAGAAATAAATGAGTATCACCAAACAATACTCAGGAGAAGTCCTCTGGCACGATCTCGTCCTCGGGTGTCGGTACAGCTCCTGTATCTGCTTCTGCTGCGGTCCCGTATACCTCGGGATAGAACTCGTCTGCTAATCCTGGGGACATAATCCGGATCCAGGTCCTCAGGGGACATAGCAAGGTACAAGAAAGCTCAAGCCAAAATAAATGCAGTGCAAAAAATAAATAGAATAAATAGGGCAAGTATGTAAACATTTGTGTGAAATGCAGGTGAGAACATCACCAGTACTCAGGCTGAGACTACTACAAGCTCAGTGTAGGGGAGCCGATAGCAGTGATATCATGTAGTTGTCTAGCTCGGCGAGAGACTGAGACGCCGGCATAATATAGTCAACCTGTAGCCTGTGTGTCTCTCCAGCAATAAAGGGAACAATAGGGAAGCACTAAATAACCAGCTAAGTAATATGCAAGATGAGAGCAGCACTAGAACTCAGGCTGAAACCACTACAAGCTCTGTGTCGGGGAGCCGGTAGCAGTGATATCATGTGGTTGTCTAGCTCAGCGAGAGACTGAGACACCGGCAGCTGTCTAGCTCAGAGTGAGACTGAGACGCCATCATAATATATATAATCAACCTGTAGCCTGTGTGTCTCTCCCCACCCAATGTAGTCATACGTCTCATGTCCATGTGGCCCCATGTCCATGTTACGCACGATCATAGCTAAATGCAACAAGTCATAAATATCTATGGATATAGTATCTCTGTCAAGTCCTGTATCCTATACAAAATCACCACGAATATCTCGGAAAGATCCTGTCTCATGAATAGTGTCAAGTGTCCTGGGTCATGATGTACTTGATAGGACAAGTACGAGAAATAGGGGTCTCGGTATCCATGTCTAGATGACATTACACAACGCCGCGTACGGTGTTGGCACCCGACTATCAATCGGACGCTAAGTAAAGTCACACGGCCCTAGGTCAAGCATGAACCACAATATATACATATATATGAGCCAAGGAAATAAGTAATAAGGACTGCAAGTTTTGGCAAGGTACACTTGCCTGGGGTCCTGGCTCCAACTGTAGCTCTGGTCTCAGTGTGATCTGCAGGTACTACTCCGATTGCTGAAATAAACATCACTGTTAGATTCAGAAAATATTAAATAGCTAGAAATGCCTGTCCTTGAGTCCAATTTGGAGACAAGGGCAAAGGTCTCCAAATTCTCCAAACTTAGTGTCAACAAGTCAGGAACGATGATACGAACCAAACGGAACTTCCAGATTTGGATTCCGATGTGCCGATCACAAAATCACCCGTCAAGTAGAGCCTATGGGGCCTACGATACGCGATTTTGTCAACGTTCTCAGAATCGAACCAAACTTGGCTCACAAGACCAGCGTATTGCTACGAGTCCGATGGCGCAAGTTTTGTCTCGATCCGACGTGTGTACACAAAGTTACAACGTGTTTCAGGAAAGTCGGATACGGGGCGTTGTCCGCGAATACGTACTGATTTCGGTGTGCTCGCACATCCGAATCAGTTTCTGCGAAATCCTGCACGTCCGTATCAACGACGCACACGTATCTGTGAAGACCGCACACGACCAAGTTGTCCCGTTTGGCGGGGCGTACCCAGTTCCGGGGTGAAACAGGGCATTGATTTTCCTGTTTTTGGATCGCGGTTTGCGATCACCACAGGACGCGATGCACCGAGCGGGTTGCACTGGCATCGAGGGGGTCACTTAGTCTACGCGATGCAACTGATGGAACCGTAAACGGGTTTACGAGGAGGGAGAAAATAATACCTGAACAGGGCTCCGAGAAGTCTGAATTTCACGTGTCCGAGTCGTGTCCGAGTCCTGCTTCTTGTCCTGCGTCGACCGAGTCCTGTGTCCAGGCTGTGTCCGTGTCCACTGCCGAGTCCAGGCTAGGGTTAGGGCTAGGGCTCTGGTTCGCCGGAGAATCGCTGGAGGGACTCGTCGGGGAGGTGCTGGGACGTCGTCGGAGGCTGCAGAGATGCGGGGGGGGGGAGAAGGAGGAGGAGAGGGTGGTGGCTCCGGGAAGGAACTGCTGGAGAAACAACGTGCGAAAAGGCTCGCTGGTCGAGGCAGCCGGAGTGCTGGCCAGCGCGGGTTTTCCGGTCGATGGTCGGGGCTCGAGGTGGAAGGCCACGGTGGCTGGGCTAGGGGCGGAATATGTCGGCTGGAAAGAAGGAGGAGGGCGAGGGTTTTCTGGAGGGTAGCTCGGGGGTAGCCTGAAGAGAGAGGAGGGTGCCGGCGGCGGAGTCGAGCTGAGGGGGACGACGGCCGAAGTCTAGGGTTCAGGGAAGCTTGATGAGGGAGGAAGGGTTTTCGTCGTGGTCGGGAGTTAGGGCACGGCTAGGCGGAGAAGCAAGGGTGTCGAGGGCAGTGGGTCGAAGAGTGGGCGACGGAGCGTGGTGTTGCCAGTGGTGGGAGATGAAGGAGAGGATGGAGGAAGAAGAGGGCGGCGGTGATCGAGGGGATAGCAGCTGTCGAGATCAGGCGGGGGAGTGGCGGAGGCCGGAGTCAACGGTGCTGCAGCCGGAGCCGCCGCGGGGGTCGGTGAAGTCGGCCGGAGGGAGTCAGGGAAAGGGTGGCCTCTGGCGGCTAGGGTTAGGGCTAGAATTAGGGATTTGGGGATTTATTTCTTTGTTTCTTTTCTTTTTCTTTTTTTTTTTTGTGGAGAAAACTAGGAAAATAGGCATTTATACATGTAGAAATTTGGGCTTGGGTTTGTCCTAGGATTTGGGCTGGGTCAACGCTCCTCGGGCTTGGCTTCGGCTCTCATGGGGATGTCGGGCGTTGGCACGGGTTAAATTCGGTTTAAATGTACTTCGGGTTTCAGGGCTTTAAACGGGTTTTCGGAGTCCAATAAATCCGCAGAAAATTACCCCATATCCGGTTTTCCATTTTACACCATAAAATATTATTTTTATAATATTTTAATATAAATTAACCGCAATTAAAAATCATTAAATTGCCAAAGGCCTAGGTTTTAATAGCAGAGAAATCCCGGAAAATTGCAGAAAAATCCAAATTAACAATTCTGAAAATCAGGGAGCTTACAATCTACCCAATAACCAGCTAAGTGATATGCAAGATGAGAGCAGCACTAGAACTCAGGCTGAAACCACTACAAGCTCTGTGTCGGGGAGCCGGTAGCAGTGATATCATGTGGTTGTCTAGCTCAGCGAGAGACTGAGACACCGGCAGCTGTCTAGCTCAGAGTGAGACTGAGACGCCGTCATAATATATATAATCAACCTGTAGCCTGTGTGTCTCTCCCCACCCAATGTAGTCATACGTCTCATGTCCATGTGGCCCCATGTCCATGTTACGCACGATCATAGCTAAATGCAACAAGTCATAAATATCTATGGATATAGTATCTCTGTCAAGTCCTGTATCCTATACAAAATCACCACGAATATCTCGGGAAGATCCTGTCTCATGAATAGTGTCAAGTGTCCTGGGTCATGATGTACTTGATAGGACAAGTACGAGAAATAGGGGTCTCGGTATCCATGTCTAGATGACATTACACAACGCCGCGTACGGTGTTGGCACCCGACTATCAATCGGACGCTAAGTAAAGTCACACGGCCCTAGGTCAAGCATGAACCACAATATATACATATATATGAGCCAAGGAAATAAGTAACAAGGGCTGCAAGTTTTGGCAAGGTACACTTGCCTGGGGTCCTGGCTCCAACTGTAGCTCTGGTCTCAGTGTGATCTGCAGGTACTACTCCGGTTGCTGAAATAAACATCACTGTTAGATTCAGAAAATATTAAATAGCTAGAAATGCCTGTCCTTGAGTCCAATTTGGAGACAAGGGCAAAGGTCTCCAAATTCTCCAAACTTAGTGTCAATAAGTCAGGAACGATGATACGAACCAAACGGAACTTCCAGATTTAGATTCCGATGTGCCGATCACAAAATCACCCGTCAAATGGAGCCTATGGGGCCTACGATACGCGATTTTGTCAACGTTCTCAGAATCGAACCAAACTTGGCTCACAAGACCAGCGTATTGCTACGAGTCCGATGGCGCAAGTTTCATCTCGATCCGACGTGTGTACACAAAGTTACAGCGTGTTTCAGGAAAGTCGGATACGGGGCGTTGTCCGCGGATACGTACTGATTTCGGTGTGCTCGCACATCCGAATCAGCTTCTGCGAAATCCTGCACGTCCGTATCAACGACGCGCACGTATCTGTGAAGACCGCACACGACCAAGTTGTCCCGTTTGGCGGGGCGTACCCAGTTCCGGGGTGAAATAGGGCATTAATTTTCCTGTTTTTGGATCGCGGTTTACGATCACCACAGGACGCGATGCACCGAGCGGGTTGCACGGGCATCGAGGGGGTCACTTAGTCTACGCGACGCAACTGACGGAACCGTAAACGGGTTTACGAGGAGGAAGAAAATAATACCTGAACAGGGCTCCGAGAAGTCTGAATTTCACGTGTCCGAGTCGTGTCCGAGTCCTGCTTCTTGTCCTGCGTCGACCGAGTCCTGTGTCCAGGCTGTGTTCGTGTCCACTGCCGAGTCCAGGCTAGGGTTAGGGCTAGGGCTCTGGTTCGCCGGAGAATCGCTGGAGGGACTCGTCGGGGAGGTGCTGGGACGTCGTCGGAGGCTGCAGAGATGCGGGGGGGGGGGGGGAAGGAGGAGGAGAGGGTGGTGGCTCCGGGGAGGAACTGCTGGAGAAACAACGTGCGAAAAGGCTCGCTGGTCGAGGCAGCCGGAGTGCTGGCCAGCGCGGGTTTTTCGGTCGATGGTCGGGGCTCGAGGTGGAAGGCCACGGTGGCTGGGCTAGGGGCGGAACATGTCGGCTGGGAAGAAGGAGGAGGGCGAGGGTTTTCTGGAGGGTAGCTCGGGGGTAGCCTGACGGAGAGGAGGGTGCCGGCGGCGGAGTCGAGCTGAGGGGGACGACGGCCGGAGTCTAGGGTTCAGGGGAGCTTGATGAGGGAGGAAGGGTTTTCGTCGTGGTCGGGAGTTAGGGCACGGCTAGGCGGAGGAGCAAGGGTGTCGAGGGCTGTGGGTCGAAGAGTGGACGACGGAGCGTGGTGTTGCCAGTGGTGGGAGATGAAGGAGAGGATGGAGGAAGAAGAGGGCGGCGGTGATCGAGGGGATAGCAGCTGTCGAGATCAGGCGGGGGAGTGGCGGAGGCCGGAGTCAGCGGTGCTGCAGCCGGAGCCGCCGCGGGGGTCGGTGAAGTCGGCCGGAGGGAGTCAGGGAAAGGGTGGCCTCTGGCGGCTAGGGTTAGGGCTAGAATTAGGGATTTTGGGATTTATTTCTTTGTTTCTTTTCTTTTTCTTTTTCTTTTTCTTTTTTTTCTTTTTGGAGAAAACTAGGAAAATAGGCATTTATACATGTAGAAATTTGGGCTTGGGTTTGTCCTAGGATTTGGGCTGGGTCAACGCTCCTCGGGCTTGGCTTCGGCTCTCATGGGGATGTCGGGCGTTGGCACGGGTTAAATTCGGTTTAAATGTACTTCGGGTTTCAGGGCTTTAAACGGGTTTTCGGAGTCCAATAAATCCGTAGAAAATTACCCCATATCCGGTTTTCCATTTTACACCATAAAATATTATTTTCATAATATTTTAATATAAATTAATCGCAATTAAAAATCATTAAATTGCCAAAGGCCTAGGTTTTAATAGCAGAGAAATCCCGGAAAATTGCAGAAAAATCCAAATTAACAATTATGAAAATCAGGGGGCTTACAATCTACCCAACTTATAAAAATTTCGTCCTCGAAATTAAAATATGGTAGGGTTCACTTTATCCATTCCTACTTGATTACAGTCGAAAGGATTCCTTCTCAAGTGATCATTGCGGTCTCTACCCAACTTAGATTTTACCCATCTATCATCTCAGGCTATACATCCAATAAAGCTATGCCCAACTTATTTAATCATGTTATTGAATCCTCAAGTCTTTAACCGAACATATCACCTATGATATTCCCTTAATCACATATAAAAGGGTCATCAACAATACGACCGGCCTGTGGGGTATATCTAGTACTGTCTATATATCAACTTATACCAAGCACGAGGTTTCGTCTTTCCGAAATAAGGGAAGACGAAGATCAATAATAAAGAGTTCAAGGGTAAGGTAATAGAATAGAAGTATCAGGATCAAGGCGTTTAGCGAATTCAAATAGGATTTGTCAAGACAATTGTGGATTAAAATCCTATTGTGGTATTCCTTTGTTTGCATGCTCGTCTTAGTACAGTTATGTAACTGATACGATATGTGCAGACATATCTAGAGGGCAAGTATACTAGTCAACTATATCTCAATCCACGTGAAGTAGTTGTGCGAAGAGCGAACCAAAATGCACTAAGGTTGATCAGACCGTAATACACTGATTCTGAATAGACAATTGTATTAGCGTGTCGACCCAATAATACATATGTCATGAACAAGCTTGATAAAAATGAGCTTGCAAAACTAGGCTATATTAGCAGCATAAGTCAAGGTAGTACAACAAATACAAGTACGCACGCTAGATGATGATGAAAAGGAGGTACAACTTAATTCAAGTTCACAAAACAACCCAAATTAAGCACAATAACAAAAGACTCTATAATCTCTACGGTTATCAATTATAAGCAAGTTCAAAATTACATAGGTTAAGGCTGAGGTCACGACCCAATAGGCACGAGATAAAACAAATCTACAAACAGGTAACAACGAAAAATTACGCGCATTAGCTACTCCATGGGTCTGTGCGTCTTCCAAAGTCGTCGCTGGAGCATGTTCACGTTCTTGTAGTTGATTCCTCTGCTGCTGCTGGGCTTGCTGGAAGAGTGCTGCTTGTGGTATCAAAGGTGGCCTCGGCTGATACCCTTCTGGTATTGGTGGTAGAACTTCTTCAACTCCCGTTTACGGTGCTTCCAATGCTGGATAGGTTGGCCTCGGTACTGGTAACGCTTGTTGTGTAACCATTGGTGCTCTTTCTCGACGCTCAGGGCATTTCCTCAATGAATGCTGACTGGATCCGCAAGCTAAACATACTTTCCTTTTCCGTCTGCACTCGTCCTCAATATGGCCTCGCTTGCGACAATATTGACAAATAGGTAGTGCCTGTGGAGATATTTCTGATGGCTGGTGCATGTGAGGTCTCTTTGTAGCTTCTTCCTGTGGTGCTCCTACGGGTGCTGATGTGGATGATCGCTTCAGACTGGTCTCTCTCCTGATGACGCGCTCCATGCGTCGGGCTGTAGCAAGGACGTCCGGGTAAGATGTAGGTGTAACGGATCCAATTAGTTTCTGTAGCTTAACGTTTAATCCGTCAAAGAACTTCTCGGCCTTCTCTTCTTCCATCGGGATCAATGTTAGGGCGAAGCGACTTAGACGAATGAACTCAGCGTTGTACTCTTCCACCGTCTTAGCATCCTGAGTGAGGTGATTAAACTTGTCCCGAAGTTCTGATCGAGCGATAGCTGGAATGTACATCTCCTGGAAGAGTCTAGAGAACTCTTCCCAAGTGACTCGGTCTGGTCCGAGCCGTGTCTCCTCGGATAGCCACCAGTGATGTGCATTATCCGTCAACTGCATTCTGACGACAGTCATCCAACGTTCTCTTGGAAGTTCAGCTGCTTCTAATTGATGTTGAGTGTTGGTGAGCCACTCATGAACTTCTGTGGGCTCCTCTTTGCCTGAAAAGGTACGGGGCTTCAGCTGGCGGAAATCAGAAATAGAGCCCGTCGTTGGCCGTCATGCTGGTAGATTCGCCTGCTCTAATACGATTACTAGGCCGCGACTCAAAGCCTCATGTTGAGCTTGCATTATTGTATAAATCATTTGAAACATCTGTTGTCCGTCCATGGCCTGCCCTGGTGGAATTATGGGCATTGGTGGAGTAAATGGCGTCGATGGTGGGATGTCATCTTGCTGGATTCTCGAGGCATATTGTTGAGCTGATTGTCCTCCATCCACTAGTGTTACTTCATCTTCATTGGTTACCACAGCATCTCGTGGTGATTTTATAGGAGTCTCGTCGTTCGCTCGTGAATCCATAACCCTGCAACCAAAATAAACAATAAGAGGCGCACAGGAATCAAGGCAGGATGCAAGTCAAGAAATTAATTCGAATCCGATATAGATATCAAAACATTTCAAGCAAGTGGATGAGATCCTTATCCTATTCTTATTGCAGGATTGCTCGGTCCCTAAGTTAAAACCAAACAATTTAATCGTTGACCTGCATGGGCCACAACAAAAACCATGTCACGCCCCAGTCCCAAAATACCGAGGGACCGGACGCATGATAATGGCCAGCAGCACACACCGATGGACAAACCCAATTTAATAGATCCATCGGGGCATGCTTAAGCTGTAATATAAGAATAAGTAGGTCCAATGATACAAGTCACAGTCTACACTAATCTCATCCAAAACCAGATAATCACAGATCAAATGCCAGAATAAATACAAATAAAATAACAAACAATCTCAATAAAAGTGTCTCGGAGAATAATCCAAGAACAAGTCTGATACAGCAATGCAATAGACTAGAAATAAAGGAACTGAAAATAGAAATAAATGAGTATCACCAGACAATACTCAGGAGAAGTCCTCTGGCACGATCTCGTCCTCGGGTGTCGGTACAGCTCCTGTATCAGCTCCTGTATCTGCTCCTGCTACGGTCCCGTATACCTCGGGATAGAACTCGTCTGCTAATCCTGGGGACATAATCTAGATCCAGGTCCTCAGGGGACATAGCAAGGTACAAGAAAGCTCAAGCCAAAATAAATGCAGTGTAGAAAATAAATAGAATAAATAGGGCAAGTATGTAAACATCTGTGTGAAATGCAGGTGAGAACATCACCAGTACTCAGGCTGAGACTACTACAAGCTCTGTGTAGGGGAGCCGGTAGCAGTGATATCATGTCACTACTAGAAAAAGCGGTATTAGCGACGTATTTTAGCGACGTCAAAAGAAACGTCGCTAATAATATATAAATTAGCGACTCCTTATTAGAACGTCGCTAGACGTCGCTAAATGGCGACATTTAGCGACGTTTAGCGACTTTTATTAAGATTTTAAAAGATAAGTCGCTATAAGTTCAATTAAGGTCGCTAAACGTCGCTAATATGTCTAATTTAGCGACGTTTAGCGACGTATATAGCGACCTTTATATTAAAAATATTTAGCAACGTGTTTAGCGACGTCATTGACGTCGCTAAAATTTAATTTAGCGACATTTTTCTTGGACGTTGCTAAACGTCGCTAAAATTTGGTTAATTAGGTCTCGGTTTCATTTTTCCCCATCTGCTGAAATTTCGAAAAGAAAAAAAAATTCCCCCCCCCGCGCTCCGTCGACCCGCTCTACACCGCGACTACTCCGGTAAACCCTACTCTCTCTCTCTCTCTCTCTCTCTCTCTCTCTCTCTCTCACAGGACACATGTGACATTGACACAAATACGACTCACACACAGACACTGACACAGACACAGACACGGCACACACACACTGACACAGACACTGATCAGGACCTAGGGTTAGGGTTAGGGTTAGGGTTAGGGTTAGGTTTGTTGACATGGGGTTAGGGTTAGGGTTAGGGTAAGGGCCGACTGGCCCAAGTCAATGAGAGAGGTAACAGCAGCAGTGAGCACTGCTTACTAGCAGTGAGCAGGGGGAGACTTGAGGCACATCAGCCCAATGTGCAACAGGCAACTTGGGGAGTCACTGCACAGCTGAACATAGTGTGCATTAAGGTTTAGGTGCATTGTAGTTGGTTGTTAGCTTCTGCAGGCAGGTGTGAGGGGGTCCTAATACAGTGTAAACACTGCATCCTTGTGCAACAACTTACTGAGCCAGTCAGCAACTAGTGCAAGGCAGGATGTGGATGTGTTTGAGATAGGGTTTGAACTCGTATGATTTGAAGGACATGAGGGCAAGTGTCAGATATAACACCAACATCTGAGAGAAGATTGGGTATTCATAGTGATACTATAGTGCACACATGAGTGTGTGGCTCGGGATAAGGGATAATCAAATATTGAGGAAGAAGGTAAGCAGTAGCAGTGGGTGACTGATTTAAAGAGGTGTATTAGTCAGGTGTTTGAGTGAATATATGTGTTAAAGAGAATAAGTAATAGGTGTAAAGGTTGAGCATTCTTATAGGTGTATCCCAGATCTGGGAGTATAGATGGAGTGTTTATATGAGTATAGATGGAGTGTTTATATGAAGTATAGAATTTAGAGTACTTAATAGGTGTTGTTGGTACCAGGTGAGTTTTGATTACAGAATTCTTAAGAGTGTATGTGTGTATCAGTGTGCCAGTTTGGGGGGTTAGTTTTTTTTACTAAAGGGAGTGCAGTAATCTGCCGATAAATGTGAGTGAGTACAGTCACAATGCATGGGGTTATCCATTTCATAGAGCAATAGCCCGTGTACTTGGGAAACTTTTGATGCAAAAATTGTTCAAGCACCAGGTGCCTTAGTGCAATGCCATGACTGCTTTTTCCATAACGGACACTGACCTAGGAGTGTGGTTGGGGGCAGCTGCAGTTCTATAGTATGACACACTATTTGTAGTGTGTTGACTGCACACTTATAGTACAGTTCATAGTACTATGGGGTTGGGGGCAGCTGCAGTTTTGATAAATGAAAATATGTATTATATCAGTTATGATTTTTATAGTACGGTTAATTTTGCATGTAATGATTTATATGATACATACTATCAATTTTGTAGAAGTTTCTAGAAATGGATATGAATTACTATCTGCGTCATCGTTCGTGGATGTACAACCGTCATCCTGATGACATGTGCGGTGTGCGGGATAAATTCATTGAGGGTGTACAGCAGTTCCTGCAGTTCACAAAGGCGTTCCCTCAATACATGGACGGTACCAAAATTAAGTGTCCGTGTGTGAGATGTCACAACAGGAAATATCATCCTGAAGTGGAAGTTACATATCATTTATACTCGAAGGGCTTTACGCCGAATTACTATCAGTGGACCGTGCACGGAGAACTTGTATCTCTGGCATCGGAGTCGGAGCCCTATGTGGAGCCGTATATGGATGTTCAAGACCACGATGCTTACGACGACGGGTTGGTGAACATGGTTTATGTTGCGGTGGGGCCTAGTTTCAATCCTGACAATTATGATGCGGCGGGACCTAGTTTCAATCCGGACAATTATGATGCAGCTGAGGAGGCACCGAATGCCGATGCTGCAAAGTTTATGGAGTTGCTTTAGAATGCAAGGACTCCACTATATCCTGGTTGTGAGGATCATTCACCGTTGGAGGTGGTTACAAGATTATTGAGCATCAAGTCCGATTTTAACATGTCACAAGAATGCTATAATCGACTGCTCGATTTGATTATAGAGATCTTGCCCGAGGGTGCAAAGTTGCCTAAAGACTTCTATCGATCTAAGAGGATGGTGAGATCGCTTTGGATGGGATACGAGAAAATCGATGCATGTCGTAACGGGTGCATGTTGTACTATAAAGACGACAAGGATGAAGATGTGTACAGATTCTGTGGTGCTGATCGCTACAAGGCCACTGTTAGAGGAAAGTCTGTCGGTGCAAGGAAGCCTACCGATTTGATGCACTACTTGCCTTTGACGCCGCGGTTGCAGCGGTTGTTTATGGTTAAGGAGACTGCAGAAAACATGAGTTGGCACAGGCGAAAATAGATCGAAGGAGTATTGGATCATCCATCCGATGGAGAAGCATGGAAGCACTTTGATCGAGAGTATCCATATTTTGCCGAGGAAGCGCGTAATGTCAGATTGGGGCTCTGCTCTGACGGTTTTACCCCATTCGGACTTTCGGGCTCCCAGTATTCGTGTTGGCCTGTGATCGTCACTCCGTACAATCTACCGCCTTGGATGTGCATGAAGACTCCGTATATATTCCTAACCGTTATTATCCCGGGTCCGAACAATCCGAAGAGGAACATCGATGTGTATTTACAGCCTTTGATAGATGAGTTGAATCAGCTGTGGGAAGTCGGTGCCAACACGTACGATGTTTCTAGAAAGCAGAATTTTCAGATGAGGGCAGCACTTATGTGGACCATCAACGACTTTCCCGCCTATGGAATGATATCGGGATGGAGCACCCATGGTCGTCTCTCATGTCCGTATTGCATGGACCGTTCTCAGGCTTTCCATTTGAAACACGGAGGCAAACCGTGCTTCTTCGATTGTCATCGACAATTTTTACCGAAGGATCATCCGTACCGGAGGAATCGGAATGCTTTTCGTGCGGGAGTTGTGGAGAAGGCCAATCCACCGCCAAGGTGGCCCGGATGCACGATATGGGAAGAGGTAAAAGATTTACCAAGTGCTATCCAAGAGCCTGCTAAAGGGTACAAGTGTGACGGATTTGGTCGCACCCATAACTGGACGAAGAGGAGTATATTCTGGGATCTGCCATATTGGAGCACCAATCTGATCAGACATAACCTTGATGTCATGCATATCGAGAAGAATGTATTTGATAACATAATTAATACTGTAATAGATGTAAAGGGGAAGACGAAAGATAATCCGAAGGTGAGGTTGGACTTAGAAGACATATGTAGACGTCCTGCATTGCATTTGATAGAGGAGGGGAATGGAAAGTTAAAGCAACCTAAGTCAGTTTTTTCACTGGATAAAGAGGATAAAGGTAGACTTTGTAGGTGGATTCAGGGTCTAAAGTTTCCAGACGGGTACGTGTCAAACTTGAAAAGATGCGTCGACCTCAAGGAGAACAAACTAGTAGGTATGAAGAGCCACGATTGTCACGTATTCATGGAGAGGTTAATTCCGATTGTATTTCGGGAATTCTTACCGCAGGTCGTTTGGGACCCATTGACAGAGCTAAGCATATTCTTCAGAGATCTTTGTTGTACTAAGTTGCTCGTCGATCATCTAGAAAAGCAAGAGAGGGACATTACGGTAACACTATGTAAGCTCGAGAAGGTGTTTCCTCCTGGATTCTTCGACTCTATGGAGCATTTGCCAATTCATCTTTCCTATGAGGCACGTGTTGGTGGTCCTGTCGGTTATCGGTGGATGTAACCCTTCGAGCGCCATCTGAATCACCTAAAGAGAAAGGTGAAAAATAAGGCACGGGTTGAAGGCTCTATTTGTGAAGCTTATGTTCTCGAGGAGATTACAAACTTTTGCTCGACGTATTTTAAACTGCATATTGCTACTAATAGGACAAAAGCTCCCAGAAACGACGACGCATATCAGGAATCTAATGATGCAATACTCAAAGTATTCAATGCATCCAGAAAGCCCTCGGGAAAAATGAAGAAGAGATATTTGAATGACGATGAGCTAAGGGCTGCTCAATTGTATATATTACTCAATTGCGACGAGGATGAAGTGGAGAAGCTAGAGGGGTAAGTAATTAATACGTCCACGTTTACATAATCTCAATGTAATAGTATAAGATACTATTATGCTACTAATCAGCAGTTGCTTCATTGTTTTTCAGCACATATAATGATGAGTTGAGGTCGGTTAGACCCTACATAACAGACGAAGAAGTAGAACAAGATATGAGATGCCATTTTCCTTCTTGGTTGAGCGCATATGTAAGATGCTTGGTAATTACTTTTTATTTCTGCACTTGCAAAACAAATAACTTACTATCGCTACTTTGGTATTTAGGTCGATCGTCTAATATCACCCGAGACTGAATCTATTAGGACTCTAGCCAAGGGACCAATTACTGCCGTAAAAATATGGCCAAGTTTCTGTGTGAATGGGTTTAGGTTCAAGTCAACAAATGCTCCTATCAGAGACAGCTTTCTGGATCTTGATTCCACGAAAAATAGTGGTTTGTGTATCAAATCTTTAAACTACAAAGACGTCAATCCGGGCAATGATTTTTTTGGCATCTTACGAGAGATTGTGGAGTTGACATATAATTATGGCCCAGAACCTGCTAATATCGTGCTATTCAGGTGTGAATGGTTTGATCCGATTCAAGATCAAGGTTGGAAAATTGACAAGCATGGCCTTGTGGATATAAACTACAAGCGTAGATATCAAGGCTACGAACCATTTGTCCTATCAAGTCAGGCTTAGCTCGTGTACTTCACAACTTATCCTAGACGGGGGACAGCGAGGTCGGATTGGTGGGCAGTATGCAAGACTAAAGCTAGAAATACCTTTGACATTAACGAAATAGCTTATCAGGAGGACGATCTACCTCTTGTAACAAATATTTTAGATGTGGACTCAACGAAAGTTACTCATTACACGAGTAATAATGTAGAAGATGTAGAATTATCCGAAGAGGATGACGAAGTAGATGAAAGTGAAGACGAGGAAGAGGAAGAGCAGGACGAGGAAGGCGAACAATGAAAGTTTCTCTATATTCATCATATATTGTTATCAGATATGACAGGACGACGCGAAGGATTTGGCAGGTCCCGAGGTAGACAGAGTGCCACTCCGGTACTGCCTACTGTTGGTTCCAGATCATCGTCGCCCAGTACTCCAGTATATCGATCAGTCACTTCTCCAACTGCGATGACGTTGTGTGGCATCACTCCGGGGACGAGTAGTTCCAGGCGTGATAGTACTCCCTCGTCCAGCGTTCCTCCTGCTGACGGAACCATGGAGACAGATGAGCATGTAGAGGAGGTCGTGCCGACGTTTGTCCCAGTATCAGCAAGATCCTCCATGCGCACCACCGGAGGAGACGAGGACAGAGATTTGGGCCGACGGTACAAAGTAAGTCAATTAGATGGTTTAGTATATATTTGTGTTTCTCTTTATTCATCGTATATTGACTTTTTCAGTAATCAAAATTATTATCTCTGTATAGATATCGTCCATCGTCGGTTCAGAGACGCCTGGGCCAATTTCTGAGAAACAACTACGGTGGCCCTTGAATCAACTACTCTGAGGCTCCGGAGGAGAGGAAGGCGTTCTGGTTTGCGCACTTCCAGGTAAAAGTATATTAAATAAATCCTCTAATTTATGCATATTCGTGATGCTAACTTAATGAATTATTTATTGTAGCAAACGTATTTTTATCCTCCGTACCGGGCCGAGTTGATCGAGCGGCTCTTTCCTACCGTTGCCGCCAAGCTTATCCGAGATGCTCTGGATGACCAGAAGGCTCGTGATCGTGCTGGAAAACTGATCCAAGGTTGGATCACGCCTGAGCAGTGGACTGCGTGAGGGCTAGATTCGACGATCCGACCTACAAGAAAAGGTCTAAGAAGGCCAAGGCGGCTAGGCAGAATGCTGCCAAGTGGTGTGGTGGCTCGATTCCGATGACGGAACATTTTTGTCGTTTGGTATATTTTTTCTTTTAAAATATATTATTTTAATATAAGTACCATAAAATGGTACTTGGAAAAAATATTTAAGTTTAGTAATAAAAAATATATTTTTAACAGGTACAGAGGGGTGAGGATGCAAACATGGTGACCGTCTTCTTGGCCACCCATCGCAAGGACGAAAATCTCATTGATGAGAGGGCCTCACAGACCTATGTAAGTATTACTTTACTTTGTGTTTATTTTAATATAACTTAGGCAATTATTGAGTTTCTAAACCTTTTCTAGGCCGAGTATCTTAGGCTTCGTGAGCGGGCGACTGCTAGTGCACCTACACCTGGAGAGGCTGGTGCTTCGTCGCAGCCCGGTCCATCTCCGTCGGCGGACGACCTGTGGGTGACCGCAGCTGGTGGTCTCCAGAGGGGTACGTACTACGGTACGGGCTCCTATGGCGCCCTGGTTACGACGCAGTCATCTAGGGCCTCCCCGACAGCTGCGCATTCCACACACCCCTCACAGTCGCAGCCCTCGCAGTCGTCGGCCAGAGTCTAGGAGGCCGTCCAGGAGGCTGTTGACCGTCAGATTGCGTCTCTCCGTGACGACTTGCTGCGAAGTATGGAGGACCAGTCCCGGTCCCAGCCGCAGGCGGACGATCCGATGCTCATCGCACGATTGGATATGCTCGATCGCAGCATGATGGAGCTACGAGAATTGACAAATGATATTAGAGCCTCCAATGATCGCAACATCATGGAGCTGCAGGCGTCACAGCTATCGATGGGCGAGAAGCTGACGAGGATGCAGGATTCAATGGGTGATAGCAGTACGAGGCTGTTATCTATCCTGGATTCTTACAACCAGCGACTCGCAGACTTGGAGCGGGCACGGCCTCCACCGACGTCACTGCCTTCTCCATCGACATCGGTGTCGATTCCACGGGACGAGTATGAGGAGTTCTTATCCTTCAAGCGCGCCGGTGGTCAGCCTCCTGCAGATCCGTAGTAGTATAGTTATTTTTATTATTATTTATGAATTATTGATACTTCAACAATAGACATGATGTATGATGCTTCTTGTGGTCTTTAATTTTTTAGTTAATTTAATTGGATTATATAGTTATCCACATTTAATTGGATTGATACTTCTTGTGGTCTTTAATTTAATTGGATTATATAGTTAACTAGATTGAATCATGTTGGTGTGTATGATGAAGATGATGTAAAACTGCAGAGAATCACCAATGTTTGCTTCTGGACACTTTATTTTTATTTTTATTTTAAAAATTAGCGACGTTATTAGCGACGTTTAGCGACGTTTAGCGACGTTAAGTTACGTCGCTAAATACGTCGCTAATTAGCGATGCTGTAAAACGTCGCTAAGGACGTCGCTAATGACGTCGCTAATGACGTCGCTAAACGTCGCTAATTGCTGACATGGCAGTATAGCCAGGTCATTAAAGACGTCGGTGTAACGTCGTGATAGACGTCGCTAATCAGCGACGTTTAGCGACTTTTCTAAACGTCGCTATTTAGTGACTTGGCGTCGCAAAATGTCGCTAAATTTAGCGACACATTAAAGTCGCTAAAAAATGTCGGCATAGCGACGTTTAGCGACATTTTTTGTTTTTGCGACTTGGTGTTTTCCGACTGCTTTAAAACGTTGCTAATTACGTCGCTAAACCTAATTAGTAACAATTTTTGGTTATTTAGCGACGTTTTTAGACGTCGCTAATTTGACTTTTTCTGGTAGTGTGTAGTTGTCTAGCTCGGCGAGAGACTGAGACGCCGGCATAATATAGTCAACCTGTAGCCTGTGTGTCTCTCCAGCAATAAAGGAACAATAGAAAAGCACTAAATAACCAGCTAAGTGATATGCAAGATGAGAGTAGCACTAGAACTCAGGCTGAAACCACTACAAGCTCTGTGTCGGGGAGCCGGTAGCAGTGATATCATGTGGTTATCTAGCTCAGCGAGAGACTGAGACACCGGCAGCTGTCTAGCTCAGAGTGAGACTGAGACGCCGTCATAATATATATAATCATCCTGTAGCCTGTGTGTCTCTCCCCACCCAATGTAGTCATACGTCTCATGTCCATGTGGCCCCATGTCCATGTTATGCACGATCATAGCTAAATGCAACAAGTCATAAATATCTATGGATATAGTATCTCTGTCAAGTCCTGTATCCTATACATAATCACCACGAATATCTTGGGAAGATCCTGTCTCATGAATAGTGTCAAGTGTCCTGGGTCATGATGTACTTGATAGGATAAGTACGAGAAATAGGGGTCTCGGTATCCATGTCTAGCTGACATTACACAACGCCGCGTACGGTGTTGGCACCCGACTATCAATCGGACGCTAAGTATGTCACACGGCCCTAGGTCAAGCATGAACCACAATATATACATATATATAAGCCAAGAAAATAAGTAACAAGGACTGCAAGTTTTGGCAAGGTACACTTGCCTGGGGTCCTGGCTCCAACTGTAGCTCTGGTCTCAGTGTGATCTGCAGGTACTACTCCGGTTGCTGAAATAAACATCACTGTTAGATTCAAACAATATCAAATAGCTAGAAATGCCTGTCCTTGAGTCCAATTTGGAGACAAGGGCAAAAATGACAATTTCGGTCAAAGCGGGGTCCACATGTGGGCCGCTTCGCACCGAAAAGCTTGTCATGGTCAAAGGTCTCCAAATTCGCCAAACTTAGTGTCAACAAGTCAAGAACAATGATACGAACCCAACGAAACTTCCAGATTTGGATTCCGATGTGTCGATCACAAAATCACCCGTCAAGTAGAGCCTATGGGGCCCACGATACGCGATTTTGTCAACGTTCTCAGAATCAAACCAAACTTGACTCACAGGACCAGCGTATTGCTATGAGTCTGATGGCACAAGTTTTGTCTCGATCCGACGTGTGTACACAAAGTTACAGCGTATTCCAGGAAAGTCGGATACGGGGCGTTGTCCGCGGATACGCACTGATTCCGGTGTGCTCGCACATCCGAATCAGCTTCTGTGAAATCCCGCACGTCCGTATCAACGACGCGCACGTATCTGTGAAGACCGCACGCGACCAAGTCGTCCCGTTTGGCGGAGCGTACCCAGTTCCGGGGTAAAACAGGGCGTTGATTTTCCTGCTTTTAGATCGCGGTTTGCGATCACCACAGGACGCGATGTACCGAGCGGGTTGCACGGGCATCGAGGGGGTCACTTAGTCTACGCGACGCAACTGACGGAACCATAAACGGGTTTATGAGGAGGGAGAAAACAATACCTGAACAGGGCTCCGAGAAGTCTGAATTTCACTTGTCCGAGTCGTGTTCGAGTCCTGCTTCGCATCCTGCGTCGACCGAGTCCTGTGTCCAGGCTGTGTCCGTGTCCACTGCCGAGTCCAGGCTAGGGTTAGGGCTAGGGCTCTGGTTCACCGGAGAATCGCTGGAGGGACTCGTCGGGGAGGTGCTGGGATGTCGTCGGAGGCTGCAGAGATGCGGGGGGGGGGGGGAAGGAGGAGGAGAGGGTGGTGGCTCCGGGGAGGAACTGATGGAGAAACGACGTACGGGGAGGCTCGCTGGTCGAGGCGGCCAGAGTGATGGCCAGCGAGGGTTTTCCGGTCGGTGGCCGGGGCTCGAGGTGGAAGGCCACGGTGGCTGGGCTAGGGGCGAAATATGTCGGCTGGGAAGAAGGAGGAGGGCGAGGGTTTTCTGGAGGGGAGCTCGGGGGCAGCCTGACGGAGAGGAGGGTGCCGGCGGCGGAGTCGAGCTGAGGGGGACGACGGCCGGAGTCTAGGGTTCAGGGGAGCTTGATGAGGGAGGAACGGTTTTCGTCGTGGTCGGGGGTTAGGGCACGGCTAGGTGGAGGAGCAAGGGTGTCGAGGGCTGTGGGTCGAAGAGTGGGCGGCAGAGCATGGTGTTGCCAGTGGTGGGAGATGAAGGAGAGGATGGAGGAAGAAGAGGGCGGCGGTGATCGAGGGGATAGCAGCTGTCGAGATCAGGCGGGGGAGTGGCGGAGGCCGGAGTCGGCGACGCTGCAGCCGAAGCCGCCGCGGGGGTCGTTGAAGTCGGCCGGAGGGAGTCAGGGAAAGGGTGACCTCTGGCGGCTTGGGTTAGGGATAGAATTAGGGATTTTGGGATTTATTTCTTTGTTTCTTTTCTTTTTCTTTTTCTTTTTTTTCTTTTTGGAGAAAACTAGGAAAATAGGCATTTATACATGCAGAAATTTGGGCTTGGGTTTGTCCTAGGATTTGGGCTGGGTCAACGCTCCTCGGGCTTGGCTTCGGCTCTCATGGGGATGTCGGGCGTTGGCACGGGTTAAATTCGGTTTAAATGTACTTCGGGTTTCAGGGCTTTAAACGGGTTTCCGGAGTCCAATAAATCCGCAAAAAATTACCCCATGTCCGATTTTCCATTTTACACCATAAAATATTATTTCCATAATAATTTAATATGAATTAACCGCAATTAAAAATCATTAAATTGCCAAAGGCCTAAGTTTTAATAGCAGAGAAATCCCAGAAAATTGCAGAAAAATCCAAATTAACAATTCTGAAAATCAGGGGGCTTACAAAAGAGCACAAACTGTATTGACGTACCCATGCACCCAACTTGGCTACGCGCATGAAGTTGGTCTGTCTCGTATCAAGTCTTCCACCAATGACCTGGAAGCAGTTTTTGCGCAGGAACCAAGTATGGGAGCAAAAATTATGCTGATAGTCTCATGCTCCTAGCTTGGCTGCACGCATAGAATGGGTCCGTCTTACACTAAGTCTACCACAAATGATCTGGGTGCAGTTTTTGCGCAAGAACCGGGTCATAGAGCAAACCATCCACTATCACAATCATGCGCAAAGCTCGATATATGGAGCGCATAAAATGGGTGTAAAGGTGAAGTTTCCGTCGTCTGATATGCGTAATATGATAAGTCACAAGCGCAAGATAAGAGAAACTGTCACAACCCGCACCCGGATATTCGGGCATGAGTACGTGGTTACAACCAGCCTATACTGCAGAATCGACGGTAGAACGCTGTCTGGGTCATTTCTAACTATCTAATATCTCAATAATATAATATGGTACCTATCAATCGTCTCAACTCCAAACGAAAGAACAATATGGTATCTCACAAGTATAATTAATCTCAATCACAAAATAAACTAAGGAAGATAAAGCACGAATGAAATAGCGAAGGAAAGAATAAGATACAATCCATAATCTAAAATAATATACAAGTGTGGATCTCCACAATATAGTCTAATACAAGCCAACATAAATAACTAGACCTCCTCGGGCTCTACAACTAAGTCCTCCTGGTCTATAGGAGTATCCTCTAAATATACGTCGTCCTGCGGCCCGTAGAATATGGGACACTGCCCTATAAGCCAATCATCTGAAAAATATATCCATTCAAGATTGGAGTAAAGTACATACCTCTGAAATCAGTTTCAATAACATAATCGAGCATATAGAACAAATAATAGAAATTAAATACAAGATCACTAAACATATGAATGAATGAACAATAGGTATACAGGTAATATACGAGAATATTGAATAACAATATGAATATCTATAATATGATGAAATAACTGCAATCTAACTAATGTGCCTCAGAATACAAGATCATTATGTGATCGGTTTGGGTGAACATGATCAATAAGGTAAGACGATTAGAAGTGAGGTATGTAATCAGAGTGTACACAATGAACAATGGGGCTTTGATCACATAATCAACTCCAACTCTCCCATCCCCAACTAATACCAATGGATCCAATCACGACACCCTACGAACACGAATATGACCACTGAACACGAGTAGTGGGTGTACACGAATATAATAACCACTGAACTCGAGCAGTGGGTGTACATGAATAAGCACACTGAACATGAGCAATGTGTGAACACGAAATATAAATCAATACCCAATATACACGATAAAATACATGTACACGAGTATCCGCTGAACACGGTAGGGGATAACATCTCCTGACGGGATCCATGTAGTACAAGTCCATGAAATCACTGTATCAGAATCAACTATATAATTCTAGAACATGTATATATACACTATTATGAATTAAAAACTAGCAAAAAAATATACTCGCCTGAAGTCCTGAGCAAGGTGTGTCTCTTGATGCCCAAGCTGGTGTCACACAGACCTATATATGGTATGTTACATCAATACAAGGTTCAAAAATGAAAATAAGTTAAACTGATGCAATGCTAAGTCATAAAGCCATTTCTAAGTCAAACCGGCTAATTCTAGCGTGCAAGAGTCTAACACTAAGACACTAGGTCAATATGCTATGAAACTAAGCTATACAAGCTAATCTATGATACTATGGAACACACAAAATATCGTATCCTAAGATACACAAGTTTCAATATATGAAAATAATAGTTTAGATATATATATACAAGTCAATACACATAATACTTAACTAATCAAATGAAAATAGGAAACCCTGGCCTTGCACCAATGCGTATCGCACTACCTCACACCTAGCCCGATACTCAAACCCAATATCTTGAGTATAGACCCAAAACCTTGATATCCCCAAGGTAATTCAAAATCTTATTAATATAGCTAAAATATATACATAAAACCCATATACCAAACTACATATACATATAACTAACTATATATAAACTAGTATATCACTAACTACTACCCAATATTACAACTGGTATATATATATATATATATATATATATATATATATATATATATATATATATATATATATATATATATATATATATACTACACAATATCATAATTACATGTATACATATACCTATAGCTAACTATATATTAGTCAAGTATATCACTACTACCTATTTAAACTTACCAATACCTCAACTAACTGCCTGATATACTAACCTATCTACTACTAACCAATAAATAACTAACTACCTAAAATAAATAAATAATACACATGTACAGTATTAAATATAATAAATTCTAAAAATACAATACCCATATCAATTATCAAACTACCCTTAATTAAAAATGTGAAGATGACAATCCTACCCACTTTAGAAAAATTTTGTCCTCGAAATTAAGGAATATACCAAAAGCAAACAATATAATGCAAGAAAGAATTATACCTCATGGCTCGAACAGATATGAATATAGCTCGCGCATCTCGGTCTCTCACTCCCAGGTACTCTCTCCTGGCGAGTGATGTCTCTATGCGATGCACACCAAAGGAATCGTCTGGTTCCTCAGCACCTTCTCTCTCCGATCCAGAATCTCAACTAGCTACTCTGGCCTCTATCTCCGAGTGATCGAACACATGCTAGGATCTGCTATGTACCGTCTCAGTTATGACACGTGAAATACGTTATGCACTCCCTCCAATACAGGTAGAAAGTCTAGTCTGTATGCAACTGCACTAATCCTCTCAAGAATACTGAAAGGTTCGATGAATCTCGGACTGGGCTTTCTGCCTGCACAGAAATGAATCGTGCCACGTGTTAGAAAAATCCTCAAAAAAAATAGACTGCCAACCTAGTACGAAACACAACCTTAGCACTCTAACAAAACAAATAATCAATCACAAGTAATGCAAAACAAAAATCTATACCTCAAACTCCAAAGGTCTCCAGTGGCTATCAGTCCAATGCCGCTACCTGTCCTGCACAACTCGAAGTCTATCCCTGATAAGCTTCACCTTCTCGGCTGCATCCACTACCATCTCTGGTCCCAATAAATCTCTCTCACCAATATTATCCCAGGATAACGGAGTACGGCATCTCCGTCCATACAACGCCTCAAATAGTGACATCTCAATACTGGCTTGGTAGCTTTTGTTGTATGAAAACTCTACCAAGTGAAGGTGGTCCTCCCAAGAACCTGAAAGATCCAAAATACAGGTGCGTATCATGTCCTCGAGAGTCTGAATAGTCCTCTCCGACTGTCTGTCAGTCTGAGGGTGATATGCGGTACTGAACTTGAGTTGAGTGCCCAAGCTTGCCTGTAAAAACTCCTCCAGAAGTGGGACATGAAGAGAATATCTTAATCCGAGACTATGCTCACTTGAACACCGTACAATGTGCCTATCTAGCGCACATACATATCTGCGAGCTTCTCCGTAGATGTACCCACTTTAAATGGCAGAAAGTGGGCTGATTTGGTCAACCTGTCCACGATGACCCAAGTCGCATCTTTACCTCATGGAGAACGCGAAAGTCCTGAAACAAAATCCATGGTCACATGCTCCCATTTCCACTCCAAAATAGGTAAAGTCTGAAGCAATCCACCTGGCCTCTGTCTCTCCGCCTTTACCTGCTAGCAAACCAAGCATCTGGATACGAAGCTAGCTACCTCCCGCTTCATTCCATACCACCATACATGCTCTCTCATGTCTCTATATATCTTGTTGCACCTGGAGACATAAATTACTGAGATCGATGCGCCTTCTGCAGAATCTCCTCATGCAATGCTCCACTCGATATACAATATCTGGTACCGTGCCACAATGATCCATTATCTGCGATGCTGAAGTCTTCTGCCAACCCTAACTGGACCTGTGCTCTGATGTTCCTTAGAGACTCATCCTCGTACTGTCCGGCTCTGACCCGGTCCATCAGCTCTAACTGTACCTGAAGTCCACACATCTGTGCTGCGACTCCAGGAACTAATACCTCAATGCCCAAACTGTCAAGATCGGCCAATAAATATTTGTCCCTCGTCAAGCACATAGCCACGGAATACCTGCTCAAGGTATCCAAGACTACGTTGGCCTTTCCTGGATGGTACTGCAAAGAAATATCGAAGTCCTTCATCAACTCCAACCATCACCGCTGCCTCATGTTGAGCTCTTTTTGTGTAAACACATACTTCAAGCTCTTGTGGTCTATAAATATCTCTACTCTCTCTCCATACAAGTAGTGTTTCCATAATTTAAGAGCAAAGATAACTGCTGCCAACTCCAAGTCATGGGTAGGGGAGTTCTTCTCATGCGGGAGTAATTGCCTAGAATCATAGGCAATCACCTTCCCGTTCTGCTGTAACACACAACACAAATACTTTCCTGATGCATCACTGTAAATAGAAAATCCTCCTGCTCATGATAGAAATATCAAGATTGAATATGTAGTCAACCTCTTCTTCATCTCCTTAAATGCTGACTGATAATTCTCAGTCCAGACGAACTCCTCATCCTTCCTGGTTAGTCTAATCATCGGCTCTGCAAGTCTGGAAAAGTCCTGAATAAACCTCCGATAGTAGCCCGCCAATCCAAGGAAACTCCTGGTCTCTGCTACTGAACTCGGGGTAGACCACGATTCAAATACTGAAATCTTCTTCGGGTCTACTGAGATTCCATCTCCTGTAATAACATGCCTGAGGAATTCAACCTTATCAAGGAAGAACTCACACTTTGATAGCTTTTTATACAGCTACTCCTTCCTGAGGGTCTCCAGAACTATCCTCAAGTGCTGCTCATGATCCTCTGGGGTCTTCGAATATATCAGAATATTATCTATGAAGACTATAACAAACTGATCCAGGTACTGATGAAACATCTTGTTCATCAGGTTCTTGAATACTGTCGGGGCATTGGTCAACCCAAACGACATCACCAAGAACTCAAACTGCCCATACCGAGTCCTGAAAGTTGTCTTCAGGATGTCTTCCTTCTTCACTTTCACTTAGTAGTACCCCGACCTTAAGTCTATCTTTGAGAATACCTTCATCAATCCGCGACAACGGGTATTTGTTCTTGATAGTGATGTTGTTAAGTGCCCTATAGTCGATACACATACGTACCGACCCATCCTTCTTTGGTACAAAAAGTACCGAAGCACCCCATGGTGATGAACCGAAATGGATAAAGCCCTTATCTTGCAACTCATCCACCTGCTTCTTCAACTCCGTCAGTTTACTGTTGTTTATTCTATAGACGTGCTGAGATATCGGCTCTGCGCCTGGCACCAAATCTATAGAGAACTACATATCTCTGTTTGGTGGCAACTCCGGCAACTCCTCTGGAAAGAAATCCTTGAACTCTGCAATCAACGAATGTAGAGGCTCCTACTATTCTACCAAAGCTGCACAGCGTAGCCTTCGCTCTGCCCTGCTGCTCCCCTGACGAACTCGAACTCTGGCTCTCCTAGCGACTAAACTAAAACTCTGCCTCTATGACAATTGATACTATCGTGATGCCTACTCAACCAATCTATCTCGAGTACTATATCGTAACTCGGAAGTGGCATTACGAGTAAATATACGCTCAACTTCTGGCCTCCCAAATAAACTCTTTAGTTCTTGCAAACATCACTGACCAGGATAATGCTACCCCCGGTCATGATCTTGCAAGTCGTCGCCAACGGTTCAGACTCAAGATGATGTCTCAAAGCAAAAGATACAGATATAAAGCTATGAGAAGCACCGGAATTGAATAAAACATGAGCTGGAAAGGAATCAAGATAAACTAAACTTGAGATAATATAGCCAACCGGCTTTTCCTCCTCGACAGTCAAGGAAAAAGCTCGCCCCTGTCGCTGCGCACCTCTTTGCTACTGATGTTGAGCAAACTGCTGCTTCTGCGGTGGTAAAGGTCCTCTATATTGTCCCGCTGGTGGTCTAGCGGGTGCTTTTGGTGCCTGACCTCTGCCCTAAACTGGACGAGTTGGGACTTTAGGACAAGCCCTCAACTGATGGTCTCCCGATCAGCAGAATAAGCACAGGCCTAGTCTCATCCTGCATGCATCCCATCCGTGTCCTTGCTTCTTCAAATAGGCAACTTAATACCGTAAAAATAATTTCCCCAAAATGCCCTACCATCTTCAATAGCCCCCTTTCCACCCCCACCCTCACCCGGCCGACCCCCTCCCGCCTCGACGATGTGCCCCTGTATGATGACCCCCCTACCCCCCTCCGGCCGGTATAGATCATCTTGCAGCGCCGGAGCTCGTGGGCTGGGGGGTGCGAGAGTGGGGGCGTGAGCATCGCGACGGCGAAGCGCGGGATGGGGAGCGTTCGAGTGGCGACCCAGGAGTGCAGGCGCGGTGTCGCATAGGAAAGCAGGTGGGGGTCGCATGCGTAGCACCGGAGAGCGGGGGCGCACGGTCTTGCGAGGTCTGCTAGCTGGTTTGAGGTGGGAGGAGGGGCACCATGGGGCTACGGGAAGAGGGGACTGCCGGGGTGGGGGACGGGGTCGGCGGGCTGGGGGAGGGTCTATTAAATTAGGGAGGACATTTTGGGAAAAATATCTAAGGTACTAAGTTGTCTATTTTTAAAGTTTAGGATCACTACTAGAAAAAGCGGGATTAGCGACACATTTTAGCGACTCCAAGTAAAAACGTCGCTAAATTAGCGACTCCATAAAAAACGTCGCTAGACGTCTCCATTTAGCGATGTCTAGCGACGTTTAGCGACTTTTATTAAGATTTTAAAAGATTAGTCGCTATAAGTTCAATTAAGGTCGCTAAACGTCGCTAATATATCTGATTTAGCGATGTTTAGCGTCGTAATTAGCGACATATATATCAAAAATATTTAGCAACGTGTTTAGCGACTTATATGTCGTCGCTAAATTTTATTTTAGCGACGTTTATATTAGACATCGCTAAACGTCGCTAAATTTTGGTTAATTATGGCTCAGTTTTCTTTTCCCCCATCTGTCAAAAATTTTGAAAGTTTTTAATTTGCCCCCCCCATCTCCGGCGACCGGCTCTCCACGGCTGCGGCTACTCCGACATCCCCCTCCTCCTCCTCGAGCTCTAGGTAATCTCTCTCTCTCTCTCGCTCTCTCTGTCTCTCTCTCTCTCACATGTGAAACTGACACAACACACACTTGAAAGATACGACACACGCACACAGACACGACATACGCACACAGACACTGACAGACACACACGACACACACACACACAGATGCAGACACACACACACACACACACACACACACTCACACAATATTTGATCTATTGGATGTGTCCATGTGAATTGAGGGTTGGTATCATGGTGGTGTGGTGTATGGAGGATGTATCCTAGAGTATCTTGGTATTGCACACCAAATGTTTGTGAATTGGACTAGTGGTTGTGTGTGTGTGTCTATTTATGCCTTAGAGTATCATTAAATGCTTTTGGCACATATCAAAGAGAAGGATAAGTCTAATTTATCATAAAGACAACTATATAACAATTCCATTAACTGACCTCTATTGATAATTGAGAGGGTAGGTTTTCTTTGAGAAACTGCCGCTATCCATATTCATATTGGTGCTGCTACTTAACTTTGGTCATTACCTATGCATCTTTTGGACCAACGGGATTGGAGTAATCTTTGGAAACTTGAATTGCTTTAAAAGAACCAACAGTTCTTTATGCTTATGTTCCTGTGACGGACTTAATTCAGTATATCTCACCCAGGGACAGACAAAATTAGGACATCCACACACATATAGGGCCAATACAATATTATTTTCAATGTTAGACATGAAGAGTTGGGTGTAATGTTAGTTGGCTGAAATTTGACCTTCTGTCATTAAGGGTAAAACTACCATTAACGAAAAATATTTTTTTTCTCGTACCTGAGATCTTAAATAAATGTAAGCTGATACCTCATTCATACAAGCCCCGTCCATTTTACACACCAAATTTGTTTTGGTCAAAGGTTCCATTACCAACCTTTCAATTTGGCAGATTGATGCTTCGGCAAGGATGTTTGCTAACACCAACCTTAAATATTGGGTCATTTCACTTGCCCATAGAGCATCGTTTGGGTGATTTTGTGTCAAATCCATTTGAACTCCAACAGTTGTAGATCTCTCAGAATCTGGTATAATGTATCTAGTGCCATTTGAATGGCAGATTCTTATAAGTTTAGAATTTTGGTAACTCCCACCCTATATGTTGTCTAAAATATATTAGATGCCCTCTCTTATTTAACCTGGTGAATTAATAAAACAAAACAAATATCTAACCACTTGCTACTCTCATCATAGCATACGTCACTATTCAAGTTTCTATTTTGAAACCTCCAAGCGAATTACCTTCAAGCCATTAGATGAAGATAAACAGATTGGACAAATTTGCAACTTCATTGGTTGATTGTTGAGCTAAGCTTGCATAAATAAGATTGGTAGAGATTTACCAGGATCCGAATTCCCTCAGGGTTAAGGCATAGACAAGTATCGGGTAGGTGTTCACCGGTCACTTGTTGCATGCCAATACAGGCCTTAACTGACGAAGAAGTAGAACAAGATATGAGATGCCATTTTCCTTCTTGGTTGAGCGCATATGTAAGATGCTTGATAATTACTTTTTGTTTTTGCACTTGCAAAACAAATAACTTACTATCGCTACTTTGGTATTTAGGTCGATCGTCTAATAACACCCGAGACTGAATCTATTAGAACTCTAGCCAAGGGACCAATTACTGCCGTAAAAATATAGCCAAGTTTCTGTGTTAATGGGTTCAGGTTCAAGTCAACAAATTCTCCTATCAAAGACAGCTTTCTGGATCTTGATTCCACAAAAAACAGTTATATGTGTATCAAATCTTCGAACTACAAAGACGTCAATCCGGGCAATAATTTTTTTGGCATCTTACGAGAGATTGTGGAGTTGACATATAATTATGGCACAGAACCTGCTAATATCGTGCTATTCAGGTGTGAATGGTTCGATCCGATTCAAGATCAAGGTTGAAAAATTGACAAGCATGGCCTTGTGGATATAAACTACAAGCGTAGATATCAAGGCTACGAACCATTTGTCCTATCAAGTCAGGCTCAGCTCGTGTACTTCACAACTTATCCTAGACGGGGGACAGCGAGGTCGGATTGGTGGGCAGTATGCAAGACTAAAGCTAGAAATACCTTTGACATTGACGAGGTCTGGCGAGGTCTGCTGGCTAGTTTGAGGTGGGAGGAGGGGCACCATGGGGCTACGGGAGGAGGGGACTGCCGGGGTGGGGGACGGGGTGGGCGGGCTGGGGGAGGGGTCTATTAAAGTAGGGAGGATATTTTGGGAAACATATTTAGGGTACTAAGTTGTCTATTTTTAAAGTTTAGGGTATTAAAGTTGTCAAACATGAATAGTTGAGTGTATCAAGTTTAAATTTAGCCATATATTAATATTATACTTAAATTTAAAACATTGATCGACCGATTCACTGGTTAACCGTTTGAACCGGTCGATCCGATCATATTTTTAAAATACTGATCAAAAGTAGGATCAATGTATGACTAATATTTTTGGCCAAAACAAAGTACCTAATTTGAGGGGATCAAATTTATAAAATGTTAAGACATAACACATATTATAATCCCTACAAATTAGGCAGAAAGAACAAATAAGGGAACAAGTACTAATTACGTGATGTGGCCAAAAAATATTATTATATTCTAAAATTACTATAATATATTTAATAGGGTAGCTTCAAGATATTAAAATATATTAATATTATATTTAAATTTAAAACATTGATCGATGGGTTCACTTGTCAACCGCTTAAACAGGCTAATCCAATCTAATTTTTAAAATACTGATCCAAAGTAGGATCAATGTATGACTAATATTTGTAGCCAAAACAAAGTGCCTAATTTGAGGGGATCAAAGTTATGAAATGGTAAGACATTATATTATAATCCCAACAAATTAGTTAGAAAGAACAAATAAGGGAACAAGTA
Source organism: Iris macrosiphon (assembly GCA_036927795.1). Classification (NCBI taxonomy): domain Eukaryota; kingdom Viridiplantae; phylum Streptophyta; class Magnoliopsida; order Asparagales; family Iridaceae; genus Iris; species Iris macrosiphon. The sequence goes on along the minus strand of JAYESA010000004.1, from coordinate 229,219,664 downwards.
CTAATTACATGATGTGACTAATTAATATTTGTGATATGATAAAAAAAATTTACGTAATAAAGAAACAAAGAAAGTAAGTTTATGTATATGATTTTATGATCAATATTATTTATAATATGAAAAAATGCTTTGGCTAGCGCTACGTTGGCGTTGTGCTATCAAATGGAGGCTCAGCCCCTTTCGTCACTCCCTCCCCCTCTCCCCCTCCTACTCCGCATACTCCGGCCGTCGCCCCACCGCACCCGTCGGAGTATGATTTAGCTTGTATTATTAGAGTTAAAGTTAATATGGTAGTGCTAAAAAATATTATTATATATTCTAAAATTACTATAATATATTTAATAAGTTAGCTTTAAAATATTATAATATATTAAGGCTAAATTTTAACTTGATAACCTCAACTATTCATGCTTGGCAACTTGATACCCTAAACTCTAAAAATAGACAACTTAATACCCTAAAAAAAATTCCCAAAATGCCCTCTTATCTTCATCAACCCCCTCCCACCCTCCCGGCCACCCCCCTCCCGCCTCGTAGTCGCGCCCCCCACCGATGACCCCCCTCCCCCCCTCTCCGGTCGGAATGGAACGCCGTGCAGCGTCGGAGCTCGTGGGCTGGGGCGTGCGCTGGCGGGGGCTTGCGCGCACGATGCGGCACCAGACGAGGGCAGGGGCGGGTGGGGCGGGGGTGCCCGCGTCGCAGCGCAGGAGTGCTGGCGGGGGCGTGCGCCCGTCGCTGTGCCGGAGCATAGGTCTGCGCTGTAGGGCAAAGTTTGCTCATTGGCTTAAGGCGGGAGGGGGCACCGCGGGGTGGCGGCAGGTGGGGACTGCTGGGGTGGGGGAAGCAGGATGGGGGTGGGGGTGGGGGAGGGGTCCATGGAAGAGGGAAGGGCATTTTGGGGAAAAATATTTAAGGGTACTAAGTTGTCTATTTTAAAGTTTAGAGTATTAAGTTGTCAAACATGAATAGTTGAAGGTAACAAGTTAAAATTTAGCCATAAATTAATATTATACTTAAATTTAAAACATTAATCGACGTGTTCACTGATCAACCGCTTGAACCGTCCGATACAATCATATTTTTAAAATACTGATCCAAAGTAGGATTAATGTGTGACTAATATTTTTGGCCAAAATAAGGTCCCTAATTTGAGGGGATCAAATTTATGAAATGGTAAGACATGACACATAATATAATCCTTACAAATTAGGCAGAAAGAACAAATAAGGGAACAAGTTCTAATTACATGATGTGCCAATTAATATATGTGATATGGTAAAATATATTATTTAACAGAGAAACAAAAAAAGTATGTTTATGTATATGACTTTATGATCAATATCATTTATAATATGGAAAAGTGTTTTGGCTAGCGATGTGCTAGCGAACGGCGGCTCTGCCCCTTCCTTCACTCCCTCTCCCCCCTCCCTCTTCCTGCTTCGTGTACTCCGGCCGCTGCTAGTGGCAGAGCGAGCCTTTAAATTTGGGAAGGTTGAACTTTTAGTACAGCCCTAGTTACACGAGGACGCTAGCATATTAATTTTTTGAGAATTTAATAATCACTTAATTGTTGCATACTCCAAAAGAAAACAAAAATTAAAACATAACTAAGAAAATATTTAAAATATATATATTCAAGCAAATGCCAAAAAATTTGATCGAGCTACAGCTCGACCAATACCTTGTGTAGCCCGGCCATGCCCATCTGGGTCTCTGCCTTTAGAAGTCACGCCACCGCGCCTGGCGGAGTACAATTTTGCCTGGATGATTGGAGCTAAAGTTCATATGGTATTACTAAAAAATATTATAAAATAAATATAATATATTAAATAAGGTATCTTTAAAATATTAAAAAATATTAATATTATATTAAATTTAAAACATTGATCAATCGGATCACTGGTCAACCGCTTGAACATGTCAGTCCGATCAAAATTTTAAAACATTGATCCAAAATAGCATCAATATGTGACTAATATTTTTGGCCGAAATAAAGTGCCTAATTTGAGGGGATCAAATGAATGAAATGGTAAGACATGATATTATAATCCCTACAAATTTGGAAGAAAGATTAAATAATGGAACAAGTACTAATTACTTGATGGGGCCAATTAGTATTTGTGATACGATAAAAAAATATTATGTAAAAGAGAATGTAATTTCATGTATATGACTTTATTATCGATATCATTTATAATATATTAATATAAATGATATTAATATTATTTTTAAAGTTTAGAGTACCAAATTGTCAAACATGAATAGTAGAGGGTATCAAGTTGAAATTTAACCATATATTAATATTATACTTAAATTTAGCCTAATTTGAAGGGATCAAATTTATGAAATGATAAGACATGACACCGATTATAATCCCTAAAGACTAGGCAGAAAGAACAAATGAGGGGAAAATTATTAATTGCTTGATATGGCCAATTAATATTTGCAATATGATAATTATGGTAGCTATATATAACCGTGTGGTTAAGTCTATAAATAACCAGCTACCAGCTACCGGTGAAATGTCCAACTCCTGCACTAGTACGTCCAAACATATATAAAACGATTTCTTCTTCTTTTCTTGATCGATTGATTATTCAATATGGATTCCATCATCAACTCCAAGGCGGTCGTTCCTTCTTCATCTTCCAATCATGCGAGCAATCTTGCGTATGAGCGTTGGTACTTTGGAACGAATTCCGCCGTTGAAAGGGCAAAGGATGCCAAGCTCGTTCGCTACTTTGCCGTTAAGAAGAGGCTAGAGATGCTGATGAAGATAGTCAAGCTTAGTTATCCTCGTCAGTCACGCAAGAGGTCGATGAAACTGAGCGCACTACGAAGTTTATGTATATGATTTTATGATCAATATTATTTATAATATGATTTTATGATAATTTACGTAACAAAGAAACAAAGAAAGTAAGTTTATGTATATGATTTTATGATCAATATTATTTATAATATGAAAAAATGCTTTGGCTAGCGCTACGTTGGCATTGTGCTATCAAATGGAGGCTCAGCCCCTTCCGTCACTCCCTCCCCCTCTCCCCCTCCAACTCCGCATACTCCGGCCGTCGCACCACCGCACCCGTCGGAGTATGATTTAGCTTGTATGATTAGAGTTAAAGTTAATATGGTAGTGCTAAAAAATATTATTATATATTCTAAAATTACTATAATATATTTAATAAGTTAGCTTTAAAATATTATAATATATTAAGGCTAAATTTTAACTTGATAACCTCAACTATTCATGTTTGGCAACTTGATACCCTAAACTTTAAAAATAGACAACTTAATACCCTAAAAAAAAAATTCCCAAAATGCCCTCTCATCTTCAACAACCCCCTCCCACCCTCCCGGCCGCCCCCCTCCCGCCTCGTAGTCGTGCCCCCACTAAGCTTGACTATCTTCATCAGCATCTCTAGCCTCTTCTTAACGGCAAAGTAGCGAACGAGCTTGGCATCCTTTGCCCTTTCGTCGGCGGAATCCGTTCCAAAGTACCAACGCTCATACGCAAGATTGCTCGCACGATTGGAAGAAGAAGAAGGAACGACCGCCTTGGAGTTGATGATGGAATCCATATTGAATAATCGATCGATCAAGCAAAAAAGAAGAAATTCTTTTATAAATGTTTGGACGTACTAGTGCAGGAGTTGGACATTTCACCGGTAGCTAGTAGCTGGTTATTTATAGACTTAACCACACGGTTATATATAGCTACCATAATTATCATATTGCAAATATTAATTGGCCATATCAAGCAATTAATAATTTTCCCCTCATTTGTTCTTTCTGCCCAGTCTTTAAGGATTATAATCGGTGTCATGTCTTATCATTTCATAAATTTGATCCCTTCAAATTAGGCTAAATTTAAGTATAATATTAATATATGGTTAAATTTCAACTTGATACCCTCAACTATTCATGTTTGACAATTTGATACTCTAAACTTTAAAAATAATATTAATATCATTTATATTAATATATTATAAAAGATATCGATCATAAAGTCATATACATGAAATTACATTATTTATTTCTCTTTTACGTAATATTTTCTTATCGTATCACAAATACTAATTGGTCCCATTAAGTAATTAGTACTTGTTCCATTATTTAATCTTTCTTCCTAATTTGTAGGGATTATAATATCATGTTTTACCATTTCATTCATTTGATCCCCTCAAATTAGGCACTTTATTTTAACCAAAAATATTAGTCACATATTGATGCTATTTTGGATCAATGTTTTAAAATTTTGATCGGACTGACCTGTTCAAGCGGTTGACCAGTGATCCGATTGATCAATGTTTTAAATTTAATAAATATTAATATATTATAATATTTTAAAGATACCTTATTTAATATATTATAGTTATTTTATAATATTTTTTAGTAATACCATATTAACTTTAGCTCCAATCATCCAAGCGAAATTATACTCTGCCAGGTGCGGTGGCGTGACTTCTAAAGGCGGAGACCCAGATGGGCATGGTCGGGCTACACAAGGTCTTGGTCGGGCTGTAGCTCGATCAAATTTTTTGGCATTTGCTTGAATATATATTTTTTAAATATTTTCTTAGTTATGTTTTAATTTTTGTTTTGTTTTGGAGTATGCGACAATTAAGTGATTATTAAATTCTCAAAAAATTAATATGCTAGATGGTACAATGCTAGCGTCCTCGTATCACTAGGGCTGTACTAAAAGTTCAACCTTCCCTAATTTAGAGGCTCGCTCCGCCACTAGCAGCGGCCGGAGTACACAGAGCAGGAAGAGGGGGAGGGGGGAGGGAGTGAAGGAAGGGGCAGAGCCGCCGTTCGCTAGCACATCGCTAGCCAAAACACTTTTCCATATTATAAATGATATTGATCATAAAGTCATATACATAAACATACTTTTTTTGTTTCTCTGTTAAATAATATATTTTACCATATCACAGATATTAATTGGCACATCATGTAATTAGGACTTGTTCCCTTATTTGTTCTTTCTGCCTAATTTGTAAGGATTATATTATGTGTCATGTCTTACCATTTCATAAATTTGATCCCCTCAAATTATGGACTTTGTTTTGGCCAAAAATATTAGTCACACATTAATCCTACTTTGGATTAGTATTTTAAAAATATGATTGTATCGGACGGTTCAAGCGGTTGATCAGTGAACACGTCGATTAATGTTTTAAATTTAAGTATAATATTAATTTGTGGCTAAATTTTAACTTGTTACCTTCAACTATTCATGTTTGACAACTTGATACTCTAAACTTTAAAATAGACAACTTAGTACCCTTAAATATTTTTTCCCAAAATGCCCTTCCCTCTTCAACGGACCCCACCCCTATCTTGCTTCCCCCACCCCGGCAGTCCCCACCTGCCGCCACCGCCGCGGTGCCCCCTCCCAAGCCAATGAGCAAACTTTGCCCTACAGAGCAGACCTATGCTCCGGCACAGCGACGGGCGCACGCCCCTGCCAGCGCTCCTACGCTGCGACGCGGGCACCCCCCCGCCCCTGCCCTCGTTTGGTGCCGCATCGTGCGCGCAAGCCCCCGCCAGCGCACGGCCCAGCCCACGAGCTCCGACGCTGCACGGCATTCCATTTCGACCGGAGAGGGGGCGTGTAGTTCACTCTGGAGCATTGGAGCATTGCGTTCGAAAACTAAAACACATATACAAGACATAATGTTGAAACATCGCCTATGTATCATTCCACAAATGTAGCCACTTTGCACGCTTTTACTATTTCAGAGAGAGAGAGAGAGAGAGAGAGAGAGAGAGGCTTGAGCTACTAGTAATTTCGACCTAGCGTCGCCTGTAACACTTGTTCAATATCAATAAAGTGCTTATTTTACTTTTATACTTGTGTTAATCAATGCTTTCGCTATTGACGACTCTTTGAGCTTGTTATCAATCGCTTGTGTGTTTCTTATTCCGCTGCACTCGGACAATTTGTGCGACTATGTGGCTTAGACCTTTAACCGCCTGTTCGGATCTTGTACTTGCACGGGCGCGGCTTACGCTTGTGCGACATCATGCCCAGATGAGAAAGATCGTCCCGCGAGAGCGCTGGCGCGATGATTCGCGCCTAACGGGGACTGCCGATTACCTGCGGGAGATCGGGGCATGACATATTGGTATCAGAGCATGGCTTTACGCCTTTGGACTTTGTATCAATTTTCTCAGTTTCGAAAGCTCGTTCGTGGGTTATGTGTATACACTCTCTCATTGACTCGATAGGATATTCCAAACAATAAGTCTAAATACTTTCAAAAGTGCATGTGAATGATGTGATTGCTTGTACAAAATTATGATGCGAAGGCCTTTGTGTCGACCTGTGTTAGGCTTTATGGGAATAGACTCGTGCTAGAATTTGCATGTTATGTACAAACCCGAATACCTATACGTGATTACCCAAGTGGTTAGTATACGGAATAGAATATCATTGGAAGCGAGATAGGAATATCGTTCAGGAAAAGACAAGTCAAACTTAGAATGGCGACCGATGGAAACATTATCAGTTTATCGCTAAGGCGAATATATAGAATTGTGCTTGGATTTTGGAAAATAGTTCGAACGGTATTTCGTGTCAGAAGATACAAATCAGATATGGTTTACTTGGATGATTATCAACATGATATATATACGGGACTAAGATTTTGTCAGGCGATGCTTAGGTATCGTGCATGAATTCTAAGGAACGACTTGGTGAAGATACTAGCGATTGATATGAACATGATTGAGAATTTAATTGGGTGACTCAATTCCGAGTGGTGTATGGATCATTTAGAAATGTCCGAACAGATTCATAGGTCTCGTGCGATAGTCGGATTGAACGATTGGAGAATGTCTTAAACAAATAATATGGCTTATATCGAATAGTAATTCATGAAAATGGAAATTGATATCTTGGTTAAGGAAACTTGTTGGAAACTTGGAGGATCGTGCGAGCAATTTTGGATTAAAATAAACGGATTGATACTTGAATACAATATCGCTCGAATAGAAGTTAGCCCGAGAATGAATATTGTGATTCGATGAAAGATATAAGCGATAATGGATTTGACTTGGAGTTTGGAAGAACGATCTAGAATCTAGTTCGAAAAGATAACCTTGGAAATCAGTCCCAACGAGAATAATTATCCTGCGGGAGCGCCGACGTAGTGATTTTACGTACGACGGGGACAAGCTACTCACAAAAATCTTAAGGGTTCTCATCTTACAAATCATGATAATACCTCCAACAGGGTCAAATAAAATCCAAGTAATTTCCATTCCAACAAAAAATTAAGCATTGCACTACCGTCAAGCACGATCTATCCGATCTACTGACTAGTGTCCATGTCCTATCGTCCACTCTGTTTATGTCAAACATAACACACACTTACTGTTCCAAGTCTAACTCCAAGTCTTGCTGCCCCAGTTCTATGGTTTGCTCAAGCAATTCGCTAGAGTCGGTCACACAAGTTTTTTCACTCGGCACAGGATCGTCTGCCTAATTACTATGTCATCTTACAAGGTCATAGGTACAGTTCATGCTTACGACTTATCGTACAAATTCGTCGTATGATGCTCGTCCCAATTCCTAAGGTTAAACCATTGTTCATTTGCACATAATATTCTACCCAAGCTCATTTTACTAAGATTTCTAAACATCGAGCACATATCATCCTACTCACATTAACACGTTCGTTTGTATAGGGTTCGAATCCGTTCAATCAAATTCATGATATATCCATTTCGCATGACAAGCCTAGAAATTCACATAGTCTATCTTCTCAAACATGTTTGATAGAACTCATATATCCAATCTAAGTCTAGACCATCAATTAGTCATGATTAAATTCTAAATCTTTGATCTCAATCATAACTCCAAGTCGTCCAACCAGATTCATGCATCCGTTTACGAAACCATTAAGCGTGTCTGACTCCATGTTCTAGACTAACTCATCCTTGAAACACTTCTGATTCACTTGTATTCCCAAACTCATCTTATCGTATCGAACCATAAGTCAAGACGATACTTCAATTGTCACACTCTGGTCTCCTACAAGTTCGATCATCCTTGCTGGATGTGAGATCATTACGCCAACACTACTGCTGGATAATCATCCTAATCCGGACGTGACGCATGTACGAGCATGGAGTTACACTCGCACAAGACAAGAACGTCGAACGTTATGGTTATCATCGAAACGATCAAGATACCTTATCATTCACTTCGCTCCATCAAAGTTATATATATAATCCTTCAAGTCATGTCCGTTCATGCCGTGATCATAATTCGTCTAGCAAAATCGTCCAACTTTAGTGTCACCGTTCAATCAATCCGTAGTCCACTTCTAGCATTTCTCAAACAACTAAGTTCAATACTCAAGCCAAAGTCTATCCACCTTCGACACATTCTATTTTATCAAGTTCGTTTGAATAATCATCGAACATATTCTCGCGAGTTCGATCATGCCCGCTGGACGTGAAATCACCGCGCTAACGGAGGATAATCGTTCTCGGCTGGGACTGATTGTCGAGAGTTATCTTTCAAAATATATTCAAGATCGTTCTTCCAAACTCCAGGTCGAATCCGTTATCGCTTACCTCTTTCATCGAACTACAATATTCCTTTACTTATATCAATCTTTGCTATCTTTCAATTATCCTTTGCTATCTTTCAATTATCGATACCATATCAAGTCTATTAATTTGAAACCACAATATTCATTCTCGGGCTAACTTTTATCGAGCGATATCCTACTCAAGTTTAATCTGTATGATTCAATTCAAAATTGCTCATACGATCCACCAAGTTTTCTTGACCAAGACATTGATTCCATTACCTTGAATCCTTATTCGATATAAGCCTTATCACTTGTTCAATATCTTCATAATCGTTCAAACCAACTAACGCACGAGACCTCTAAATTCGCTTGAACATTCCAAAATAATCCATACACCACTTAGGAATCGAATCATCCAATTAAATCCTCAATCGTGTTCGTATCACTCGCTAGCATATTCACCAAGTCGTTCCTTAGAATTCCTGTGCGATACCTAAGCGTCGCCTGATAAATCTTAGTCTCATATATATCTCCTTGTTGATAGTCATCCAAGTAAACCATATTTGAATTGTATATGCGGACACGAAATACCATCCGAGCTATTTTTCAAAATTCAAGCACGATTCTCTATATTCTCCTTAACAATAAACTGATGGTATTTTTATCGGTTGCCATTCTAAGTCTGACTTGTCCATATCTTAACGATATCCCAATCTCACTTGCAAACTTGCTAGCACCAAAAAGGGTCATGGCGCGTGATACTTGACATAACTTAGCCGAAAGGTTGTGTGCATAGCTAACCGTCCAAACGATATTCTATTTCGCATACTAACCAGCTTGGTAATCACGTATAGGTATTCGGGTTTGCACATAACTTGCAAATTCTAGCACGAGTCTGTCCCATAAAGTCAAACTACAATAGCTTTCAGCGTGATGCATGTATCGATGGAATAGGTAGTAATTGGGGTCATTTACCTTGTCCGCCTCCGTAGAGCGTCTTGTCACACCCTAGTCCCAAAATATGTAGGACCAGAGTACGTGGCATTGGCCAGCTACGCATCAAGTAGACTCCAGTCCAACTCAAATGCGTATACTCTTTATAAAATAGGGTCAAGCTATCTATATACTAGTATAATACACTATCTCAATCCACAAGAATAATAAATATGTCATGAATGAACAATATGTAAGACAGTCGGCCGCCATGTAATACACATGTTCGAACAAGCTCAAAAATGAGAATACAGCTTGCAAAACTTGGCTATAAAGCAGAAGATGTCATCATAAAATATAGAAGACGGAAGAATAATAAAAGTACTACTAGCGATACCTGAATCCTGGAGACACAATAAAAAACCATCTATCTACTTTATCAAGTGAGCTCAGTAATAACCTGGAAAGGAACCAGGTCCTCAGTGGGACATAACAAGATATATATAAATATGCCGAATGTAAGAGTAAATAACATACAAGAGAGACAAAAAAATAACCACAATGAACACTACAACTAAGACGAAGAACATACGACAACTAAGATGGTGTCATGCCATGAGAACAACGGTATCAATCTTGGCTACAGGTAAATCAAGTAATAGTAACTACAGTCCGGTAAGACACTAACAGTCATATCACTAGTCTCTATCATAGTCGGGTGAGGCACTAACGATCGAGGGATCAAGTGAACAAATCTCTATCGCAGCCCGATGAAGAGCTAACGAGTCAAGATTTGATCATAATAGCCAACACCTAATAACGGTATCCTCGCCTAAGGAACCAAGGGATCAAGTCAAGGCAAGTCTAATCAAGTAATACGGGGTACGGGGTCATGTCAAAACACGCTAAGTAACAAAAATCCAGAGTAACAAGTAAAATCCCAAGTAACATACAATAACAAGTAAAATCCAAGGGATCAAGACTGGTAGGATGTAAACTAGGTAGAGCGTACACGTGACCGTATACAAGTATTAACATGAAAGACAGTAACTAAATACAGATTGACAAACACGATAACAAAAGCATGTAAATGTACTATATAATTGGACAAGGTATACTTGCATATAGTTTTATCCCAAGTTGAGGTCACAACTACCCAGTCCCAGTCTTAATCCAAGTTGCCTATCCAAAGACACAAATAATTGTAAACACAATATTAATACTAAATTACCTTATTTATATCATAGTTTACCATAATTAAGTCAGCTTTATTTACTATAATTATTTATCTATTTTCTGCCTATTTATTTATACCATACTTATTTGCTTAGGTTATTGTTTATTTGCTTATTAATACCTTTTAAGTTTTTTTTATATAGCTTCTAGCTACTATTCATTATTTTTGAATTAAATTATATACTAGTTTAAAATATCTGGGGCTTATCTTTAGTATTCTTATAGGGTTCTAAATATCAAAACAAAGGGGGTAATATATAAATGTATTAATTTTAATTCCTGTGAATAGTGAGAGAGAACGTGAAGAAGTTATATAAAAACCAAAGGAGATGAGAGAAAACCTAATCACTATTTATTCCATACATGAACGTTAACATAGGAATTTACTTTTACTAGAGTTGTTATTACTTATTCTTCTTCTTTGTTCTACATGAAGTTTATTTATCTGCTATATCTATTAACTAGAATTTTAGATATTAGGTTATATGGATTTTACACAACTTTATAAATTATATATGATTTGCAATTGACACTAGAGGGAGGGGGGTCTAAAAAATGTGTCATTAACTTTTGGTTGAACCAGAGCACATGCTCCTTTGCTTACGTGAATAGTGCATGGTATTCTTCTTGCTAGGTGAACACAATTGCAAGGAGAAAGAATCTTGACAGTTAATTCTTTTCTTTATGTTATGTTGGCCATATGCTACGTGCTATATTTCTCATGTGAATAGTGTATTCAACAATATATGATATTAAAAATTTATATTCCTTCATCTACAACTACTACCATTACCTAATCTTCTCCTTTGTCTCTATTTTATATATAAACAGTATCCAACGACTGACCCAGAGAGGAGGGAAAGAGGAGTTACCTATAAGACGGTTCACCGACGCCGGAGAGAGGGTGGTCAGGTGAGGAGTCCGGGTTCGTCGGAACCCAATGGACGCGCTATGCCAGTTCACGCATGTGGAGGAGAAGAAGGTGGCGATAGCTACGCGAGTCCTCTGCGGAGAGAAGAGGCGCGGTCATCAACAGGCGACGGGTTCTGTGATGGTTGCTCGAAGGAGATAAGAGGGGTTAATAGGAGGAGGTTTTGGAAAGTGTTCAAATGATGTATGCGTAGGGGAGGAGAATATATATAAGGATGCTAATTCTTTGATAGCTTAGCCGACCCTAGAATTTAATAATTAAGGCTAAATATAAGCATAAGTTGATGATGCTGATATATGATACTATGAATCCTTATATGGTTATTATGATTATGGCTCTATATATGGCAACAGAAAAAGGAATAATGTTGTCATTTCATGTTTTAATCATTAAGACTTATGGTCATGTCATATTTTAACTAATATAGGTTGCCATAGTAAATATTCATATTTAGCTATAATGACTGATCTTTTTTATTACTATTATTACTTTCCATAAAAATATAGGTATCAATTATAAATATATGGGAAGGATTAAACTTGAAAGGAGGATTCATATTCAATATTCTATATGCATAATAAGAATAAGAATTTATTATATAATAATTAATATGAATGTAATATGAGAAAAATGATTCATATTTTAATAAAATGAATGCATAATAGGTTGTAAAGATAGGTTTGGCATAATGTGCATTCAATAAAATAAATGAGGCTTCATTATGGGTGCCTAATAGGAAAGTTAGCTATAGTTGTGGAGGAATAATAGTGAGTACAATATTATATGGAAGGATTTCGAATGGATTATAATTATGTGATGGTGAAAAACTTGGTAAATATTTAAAATAGATATGTAATATGATGCACATGGATGAGAATGAGTTTAAAAGGAATAAGGAGAGTAAATGGTAAGTAGTGGTAGGGATTGAATGTGTGCATAACTTAATAATTATGATATTATTATTATTATTACTATTACTACTATTACTATTACTACTACTACTACTATTATTATTATTATTATTATTATTATTATTATTATTATTATTATTATTATTATTAGGTTAGATAATAACTTCAAGAGCTAATAGCTCTAGCAAATAATTTTTTTTTAAATGTTAGTAATCAAACTAACAAGAACAAAGAAGCTATTAATAACTTGTAGAATAGTCTTCAGGTTATCAATGGACAATCGTCCCAAATGACTTCTGAAATATCAGAAGCTGATTGTGAATAACACAATAATTCCTATTGATAGAAGTATACATTTTCTTTCTAAATTTTCTAATAAAATAACTGATAATAAACAGTTACAGTGATTCTTGGTTGCATTAAATTATGTATCTGAGTTTTATAAGAATATCACAAATGATACAAAATTTTTGTATTAAAGATTAAGAAAAAATCTTACTCCATGAAGTAATGCTCACACTGAAACAATAAAAAAAATAAAATAAAAGGTAAAGAATTTACCTTACTTACACTTAGCCAATGTTGAGTGGTTTGAAATTGTAGAACTTGATGCTAATAATATTGGCTATGGTAGAATATTAAAACAACTTAATCCTAACACTAAAAAAGAAGTGTTGGTAAGATATCATTCGGGTAAATAGAATGATACCCAAATAAATTATTCCACTATTAATAAAGAATTTTTTTCAATAATTCATTGTATTCATAAATTTTAAGATGATTTACTTAATAAAAAATTCTTATTACGTATAGATTGTAGTTCTGCTAAGACTGTCTTAGAAAAAGATGTTAAAAAATTAGCATCTAAGCAAATATTTACTAGATGACAAGCTGAATTAGCCATATTTGATTTTGAGATTGAATATACTAAAGGAACTAACAATTCACTTCTAGACTTTCTTACTCGTAAATTTATTATTATTATTATTATTATTATTATTATTATTATTATTGTTGTTGTTGTTGTTGTTGTTGTTGTAGTTGTTGTTGTTGTTATTGTTAATAATATTATTATTATTATTATATGTAAAGTTATAGGTTAACTTCAACTCAAGAATGGAGTTGGCGGATGGATTAATTAATATATTATTATTTTTTATTCTTTTTCTTTTCCTTTCTTAATGTTGGTATTTATATATGGATTAGAGCTGGGGTGAGTTGGTTCCAATATGCATTTGTATGTATGGATTATAAGGAGATTGTGTAAGAAAAATAATGGAAATAATAGAGAGAAATAAGAAAAGTTTTTAAACGATTATGGATCAATTGATTAGGATATTTGTAGGAATAATATATAAAAAATGGTATAATAATGAATTTACAAAATATGGATGGCTAGCTATTTAAATCGAGAATTAGATTAGTTGGTTTGTTAGTATGGAAACTCTTAATATGCTTGTCGAATTAGCTTTGGTGCATGATGTAAGAGTAATTTGAATTGAGCTTACATGGAATAGGAAATAGAGTTGTATATATGTTGCAATAAAAATATCAATTTGCTGGATATGATAAGAATGATGGTTGTAGAAATTAGTTAGATCGGAAATAAATAATTCCTATAGTGTGTGGGAGAAAAATGACATATTTTTTAATTTATAAATATTATGTGATGCGGTATAAGAGAGAAGTAAAATAGTAAGTTGTATAGACTAGTTCTTTAATTGAATATTTAAGTTGAGTGTATGCAAAAGGCCACGAGGCTAGAGAAATCATGAATGTTATTGTTAAAAAAAATTGCAATGATTGCATATAAATGGTAAATATGTAGGTGACATTGCAAATTTTATTCAATTCTTAAGAATTATTATTAGCATCAAATTTGATTATAAAGTTTAAATGTAATAAAATATAAATATAAATATAAATTTTTTGGTACATGGGATTACATTCTACCTACCTTAAAAGAATTTTGTCATCAAAATTTATGGAGAAAAAGGTCATCCAATGATGATAGATGACATGGATCTAAGTGAGGAATCAACTGGGCACAACAATCATTTAAGAATTCCAAATCTGACTACCTTATTCTATGAGCTCAACCACTATTAAATACTATCCATCCATATTCTATCATTATCCATGAAGACACCCATTATTACCAGCATCTACTCCATGTGGTGTTACCATATTTTCAAAAGCCACATAATTCTAAATTCCATATTTTAAACTTGATTATATATCCTCAAACGTTGTATCAATCCTGATCTGGATTCATCCTTACCACTCAACATATACCATTACCATCTCTAAAATTAATAGTAATAATAATCACATATAATTTGATCCAAAATGCTTTAACCTCGAAGACACTTATTTAATTTTCAATGCTAATCTTCAAGTATAAAATAATCTTTTTACCCACAAGCGTAAACATGTACTATACCTGTACTCCAATCTTTGACGAATTTTATAGTCACATATTGCCAATCAACTTTATCTAAACTAGAAATTTATTAATCCACTCATATTCACTTATTCAAGTCTGTAAATTTATTTATTAATCAATCAAGTCAAATAAATTCCACTAATACTCTCAACAATTAATTTACCATCAAGGAGTCAAAATTCTATACTAAGGACGTCTACCCACCTTCGATCACTCTACTTAATCAAATACAAAGGTAACCATAACATTTTATGCTTCCAAAGGAGAGTATTTCATAATTGTACTTGTTATCCTTCTAAAATTTCAACACCACTATATACTTATAGAACCCAAAATAACCTTTCTTATCTATTAAGGCAATCATAATAAGAAATTAATTATGCAAATTACATAAGGGTTACTAGTTGGCCAATTTTCTAACTTTTCCAAAGCACAAAGTTTGTCCCCCTGAAATAGAGAGAAACAAGAAGCAATAATACGAGATGTCAATGAAGGAGGAGACCGAGTGCATATACGGAGTCCAATGGCGATAATGGAGTTTAAAAGAATTTGCCAAGCAGTTGTGGATTGAGATCCTATTTGATCCTATCGCAGGCTCACTCGGTACAGTAACGTAACTGAGTCGATATGCTCTGACCTGATTGGGCCACCACATGTCTGATGTTAGGCAATTTGAGTTTGTTGCATCAGTACATTAAAAATGTCAACATCGTCGTCACTGTTAAAAGAGAATGTTTCCTTCGGCTATGACCCTTCAGTTAGCTTCGGCTTGGATGACGGCGAGCCTTTAGATATGTTGACAAAAAGATCCTTCTTCCCTCTATCCTTGTGATTACTATTATTATTTCTGGGATGCTTTCCCTTGTCATTGGCACTAGGCACTTTGATCCAGAGCAGCGGGATGGTGCCTATATTTTTCTCAGCGATGTCAGCACCTACGATAAATGTTGACGAATCTTTGTACTATGCGGTGCCTATGCAGAATTTTAACTCAGGCGTAAGATTTTGCCTGCAAGTGTCCATAAGCACCGATTATGGGATACCGGGAGGCATCTTCAAAGCTATATGTCTAATCCTTTCTATAAAAGCATGGGCATACTCGTTCCCCCCCTGCACTGTGTCGATAAGGGTTGACATAGTCATGTTCTTTCTGCCATCACAGAATCGGAAAAGAAAAAGTCATCGAAGGTCGTCAAATGACGCAATGCAATTGTCCAGGAGCCTGCAGAACCATTCATAAGCCACATCGGTTAAGGCCTTGATAAATAACTTAGTGAGAAAAGAATTATCTTGTAGTAGATTCCCTATCATATATTTAAAGTAGTTCAAGAATTGACAGGGTAACTTCTTTCCGTAAAATGGAATTAGGGATTGTGGCTTGTACTTGGGTGGAAAAACAATATTATTCCACTCAAGGGGACAAGGCTGTCTTATCCCGAGCTTCTGGAGGTTTTCCCGGTTATTCAAGGCATCGAATCGAGAGTGCAGTTCTCGAATAGCCTCCTGAGTATGATCAATCGGTGAAGCAACAACCGATTGTAGAGTAATTGCTGGTTGAACCTGGTGCATCACTAGCAAGGTACCCCCAATATTGAGAGGGGCACGAGTATTAGTAGGTTCTACTGCCTTCGTATTTCTTGTTGAGGCTTGGTTTGTTTGTCCTGGAGCCTATAGTTGTGTTGGAACCAAGGCTGCCTTAATCTCATTTAACGTCTGGTTAAATATTTGAATTATCGTTTCTAAGGCATCAAGACGCTGGTGATTGTTGTTGCCTTCTTCATTGTTACTACCGGCCATATATACCGGCATTGTGTTAGGACTATTGGATGGCAGTAGAGCCTACACTTTCTACCTCTGAGTCTTGGGGAGCATTGTCCTCAGGAAAGATTGTCATTATTGTATCATCCAGAATCAGGGAGATTGCTACCCCCAAGCTTCTGAAGCTTTGCTTGACATTGTGGTGTGTAGAGGGATATTACCCTATGACATGTTGCCCTCAGTTCCTTGACATACATTATCTTCTTGGAACGTCAGATTGACGTAGACCATAGGAGGATTGCTACCCTCCATTTGCAATGTTGTATCCGGTGTTGGAGGAAGATTACTCCCTAGCTGTGGGGCTATTTCAAGTGTTGGGGGAGTACTACCCTCCTGCTTATGATCCAGACTCTTGAGATTGTAAAAGCATAAAAAAATCTATACCATGCGCCAAATGCAAAAACAAGCCAGGCGCAGTCATCAAAAGCCATGCGCTAAAGGCAGCCAAAATCATTTTCTAAAGGCAAACATATGCCAAATATAGTCATGCTCTAATCAACTGACAGACTACTTAGGAGCGTCATCTGCCAACATCAGCATAATAAAGGTCCCATGCGGCAGTATTCCCATGTGGTAGTATTCCTCGTGCGCTGGAGTTTTCATGCGACAATATTCCCTTAAAAGTTCTACGCAACAAAATCTTTCATTTATTAACAGCCAAGATCCTCAAGAAATTAGAGCATGACATGTGTTGCACAGATTATAGGCATTAGCAACCCCAGATCTCAAATTGCCACGTGGCGGCCACAGCGCAGCATGCGCTTATAAATCTGCGACCATCATTCTTGGAAGATAATATGCAGCAGCGTAAAATCCGCGTGCATGCATGCGCACACATGTTCTTTTGAAGACTATAAATAGTGGAAACCTTCCACACATAAAATCAAAAAAAAAAGAAAAAGAGGAGGAAAGATAGAGACAAAAGGAGGAAGCGAGATCCATCGAGTCTTATACTCGAGTTTTCGGGCCTGGACTTTCTCTTTCGTCGGACTGTCAACGGAGTAAAGAAGTCAATCGCAGACTTGATCTCCACCGTCACACTTTTCCAGATCTATTTGTACTCAGACCTCTATGCATTAGAGTTTCTTTTGTACTTTTCTTTGTTCTATTCCAATTAATATAAAAAGTTTGTTCAACTTTTTTCGTATATTTTGCGATGTCGACAAAATTTGCGATACTGCTAGAGAATAACTTATCCTCTAACGAGAAGTTAGTGACGTAGTCCAACGAAAGCAAGCTGGGTTCAACTTAGAGAATTTTGATTGTTAGCTTCGATCAACCAACGTTCAAGGAGATGTTGGAAAAATCGAGTTCTGCATCGAGGGCCTGAAGATATCGCAAGACTAGGGTCGTCAAGACCGCTGTGTCGTACCCACGGTCCGCTAATAATGCGTTGACAATCCCCGCTGCTGGGGTTATGCATCAAGTTGACGCATATCCTGTCTCTGTCTCTGCAGTCACTCTTGAGAAGAACAAAATTGAATCTTAAGTGATGCGCTCACAGCAAGATGTGGTAAAAAAGAAGCACACTACATCACGCTGCAGGTGCATAAAGTCTTCTGCGCGTAACAAGGCCAAAGAGACAAAGTCTGTCTTCCGCAGAATCTTCTATGTCACCGATGTGGATTCTATGTACTATGTGTCAGTGAGCGCTAGATCAAAGAATTCCAAAGTAACTCGAGCCATGCGCGCTCGAGGGACTTCTAAAGTAGTTCACCAAAAGCATAAGCCGCTGGTTGTCATACGCACTGTTGATGTAAAATTATATAGGGACGTCCCATGCACTCATGCGCCGGATATGGGCCAACACTCCAAGACTTTCCGAAACCACTTGGGTGCAGTTTCTGCGCAAGAACCAAGTCGAAGAGCACAAACTGTGTTGACGTACCCATGCACCCAACTTGGCTACGCGCATGAAGTGGGTCTGTCTCGCATCAAGTCTTCCACTAATGACCTGGAAGCAGTTTTTATGCAGGAACCAAGTATGGGAGCAAAAATTATGCTGATAGTCTCATGCTCCTAGCTTGGCTGCACGCATAGAATGGGTCCGGCTTACACTAAGTCTACCACAAATGATCTGGGTGCAGTTTTTGCGCAAGAACCGGGTCATGGAGCAAACCATCCACTTTCACAATCATGCGCAAAGCTCGATGGAGCGCATAAAATGGGTGTAAAGGTGAAGTTTCCGTCGTCTGATATGCGTAATATGATAAGTCACAAGCGCAAGATGAGAGAAACTGTCACAACCCGCACCCGGATATTCGGGCATGAGTACGTGGTTACGCCCAGCCTATACTGCAGAATTGACGGTAGAACGCTGTCTGGGTCATTTCTAACTATCTAACATCTCAATAATATAATATGGTACCTATCAATCGTCTTAACTCCAAACGAAAGAACAATATGGTATCTCACAAGTATAATTAATCTCAATCACAAAATAAACTAAGAAAGATAAAGCACGAATGAAATAGCGAAGGAAAGAATAAGATACAATCCATAATCTAAAATAATATACAAGTGTGGATCTCCACAATATAGTCTAATACAAGCCAACATAAATAACTAGACCTCCTCGGGCTCTGCAACTAAGTCCTCCTGGTCTATAGGAGTATCCTCTAAATGTACGTCATCCTGCGGCCCGTAGAATATGGGACACTGCCCTATAAGCCAATCATCTGAAAAATATATCCATTCAGGATTGGAGTAAAGTACATACCTCTGAAATCAGTTTCAATAACATAATCGAGCATATAGAACAGATAATAGAAATGATATACAAGATCACTAAACATATGAATGAATGAACAATAGGTATACAGGTAATATACGAGAATATTGAATAACAATATGAATATCTGTAATATGATGAAATAACTGCAATCTAACTAATATGCCTCAGAATACAAGATCATTATGTGATCGGTTTGGGTGAACATGATCAATAAGGTAAGACGATTAGAAGTAAGGTATGTAATCAGAATGTACACAATGAACAATGGGGCTTTGATCACATAATCAACTCCAACTCTTCCATCCCCAACTAATACCAATGGATCCAATCACGACACCCTACGAACACGAATATGACCACTGAACACGATTAGTGGGTGTACACGAATATAATAACCACTGAACTTGTCACGCCCCAGTCCCAAAATGTCAGGAACTAGGCCACGTGTTACTGGCCAGCTGACACATCACTATGGGCTTAATCTACTTTGATGGACCCAAAGGGACGTGCTACGCTGTCCTAAAATCCTACAAGTATAGAACAGGTAAAACTATCTCATCCACAACAAAATGTCAGAAAAACAAGTGCTAAAATATATATAAAACTGAGTCTGATACAGTACACAACTGGTGAGAATACAAGTCTACTACAAAAACTGATAATAGCGCAGAAAAATCAGATAGATTAAGCAGTGTCTATCTGAGCAAAACATCTCCATCTCCTGGTGGCAGGCCTCTAGGGTCAAGCATACTCTGAGGGCGTCTTCTCGAGCTCCTCATCAGTAGCACATCTGGCCTCCTGATCAGGGCCGTACACAGTGGGGTAGAAAGCATCGTCTAGATCTGGCAGGGAACCAGGTCCTCAGTGGGACATAACAAGATACAGAAAATGACATGCCATATATGTAAATACTGAATAAAGGAAATAAATACAGGGTGCTAACCATTCTATGTGAAAATGCAAATAAAGACCTTGTAGTACGCATGGGAATGTGTGGCTAGACATACGCTGACGTAATTCACCAATCGTGGCGACTGGCTAGTATATGTGTCGTATGCCCCCGGACTCACGGGTAGCTCTGCAATCGACCATCTCTGAGGAGCATGGTACGAAGGTATAAATCATATATGGAGGGGGTGTCCCATACGTCTACTAGTTATCTTCTCCATCCCAATGAAACTAAATGTCAAGTCGTACATTTCCTGAGTTATTCTAATCCGTGATGCGGGTCACACGTACTGGTAGCTAATCACATACGCAGCTCGCATCCCAATATGTAATGCAACCATGTTGCGTGTTCCCGTGATAGGGTCTAGGAGAATATCAAAATACTCTCACAGCTGTTGGTGAGTCTGTAATGCTAAGTTATTTACACTAATCGTCAACGTGTTAGTTGACTGTACCAGAGGCAGTCTCTGGTACTCATAGTATATGAATTTCAGAAACAAGAAGCATAGAACAATATTTGAGGATTTAAACATTTAAACTTGGCAAGGTATACTTGCCTACTCCTTGATATTGTTGATAACCTGATCTCACAGTCAGGTTTGAAGGTGCTGGTGACAGGGGGTCACTGGCTGTGCTGTAGTTGGTTTCTGTTACAACAGATAGTGTTTGTGAATATCTTGGTTGCAAATAATAAGTATACATTTATCTATACTTATATACATATATATGATATATATATATATATATATATATAGTATGTATATAGATATAGTATATATATAGCAGTATATATATAGTATTTAAAGAACAGACAAATGCAGGTAAATAGTAGCAGGGTATCTCCACTGCGATAGATATATAATTTTATAATATTATCAGGGTGTATCCTCTGATATAATAATAAATATAATAGTCAGGGTATATCCACTGAGATATAATATAGGTAAATTGAAATGACAGTACAGGAATTTAATGCGTATATAAGTGCTGTACTATTCAGCAATTATAATATAAAATAGTATCAGGGTCTATATGTGACTACTGTAAATATACATATAGATAGGCTGTAATATCCAGCATAGTATAATATATAATATTGAATTGACATTACAGGAATTAAAATATAATATATATACTTAAGCTGTATTATCCAGCTGGATATATATATACATATAGATAATATATATATATATAGATATATATATAAGTGCAGGAAATAAATGCAGAAAATAAAATAAAGGAAAAATGCATAGTATAGTAATTATATAATAGCATATTATATATACATATCATATAAATATATATAAAAATATAGATACCTATTTAGTAATTATACACTACAATATATAAATATACATATATAGTTATACATATACGTATATACATATATAAATATATATATGTATAGAATATATATAGATATATATCTATAATATATATACAGTATAATATACTGTAAATATATATATATAATTATACATATAAATACATAGTAATATACATATATATATACATATATATACATATATATACATATATTATATATATATAGACATGTATTAGAGATTATATACGTATTTATGTATAGTATAGGTATATATACCTTGCAGGTGGCAGGGGGGTCCCACACGGTGTCGTCGGCGAGAGGACGGCGGCGGAGGCAGCCGGAGGTGGCCGGAGGAGCTGTAGCAGCAGCAGTAGCAGTTAGCAGCAGCAGCAGCAACAGTGGAGTGCGGGGGCTCTGGCCGGCGGAGGAGCGGCGGAGGTGGCCGGGCAGGCGGCGGGTTTGGGAGAGGGAAGGGTGGCGGTCAGGTTGGTGGTGGTGGCGGGGGTCCACGACGGCTGTGGCGGCGGCTAGGGGCGGCCGGAGGTGAGGGTGGTGGTGTAGTCGGGATTCTGGCCGGGGCACTGTGGGGGTGAGGGTGGCCGGAGGAGGTGTCATGGGGCGGTGAGGGTTGGTGGTCCGGTGGAGGGGAGGACGGCGAGTCGAGTGGGGGTGGTGGTGGCGGTGCACGGTGGCCGGAGGCGGCGCTGGGGGTAGATGGGAGTGGTGGTGGTGCTGTGGACAGCGAGGGAAGGGGGAGGTTGTGGGGGCTGTGGCCGGCGGAGCAGGGCGGCGCTGGCGGTGGGGCTTGGCCGGAGGGAAGAGGGGAGGGTGGCGAAGGGTTGGCTGGAGTTGGGCGGCCGGCGGTGGTCGGAGGGAGGAGTTGTGGGGATTTGAATGGGAAGGGTATAGGGTTTATATAGGGTTTGGGAATGAGTGGCAAAGTTGTAATTAATGGCAACTTCAGGGGTATTTTGGTAATTTGATAATTTGGGATATTTTCCAGCAGATTTTTCTGGAAGTTATGGGTGGGTCCCACTCACCTATGGTCTAGCCAATAGGATTAGGCCACCTAGCATGCAATTTTGCATATAAACCCCTAACTTTTTAATAATTGCATCAATGCATAAAATTTGTATTTTGCGTAATTTCGCATTTTACCAAATTTCAGATACTGATTTCCCGTAATTCTGAATTATACAAAAATAAGGGAAATAGCTGGGGAAAATATTTTGGACAGTGTGGGGTGAGTCTGGGCAGGGGCAGGGTCTGATTCTGCAGGTGATACGGTTATCGTATTTATTATTTAATAAATACTGCGCACGGTGTTTACTATTTATTTTGAGGCTGTTAGGGTCATAATCTTTCTACGGTGTCAATACGATAATTGTAATACAATTAGAGTAGAATATTATCGTATTTTTGGTTGGGCAAAACATGTGTCTATTGGTCCTCAAATCACTAGGGTACAGAGGTGGGTAAAGAGCAGAATTTTAAATAGGAAATAAATAAAATGAAGCACCAAACAAGGTTTCTGGAAGTTGCTAAAAATACAGAAAATGTAGTCTAACAAGTCTAGGGCAGGTATGTGAAATTTGTTTAGGGTTAACAGCTAGTGTGATGCCCTAATCAATTGTGTAATGAACAGGTGCACAATCAATATATAAAATTAAAAAAATTGTCATAAATCTAATTAATCAAAACTAATCCTAAATTACTAATTTCTGGTCGAGGGAGTTTACAATCTACCCTCCTTAGAATATTTTGTCCTCGAAATAAAAATAACCATATAATGAGAATGAAAGATTAATTAAGGACATAAGATGATTAAGAAAAAAAAAATTTAATTTGAAATATTGGACATACCCTGGTTTGGAAATAGGTGAGGATAACGCTGTCGAATATCCTCTTCCCGTTCCCAGGTGGATTCACCTGGTGCATGATGTCTCCATGCAATACGAACAAGAGGAATAGTCTGACCTCGCAGCACTTTCTCGCTACGGTCCAGGATCTCTACAGGCTCCTCCTGGTACGATAAGCTCGGTCCGATAGTGATCTCTGAGTAGTCTAGCACATGACTCGGGTCTGGAATGTACCTCCTCAACTGAAATACGTGGAAGACGTCATGTACTCCCTCCAAGGTCTGAGGTAGAGCTAGCCTGTAAGCAACTTCTCTGACGCGATCTAGCACATCGAAGGGTCCAATGTACCTTGGACTTAGCTTCCCTCTTCCTCCAAATCTGATAGTTCCTCTAGTAGGTGAGATCTTTAAGAACACATGCTCCCCTACTTGGAACTCTAGAGGTCGTCGGTGAATGTTGGCCCAGTGCTTCTGCCTGTCTTGTGTAGTTCGTAGGTGTCCCTGGATCTTCTTTACTTTCTCCACCATACGAATAATCAGTTCTGGCCTCAGAATCTGTCTCTCGCCAACATTACTCCAGCATACTGGGGAACGATATTTCCTTCCATACAAAGCTTCAAAGGGAGCCATTTGGATGCTTGCTTGATAGCTGTTGTTGTAAGAAAATTCCACCAGATGTAAGTGATCTTCCCAGGATCCGCTGAAATCAAGCATACAGGCTCTCAGCATATCCTCTAAGGTCTGGATGGTGCGCTCTGACTGGCCATCTGTCTGCGGATGATACGAGGTGCTGAACTTGAGGCGGGTACCAAGACTCTCTTGTATACTTCACCAAAAGTAAGATATAAACCTCGTATCCCTGTCAGATATTATACTGACTGGTACTCCATGCAGACGCACTATCTCCTTCATGTACATATCTGCCAAGACTTCTGTAGATTGCCCGACTCTGAAAGGTAGGAAATGAGCAGCCTTAGTGAGTCTGTCTACAATTACCCAGACAGCATTACGACCACTAGGACTTCTTGGGAAGCCCGTAACAAAGTCCATCGTAATGTGTTCCCATTTCCATTCAGGTATTGGGAGGGATTGAAGTAGACCGGCAGATCTTTGATGTTCAGCCTTGACTTGCTGACACACCAGGCATTTTGCCACAAAGCGTGCTATTTTTCGCTTCATTCCATGCCACCAGTAATATTGTCGCAGATCTCTGTACATCTTGGTGCCTCCCGGATGTATAGAGTATGTTGAGCTATGGGCTTCTGACATCAGCTCATTACGAAGTTCTCCATTTGGAACATAAAGACGATCACCACATCTTAGAGTCCCATCTTCGTGTATGCGACATCCTGTCTGGATTCCAGCTTCTGTTCTTTGGCGAAGCCTCTGAAATCTTGCATCTGTTGGTAGAGCAGCTTTGATTCTTTTTACCAAGGTTGATTGCAGCTGGTAGTTTGATAACTGGCCGTCAAGTCCTGGCATAATGACCTCTATTCCCAACTTTGCTAGATCTCTCAACAGATCTGGTTGGGTGATCATAAAGAATGCCGAGGGTCTTCTGCTTAGAGCATCAGCTACCATATTTATTTTCCCAGGATGGTACTGTAGATCAATCTCGAAATCCGTCATCACTTCAAGCCATCATCTTTGCCTCAGATTTAAGTCTTTCTGAGTGTAGACATATTTTAGGCTCTTGTGGTCGGTAAAAATCTCCACTCGTTCGCCATATAGATAGTGTCTCCATAGCTTCAGGACGAAGATGACTACGGCAAGCTCTAGGTCGTGAGTGGGGTAATTCTTCTCATGAGTCCTCAGCTGTCTTGAGGCATAAGCTACAACCTTCCCATGTTGCATTAAGACACAACCAAATCCTTTTTCGGATGCATCGCTATAGATGACGAAACCTCCGGATCCAGATGGTATTGTCAAAATGGGGGCTGTAGTCAGACGCTTCTTCAACTCATCAAAAGCTGTCTGGCATTCTTCAGTCCATAAGAACTCCTGCTCATTGCGGGTAAGGCGAGTAATCGGTTCCGAGATTCTTGCAAAGTTTTCTATGAACCTCCGGTAATATCCGGCAAGTCCTAGAAAGCTTCTCACCTCTGAGACATTGGTCGGAGTTGGCCATGTCTTCACAGATGAAATCTTTGCAGGGTCCACCGAGATGCCTTCTCCGGTGATCACGTGCCCAAGAAAAGCAATACGATCAAGGAAAAATTCACACTTGCTCATCTTGGCATAAAGGCTCTCCCATCTCAGCGTCTCTAGTACCAGTCTTAAGTGCTCTTCATGCTCCTCGTGGCTCTTCGAGTATACCAGAATGTCGTCGATGAAGACTACCACGAACTGGTCCAGATATTGATGGAAGACTCGGTTCATCAGGTTCATGAATACAGCAGGTGCATTAGTCAGTCCAAATGGCATCACCAGAAACTCGTAATGACCATAACGAGTCCTGAATGCTGTCTTTGGAATGTCTTCTTTGCGTACCTTGACCTGATGATAGCCTGATCTCAAGTCTATCTTCGAGAATACCACGGCTCCTGTTAGTTGATCGAACAGGTCATCAATTCTCGGCAAGGGATACTTGTTTTTGATTGTTAGAGCATTGAGGGCTCTGTAATCAATACACATGCGATATGTTCCGTCCTTCTTTGGTACAAACAGCACTGGTGCTCCCCAGGGTGATGCACTAGGACGAACAAATCCCTTGTTCTGCAATTCCTCCAGTTGAAGCTTCAGCTCGTCAAGCTCCTTCTTCGCCAGTCGGTATACATTGGAGGATACTGGTGCAGCCCCGGGAATTAGCTCAATAATGAACTCCACTTCTCTGTCGGGCGGTAGGCCTGGCAATTCTTCTGGGAATACGTCCACGAACTCTGCTATAACTGATGGAAGTGCTGTCTCCATCGCCATGTAGGCTCTAGGAGTCTGGCCTACTCCTTGCTCTATGGTTCCTCAGGCATATTCGAACTCCGGGTGATCTGGGGGTCTAAAGATAACACTACCCTTACGGCAGTCTAAGATAGCATCGTTCTGGCTTAGCCAGTCCATGCCTAAGACAACGTCAAAATTTGGCATGGGGAGTACCAAAAATTGCGCTCTTAGTCCTCTACTACAAACAACTACCGGACAGGTTTCGATAATGTTGGTAACTGGAACAATACCTCCTCCAGTAAGTATTTTCCAACACTTGGGTAGCGGGGAAGTGGATAGCTTGTGCATGGCTACGAAACTACTGGATATGAAAGACAAAGTAGCCCCAGAATCGAATAATACAGTTGCAGGTAATGATGCAACTAAAATGGTACCTGATATAGTTTCCCCTTCAGGCTCTTCTGCAACTGCAGCTAACGCAAAGACTTGTCCCTGTCTTTGCCCTCCAGGTTGTTGTCTGGCCTTGAACTGGGTCTCCTGAGTAGGCAAGGGTGCTCCTCTCTGATATCCTCCTGATGTGGAGGGTAACATCTTCTGGGCTTGTGCTCCTGGCTTCTGCCCTTGCTGAGGTGTTGCATCTCTGCGTTGTGGGCAGTCTTTGGCCATGTGTTGGCTAGCTCCACATAGCAAGCATAATCCCAGCTTTTTTCTGCAGTCTCTCATAAAATGCCCCTTTTTGCCACAAAAGTGACAAATCGGGAGCTCCTTCTTCTGGTAAGGCCCTGTTGTCTGCTGAGTCTGATATTGGGGACGACATATAGGTCCTCCTGCTCCTTGCTGATTCTTGGCCGGGAAGGTTGGATTTGAGCCTTTTGCTCCTCGGCCAATTGCTTCTTGCTCCCTCGCTTCGGTAAGAACCTCGTTGTAGGAGATTCTTGACTGCATTGTTGTGTACCTCTGGAGCTCGTAGTTAAGGCCATGGTGGAATCTTTTAGCCTTCTTCAGCTCGTTCGGGATCAGATCAGCATCGAAACGACTCAGTCGGCTAAACTCTGCGTCGTAAGCATCGACAGTCATGTTTCCCTGCTCCAGGTGCAGGAATTGAGAGTATAGGGCATTCTGGACTGTCGCTGGAAAGTACTTGGCGTTGAAGTGCTCCAAGAATTGTTGCCAATTTTGGTCTTTGCCGATGCTGCGCTCTATGGATTCCCACCAGTGATGGGCGTTGCCAAGAAGTTGGCCCCTTACAGCGGTCATCCATAGGTCGGGGGTGAGTTGCGATCCTTCTAGCAGCATTTCGGTGTTGGAGATCCAATCGAAGATTTCCTCAGGAGTTTCGTTGCCTTTGAAGTCTCTCGGGCTCATTTAGCGGAAGCCTCGAACTGTGCCCGCTGGTTGGACAGGTGCGGGTGCCGGAGTAGTAGCTCTCTCCAAAGCCGTCATCAGAGTCTGTCGCAGAGCTTCAGTCTGCTGCCACTGAGACTGTCTCAGGGCCTCAGTCTGTTGCCACTGGTTCTGCAACATAGTCTGGAGAAACTGCAACATTTGAGGTTGACCCTCAAGTTATGGCATTAGGATGGGCAAGGCTGGAGGTGGAGGCAATGGTGTCTACGCCTGCGGTTTTGTCTCCTCGCCAGAATTCTGGTGATTGGACGGGGTTCCTTGGACACTTGGCGAGGTGTTTGTGGCTTGGTCAGCCCCATTATTCGCAGGTTTCCCGGGTATGTCCATATTTCTAAAGAAAATAGAGTAATTAAAAAAACACAAAGGAGATAATAATTGATAATCAAGCAAGATGCAAATATATATAAAAAAATTTAAAAAAAAATTTTTTTGTCATTGAGGATGAGACCTAGTGTTTCTATCCTATTGCAGGCTTGCTGGGCATGTCATCATACCACTAGCAATGTAAAGATAGACCTGCATGGGCCACCACTAAAACCGTGTCACGCCCCAGTCCCAAAATGTCAAGAACTAGGCCACGTGTCACTGGCCAGCTGACACATCACTATGGGCTTAATCCACTTTGATGGACCCAAAGGGACGTGCTACGCTGTCCTAAAATACTACAAGTATAGAACAGGTAAAACTATCTCATCCACAACAAAATGTCAGAAAAACAAGTGCTGAAATATATATAAAACTGAGTCTGATACAGTACACAACTGGTGAGAATACAAGTCTACTACAAAAACTGATAATAGCGCAGAAAAATCAGATAGACTAAGCAGTGTCTATCTGAGCAAAACATCTCCATCTCCTGGTGGCAGGCCTCTAGGGTCAAGCATACTCTGAGGGCGTCTCCTCGAGCTCCTCCTCAGTAGCACATCTGGCCTCCTGATCAAGGCCGTACACAGTGGGGTAGAAAGCCTCGTCTAGATCTGGCAGGGAACCAGGTCCTCAGTGGGACATAACAAGATACAGAAAATGACATGCCATGTATGTAAATACTGAATAAAGGAAATAAATACAGGGTGCTAACCATTCTATGTGAAAATGCAAATAAAGACCTTGTAGTACGCATGGGAATGTGTGGCTAGACATACGCTGACGTAATTCACCAATCGTGGCGACTGGCTAGTATATGTGTCGTATGCCCCCGGACTCACGGGTAGCTCTGCAATCGACCATCTCCGAGGAGCATGGTACGAAGGTATAAATCATATATGGAGGGGGTGTCCCATACGTCTACTAGTTATCTTCCCCATCCCAATGAAACTAAATGTCAAGTCGTACATTTCCTGAGTTATTCTAATCCGTGATGCGGGTCACACGTACTGGTAGCTAATCACATACGCAGCTCGCATCCCAATATGTAATGCAACCATGTTGCGTGTTCCCGTGATAGGGTCTAGGAGAATATCAAAATACTCTCACAGCTGTTGGTGAGTCTGTAATGCTAAGTTATTTACACTAATCGTCAACGTATTAGTTGACTGTACCAGAGGCAGTCTCTGGTACTCATAGTATATAAATTTCAGAAACAAGAAGCATAGAACAATATTTGAGGATTTAAATATTTAAACTTGGCAAGGTATACTTGCCTACTCCTTGATATTGTTGATAACCTGATCTCACAGTCAGGTTTGAAGGTGCTGGTGACAGGGGGTCACTGGCTGTGCTGTAGTTGGTTTCTGTTACAACAGATAGTGTTTGTGAATATCTTGGTTGCAAATAATAAGTATACATTTATCTATACTTATATACATATATATGATATAGATATATATATATAGTATGTATATAGATATAGTATATATATAGCAGTATATATATAGTATTTAAAGAATAGACAAATGCAGGTAAATAGTAGCAGGGTATCTCCACTGCGATAGATATATAATTTTATAATATTATCTGGGTGTATCCTCTGATATAAAAATAAATATAATAGTCAGGGTATATCCACTAAGATATATTATAGGTAAATTGAAATGACAGTACAGGAATTTAATGCGTATATAAGTGCTGTACTATTCAGCAATTATAATATAAAATAGTATCAGGGTCTATATGTGACTACTTTAAATATACATATAGATAGGCTGTAATATCCAGCATAGTATAATATATAATATTGAATTGACATTGCAGGAATTAAAATATAATATATATACTTAAGCTGTATTATCCAGCTGGATATATATATACATATAGATAATATATATATATATATATAGATATATATATATAAGTGCAGGAAATAAATGCAGAAAATAAAATAAAGGAAAAATGCATAGTATAGTAATTATATAATAGCATATTATTTATACATATCATATAAAAATATATAAAAATATAAATACCTATTTAGTAATTATACACTACAATATATAAATATACATATATAGTTATACATATACATATATACATATATAAATATATATATGTATAGAATATATATAGATATATATCTATAATATATATACAGTATAATATACTGTAAATATATATATATAATTATACATATAAATACATAGTAATATACATATATATATACATATATATATATACATATATATACATATATATATATATATTATATATATATAGACATGTATTATAGATTATATACGTATTTATGTATAGTATAGGTATATATACCTTGCAGGTGGCAGGGGGGTCCCACACGGTGTCGCCGGCGAGAGGACGGCGGCGGAGGCAGCCGGAGGTGGCCGGAGGAGCTGTAGCAGCAGCAGTAGCAGTTAGTAGCAGCAGCAGCAACAGTGGAGTGCGGGGGCTCTGGCCGGCGGAGGAGCGGCGGAGGTGGCCGGGCAGGCGGCGGGTTTGGGAGAGGGAAGGGTGGCGGTCAGGTTGGTGGTGGTGGCGGGGGTCCACGACGGCTGTGGCGGCGGCTAGGGGCGGCCGGAGGTGAGGGTGGTGGTGTAGTCGGGATTCTGGCCGGGGCACTGTAGGGGTGAGGGTGGTCGGAGGAGGTGTCGTGGGGCGGTGAGGGTTGGTGGTCCGGTGGAGGGGAGGACGACGAGTCGAGTGGGGGTGGTGGTGGCGGTGCACGGTGGCCGGAGGCGGCGCTGGGGGTAGATGGGAGTGGTGGTGGTGCTGTGGACAGCGAGGGAAGGGGGAGGTTGCGGGGGCTGTGGCCGGCGGAGCAGGGCGGCGCTGCCGGTGGGGCTTGGCCGGAGGGAAGAGGGGAGGGTGGCGAAGGGTTGGCCGGAGTTGGGCGGCCGGCGGTGGTCGGAGGGAGGAGTTGTGGGGATTTGAATGGGAAGGGTATAGGGTTTATATAGGGTTTGGGAATGAGTGGCAAAGTTGTAATTAATGGCAACTTCAGGGGTATTTTGGTAATTTGATAATTTGGGATATTTTCCAGCAGATTTTTCTGGAAGTTATGGGTGGGTCCCACTCACCTATGGTCTAGCCAATAGGATTAGGCCACCTAGCATGCAATTTTGCATATAAACCCCTAACTTTTCAATAATTGCATCAATGCATAAAATTTGTATTTTGCATAATTTCGCATTTTACCAAATTTTAGATACTGATTTTCCGTAATTCCGAATTGTACAAAAATGAGGGAAATAGCTGGGGAAAATATTTTGGACAGTGTGGGGTGAGTCTGGGCAGGGGCAGGGTCTGATTCTGCAGGTGATACGGTCATCGTATTTATTATTTAATAAATACTGCGTACGGTGTTTACCATTTATTTTGAGGCTATTAGGGTCATAATCTTTCTACGGTGTCAATACGATAATTGTAATACAATTAGAGTAGAATATTATCATATTTTTGGTTGGGCAAAACAGGTGTCTATTGGTCCTCAAATCACTAGGGTACAGAGGTGGGTAAAGAGCAGAATTTTAAATAGGAAATAAATAAAATGAAGCACCAAACAAGGTTTATGGAAGTTGCTAAAAATACAGAAAATATAGTCTAACAAGTCTAGGGCAGGTATGTGAAATTTGTTTAGGGTTAACAGCTAGTGTGATGCCCTAATTAATTGTGTAATGAACAGGTGCACAATCAATATATAAAATTAAAAAAATTGTCATAAATCTAATTAATCAAAACTAATCCTAAATTACTAATTTCTGGTCGAGGGAGTTTACAATCTACCCTCCTTAGAATATTTTGTCCTCGAAATAAAAACAACCATATAATGAGAATGAAAGATTAATTAAGGACATAAGATGATTAAGAAAAAAAAATTTTAATTTAAAATATTGGACATACCCTGGTTTGGAAATAGGTGAGGATAACGCTGTCGAATATCCTCTTCCCGTTCCCAGGTGGATTCACCTGGTGCATGATGTCTCCATGCAATACGAACAAGAGGAATAGTCTGACCTCGCAGCACTTTCTCGCTACGATCCAGGATCTCTACAGGCTCCTCCTGGTACGATAAGCTCGGTCCGATAGTGATCTCTGAGTAGTCTAGCACATGACTCGGGTCTGGAATGTACCTCCTCAACTGAGATACGTGGAAGACATCATGTACTCCCTCCAAGGTCTGAGGTAGAGCTAGCCTGTAAGCAACTTCTCCGACGCGATCTAGCACATCGAAGGGTCCAATGTACCTTGGACTTAGCTTCCCTCTTCCTCCAAATCTGATAGTTCCTCTAGTAGGTGAGATCTTTAAGAACACATGCTCCCCTACTTGGAACTCTAGAGGTCGTCGGTGAATGTTGGCCCAGTGCTTCTGCCTGTCTTGTGCAGTTCGTTGGGGGCCCTGAATCTTCTTTACTTTCTCCACCATACGAATAATCAGTTCTGGCCCCAGAATCTGTCTCTCGCCAACATCACTACAGCATACTGGGGAACGGCATTTCCTTCCATACAAAGCTTCAAAGGGAGCCATTTGGATGCTTGCTTGATAGCTGTTGTTGTAGGAAAATTCTACCAGATGTAAGTGATCTTCCCAGGATCCTCTGAAATCAAGCATACAGGCTCTCAGCATATCCTCTAAGGTCTGGATGGTGCGCTCTGACTGGCCATCTGTCTGCGGATGATACGAGGTGCTGAACTTGAGGCGGGTACCAAGACTCTCTTGCATACTTCGCCAAAAGTAAGATGTAAATCTCGTATCCCTGTCAGATAATATACTGACTGGTACTCCATGCAGACGCACTATCTCCTTCATGTACATATCTGCCAAGACTTCTGTAGATTGCCCGACTCTGAAAGGTAGGAAATGAGCAGCCTTAGTGAGTCTGTCTACAATTACCCAGACAGCATTACGACCACTAGGACTTCTTGGGAAGCCCGTAACAAAGTCCATCGTAATGTGTTCCCATTTCCATTCAGGTATTGGGAGGGGTTGAAGTAGACCGGCAGATCTTTGATGTTCAGCCTTGACTTGCTGATACACCAGGCATTTAGCCACAAAGCATGCTATTTTCCGCTTTATTCCATGCCACCAGTAATATTATCGCAGATCTCTGTACATCTTGGTGCCTCCCGGATGTATAGAGTATGTTGAGCTATGGGCTTCTGACATCAGCTCATTACGAAGTTCTCCATTTGGAACATAAAGACGATCACCACATCTTAGAGTCCCATCTTCGTGTATGCGACATCCTGTCTGGATTCCAGCTTCTGTTCTTTGGCGAAGCCTCTGAAATCTTGCATCTGTTGGTAGAACAGCTTTGATTCTTTCCACCAAGGTTGATTGCAGCTGGTAGTTTGATAACTGGCCGTCAAGTCCTGGCATAATGACCTCTATTCCCAACTTTGCTAGATCTCTCAACAGATCTGGTTGGGTGATCATAAAGAATGCCGAGGGTCTTCTGCTTAGAGCATCAGCTACCACATTTGCTTTCCCAGGATGGTACTGTAGATCAATCTCGAAATCCGTCATCACTTCAAGCCATCGTCTTTGCCTCAGATTTAAGTCTTTCTGAGTGTAGACATATTTTAGGCTCTTGTGGTCGGTAAAAATCTCCACTCGTTCGCCATATAGATAGTGTCTCCATAGCTTCAAGGCGAAGATGACTGCGGCAAGCTCTAGGTCGTGAGTGGGGTAATTCTTCTCATGAGTCCTCAGCTGTCTTGAGGCATAAGCTACAACCTTCCCATGTTGCATTAAGACACAACCAAATCCTTTTCCGGATGCATCACTATAGATGACGAAACCTCCGGATCCAGATGGTATTGTCAAAATGGGGGCTGTAGTCAGACGCTTCTTCAACTCATCAAAAGCTGTCTGGCATTCTTCAGTCCATAAGAACTCCTGCTCCTTGCGGGTAAGGCGAGTAATCGGTTCCGAGATTCTTGTAAAGTTTTCTACGAACCTCCGGTAATATCCGGCAAGTCCTAGAAAGCTTCTCACCTCTGAGACATTGGTCGGAGTTGGCCATGTCTCCACAGATGAAATCTTTGCAGGGTCCACCGAGATGCCTTCTCCGGTGATCACGTGCCCAAGAAAAGCAACACGATCAAGGAAAAATTCACACTTGCTCATCTTGGCATAAAGGCTCTCCCATCTCAGCGTCTCTAGTACCAGTCTTAAGTGCTCTTCATGCTCCTCGTGGCTCTTCGAGTATACCAGAATGTCGTCGATGAAGACTACCATGAACTGGTCCAGATATTGATGGAAGACTCGGTTCATCAGGTTCATGAATACAGCAGGTGCATTAGTCAGTCCAAATGGCATCACCAGAAACTCATAATGACCATAACGAGTCCTGAATGCTGTCTTTGGAATGTCTTCTTTGCGTACCTTGACCTGATGATAGCCTGATCTCAAGTCTATCTTCGAGAATACCATGGCTCCTGTTAGTTGATCAAACAGGTCGTCAATTCTCGGCAAGGGATACTTGTTTTTGATTGTTAGAGCATTGAGGGCTCTGTAATCAATACACATGCGATATGTTCCGTCCTTCTTTGGTACAAACAGCACTGGTGCTCCCCAGGGTGATGCACTAGGACGAACAAATCCCTTGATCTGCAATTCCTCCAGTTGAAGCTTCAGCTCGTCAAGCTCCTTCTTCTCCAGTCGGTATACATTGGAGGATACTGGTACAGCTCCGGGAATTAGCTCAATAATGAACTCCACTTCTCTGTCGGGCGGTAGGCCTGGCAATTCTTCTGGGAATACGTCCACGAACTCTGCTATAACTGATGGAAGTGCTGTCTCCATCGCCATGTAGGCTCTAGGAGTCTGGCCTACTCCTTGCTCTATGGTTCCTCGGGCATATTCGAACTCCGGGTGATCTGGGGGTCTAAAGATAACACTACCCTTACGGCAGTCTAAGATAGCATCGTTCTGGCTTAGCCAGTCCATGCCTAAGACAACGTCAAAATTTGGCATGGGGAGTACCAAAAATCGCGCTCTTAGTCCTCTACTACAAACAACTACCGGACAGGTTTCGATAATGTTGGTAACTGGAACAATACCTCCTCCAGTAAGTATTTTCCAACACTTGGGTAGCGGGGAAGTAGATAGCTTGTGCATGGCTACGAAACTACTGGATATGAAAGAAAAAGTAGCCCCAGAATCGAATAATACAGTTGCAGGTAATGATGCAACTAAAATGGTACCTGATATAGTTTCCCCTTCAGGCTCTTCTGCAACTGCAGCTAACGCAAAGACTTGTCCCTGTCTTTGCCCTCCAGGTTGTTGTCTGGCCTTGAACTGGGTCTCCTAAGTAGGCAAGGGTGGTCCTCTCTGATATCCTCCTGATGTGGAGGGTAACATCTTCTGGGCTTGTGCTCCTGGCTTCTGCCCTTGCTGAGGTGTTGCATCTCTGCGTTGTGGGCAGTCTTTGGCTATGTGTTGGCTAGCTCCACATAGCAAGCATAATTCCAGCTTCTTTCTGTAGTCTCTCATAAAATGCCCCTTTTTGCCACAAAAGTGACAAATCGGGAGCTCCTTCTTCTGGTAAGGCCCTGTTGTCTGCTGAGTCTGATATTGGGGACGACGTATAGGTCCTCCTGCTCCTTGCTGATTCTTGGCCGGAAAGGTTGGATTTGAGCATTTTGCTCCTCGGCCAATTGCTTCTTGCTCCCTCGCTTCGGTAAGAACCTCGTTGTAGGAGATTCTTGACTGCATTGTTGTGTACCTCTGGAGCTCGTAGTTAAGGCCATGGTGGAATCTTTTAGCCTTCTTCAGCTCGTTCGGGATCAGATCAGCACCGAAACGACTCAGTCGGCTAAACTCCGCGTCGTAAGCATCGACAGTCATGTTTCCCTGTTCCAGGTGCAGGAATTGAGAGTATAGGGCATTCTGGACTGTCGCTGAAAAGTACTTGGCGTTGAAGTGCTCCAAGAATTGTTGCCAATTTTGGTCTTTGCCGACGCTGCGCTCTATGGATTCCCACCAGTGATAGGCGTTGCCAAGAAGTTGGCCCCTTACAGCGGTCATCCATAGGTCGGAGGTGAGTTGCGATCCTTCTAGCAGCATTTCGGTGTTGGAGATCCAATTGGAGATCTCCTCAGGAGTTTCGTTGCCTTTGAAGTCTCTCGGGCTCATTTGGCGGAAGCCTCGAACTGTGCCCGCTGGTTGGACAGGTGCGGGTGCCGGAGTAGTAGCTCTCTCCAAAGCCGTCATCAGAGTCTGTCGCAGAGCTTCAGTCTGCTGCCACTGAGACTGTCTCAGGGCCTCAGTCTGTTGCCACTGGTTCTGCAACATAGTCTGGAGAAACTGCAACATTTGAGGTTGACCCTCAAGTTGTGGCATTAGGATGGGCAAGGCTGGAGGTGGAGGCAATGGTGTCTCCGCCTGCGGTGTTGTCTCCTCGCCAGAATTCTGGTGATTGGACGGGGTTCCTTGGACACTTGGCGAGGTGTTTGTGGCTTGGTCAGCCCCATTATTCGCAGGTTTCCCGGGTATGTCCATATTTCTGAAGAAAATAGAGTAATTAAAAAAACACAAAGGAGATAATAATTGATAATCAAGCAAGATGCAAATATATATAAAAAAATTAAAAAAAAAAATTTTTGTCAGTGAGGATGAGACCTAATGTTTCTATCCTATTGCAGGCTTGCTGGGCATGTCATCATACCACTAGCAATGTAAAGATAGACCTGCATGGGCCACCACTAAAACCGTGTCATGCCCCAGTCCCAAAATGTCAAGAACTAGGCCACGTGTCACTGGCCAGCTGACACATCACTATGGGCTTAATCCACTTTGATGGACCCAAAGGGACGTGCTACGCTGTCCTAAAATACTACAAGTATAGAACAGGTAAAACTATCTCATCCAAAACAAAATGTCAGAAAAATAAGTGCTGAAATATATATAAAACTGAGTCTGATACAGTACACAACTGGTGAGAATACAAGTCTACTACAAAAACTGATAATAGCGCAGAAAAATCAGATAGACTAAGCAGTGTCTATCTGAGCAAAATATCTCCATCTCCTGGTGGCAGGCCTCTAGGGTCAAGCATACTCTGAGGGCGTCTCCTCGAGCTCCTCCTCAGTAGCACATCTGGCCTCCTGATCAGGGCCGTACACAGTGGGGTAGAAAGCCTCGTCTAGATCTGGCAGGGAACCAGGTCCTCAGTGGGACATAACAAGATACAGAAAATGACATGCCATGTATGTAAATACTGAATAAAGGAAATAAATACAGGGTGCTAACCATTCTATGTGAAAATGCAAATAAAGACCTTGTAGTACGCATGGGAATGTGTGGCTAGACATACGCTGACGTAATTCACCAATTGTGGCGACTGGCTAGTATATGTGTCGTATGCCCCCGGACTCACGGGTAGCTCTGCAATCGACCATCTCCGAGGAGCATGGTACGAAGGTATAAATCATATATGGAGGGGGTGTCCCATACGTCTACTAGTTATCTTCCCCATCCCAATGAAACTAAATGTCAAGTCGTACATTTCCTGAGTTATTCTAATCCGTGATGCGGGTCACACGTACTGGTAGCTAATCACATACGCAGCTCGCATCCCAATATATAATGTAACCATGTTGCGTGTTCCCGTGATAGGGTCTAGGAGAATATCAAAATACTCTTACAGCTGTTGGTGAGTCTGTAATGCTAAGTTATTTACACTAATCGTCAACGTATTAGTTGACTGTACCAGAGGCAGTCTCTGGTACTCATAGTATATGAATTTCAGAAACAAGAAGCATAGAACAATATTTGAGGATTTAAATATTTAAACTTGGCAAGGTATACTTGCATACTCCTTGATATTATTGATAACCTGATCTCACAGTCAGGTTTGAAGGTGCTGGTGACAGGGGGTCACTGGCTGTGCTGTAGTTGGTTTCTGTTACAACAGATAGTGTTTGTGAATATCTTGGTTGCAAATAATAAGTATACATTTATCTATACTTATATACATATATATGATATAGATATATATATATAGTATGTATATAGATATAGTATATATATAGCAGTATATATATAGTATTTAAAGAATAGACAAATGCAGGTAAATAGTAGCAGGGTATCTCCACTGCGATAGATATATAATTTTATAATATTATCAGGGTGTATCCTCTGATATAATAATAAATATAATAGTCAGGGTATATCCACTGAGATATAATATAGGTAAATTGAAATGACAGTACAGGAATTTAATGCGTATATAAGTGCTGTACTATTCAGCAATTATAATATAAAATAGTATCAGGGTCTATATGTGACTATTGTAAATATACATATAGATAGGCTGTAATATCCAGCATAGTATAATATATAATATTGAATTGACATTGCAGGAATTAAAATATAATATATATACTTAAGCTGTATTATCCAGCTGGATATATATATACATATAGATAATATATATATATATATAGATATATATATATATAAGTGCAGGAAATAAATGCAGAAAATAAAATAAAGGAAAAATGCATAGTATAGTAATTATATAATAGCATATTATATATACATATCATATAAATATATATAAAAATATAGATACCTATTTAGTAATTATACACTACAATATATAAATATACATATGTAGTTATACATATACATATATACATATATAAATATATATATGTATAGAATATATATAGATATATATCTATAATATATATACAGTATAATATACTGTAAATATATATATATAATTATACATATAAATACATAGTAATATACATATATATATATATATATATATATATATATATATATATATATATATATATATACATATATATACATATATATACATATATTATATATATATAGACATGTATTAGAGATTATATACGTATTTATGTATAGTATAGGTATATATACCTTGCAGGTGGCAGGGGGGTCCCACACGGTGTCGCCGGCGAGAGGACGGCGGCGGAGGCAGCCGGAGGTGGCCGGAGGAGCTGTAGCAGTAGCAGTAGCAGTTAGCAGCAGCAGCAGCAACAGTGGAGTGCGGGGGCTCTGGCCGGCGGAGGAGCGGCGGAGGTGGCCGGGCAGGCGGCGGGTTTG
This sequence comes from Iris macrosiphon, assembly GCA_036927795.1. Taxonomy (NCBI): domain Eukaryota; kingdom Viridiplantae; phylum Streptophyta; class Magnoliopsida; order Asparagales; family Iridaceae; genus Iris; species Iris macrosiphon. The sequence goes on along the minus strand of JAYESA010000004.1, from coordinate 229,180,210 downwards.
GGAGAGGGAAGGGTGGCGGTCAGGTTGGTGGTGGTGGCGGGGGTCCACGACGGCTGTGGCGGCGGCTAGGGGCGGCCGGAGGTGAGGGTGGTGGTGTAGTCGGGATTCTGGCCGGGGCACTGTGGGGGTGAGGGTGGCCGGAGGAGGTGTCGTGGGGCGGTGAGGGTTGGTGGTCCGGTGGAGTGGAGGACGGCGAGTCGAGTGGGGGTGGTGGTGGCGGTGCACGGTGGCCGGAGGCGGCGCTGGGGGTAGATGGGAGTGGTGGTGGTGCTGTGGACAGCGAGGGAAGGGGGAGGTTGCGGGGGCTGTGGCCGGCGGAGCAGGGCGGCGCTGGCTGTGGGTCTTGGCCGGAGGGAAGAGGGGAGGGTGGCGAAGGGTTGGCCGGAGTTGGGCGGCCGGCGGTGGTCGGAGGGAGGAGTTGTGGGGATTTGAATGGGAAGGGTATAGGGTTTATATAGGGTTTGGGAATGAGTGGCAAAGTTGTAATTAATGGCAACTTCAGGGGTATTTTGGTAATTTGATAATTTGGGATATTTTCCAGCAGATTTTTCTGGAAGTTATGGGTGGGTCCCACTCACCTATGGTCTAGCCAATAGGATTAGGCCACCTAGCATGCAATTTTGCATATAAACCCCTAACTTTTCAATAATTGCATCAATGCATAAAATTTGTATTTTGCGTAATTTCGCATTTTACCAAATTTCAGATACTGATTTCCGTAATTCTGAATTATACAAAAATGAGGGAAATAGCTGGGGAAAATATTTTGGACAGTGTGGGGTGAGTCTGGGCAGGGGCAGGGTCTGATTCTGCAGGTGATACGGTCATCGTATTTATTATTTAATAAATACTGCGCACGGTGTTTACTATTTATTTTGAGGCTGTTAGGGTCATAATCTTTCTACGGTGTCAATACGATAATTGTAATACAATTAGAGTAGAATATTATCGTATTTTTGGTTGGGCAAAACAGGTGTCTATTGGTCCTCAAATCACTAGGGTACAGAGGTGGGTAAAGAGCAGAATTTTAAATAGGAAATAAATAAAATGAAGCACAAAACAAGGTTTCTGGAAGTTGCTAAAAATACAGAAAATGTACTCTAACAAGTCTAGGGCAGGTATGTGAAATTTGTTTAGGGTTAACAGCTAGTGTGATGCCCTAATTAATTGTGTAATGAACAGGTGCACAATCAATATATAAAATTAAAAAAATTGTCATAAATCTAATTAATCAAAACTAATCCTAAATTACTAATTTCTGGTCGAGGGAGTTTACAATCTACCCTCCTTAGAATATTTTGTCCTCGAAATAAAAACAACCATATAATGAGAATGAAAGATTAATTAAGGACATAAGATGATTAAGAAAAAAAAATTTAATTTGAAATATTGGACATACCCTGGTTTGGAAATAGGTGAGGATAACGCTGTCGAATATCTCTTCCCGTTCCCAGGTGGATTCACCTGGTGCATGATGTCTCCATGCAATACGAACAAGAGGAATAGTCTAACCTCGCAGCACTTTCTCGCTACGGTCCAGGATCTCTACAGGCTCCTCCTGGTACGATAAGCTCGGTCCGATAGTGATCTCTGAGTAGTCTAGCACATGACTCGGGTCTGGAATGTACCTCCTCAACTGAGATACGTGGAAGACGTCATGTACTCCCTCCAAGGTCTGAGGTAGAGCTAGCCTGTAAGCAACTTCTCCGACGCGATCTAGCACATCGAAGGGTCCAATGTACCTTGGACTTAGCTTCCCTCTTCCTCCAAATCTGATAGTTCCTCTAGTAGGTGAGATCTTTAAGAACACATGCTCCCTACTTGGAACAGCTAGTGTGATGCCCTAATCAATTGTGTAATGAACAGGTGCACAATCAATATATAAAATTAAAAAAATTGTCATAAATCTAATTAATCAAAACTAATCCTAAATTACTAATTTCTGGTCGAGAGAGTTTACAGAACTCGAGCAGTGGGTGTACATTAATAAGCACACTGAACATGAGCAATATGTGAACACAAAATGTAAATCAATACCCAATATACACGATAAAATATATATACACGAGTACCCGCTGAACACGGTAGGGGATAACATCTCCTGACGGGATCCATGTAGTACAAGTCCGTGAAATTACTGTATCAGAATCAACTATATAATTCTAGAACATGCATATATACACTATTATGAATTAAAAACTAACAAAAAAATGTACTCGCCTGAAGTCCTGAGCAAGGTGTGTCTCTTGATGCCCAAGCTGGTGTCACACAAACCTATATATGGTATGTTACATCAATACAAGGTTTAAAAATGAAAATAAGTTAAACTGATGCGTGCAAGAGTCTAACACTAAGACACTAGGTCGATATGCTATGAAACTAAGCTATACAAGCTAATCTATGATACTATGGAACACACAAAATGTCGTATCCTAAGATACACAAGTTTCAATATATGAAAATAATAGTTTGGATATATATATACAAGTCAATACACATAATACTTAACTAATCAAATGAAAATAGGAAACCCTGGCCTTGCACCAATGCGTATCGCACTACCTCACACATATCCCGATACTCAAACCCAATACCTTGAGTATAGACCCAAAACCTTGATATCCCCAAGGTAATTCAAAATCTTATTAATATAGCTAAAATATATACATAACACCCATATACCAAACTACATATACATATAACTAACTATATATAAACTAGTATATCACTAACAACTACCCAATATTACAACTGGTATATATATATATATATATATATATATATATATATATATATATATATATATATACTAACTACACAATATCATAATTACATATATACCTATAGCTAACTATATATTAGTCAAGTATATCACTACTACCTATTTAAACTTACCAATACCTCAACTAACTAACTGATATACTATCCTATCTACTACTAACCAATAATTAACTAACTACCTAAAATAAATAAATAATACACATGTACAGTATTAAATATAATAAATTCTAAAAATACAATACCCATATCAATTATCAAACTACCCTTAATTAAAAATGTGAAGATGACAATCCTACCCACTTTAGAAAAATTTTGTCCTCAAAATTAAGGAATATACCAAAAGCAAACAATATAATGCAAGAAAGAATTATACCTCATGGCCGAACAGATATGAATATAGCTCGCGCATCTCGGTTTCTCACTCCCAGGTACTCTCTCCTGGCGAGTGATGTCTCTATACGATGCACACCAAAGGAATCGTCTGGTTCCTCAGCACCTTCTCTCTCCGATCCAGAATCTTAACTAGCTGCTCTGGCCTCTATCTCCGAGTGATCGAACACATGGCTAGGATCTGCTATGTACCATCTCAGTTATGACACGTGAAATACATTATGCACTCCCTCCAATTCAGGTAGAAAGTCTAGTCTATATGCAACTGCACTGATCCTCTCAAGAATACTGAAAGGTTCGATGAATCGCGGACTGGGCTTTCTGCCTGCACAGAAATGAATCGTGCCACGTGTTAGAGAAATCCTCAAAAAAACCAGACTGCCAACCTAGTACGAAACACAACCTTAGCACTCTAACAAAAGAAACAATCAATCACAAGTAATGCAAAACAAAAATCTATACCTCAAACTCCAAAGGTCTCTAGTGGCTATCAGCCCAATGCCGCTACCTGTCCTGCGCAACTCGAAGTCTATCCCTGATAAGCTTCACCTTCTCGGCTGCATCTACTACCATCTCTGGTCCCAATAAATCTTTCTCACCAACATCATCCCAGGATAACGGAGTACGGCATCTCCGTCCATACAATGCCTCAAATGGTGACATCTCAATACTGGCTTGGTAGCTTTTGTTGTATGAAAACTCTACCAAGTGAAGGTGGTCCTCCCAAGAACCTCAAAGATCCAAAATACAGGTACGTATCATGTCCTCGAGAGTCTGAATAGTCCTCTCCGACTGTCTGTCAGTCTGAGGGTGATATGCGGTACTGAACTTGAGTTGAGTGCCCAAGCTTGCCTGTAAAAACTCCTCCAGAAGTGGGACATGAAGAGAATATCTCAATCCGAGACTATGCTCAATTGAACACCGTACAATGTGCCTATCTGGCGCACATACATATCTGCGAGCTTCTCCGTAGATGTACCCACTTTAAATGGCAGAAAGTGGGCTGATTTGGTCAACCTGTCCATGATGACCCAAGTCGCATCTTTACCTCCTGGAGAACGCGAAAGTCCTGAAACAAAACCCATGGTCACATGCTCCCATTTCTACTCCAAAATAGGTAAAGTCTGAAGCAATCCACCTGGCCTCTGTCTCTCCGCCTTTACCTGCTGGCAAACCAAGTATCTGGATACGAAGCTAGCTACCTCCCGCTTCATTCCATACCACCATACATGCTCTCTCATGTCTCTATAAATCTTGTTGCACCTGGAGACATAAATTACTGAGATCGATGCGCCTTCTGTAGAATCTCCTCATGCAATGCTCCACTCGATATACAATATCTGGTACCGTGCCACAATGATCCATTATCTGCGATGCTGAAGTCTTCTGCCAACCCTAACTGGACCTGTGCTCTGATGCTCCTTAGAGACTCATCCTCGTACTGTCCGACTCTGACCCGGTCCATCAGCTCTAACTGTACCTGAAGTTCACATATCTGTGCTGCGACTCCAGGAACTAATACCTCAATGCCCAAACTGTCAAGATCGGCCAATAAATATCTGTCCCTCGTCAAGCACATAGCCACGGGATACCTGCTCAAGGTATCCAAGACTACGTTGGCCTTTCCTGGATGGTACTGCAAAAAAATATTGAAGTCCTTCATCAACTCCAACCATCACCGCTGCCTCATGTTGAGCTCTTTTTGTGTAAACACATACTTCAAGCTCTTGTGGTCTATAAATATCTCTACTCTCTCTCCATACAAGTAGTGTTTCCACAATTTAAGAGCAAAGATAACTGCTGCCAACTCCAAGTCATGGGTAGGGGAGTTCTTCTCATGCGGGAGTAATTGCCTAGAATCATAGGCAATCACCTTCCCGTTCTGCTGTAACACACAACACAAACCCTTTCCTGATGCATCACTGTAAATGGAAAATCCTCCTGCTTATGATGGAAATATCAAGATTGAATATGTAGTCAACCTCTTCTTCATCTCCTTAAATGCTGACTGATAATTCTCAGTCCAGACAAACTCCACATCCTTCCTGGTTAGTCTAGTCATCGGCCCTGCAAGTCTAGAAAAGTCCTGAATAAACCTCCGATAGTAGCCCGCCAATCCAAGGAAACTCCTGGTCTCTGCTACTGAACTCGGGGTAGACCACGATTCAAATACTGAAATCTTCTTCGGGTCTACTGAGATTCCATCTCCTGTAATAACATGCCCGAGGAATTCAACCTTATCAAGGAAGAACTCACACTTTGATAGCTTTCCATACAGCTACTCCTTCATGAGAGTCTCCAGAACTATCCTCAAGTGCTGCTCATGATCTTCTGGGGTCTTTGAATATATCAGAATATTATCTATGAAGACTATAACAAATTGATCCAGGTACTGATGAAACATCTTGTTCATCAGGTTCTTGAATACTGTCGGGGCATTGGTCAACCCAAACGACATCACCAAGAACTCAAACTGCCCATACCAAGTCCTGATTGTTGTCTTCAGGATGGCTTCCTTCTTCACTTTCACTTGGTATTACCCCGACCTTAAGTCTATCTTTGAGAATACCTTCATCAATCCGCGACAACGGGTATTTGTTCTTGATAGTGATGTTGTTAAGTGCCCTATAGTCGATACACATACGTACCGACCCATCCTTCTTTGGTTCAAAAAGTACCGAAGCACCCCATGGTGATGAACCGAAATGGATAAAGCCCTTATCTTGCAACTCATCCACCTGCTTCTTCAACTCCGTCAGTTTACTGTTATTTATTATATAGACGTGCTGAGATATCGGCTCTGCGCCTGGCACCAAATCTATAGAGAACTACATATCTCTGTTCGGTGGCAACTCCGACAACTCCTCTGGAAAGAAATCCTTGAACTCTGCAATCAACGAATGTAGAGGCTCCTACTCTTCTACCAAAGCTGCACAGCGTAGCCTTCGCTCTGCCCTGCTGCTCCCCTGACGAACTCGAACTCCGGCTCTCCTGGCGACTAAAGTAAAACTCTGCCTCCATGAAAATCGATACTAGCGTGATGCCTACTCAACCAATCTATCTCGAGTACTATATCGTAACTCGAAAGTGGCATTACGAGTAAATATACGCTCAACTCTCGGCCTCCCAAATAAACTCTTTAGTTCTTGCAAACATCACTGACCAGGATAATGCTACCCCCGGTCATGATCTTGCAAGTCATCGCCAACGGTTCAGACTCAAGATGATGTCTCAAAGCAAAAGATACAGATATAAAGCTATGAGAAGCACCGGAATCGAATAAAACATGAGCTGGAAAGGAATCAAGATAAACTGAACTTGAGATAATATCGCCAACCGGCTCTTCCTTCTCGACAGTCAAGGAAAAAGCTCGCCCCTGTCGCTGCGCACCTCTTTGCTACTGATGTTGAGCAAACTGCTGCTTCTGCGGTGGTAGAGGTCCTCTCTATTATCCCGCTGGTGGTCTAGCGGGTGCTTTCGGTGCCTGACCTCTGCCCTAAACTGGACGAGTTGGGACTTTAGGACAAGCCCTCAACTGATGGTCTCCCGATCAGCAGAATAAGCACATGCCTAGTCTCATCCTGCATGTATCCCATCCGTGTCCTTGCTTCTTCAAATAGGCAACTTAATACCGTAAAAATAATTTCCCTAAAATGCCCTACCATCTTCAATAGCCCCCTTCCCACCCCCACCCTCACCCGGCCGACCCCCCCCCGCCTCGACGATGTGCCCCTGTGTGATGACCCCCCTACCCCCCTCCGGCCGGTATGGATCATCTTGCAGCGCCGGAGCTCGTGGGCTGGGGGGTGCGCGAGTGGGGGCGTGAGCATCGCGACGGCGAAGCGCGGGATGGGGAGCGTTCGAGTGGCGACCCAGGAGTGCGGGCGCGGCGTCGCGTAGGAAAGCAGGTGGGGGTCGCATGCGTAGCACCGGAGAGCGGGGGCACATGGTCTTGCGAGGTCTGCTAGCTGGTTTGAGGTGGGAGGAGGGGCACCATGGGGCTACGGGAGGAGGGGACTGCCGGGGTGGGGGACGGGGGTCGGCGGGCTGGGGGAGGGGGTCTATTAAATTAGGGAGGACATTTTGGGAAAAATATTTAGGGTACTAAGTTGTCTATTTTTAAAGTTTAGGATCACTACTAGAAAAAGCGGGATTAGCGACGCATTTTAGCGACTCCAAGTAAAAACGTCGCTAAATTAGCGACTCCATAAAAAATGTCGCTAGACGTCTCCATTTAGCGATGTCTAGCGACGTTTAGTGACTTTTATTAAGATTTTAAAAGATTAGTCGCTATAAGTTCAATTAAGGTCGCTAAACGTCGCTAATATATCTAATTTAGCGACGTTTAGCAACGTCGCTAAATTAGATATATTAGCGACGTATTAGCGACATATAATTAGCAACTTATTAGCGACTAATCTTTCTAAATCTTAATAAAGTCACTTAACGTCGCTAGACATCGCTAAATTTTGGTTAATTATGGCTCAGTTTTCTTTTCCCCCATCTGTCAAAAATTTCGAAAGTTTTCGATTTGCCCCCCCTCTCCGGCGACCGGCTCTCCACGGCTGCGGCTACTCCGGCACCCCCCTCCTCCTCCTCGAGCTCTAGGTAATCTCTCTCTCTCGCTCTTGCTCTCTCTCTCTCTCTCACATGTGACACTAACACAACACATACTTGACAGACACGACACACGCACACAGACACGACATACGCACACAGACACTGATAGACACACACGACACACACACAGATGCAGACATACACATACACACACACACACACACACTCACACAATATTTGATCTATTAGATGTGTCCATGTGAATTGAGGGTTGGTATCATGGTGGTGTGGTGTATAGAGGATGTATCCTAGAGTATCTTGGTGTTGCACACCAAATGTTTGTGAATTGGACTAGTGTAGCGCCCCGTTCTCCCGATGCGGAGATCGCGGCTAAGAAACACAAGACGGTATCGTTCGATCGGGATAGATTGAATCAAGAACTCGTCCTCGTTATGGATTTGTTTCTTCGGAATCGATTCCCATATTCAGTGGACTGCGCCCCAAGGATCGGCTTAGCGGCAGAGTCAGGAGGGACCTCTCCGCTGCTATCTTTTATTGCCTCGGTTTTCGATGTCGCTTGTTGCTTTCGTGCTTTGAGTTGGTTTTGGGATTTGCTTGTTTTCCTTGAACGGTTTCGATGGTTTTCATTGTTTTCGTTCATAGACTTGCACTTCTATTCCGAGAATGGAAAGAGAGGAAGAAGTATTAATCGAGCTGTTCGTGTGCAGGTGAACGAGCAGTAGGCGGCTTGCGAACGGAGTCGTGAAGCGCCTCTTTCCTTCTTCTTTCCAAAATCTAAGTGAGTGGCTACCAACCCGATTAGCTAGCTCTGCTTCCAGTCTCACTCCATCGCCCCGATCAAACGATACCAAGTAATAATAAAAGAAACCAAGATAAAAGAGAATAGACTTGGTTATATGCTTGTCACGAACGAATACTTAAATTCATGCTTGTTCGCTTGGAAATAATCATAAAATGTTGCTTGTCTTAAGCAAATACATATTTCATACTCGTGTTGCCTGAAATGCATGAATGCTTAACAATTATGAATATGTCGTGTGCTCGTGTTGCCTCGAAGGCGTAACTGATTGTTTAAGTAACGTATTGTTCGATCATGGACAACTTGTGCACAAGGGTAAGTTCTGCGGACGGTCGCTGGGGCACTGGCACCGTTCCGGTCCGGGCGGAACTCGTGTGTAGTCATCGTGTGCTGGAGGGGATAGCTTGCAATGTATCGTGTGCTTGTCGTATTCTGGTTGTATGCTATCCCTGTCCTTGACTATGTCCGTTATGGCACCACGCCAGTGATCATCGTGTATATTTAAACCTGTTGCATACTAACTTGTGTCTCCGTGGCAGGGAATGCAAGGTAAGTATTGTGCAGGTAATTCAGACGGTCAGGTAAAATTCACCTAACGGTGGCACGTTCATTTCAGTAAATTCAATATACTGCTTAACTGTAAATGAACTAAGGCAAGATAGAAACCAACCAAATATGCATGCTTCACTAAACAACGTGTTGATTGGTATAGTCAGGCTAGCTCGCCTTCACCAGCATGTTTCGATATGCTGACCCTCGTTGAAACAGGTTCTCCGCACTAAGGCGAACCGAGCGAGGAGCCGAAGTCGTCTTCCCGATCCAGTCCAGCTGTTAGCGCACCTTCACCGCGCCTCGAAGCCTTTTGAAGCCGAAGCTGCAACTCTTCATACACAAATGCAGCTCCGTGGCAAAGCGATCCTCCAGCCTGGAGGTCTTTATCATTTTGAGTTTATAAAAGGATGTAATGTACAGGACTGCTATCTCATTTTGAGTCAACCCTTTTGTAAGCCGTTCGGCATATTAGCTGACTCGTTCAAGAGTTTGTAATAGATGTTCATTATCAATAAAGAGAACTTTTCTATGTTTCAAATCTGTGTTTCAATTTATCTGCGTACTCTGAGTATGTGCTTGCTATGCAAATCATTAAGGCCTTGTGCGGGCGCAAATCCAGGCCCGCACGGCGGTCACGACTCGGGGGACGCCTCGGGGCGTGACAACTAGTGGTTGTGTGTGTGTGTCTATTTATGCCTTAGAGTATCATTGAATGCTTTTGGCACATATCAAAGAGAAGGATAAGTCTAATTTATCATAAAGACAACTATATAACAATTCCATTAACTGACCTCTATTGATAATTGAGAGGGTAGGTTTTCTTTGAGAAACTGCCGCTATCCATATTCATATTGGTGTTGCTACTTAGCTTTGGTCCTTACCTATGCGTCTTTTGGACCAACGGGATTGGAGTAATCTTTGGGAACTTGAATTGCTTTAAAAGAACCAACAATTCTTTATGCTTATGTTCCTGTGACAGACTTAATTCAGTATATCTCACCCAGGGACAGACAAAATTAGGACATCCACACACATATAGGGCCAATACAATATTATTTTCAATGTTAGATATGAAGAGTTGGGTGTAATGTTAGTTGGCTGAAATTTGACCTTCTGTCATTAAGGGTAAAACTACCATTAACGAAAAATATTTTTTTTCTCGTACCTGAGATCTTAAATAAATGTAAGCTGATACCTCATTCATACAAGCCCCGTCCATTTTACACACCAAATTTGTTTTGGTCAAAGGTTCCATTACCAACCTTGCAATTTGGCAGATTGATGCTTCGGCAAGGATGTTTGCTAACACCAACCTTAAATATTGGGTCATTTCACTTGCCCATAGAGCATCGTTTGGGTGATTTTGTGTCAAATCCATTTGAACTCCAACAGTTGTAGATCTCTCAGAATCTGGTATAATGTATCTAGTGCCATTTGAATGGCAGATTCTTATAAGTTTAGATTTTTGGTAACCCCCACCCTATATGTTGTCTAAAATACATCAGATGTCCTCTCTTATTTAACCTGGTGAATTAATAAAACAAAACAAATATCTAACTACTTGTTACTCTCATCATAGCATACGTGTCACGCCCCAGTCCCAAAATACGTAGGACTAGGAACACGTAAGCATGCCAGCCGCATGGATATGGCAACTCCAATATATGGAAACCAAAATCCACACGTATGCTGTAATATGAATATCAATCCACAAGTGGTATAAAATGTATCACAGGTCGCATGGGTATAATCTAAATCTCATCCACAGAAAATCAATATAAATAAATAACCCACATCTATATAACTAGATCTCAATAAGAAGTATCTAAAGATGATAGTTGGATGGAAATAAATCCACTACCAACTCGAATGTAAGAGCAAATATTAAAGTAAGTACAACACAACAACACCATATAAGAACACCATCTAGCAATCACGGGCTCGAAGAGAGGACATCCACGAAACATATATAGCCATCCGATCTGTGCTCCTGCAAATACTCAAGAATAGATACACCTGGCAGAGGACCAGGTCCTCAGAGGGACGTAACAAGATACAGAAAATACGAGCCAACTTGAATACAGTAAACATGCATATAATTTGAAAATAAATAAGTACGCTGTACAAGAAAATCTATATGAATGCAAATGAGGACAACTTTTCGACGTATGGGCAAGGGTAGTCTACTCGATCTAAGCCTCACAACTCATGCACTCGTCCATGAACATCATCAGCCGTCATACCTCGGGGGTAGCGACCCTCGGACTCCATCAATCGACATACCTCGGGGGTAGCGACCATCGGACATGACCAACCATAGTGCGTGCTGGTGACTACGGTGTTACCAGAGTGGTTAAATCCCATACGCCTAATGATTGTCCTCTATGATACTAGGTGCCATGTGTGTGTCAACATATCTAATACATAGTAATGACTGAAAAAAAACTACACATGCAAGAACTATACAGAAATGAAATAAATAAACAGAAATATAAATAGCATGCAAAGTACTGTAAACAATTTGGCAAGGTATCTTGCTTGGTAAGAAAGCTGCAAGGTGTACTGTCCAGAAGTCAAACGCACAGGATCAAAAGCTATGGCTGCAGAACAAATATCTCCGGATGCTGAAATAAATATCACCAACGTTTCTAGAATGAGCAAAATAGCTAAAAAGCACTTTCTTTTCGTCTAATTTGGACACAGGGGCAAAACGGTAATTTTGGGTAAAAGTGGGGTCCACATGTGGCCCACTTTGCACCGAAAAGTGTGCCAAGGGTAACAGTCTCTAAATAGGACAAACTATAGGTCAAACAACTCTAAATGTCGGTACGAACCCAACGGTATGTCCAAATATGAATTCCGATGAGCCGAACACAATTTTGTCCAAAAAGTCAACTGTGGGGCCCGCCAATTGGCGATCTGGTCAACCATCTCAGAAATGCGTGAAAATTGGGTCACAGGACCAGCGCGTTACCACGAGTCCAGTGGCATAAGTTTTGTCGCAATCTGACAAGCGTGCACGAAATATGCGCGAGTTCCTCAAAAGTTGCGACACGGTGTGTGTCCGCGGATAGGGCCTGATTCCGGCGCGCACACGCGTCCGAATCAGTCCCCACGAATTTTCACGTGTCTGGTTACACTGTGTGCACCATTCGGTACACTTGGCACACGGCGGGGCGGTCCCGTTTGGCGGGGCGGTCTCCGTTTTCCAACTTTTGGAAAACTGTAAAAGTGGATGCGCGCAGTTTTGTGACGAATATAATTATGTCCACAGCAACTAATAGCATAGGATTATTTAACAGAAAATAAACTATGTTAGGTATTCTACAGGTATCAAAAAGAATCACCGAATTCGGATCTCTGTGGTGGGAGATACGAACCCGACAATATGGGTGGTCATTCTGGAATTCTGCTATTTCAGAATTCTGTCTGCTCGCGCTGACTTGGGCGCTATTTTTCACCTAGGGGCACACATTTTCCGAGGTTGGATATAAAACAACTATGGAAGAGGGTTAAGGGGTGATCATACCTATGAAGACGGAACAGCATTTGGTTGAGCGAGTCGACAGGAAATCACTCCGAAGCGAAGGTGCTTCGAGTGGGATTCTGCAGTGTGCGAGGTCGGCGTCGTCGGGATGGTTGGATGGCTTGGTGGGGCTTCTCTGGCTGCGGTGACGACTCTTAGATGGGAAGAGGAGGTCTAGAAATTAGGTTAGGGTTTTGAAAAAGAAAAAAAATAAAATATATATATATATATATATATATATATATATATATATATATATAATAGGAAGAGAGAGGGATGGTTGGATGGAGCGGCCAAAGGGTCGGCTGGAGAGAGGCAAGCCGCTGGATGAAGGGCTAGCAAAGGGTCGGGTCTACGTGTGTTATAAGTGGCTGCTTGCTTGAATTTAGTAGAAAGTTTGCTAGGGGTCTTAAGTAAACTAAGGAATGGGATAATAGTAAAGCTAGGTTGCTGTAGAAGAGTAGTTATTAATATTATTAATATTAATATTATTATTAGTTACTTATTTAATTCTTTTGCTTTCTTTTCTTTTCCTTTATAAATATATATATACATATATATATATATTTGTATATACATATATATTATATATATACTCATAATAAAATTTATAGATTAGGGTAATGCACAACATTAGGCTAGCAACTGCTTAAGGGGTCTCCTACATGGAATAAATTCCGAAAAATTCCTGATTGTCCCATAAGTCATCTAAGTGCCCGAACACCTAACATAAAAATTAATAAAAATCTATTTCTCCTATTTAGCACATAATTACCATAATTAAATTATTAATTAATAAAAAATTTAATTTTTTTTTATTATAGGCGTTTTACATTCTACCCAACTTACAAAAAATTTATCCTCGAAATTAAAATTAAGCCACGATAGAAAGGCAAGGGTGGTATAAGATTTGCATTATTTAAAATGCAAGGCTAGGTTTAAAGGGGTGGGCGATGTTGCACGTTGCACATCCCGAAAAATCATGGAAAAAATCCACATGAGCGAAAAATAGGTTTCTTCATGTGTCTTGACCAACGGTGTGGATACCTAAATGCTCTTTTGCATGAAAGCGCCCAACAATTGGAAAATTGCACAAAGATGAGAATTGGGTGAGAGGTTCACAATCTACCGAACTTAAAATTTTCCATCTACCACCTAAGGCCATACATCTAGAAAAACTATTGCTCAAATTATTTAATCATGATTTTTAATCCTCAAAGGTTTAACACCAAACATATCACCTATGATATGCCCTTAACCAATTATAAAAGAGAGTCACTAAGTCATGTGTTTAGCCTTATGGGGTATAGCTAGTACTATCAGTGTCGACTTATACCAGCACGTGGTTTCGTCTTTCCGAAATAGGGGAAGACGGAGGGAAATAATAAAGAACTCAAGGTGAAGGGGACATAATACAAGTACGAGCTTCAAAGAGATTAAAGAGTCGAAAAAAGATTTGTCAGGACAGTTGTGGATTGAAATCCTATTTTTGATAATTTCCTATTTACATACTCGTATCAGTACAGTTATGTAACCGATACGATGTGTCAGACATATCTAGGGGCAAGTATATCTGTCTACTACCATATATCTCAATCCACGTAAAGTAGTCATACGAGGAGTGAACCAAGCGCACTAAGGTTAGCTAGACCTTAATACACCAATTCTGATTAGGCAATTGTATCATTGTGTGCACCCAATAATACATATGCCATGAGCAAGCTCGATAGAAGAATAAGCTTGCAAAAACTAGGCTATAATAGCAGCATAAATCAAGGTAGTACAACAACATAATTACGCTGGATTATGATGGAAGAAGGTACAGATTAATTCAAGCTCACAACAACAAAACAAAATAAGCAACAATAATAAAAGACTCTACAATCTCTACAGTTATCATACAACCTCCCTGTCTAATTCGCTAGTCGACCAAATAGGGCATGAACCTCTAAATTCTACCGTCTGAATTAACACTGTCGTCTTTACTAGCATACAATTAATGTCATCTTCTTATGCAAGTCTAAAGTCGGTGTCATTTGGTTATACTTCACCAATGGGTTAAGAGGACTGTGTGATACTAGGTGGTGAGGTATACTACCCAACTTAAAACAATTTAACTGCTATTGTATTGCCTTAAGGATACCGTAGAAGCTCCTATTAATGTCTACAAAAAGGGGTCTTGGTACTTTATTGGGGTATCCTCTTCTATTACATAGGTCATGGTCATCTTACCTCTTAGTCATAGTGCTTATAGAACAAGTATCAATAGTAAAGATAGAAAGGTTACTAGCCCTCAAGTGAGAGAGGAGATAACTTATGTGGAGATATGGGTTCAATTACGTGATTTAAAACTAAGTTGTAACCATAAAATTATAATCTAAATGTACAGCTCAACTATTAAATTCTTGCTACTAAGCACATAATTTCAAAATTCAAGATTACAACTATAATTCTAGGAATCTATATATCATATCATAAAAGAATTCATTTGGCCTACAATCAGAAGTGTCAGAGGGCACAAGTTGAAAGATGAAGAATAGAAGAACATGATTAGTCGTCGCACAAATAGCGAGTGCTAGGGTTTCAGGGAAATAAATATATGAAATAAAATAGAGAGGCTATAGAAAATGTCAAGGTTTCCTAAGGGGAGATGCTACGCTACTCTCTGTGTTTGCGGTATGTTCAAGAAACTACTATATTCAATGCTCTTGGCTTCCTAAAGTGTTGTCTACTAATAATAAGACAATGATCTAAGTTTATAGTTCTAATATTATCTAACTATGAAGGTTAGTTCAGTCAAAATATTGAGTTTTGGTTTCCTATTGGTTCCTCAATACTAGGGTCAACAATATGGTCAAACTTCTAACTAACTCTAGTAGTGTCTATACTACTCTCAAGTCTTCTTAATACATCAAGGGGTAAGGGTATAACAATCTAAAGATAAGGAATTCTAGGTTCACTAGATATTCTAAACTTAGTGGTGTGTCTATATTCTCGTTGTATTCTTAATAGGTATGCTACCATAATCATCATCCTAATAACAGGGGTTCCTATATTCTAGCAGAAGGCTATACTCAAAGAACTATTAGGGAAGTACAAGAATCAAGCATGATGCAATTATTAAGATAGAATGGATTGGAAGGAAAACGAATCATAGTCAATTGTGGATGAGATCATATACTCTATTCCTAGGTGCAGGCTTATTCGGTACAATAACGTAACCGAGACAATATGCTCTTGACCTGCATGGGCCACCACAAAAACATGTCACGCCCTAGTCCCAAAATACGTAGGACTAGGAACACGTAAGCATGCCAGCCGCATGGATATGGCAACTCTAATATATGGAAACCAAAATCCACACGTACGCTGTAATATGAATATCAATCCACAAGTGGTATAAAATGTATCACAGGTCGCATGGGTACAATCTAAATCTCATCCACAGAAAATCAATATAAATAAATAACCCACATCTATATAACTAGATCTCAATAAGAAGTATCTAAAGATGATAGTTGGATGGAAACAAATCCACTACCAACTCGAATGTAAGAGCAAATATTAAAGTAAGTACAACACAACAACACCATATAAGAACACCATCTAGCAATCACGGGCTCGAAGAGAGGACATCCATGAAACATATATAGCCATCCGATCTGTGCTCCTGCAAATACTCAAGAATAGATACACCTGGCAGAGGACCAGGTCCTCAGAGGGACGTAACAAGATACAGAAAATATGAGCCATACAGTAAACATGCATATAATTTGAAAATAAATAAGTACGCTGTACAAGACAATCTATATGAATGCAAATGAGGACAACTTTTCGACGTATGGGCAAGGGTAGTCTACTCGATCTAAGCCTCACAACTCATGCACTCGTCTATGAACATCATCAGCCGTCATACCTCGGGGGTAGCGACCCTCGGACTCCATCAATCGACATACCTCGGGGGTAGCGACTATCGGACACGACCAACCATAGTGCGTTCTAGTGACTACGGTGTTACCAGAGTGGTTAAAGCCCATACGCCTAATGATTGTCCTCTATGATACTAGGTGCCATGTGTGTGTCAACATATCTAATACATAGTAATGACTGGAAAAAAACTACACATGCAAGAACTATACAGAAATGAAATAAATAAACAGAAATATAAATAGCATGCAAAGTACTGTAAATAATTTGGCAAGATATCTTGCCTGGTAAGAAAGCTGCAAGGTGTACTATCCAGAAGTCAAACGCACAGGATCAAAAGCTATGGCCGCAGAAAAAATATCTCCGGATGCTGAAATAAATATCACCAACGTTTCTAGAATGAGCAAAATAGCTAAAAAGCACTTCCCTTTCGTCCAATTTGGACACAGGGGCAAAACGGTAATTTTGGGTAAAAGTGGGTCCACATGTTGCCCACTTTGCACCGAAAAGAGTGCCAAGGGTAACAGTCTCTAAATGGGACAAACTATAGGTCAAATAACTCTAAATGTCGGTACGAACCCAACGGTATGTCCAAATATGGATTCCGATGAGCCGAACACAATTTTGTCCAAAAAGTCAACTGTGGGGCCCGCCAATTGGAGATCTGGTCAACCATCTCAGAAATGCGTAAAAATTGGATCACAGGACCAGTGCGTTATCATGAGTCCAATAGCGCAAGTTTTGTCGTAATCTGACAAGCGTGCACAAAATACGCGCGAGTTCCTCAAAAGTTACGACACGGTGTGTGTCCGCGGATACGGCCTGATTCCGGCGCGCACACGAATCCGAATCAGTCCCTATGAATTTTTACGTGTCTGGTTACACTGCGTGCACCATTCGGTACACTTGGCACACGGCGGGGCGGTCCCGTTTGGCGGAGCGTGCTCCATTTTCCAACTTTTAGAAAACTGGAAAAGTGGGTGCGAGCAGATTTGTGACGAATATAATTATGTCCACAGCAACTAATAGCATAGGGTTATTTAACAGAAAATAAACTAGGTCAGGTATTCTACTGGTATCAAAAAGAATCACCGAATTCGGATCTCTGTGGTGGGAGATACGAACCCGGCAATATGGGTGATCATTCTGGAATTCTGCTATTTCAGAATTCTGTCTGCTCGCGCTGACTTGGGCGCTATTTTTTACCTTGGGGCACACATTTTTCGAGGTTGGATATAAAACAACTATGGAAGAGGGTTAAGGGGTGATCATACCTATGAAGACGGAACAGCGTTTGGTTGAGCGAGTCGACAGAAAATCACTCTGAAGCGAAGGTGCTTCGAGTGGGATTCTGCAGGATGCGAGGTCGGCGTCGTCGGGATGGTTGGATGGCTTGGTGGGGCTTCTCTGGCTGCGGTGACGGCTCTTAGATGGGAAGAGGAGGTCTGGAAATTAGGTTAGGATTTTGAAAGAGAAATATATATATATATATATATATATAGGAAGAGAGAGGGATGGTTGGATGGAGCGGCCAAAGGGTCGGCTGGAGAGAGGCAAGCCGCTGGATGAAGGGCTAGCAAAGGGTCGGGTCTACGTATGTTATAAGTGGCTGCTTGCTTGAATTTAGTAGAAAGTTTGCTAGGGGTCTTAAGTAAACTAAGGAATGGGATAATAGTAATGCTAGGTTGTTGTAGAAGAGTAGTTATTAATATTATTAATATTAATATTATTATTAGTTACTTATTTAATTCTTTTGCTTTCTTTTCTTTTCCTTTATAAATATATATATACATATATATATATTTGTATATACATATATATTATATATATACTCATAAGAAAATTTATAGATTAGGGTAATGCACAACATTAGGCTAGCAACTGCTTAAGGGGTCTCCTACATGGAATAAATTCCGAAAAATTCCCTGATGGTCTCATAAGTCATCTAAGTGCCCGAACACCTAACATAAAAATTAATAAAAATCTATTTCTCCTATTTAGCACATAATTACCATAATTAAATTATTAATTAATAAAAAAGTAAAAAAAAAAATTTAGGGGTTTTACAATACGTCACTATTCAAATTTCTATTTTGAAACCTCCAAGCGAATTACCTTCAAGCCATTAGATGAAGATAAACAGATTGGACAAATTTGTAACTTCATTGGTTGATTGTTGAGCTAAGCTTGCATAAATAAGATTGGTAGAGATTTACCAGGATCCGAATTCCCTCAGGGTTAAGGCATAGAAAAGTATCGGGTAGGTGTTCACCGGTCACTTGTTGCATGCCAATACAGCCCTTAACTGACGAAGAAGTAGAACAAGATATGAGATGCCATTTTCCTTCTTGGTTGAGCGCATATGTAAGATGCTTGGTAATTACTTTTTATTTTTGCACTTGCAAAACAAATAACTTACTATCGCTACTTTGGTATTTAGGTCGATCGTCTAATAACACCCGAGACTGAATCTATTAGAACTCTAGCCAAGGGAGCCGTAAAAATATAGCCAAGTTTCTGTGTGAATGGGTTCAGGTTCAAGTCAACAAATTCTCCTATCAAAGACAGCTTTCTGGATCTTGATTCCACGAAAAACAGTTGTTTGTGTATCAAATCTTCGAACTACAAAGACGTCAATCCGGGCAATAATTTTTTTGGCATCTTACGAGAGATTGTGGAGTTGACATATAATTATGGCACAGAACCTGCTAATATCGTTTAATTCAGGTGTGAATGGTTCGATCCGATTCAAGATCAAGGTTGAAATATTGACAAGCATGGCCTTATGGATATAAACTACAAGCGTAGATATCAAGGCTACGAACCATTTGTCCTATCAAGTCAGGCTCAGCTCGTGTACTTCACAACTTATCCTAGACGGGGGACAGCGAGGTCGGATTGGTGGGCAGTATGCAAGACTAAAGCTAGAAATACCTTTGACATTGACGAGGTCTGGCGAGGTCTGCTGGCTGGTTTGAGGTGGGAGGAGGGGCACCATGGGGCTACGGGAGGAGGGGACTGCCGGGGTGGGGGACGGGGTGGGCGGGTTGGGGGAGGTGTCTATTAAAGTAGGGAGGATATTTTGGGAAAAATATTTAGGGTACTAAGTTGTCTATTTTTAAAGTTTAGGGTATCAAAGTTGTCAAACATGAATAGTTGAGTGTATCAAGTTTAAATTTAGCCATATATTAATATTATACTTAAATTTAAAACATTGATCGACCGATTCACTGGTTAACCGTTTGAACCGGTCGATCCGATCATATTTTTAAAATATTGATCAAAAGTAGGATCAATGTATGACTAATATTTTTGGCCAAAACAAAGTACCTAATTTGAGGGGATCAAATTTATAAAATGTTAAGACATGACACATATTATAATCCCTACAAATTAGGCAGAAAGAACAAATAAGGGAACAAGTACTAATTACGTGATGTGGCCAATTAATATTTACGATATGATAAAAATATTACGTAATAGAGAAACAAAGAAAGTAAGTTTATGTATATGACTTTATGATCAATATCATTTATAATATGAAAAAGCGCTTTGGCTAGCGATGTGCTAGCAAACGGTGGCTCCATCCCTTCCCTCACTCCCTCCCGCTCTCCCTCCTACTCTGCGTACTCCGATTTAGCTTGTATGATTATAGCTAAAGTTAATATGGTAGTACCAAAAAATATTATTATATTCTAAAATTACTATAATATATTTAATAGGGTAGCTTCAAGATATTAAAATATATTAATATTATACTTAAATTTAAAACATTGATCGATGGGTTCACTTGTCAACCGCTTAAACAGGCTAATCCAATCTGATTTTTAAAACACTGATCCAAAGTAGGATCAATGTATGACTAATATTTGTAGCCAAAACAAAGTGCCTAATTTGAGGGGATCAAATTTATGAAATGGTAAGACATTATATTATAATCCCAACAAATTAGTCAGAAAGAACAAATAAGGGAACAAGTACTAATTACATGATGTGACTAATTAATATTTGTGATATGATAAAAAAAATTTACGTAACAAAGAAACAAAGAAAGTAAGTTTATGTATATGATTTTATGATCAATATTATTTATAATATGAAAAAATGTTTTGGCTAGCGCTACGTTGGCGTTGTGCTATCAAATGGAGGCTCAGCCCCTTCCGTCACTCCCTCCCCCTCTCCCCCTCCTACTCCGCATACTCCGGCCGTCGCACCACCGCACCCGTCGGAGTATGATTTAGCTTGTATGATTAGAGTTAAAGTTAATATGGTAGTGCTAAAAAATATTATTATATATTCTAAAATTACTATAATATATTTAATAAGTTAGCTTTAAAATATTATAATATATTAAGGCTAAATTTTAACTTGATAACCTCAACTATTCATGCTTGGCAACTTGATACCCTAAACTCTAAAAATAGACAACTTAATACCCTAAATTTTTTTTCCCAAAATGCCCTCTCATCTTCAACAACCCCCTCCCACCCTCCCGGCCACCCCCCTCCCGCCTCGTAGTCGCGCCCCCCACCGATGATCCCCCTCCCCCCCTCTCCGGTCGGAATGGAACGCCGTGCAGCGTCGGAGCTCATGGGCTGGGGCGTGCGCTGGCGGGGGCTTGCGCGCACGATGCGGCACCAGACGAGGGCAGGGGCTGGTGGGGGGGGGGTGCCCGCGTCGCAGCGCAGGAGCGCTGGAGGGGGCGTGCGCCCGTCGCTGTGCCGGAGCATAGGTCTGCGCTGTAGGGCAAAGTTTGCTCATTGGCTTGAGGCGGGAGAGGGCACCGCGGGGTGGCGGCAGGTGGGGACTGCCGGGGTGGGGGAAGCAGGATGGGGGTGGGGGTGGGGGAGGGGTCCATTGAAGAGGGAATGGCATTTTGGGGAAAAATATTTAAGGGTACTAAGTTGTCTATTTTAAAGTTTAGAGTATTAAGTTGTCAAACATGAATAGTTGAAGGTAACAAGTTAAAATTTAGCCATAAATTAATATTATACTTAAATTTAAAACATTAATCGACGTGTTCACTGATCAACCGCTTGAACCGTCCGATACAATCATATTTTTAAAATACTGATCCAAAGTAGGATTAATGTGTGACTAATATTTTTGGCCAAAACAAAGTCCCTAATTTGAGGGGATCAAATTTATGAAATGGTAAGACATGACACATAATATAATCCTTACAAATTAGGCAGAAAGAACAAATAAGGGAACAAGTTCTAATTACATGATGTGCCAATTAATATCTGTGATATGGTAAAATATATTATTTAACAGAGAAACAAAAAAAGTATTTTTTTGTATATGACTTTATGATCAATATCATTTATAATATGGAAAAGTGTTTTGGCTAGCGATGTGCTAGCGAACGGCGGCTCTGCCCCTTCCTTCACTCCCTCTCCCCTCCCCTCCCTCTTCCTGCTTTGTGTACTTCGGCCGCTGCTAGTGGCGGAGCGAGCCTCTAAATTAGGGAAGTTTGAACTTTTAGTACAGCCCTAGTTACACGAGGACGCTAGCATTGTACCATCTAGCATATTAATTTTTTGAGAATTTAATAATCACTTAATTGTTGCATACTCCAAAAGAAAGCAAAAATTAGAACATAACTAAGAAAATATTTAAAATATATATATTCAAGCAAATGCCAAAAAATTTGATCGAGCTACAGCTCGACCAATACCTTGTGTAGCCCGACCATGCCCATCTGGGTCTCTGCCTTTAGAAGTCACGCCACCGCGCTTGGCGGAGTATAATTTCGACTGGATGATTGGAGCTAAAGTTCATATGGTATTACTAAAAAATATTATAAAATAACTATAATATATTAAATAAGGTATCTTTAAAATATTAAAATATATTAATATTATATTAAATTTAAAACATTGATCAATCGGATCACTGGTCAACCGCTTGAACAGGTCAGTCCGATCAAAATTTTAAAACATTGATCCAAAATAGCATCAATATGTGACTAATATTTTTGGCCAAAATAAAGTACCTAATTTGAGGGGATCAAATGAATGAAATGGTAAGACATGATATTATAATCCCTACAAATTTGGAAGAAAGATTAAATAATGGAACAAGTACTAATTACTTGATGGGGCCAATTAGTATTTGTGATACGATGAAAAATATTATGTAAAAGAGAATTTAATTTCATGTATATGACTTTATTATCGATATCATTTATAATATATTAATATAAATGATATTAATATTATTTTTAAAGTTTAGAGTATCAAATTGTCAAACATGAATAATTTAGGGTATCAAGTTGAAATTTAACCATATATTAATATTATACTTAAATTTAGCCTAATTTGAAGGGATCAAATTTATGAAATGATAAGACATGACACCGATTATAATCCCTAAAGACTAGGCAGAAAGAACAAATGAGGGGGAAATTATTAATTGCTTGATATGACCAATTAATATTTGTAATATGATAATTATGGTAGCTAT
The DNA here is from genome assembly GCA_036927795.1 of Iris macrosiphon. NCBI lineage: Eukaryota > Viridiplantae > Streptophyta > Magnoliopsida > Asparagales > Iridaceae > Iris > Iris macrosiphon. Next base: position 229,157,186 of record JAYESA010000004.1, on the reverse strand, counting down.
ATATAACCGTGTGGTTAAGTCTATAAATAACCAGCTACCAGCTACCGGTGAAATGTCCAACTCCTGCACTAGTACGTCCAAACATATATAAAACGATTTCTTCTTCTTTGCTTGATCGATCGATTATTCAATATGGATTCCATCATCATCTCCAAGGCGGCCGTTCCTTCTTATTCTTCCAATCATGCGAGCAATCTTGCGTATGAGCGTTGGTACTTTGGAACGGATTCCGCCGACGAAAGGGCAAAGGATGCCAAGCTCGTTCGCTACTTTGCCGTTAAGAAGAGGCTAGAGATGCTGATGAAGATAGTCAAGCTTAGTTATCCTCGTCATTCACGCAAGAGGTCAATGAAACTGAGCGCACTACGAAGTTTTTGTATATGATTTTATGATCAATATTATTTATAATATGATTTTATGATAATTTACGTAACAAAGAAACAAAGAAAGTAAGTTTATGTATATGATTTTATGATCAATATTATTTATAATATGAAAAAATGCTTTGGCTAGCGCTACGTTGGCGTTGTGCTATCAAATGGAGGCTTAGCCCCTTCCGTCACTCCCTCCACCTCTCCCCCTCCTACTCCGCATACTCCGGCCGTCGCACCACCGCACTCGTCGGAGTATGATTTAGCTTGTATGATTAGAGTTAAAGTTAATATGGTAGTGCTAAAAAATATTATTATAGTTAAGTTTAGAGATAGAAAGGAGAAGGGAAAGTAGGGGAAGAGAGAATATGAGAAAAGGAGATTGCAAGGGCCTAAAACCCTAGGTTGCATCTCATGTCTATTTATATTGATATGCAATACACCCACAATTACTATTATACCCTCATATTATAAATAACAAAATAAAATAACTCTAACACCCTCCCTCAAGCAGGAGCATAACAAAATAAAATAACTCTAACACCCTCCCCCAGCTTGCTACATAAATCAGAAAATGGACCGCGAGCAAGTGGTTTGGTGATGATATCACCTAATTGATCCTCTGACCGAACATAAGGAGTGACAATCTGTTTCTTCAGCAACAAATCACGAACAAAATGACAATCCACCTCGATATGCTTCGTGCGCTCATGAAACACCGAATTACTTACGATAAACATTGTCGACTAATTATCATAATACATCTACATCGGAATAGGAATCATAATTCCCATTTCATGAAGAAGAGACTGCACCCACATTATCTCAGAAGCTGTATGAGCCATCGCACGGTACTCGGCCTCTCCACTAGAACGAGCCACAATATTCTACTTCTTACTACGCCACGTGACAAGATTGCCACCCACAAACGTATAATAGCCAGAAGTAGACCTCCTATCACTGCGACTGCCTGCCCAATCAGCATCACTGAACCCAGTCACCGTAAGCAACTGGGAAGGTTTGTACAACAAACCCTTTCCAGGTGCACCCTTCAAGTATCGAAGAATGTGAGAGATAGCCTCCTAATGTGGTTGCCGAGGGGCATACATAAACTGACTAACTACTCCAACTGCATATGTGATGTCTGGTCGAGTAACAGTAAGATATATAAGTTTGCCAACCAAACGTCTATAATATCCAATATCCTCAAATAACTCTCCCCTGTCAGCATCAAGCTTGTCATGATAATCCATAGGAGTCTCAACTGGCCGACACTCCAACATCCCAGTCTCGGAAAGCAAGTCTAGAATATACTTGCGTTGTGACAGATACACCCCCTTCTTAGATCGAGCAACCTCGATTCCAAGAAAATATCGAAGAAGACCCAAATCCTTAGTATGAAACTGACGACTAAGGTAGGCCTTCAAGTCCGCAATTCCAGCATGATCACTCCCAGATATAATGATATCATCAACATAAACAATCGACATGATAATACCTGCTGAGGAAGAATGGTAAAACACTGAATGATCTGATGTGGTACGCCGAAAGCCATACTGAATGAGAACTGAACTGAACTTGTCAAACCAAGCACGAGGTGACTGTTTCAGTCCATATAATGCTTTCTTCAATCGACATACGAGTCTTTTATTTCCTGCTACAATATATCCCGATGGTTGATCCATATAAAACTCCTCCTGTAAGTCACCATGCAAGAAAGCATTCTTTATGTCCAGCTGATATATAGGCCATTGGTGATTAACCGCCACAGAAATAAGAATCCGAACTGAATTCAGCCGAGCCACTGGAGAGAAAGTCTCCATATAATCTACGCCATATGTCTGAGTATACCCTTTGGCAACCAACCGTGCCTTGAGGCGCTCAACAGAACCATCAGGGTGATACTTAACAGCGTACACCCATCTACAACCCACTGTTTGTTTTCCAACAGAAAGTGATGTAAGCTCCCAAGTCTGATTTTGATGTAAAGCATACTTGTTTCCCACTGTTTGTTTGGCAACTTGATACCCTAAACTTTAAAAATAGACAACTTAATACCCTAAAAAAAAAAAATCCCAAAATGCCCTCTCATCTTCAACAACCCCCTCCCACCCTCCCGGCCGCCCCCCTCCCGACTCGTAGTCGTGCTCCCACTAAGCTTGACTATCTTCATCAGCATCTCTAGCCTCTTCTTAACGGCAAAGTAGCGAACGAGCTTGGCATCCATTGCCCTTTCGTCGGCAGAATTCGTTCCAAAGTACCAATGCTCTTACGCAAGATTGCTCGCACGATTGGAAGAAGAAGAAGGAACAACCGCCTTGGAGTTGATGATGGAATCCATATTGAATAATCGATCGATCAAGCAAAAAAGAAGAAATTGTTTTATATATGTTTGGACGTACTAGTGCAGGAGTTGGACATTTCACCGGTAGCTGGTAGCTGGTTATTTATAGACTTAACCACACGGTTATATATAGCTACCATAATTATCATATTGCAAATATTAATTGGCCATATCAAGCAATTAATAATTTTCTCCTCATTTGTTCTTTCTGCCCAGTCTTTAAGGATTATAATCGGTGTCATGTCTTATCATTTCATAAATTTGATCCCTTCAAATTAGGCTAAATTTAAGTATAATATTAATATATAGTTAAATTTCAACTTGATACCCTCAACTATTCATGTTTGACAATTTGATACTCTAAACTTTAAAAATAATATTAATATCATTTATATTAATATATTATAAATGATATCGATCATAAATTCATATACATGAAATTACATTATTTATTTCTCCTTTACGTAATATTTTTTTATCGTATCACAAATACTAATTGGCCCCATCAAGTAATTAGTACTTGTTCCATTATTTAATCTTTCTTCCTAATTTGTAGGGATTATAATATCATGTTTTACCATTTCATTCATTTGATCCCCTCAAATTAGGCACTTTATTTTGACCAAAAATATTAGTCACATATTGATGCTATTTTGGATCAATGTTTTAAAATTTTGATCGGACTGACCTGTTCAAGCGGTTGACCAGTGATCCGATTGATCAATGTTTTAAATTTAATATAATATTAATATATTATAATATTTTAAAGATACCTTATTTAATATATTATAGTTATTTTATAATATTTTTTAGTAATACCATATTAACTTTAGCTCCAATCATCCAAGCGAAATTGTACTCTGCCAGGTGCGGTGGCGTGACTTCTAAAGGCGGAGACCCAGATGGGAATGGCCGGGCTACACAAGGTCTTGGTCGGGCTGTAGCTCGATCAAATTTTTTGGCATTTGCTTGAATATATATTTTTTAAATATTTTCTTAGTTATGTTTTAATTTTTGTTTTGTTTTGGAGTATGCGACAATTAAGTGATTACTAAATTCTTAAAAAATTAATATTCTAGATGGTACAATGCTAGCGTACTCGTGTCACTAGGGCTGTACTAAAAGTTCAACCTTCCCTAATTTAGAGGCTCGCTCCGCCACTAGCAGCGGCCGGAGTACACAGAGCAGGAAGAGGGGGGGGGGGAGGGAGTGAAGGAAGGGGCAGAGCCGCCGTTCGCTAGAACATCGCTAGCCAAAACACTTTTCCATATTATAAATGATATTGATCATAAAGTCATATACATAAACATACTTTTTTTGTTTCTCTGTTAAATAATATATTTTATCATATCACAGATATTAATTGACACATCATGTAATTAGGACTTGTTCCCTTATTGTTTCTTTTTGCCTAATTTGTAAGGATTATATTATGTGTCATGTCTTACCATTTCATAAATTTGATCCCCTCAAATTATGGACTTTGTTTTGGCCAAAAATATTAGTCACACATTAATCCTACTTTGGATTAGTATTTTAAAAATATGATTGTATCGGACGGTTCAAGCGGTTGATCAGTGAACACGTCGATTAATGTTTTAAATTTAAGTATAATATTAATTTATAGCTAAATTTTAACTTTTTACCTTCAACTATTCATGTTTGACAACTTGATACTCTAAACTTTAAAATAGACAACTTAGTACCCTTAAATATTTTTCCCCAAAATGCCCTTCCCTCTTCAACGGACACCACCCCTATCTTGCTTCCCCCACCCCGGCAGTCCCCACCTGCCGCCACCCCGCGGTGCCCCCTCCCAAGCCAATGAGCAAACTTTGCCCTATAGAGCAGACCTATGCTCCGGCACAGCGACGGGCGCACGCCCCCGCCAGCGCTCCTACACTGCGACACGGGCATCCCCCCCGCCCCTGCCCTCGTCTGGTGCCGCGTCGTGCGCGCAAGCCCCCGCCAGCGCACGGCCCAGCCCACGAGCTCCGACGTTGCACGGCATTCCATTCCGACCGGAGAGGGGGCGTGTAGTTCACTCTGGAGCATTGGAGCGTTGCGTTCAAAAACTAAAGCACATATACAAGACATAATGTTGGAACATTGCCTATGTATCATTCTACAAATGTAGCCACTTTGCACGCTTTTACTGTTTTAGAGAGAGAGAGAGAGGCTTGAGCTACTAGTAATCTCGACCTAGCGCCGCCTGTAACACTTGTTCAATATCAATAAAGTGCTTATTTTACTTTTATACTTGTGTTATTCAATGCTTCCGCTATTGACGACTCTTTGAGCTTGTTATCAATCGCTTATGTGTTTCTTATTCCGCTGCACTCGGACAATTTGTGCGACTATGTGGCTTAGACCTTTTACCGCCTGTTCGGATCTTGTCCTTGCACGGGCGCGGCTTACGCTTGTGCGGCATCACGCCCAGATGAGAAAGATCGTCCCGCGAGAGCGCTGGCGCGATGATTCTCGCCTAACGGGGACTGCCGATTACCTGCGGGAGATCGGGGCATGACATATTGGTATCAGAGCATGGCTTTACGCCTTTGGACTTCGTATCGATTTTCTCAGTTTCGAAAGCTCGTTCGTGGGTTATGTGCATACACTCTCTCATTGACTCGATAGGATATTCCAAACAATAAGTCTAAATACTTTCAAAAGTGCATGTGAATGATGTGATTGCTTGTACAAAATTATGATGCGAAGGCCTTTGTGTCGATCTGTGTTAGGCTTTATGGGAATAGACTCGTGCTAGAATTTGCATGTTATGTGCAAACCCGAATACCTATATGTGATTACCCAACTGGTTAGTATACGGAATAGAATATCATTGGAACGGTTAGCTATGCACACAGCCTTTCGGCTAAGTTGTGTTGAGTATCGCGCGCCAAGACCCTTTTTGGTACAAGCTAGTTGCTAGCGAGATAGGAATATCGTTCAGGAAAAGACAAGTCAAACTTAGAATGGCGACCGATAGAAACATTATCAGTTTATCGCTAAGGCGAATATATAGAATTGTGCTTGGATTTTGGAAAATAGTTCGAACGGTATTTCGTGTCGGAAGATACAAATCAGATATGATTTACTTGGATGATTATCAACAGGATATATATACGGGACTAAGATTTTGTCAGGCGATGCTTAGGTATCATGCATGAATTCTAAGGAACGACTTGGTGAAGATACTAGCGATTGATATAAACATGATTGAGGATTTAATTGGGTGACTCGATTCCGAGTGGTGTATGGATCATTTAGAAATGTCCGAACAGATTCATAGGTCTCGTGCGATAGTCGGATTGAACGATTGGAGAATGTCTTAAACAAATAATATGGCTTATATCGAATAGTAATTCATGGAAATGGAAATTGATATCTTGGTTAAGGAAACTTGTTGGAAACTTGGAGGATCGTGCGAGCAATTTTGGATTAAAATAAACGGATTGATACTTGAATACAATATCGCTCGAATAGAAGTTAGCCCGAGAATGAATATTGTGATTCGATGAAAGATATAAGCGATAATGGATTTGACTTGGAGTTTGGAAGAACGATCTTGAATCTAGTTCGAAAAGATAACCTTGAAAATCAGTCCCAACGAGAATAATTATCCTGCGGGAGCGCCGACGTAGTGATTTTACGTACGACGGGGACAAGCTACTCGCAAAAATCTTAAGGGTTCTCATCTTACAAATCATGATAATACCTCCAACAGGGTCAAATAAAATCCAAGTAATTTTTATTCCAACAAAAAATTAAGCATTGCACTACCGTCAAGCACGATCTATCCGATCTACTGACTAGCGTCCATGTCCTATCGTCCACTCTGTTTATGTCAAACATAGCACACACTTACTGTTCCAAGTCTAACTCCAAGTCTTGCTGCCCCAGTTCTATGGTTTGCTCAAGCAATTCGCTAGAGTCGGTCACACAAGTTTTTTTTACTCGGCACAGGATCGTCTGCCTAATTACTATGTCATCTTACAAGGTCATAGGTACAGTTCATGCTTATGACTTATCGTACAAATTCGTCGTATGATGCTCGTCCCAATTCCTAAGGTTAAACCATTATTCATTTGCACATAATATTCTACCCAAGCTTATTTCACTAAGATTTCTAAACATCGAGCACATATCATCCTACTCACATTAACACGTTCATTTGTATAGGGTCCGAATCCGTTCAATCAAATTCATGATATATCCATTTCGCATGACAAGACTAGAAATTCACATAGTCTATCTCCTCAAACATGTTTGATAGAACTCATATATCCAATCTAAGTCTAGACCACCAAGTCATGATTAAATTCTAAATCTTTGATCTCAATCATAACTCCAAGTCGTCCAACCAGATTCATGCATCCGTTTACGAAACCATTAAGCGTGTCTGACTCCATGTTCTAGACTAACTCATCCTTGAAACACTTCTGATTCACTTGTATTCCCAAACTCATCTTATCGTGTTGAACCACAAGTCAAGACGATCCTTCAATTGTCACACTCCGGTCTCCCACAAGTTCGATCATCCTTGCTGGATGTGAGATCACTACGCCAACACTACTGCTGGATAATCATCCTAATCCGGACGTGACGCATGTACGAGCATGGAGTTACACTCGCACAAGACAAGAACGTCGAACGTTATGGTTATCATCGAAACGATCAAGACACCTTATCATTCACTTCGCTCCATCCAAGTTATATATATAATCCTTCAAGTCATGTCCATTCATGCCGTGATCATAATTCGTCTAGCAAAATCGTCCAACTTTAGTGTCACCGTTCAATCAATCCGTAGTCCACTTCTAGCATTCCTCAAACAACTAAGTTCAATACTCAAGCCAAAGTCTATCCACCTTTGACACATTCTATTTTATCAAGTTCGTTTGAATAATCATCGAACATATTCTCGCGAGTTCGATCATGCCCGCTGGACGTGAAATCACCGCGCCAGCGGAGGATAATCGTTCTCGGCTGGGACTGATTGTCGAGAGTTATCTTTCAAAATATATTCAAGATCGTTCTTCCAAACTCCAGGTCGAATCCGTTATTGCTTACCTCTTTCATCGAACTACAATATTCCTTTACTTGTATCAATCTTTGCTATCTTTCAATTATCGATACCATATCAAGTCTATTAATTTGAAACCACAATATTCATTCTCGGACTAACTTTTATCGAGCGATATCCTACTCAAGTTTAATCTATATGATTCAATTCGAAATCGCTCGTACGATCCACCAAGTTTTTTTGACCAAGACATTGATTCCATTACCTTGAATCCCTATTTGATATAAGCCTTATCACTTGTTCAATATCTTTATAATCGTTCAAACCAACTAACGCACGAGACCTCTAAATTCGCTTGAACATTCCAAAATAATCCATATACCACTCAGGAATCGAATCATCCAATTAAATCCTCAATCGTGTTCGTATCACTCGCTAGCATATTCACCAAATCGTTCCTTAGAATTCCTGTGCGATACCTAAGCGTCGCCTGATAAATCTTAGTCTCATATATATCTCCTTGTTGATAGTCATCCAAGTAAACCATATTTGAATTGTATATGCCGACACGAAATACCATCCGAGCTATTTTCCAAAATTCAAGCACGATTCTCTATATTCTCCTTAACAATAAACTGATGGTATTTTTATCGGTTGCCATTCTAAGTCTGACTTGTCCATATCTTAACGATATCCCAATCTCACTTGCAAACTTGCTAGCACCAAAAAGGGTCATGGCGCACGATACTCGACATAACTTAGCCGAAAGGTTGTGCGCATAGCTAACCGTCCAAACGATATTCTATTTCGCATACTAACCAGCTTGGTAATCACGTATAGGTATTCGGGTTTGCACATAACTTGCAAATTCTAGCACGAGTCTGTCCCATAAAGTCAAACTACAATAGCTTTCAGCGTGATGCATGTATCGATGGAATAGGTAGTAATTGGGGTCATTTACCTTGTCCGCCTCTGTAGAGCGTCTTGTCACACCCTAGTCCCAAAATATGTAGGACCAGAGTACGTGGCATTGGCCAGCTACGCATCAAGTAGACTCCAGTCCAACTCGAATGCGTATACTCTTTATAAAATAGGGTCAAGCTATCTATATACTAGTATAATACACTATCTCAATCCACAAGAATAATAAATATGTCATGAATGAACAATATGTAAGACAGTCGGCCGCCATGTAATACACATGTTCGAACAAGCTCAAAAATGAGAATACAGCTTGCAAAACTTGGCTATAAAGCAGAAGATGTCATCATAAAATATAGAAGACGGAAGAATAATAAAAGTACTACTAGCGATACCTGAATCCTGGAGACACAATAAAAAACCATCTATCTACTTTATCAAGTGAGCTCAGTAATAACCTGGAAAGGAACCAGGTCCTCAGTGGGACATAACAAGATACATATAAATATGCCGAATGTAAGAGTAAATAACATGCAAGAGAGACAAAAAAATAACCACAATGAACACTACAACTAAGACGAAGAACATACGACAACTAAGATGGTGTCATGCCATGAGAACAACGGTATCAACCTTGGCTACAGGTAAATCAAGTAATAGTAACTACAGTCCGGTAAGACACTAACAGTCATATCACTAGTCTCTATCATAGTCGGGTGAGGCACTAACGATCGAGGGATCAAGTGAACAAATCTCTATCGCAGCCCGATGAAGCGCTAACGAGTCAAGATTTGATCATAATAGCCAACACCTAATAACGGTATCCTCGCCTAAGGAACCAAGGGATCAAGTCAAGGCAAGTCTAATCAAGTAATACGGGGTACGGGGTCATGTCAAAACACGCTAAGTAACAAAAATCCAGAGTAACAAGTAAAATCCCAAGTAACATACAATAACATATAAAAGACTGGCAGGATGTAAACTAGGTAGAGCGTACACGTGACCGTATACAAGTATTAACATGAAAGACAGTAACTAAATACAGATTGACAAACACGATAACAAAAGCATGTAAATGTACTATATAATTGGACAAGGTATACTTGCATATAGTTTTATCCCAAGTTGAGGTCACAACTACCCAGTCCCAGTCTTAATCCAAGTTGCCTATCCAAAGACACAAATAATTGTAAACACAATATTAATACTAAATTACCTTATTTATATCATAGTTTACCATAATTAAGTCAGCTTTATTTACTATAATTATTTATCTATTTTCTGCCTATTTATTTATACCATACTTATTTGCTTAGGTTATTGTTTATTTGCTTATTAATACCTTTTAAGTTTTTTTTATATAGCTTCTAGCTACTATTCATTATTTTTGAATTAAATTATATACTAGTTTAAAATATCTGGGGCTTATCTTTAGTATTCTTATAGGGTTCTAAATATCAAAACAAAGGGGGTAATATATAAATGTATTAATTTTAATTCCTGTGAATAGTGAGAGAGAACGTGAAGAAGTTATATAAAAACCAAAGGAGATGAGAGAAAACCTAATCACTATTTATTCCATACATGAACGTTAACATAGGAATTTACTTTTACTAGAGTTGTTATTACTTATTCTTCTTCTTTGTTCTACATGAAGTTTATTTATCTGCTATATCTATTAACTAGAATTTTAGATATTAGGTTATATGGATTTTACACAACTTTATAAATTATATATGATTTGCAATTGACACTAGAGGGAGGGGGGTCTAAAAAATGTGTCATTAACTTTTGGTTGAACCAGAGCACATGCTCCTTTGCTTACGTGAATAGTGCATGGTATTCTTCTTGCTAGGTGAACACAATTGCAAGGAGAAAGAATCTTGACAGTTAATTCTTTTCTTTATGTTATGTTGGCCATATGCTACGTGCTATATTTCTCATGTGAATAGTGTATTCAACAATATATGATATTAAAAATTTATATTCCTTCATCTACAACTACTACCATTACCTAATCTTCTCCTTTGTCTCTATTTTATATATAAACAGTATCCAACGACTGACCCAGAGAGGAGGGAAAGAGGAGTTACCTATAAGACGGTTCACCGACGCCGGAGAGAGGGTGGTCAGGTGAGGAGTCCGGGTTCGTCGGAACCCAATGGACGCGCTATGCCAGTTCACGCATGTGGAGGAGAAGAAGGTGGCGATAGCTACGCGAGTCCTCTGCGGAGAGAAGAGGCGCGGTCATCAACAGGCGACGGGTTCTGTGATGGTTGCTCGAAGGAGATAAGAGGGGTTAATAGGAGGAGGTTTTGGAAAGTGTTCAAATGATGTATGCGTAGGGGAGGAGAATATATATAAGGATGCTAATTCTTTGATAGCTTAGCCGACCCTAGAATTTAATAATTAAGGCTAAATATAAGCATAAGTTGATGATGCTGATATATGATACTATGAATCCTTATATGGTTATTATGATTATGGCTCTATATATGGCAACAGAAAAAGGAATAATGTTGTCATTTCATGTTTTAATCATTAAGACTTATGGTCATGTCATATTTTAACTAATATAGGTTGCCATAGTAAATATTCATATTTAGCTATAATGACTGATCTTTTTTATTACTATTATTACTTTCCATAAAAATATAGGTATCAATTATAAATATATGGGAAGGATTAAACTTGAAAGGAGGATTCATATTCAATATTCTATATGCATAATAAGAATAAGAATTTATTATATAATAATTAATATGAATGTAATATGAGAAAAATGATTCATATTTTAATAAAATGAATGCATAATAGGTTGTAAAGATAGGTTTGGCATAATGTGCATTCAATAAAATAAATGAGGCTTCATTATGGGTGCCTAATAGGAAAGTTAGCTATAGTTGTGGAGGAATAATAGTGAGTACAATATTATATGGAAGGATTAGGAATGGATTATAATTATGTGATGGTGAAAAACTTGGTAAATATTTAAAATAGATATGTAATATGATGCACATGGATGAGAATGAGTTTAAAAGGAATAAGGAGAGTAAATGGTAAGTAGTGGTAGGGATTGAATGTGTGCATAACTTAATAATTATGATATTATTATTATTATTACTATTACTACTATTACTATTACTACTACTACTATTATTATTATTATTATTATTATTAGGTTAGATAATAACTTCAAGAGCTAATAGCTCTAGCAAATAATATTTTTTTAAATGTTAGTAATCAAACTAACAAGAACAAAGAAGCTATTAATAACTTGTAGAATAGTCTTCAGGTTATCAATGGACAATCGTCCCAAATGACTTCTGAAATATCAGAAGCTGATTGTGAATAACACAATAATTTCTATTGATAGAAGTATACATTTTCTTTCTTAATTTTCTAATAAAATAACTGATAATAAACAGTTACAGTGATTCTTGGTTGCATTAAATTATGTATCTGAGTTTTATAAGAATATCACAAATGATACAAAATTTTTGTATTAAAGATTAAGAAAAAATCTTACTCCATGAAGTAATGCTCACACTGAAACAATAAAAAAAATAAAATAAAAGGTAAAGAATTTACCTTACTTACACTTAGCCAATGTTGAGTGGTTTAAAATTGTAGAACTTGATGCTAATAATATTGGCTATGGTAGAATATTAAAACAACTTAATCCTAACACTAAAAAAGAAGTGTTGGTAAGATATCATTCGGGTAAATAGAATGATACCCAAATAAATTATTCCACTATTAATAAAGAATTTTTTTCAATAATTCATTGTATTCATAAATTTTAAGATGATTTACTTAATAAAAAATTCTTATTACGTATAGATTGTAGTTCTGCTAAGACTGTCCTAGAAAAAGATGTTAAAAAATTAGCATCTAAGCAAATATTTACTATATGACAAGCTGAATTAGCCATATTTGATTTTGAGATTGAATATACTAAAGGAACTAACAATTCACTTCCAAACTTTCTTACTCGTAAATTTATTATTATTATTATTATTATTATTATTATTGTTGTTGTTGTTGTTGTTGTTGTTGTTGTTGTTGTAGTTGTTGTTGTTGTTATTGTTAATATTATTATTATTATTATTATTATATGTAAAGTTATAGGTTAACTTCAACTCAAGAATGGAGTTGGCGGATGGATTAATTAATATATTATTATTTTTTATTCTTTTTCTTTTCCTTTCTTAATGTTGGTATTTATATATGGATTAGAGCTGGGGTGAGTTGGTTCCAATATGCATTTGTACGTATGGATTATAAGGAGATTGTGTAAGAAAAATAATGGAAATAATAGAGAGAAATAAGAAAAGTTTTTAAATGATTATGGATCAATTGATTAGGATATTTGTAGGAATAATATATAAAAAATGGTATAATAATAAATTTACAAAATATGGATGGCTAGCTATTTAAATCGAGAATTAGATTAGTTGGTTTGTTAGTATGGAAACTCTTAATATGCTTGTCGAATTAGCTTTGGTGCATGATGTAAGAGTAATTTGAATTGAGCTTACATGGAATAGGAAATAGAGTTGTATATATGTTGCAATAAAAATATCAATTTGCTAGATATGATAAGAATGATGGTTGAAATTAGTTAGATCGGAAATAAATAATTCCTATAGTGTGTCGGAGAAAAATGACATATTTTTTAATTTATAAATATTATATGATGCGGTATAAGAGAGAAGTAAAATAGTAAGTTGTATAGACTAGTTCTTTGATTGAATATTTAAGTTGAGTGTGTGCAAAAGGCCATGAGGCTAGAGAAATCATGAATGTTATTGTTAAAAAAAATTGCAATGATTGCATATAAATGGTAAATATGTAGGTGACATTGCAAATTTTATTCAATTCTTAAGAATTATTGTTAGCATCAAATTTGATTATAAAGTTTAAATGTAATAAAATATAAATATAAATATAAATTTTTTGGTACATGGGATTACATTCTACCTACCTTAAAAGAATTTTGTCATCAAAATTTATGGAGAAAAAGGTCATCCAATGATGATAGATGACATGGATCTAAGTGAGGAATCAACTGGGCACAACAATCATTTAAGAATTCCAAATCTGACTACCGTATTCTATGAGCTCAACCACTATTAAATAATATCCATCCATATTCTATCATTATCCATGAAGACACCCATTATTACCAGCACCTACTCCATGTGGTGTTACCATATTTTCAAAAGCCACATAATTCTAAATTCCACATTTTAAACTTGATTATATATCCTCAAACGTTGTATCAATCCTGATCTGGATTCATCCTTACCACTCAACATATACCATTACCATCTCTAAAATTAATAGTAATAATAATCACATATAATTTGATCCAAAATGCTTTAACCTCGAAGACACTTATTTAATTTTCAATGCTAATCTTCAAGTATAAAATAATCTTTTTACCCACAAGCGTAAACATGTACTATACCTGTACTCCAATCTTTGACGAATTTTATAGTCACATATTGCCAATCAACTTTATCTAAACTAGAAATTTATTAATCCACTCATATTCACTTATTCAAGTCTGTAAATTTATTTATTAATCAATCAAGTCAAATAAATTCCACTAATACTCTCAACAATTAATTTACCATCAAGGAGTCAAAATTCTATACTAAGGACGTCTACCCACCTTCGATCACTCTACTTAATCAAATACAAAGGTAACCATAACATTTTATGCTTCCAAAGGAGAGTATTTCATAATTGTACTTGTTATCCTTCTAAAATTTCAACACCACTATATACTTATAGAACCCAAAATAACCTTTCTTATCTATTAAGGCAATCATAATAAGAAATTAATTATGCAAATTACATAAGGGTTACTAGTTGGCCAATTTTCTAACTTTTCCAAAGCACAAAGTTTGTCCCCCTGAAATAGAGAGAAACAAGAAGCAATAATACGAGATGTCAATGAAGGAGGAGACCGAGTGCATATACGGAGTCCAATGGCGATAATGGAGTTTAAAAGAATTTGCCAAGCAGTTGTGGATTGAGATCCTATTTGATCCTATCGCAGGCTCGCTCGGTACAGTAACGTAACCGAGTCGATATGCTCTGACCTGCTTGGGCCACCACATGTCTCATGTTAGGCAATTTGAGTTTGTTGAATCAGTACATTAAAAATGTCAACATCGTCGTCACTGTTAAAAGAGAATGTTTCCTTCGGCTATGACCCTTCAGTTAGCTTCGGCTTGGATGACGGCGAGCCTTTAGATATGTTGACAAAAAGATCCTTCTTCCCTCTATCCTTGTGATTAATATTATTATTTCTGGGATGCTTTCCCTTGTCATTGGCACTAGGCACTTTGATCCAGAGCAGCGGGATGGTGCCTATATTTTTCTCAGCGATGTCAGCACCTACGATAAATGTTGACAAATCTTTGTACTATGCGGTGCCTATGCAGAATTTTAACTCAGGCGTCAGATTTTGCCTGCAAGTATCCATTAGCACCGATTATGGGATACCGGGAGGCATCTTCAAAGCTATATGTCTAATCCTTTCTATAAAAGCATGGGCATACTCGTTCCCCCCCTGCACTGTGTCGATAAGGGTTGACATAGTCATGTTCTTTCTGCCATCATAGAATCGGAAAAGAAAAAGTCATTGAAGGTCGTCAAATGACGCAATGCAATTGTCCAGGAGCCTGCAGAACCATTCATAAGCCACATCGGTTAAGGCCTTGATAAATAACTTAGTGAGAAAAGAATTATCCTGTAGTAGATTCCCTATCATAGATTTAAAGTAGTTCAAGAATTGACAGGGTGACTTCTTTCCGTAAAATGGAATTAGGGATTGTGGCTTGTACTTGGGTGGAAAAATAATATTATTCCACTCAAGGGGACAAGGCTGTCTTATACCGAGCTTCTGGAGGTTTTCCCGGTTATTCAAGGCATCGAATCGAGAGTGCAGTTCTCGAATAGCCTCCTGAGTATGATCAATCGGTGAAGGAACAATCGATTGTAGAGTAATTGCTGGTTGAACCTGGTGCATCACTAACATGGTACCCCCAATATTGAGAGGGGCACGAGTATTAGTAGGTTCTACTACCTTCGTATTTCTTGTTGAGGCTTGGTTTGTTTGTCCTGGAGCCTATAGTTGTGTTGGAACCAAGGCTGCCTTAATCTCATTTAACGTCTGGTTAAATATTTGAATTATCATTTCTAAGGCATCAAGACGCTGGTGATTGTTGTTGCCTTCTTCATTGTTACTACCGGCCATATATACCGACATTGTGTTAGGACTATTGTATGGCAGTAGAGCCTACACTTTCTACCTCTGAGTCTTGGGGAGCATTGTCCTCAGGAAATATTGTAATTATTGTATCATCCAGAATCAGGGAGATTGCTACCCCCAAGCTTCTGAACCTTTGCTTGACATTGTGGTGTGTAGAGGGATATTACCCTCTGACATGTTGCCCACAGTTCCTTGACATACATTATCTTCATGGAACGTCAGATTGACGTGGACCATAGGAGGATTGCTACCCTCCATTTGCAATGTTGTATCCGGTATTGGAGGAAGATTACTCCCTAGTTGTGGGGCTATTTCAAGTGTTGGGGGAGTACTACCCTCCTGCTTATGATCCAGACTCTTGAGATTGTAAAAGCATAAAAAAATCTATACCATGCGCCAAATGCAAACACAAGCCAGGCGCAGTCATCAAAAGCCATGCGCTAAAGGCAGCCAAAATCATTTTCTAAAGGCAAACATATGCCAAATACAGTCATGCTCTAATCAACTGACAAACTACTTAGGAGCATCATCTGCCAACATCAGCATAATAAAGGTCCCATGCGACAGTATTCCCATGTGGTAGTATTCTTCGTGCGCTGGAGTTTTCATGCGACAATGTTCCCTTAAAATCTCTACGCAACAAAATCTTTCATTTATTAACAGCAAAGATCCTCAAGAAATTAGAGCATGACATGTGTTGCACAGATTATAGGCATTAGCAACCCCAGATCTCAAATTGCCACGTGGCGGCCACAGCGCAGCATGCGCTTATAAATCTGCGACCATCATTCTTGGAAGATAATATGCAGCAGCGTAAAATCTGCGTGCATGCATGCGCACACATGATCTTTTGAAGACAATAAATAGTGGAAGCCTTCCACACATAAAATCAAAAAAAAGAAGAAAAAGAGGAGGAAAGATAGAGACAAAAGGAGGAAACGAGATCCATCGAGTCTTATACTCGAGTTTTTGGGCCTGGACTTTCTCTTTCATCGGACTGTCAACGGAGTAAAAAAGTCAACTGCAGACTTGATCTCCACCGTCACACTTTTCCAGATCTATTTGTACTCAGACCTCTATGCATTAGAGTTTCTTTTGTACTTTTCTTTCTTTTATTCCAATTAATATAAAAATTTGTTCAACTTTTTCCGTATATTTTACGATGTCGACAAAATTTGCGATACTGCTAGAGAATAACTTATCCTCTAACGAGAAGTTAGTGACGTAGTCCAACAAAAGCAAGCTGGGTTCAACTTAGAGAAATTTGATTGTTAGCTTCGATCAACCAACGTTCAAGGAGATGTTGGACAAATCGAGTTCTGCATCGAGGGCCTGAAGATATCGCAAGACTAGGGTCGTCAAGACCGCTGTGTCGTACCCACGGTCCGCTAATAATGCGTTGACAATCCCCGCTGCTGGGGTTATGCATCAAGTTGACGCATATCCTGTCTCTGTCTCTGCAGTCACTCTTGAGAAGAACAAAATTGAATCTCAAGTGATGCGCTCACAGCAAGATGTGGTAAAAAAGAAGCACACTACATCATGCTGCAGGCGCATGAAGTCTTCTGCACGTAACAAGGCCAAAGAGACAAAGTCTATCTTCCACAGAATCTTCTATGTCACCGATGTGGATTCTATGTACTATGTGTCAGTGAGCGCTAGATCAAAGAATTCCAAAGTGACTCGAGCCATGCGCGCTCGAGGGACTTCTAAAGTAGTTCACCAAAAGCATAAGCCGCTGGTTGTCATACGCGCTGTTGATGTAAAATTATATAGGGACGTCCCATGCACTCATGCGCCTGATATGGGCCAACACTCCAAGACTTTCCGAAACCACTTGGGTGCAGTTTCTGCGGAAGAACCAAGTCGAAGAGCAAAAACTGTGTTGACGTTCCCATGCGCCCAACTTGGCTACGCGCATGAAGTGGGTCTGTCTCGCATCAAGTCTTCCACTAATGACCTGGAAGCAGTTTTTGCGCAGGAACCAAGTATGGGAGCAAAAATTATGCGGATAGTCTCATGCTCCTAGCTTGGCTGTACGCATAGAATGAGTCCGTCTTACACTAAGTCTACCACAAATGATCTGGGTGCAGTTTCTGCGCAAGAACCGGGTCATGGAGCAAACCATCCACTTTCACAATCATGCGCAAAGCTCGATGGAGCGCATAAAATGGGTGTAAAGGTGAAGTTTCCGTCGTCTGATATGCGTAATATGATAAGTCACAAGCGCAAGATAAGAGAAACTGTCACAACCCGCACCCGGATATTCGGATATGAGTACGTGGTTACGCCCAGCCTATACTGCAGAATCGACGGTAGAACGCTGTCTGGGTCATTTCTAACTATCTAACATCTCAATAATATAATATGGTACCTATCAATCGTCTCAACTCCAAACGAAAGAACAATATGGTATCTCACAAGTATAATTAATCTCAATCACAAAATAAACTAAGAAAGATAAAGCACGAATGAAATAGCGAAGGAAAGAATAAGATACAATCCATAATCTAAAATAATATACAAGTGTGGATCTCCACAATATAGTCTAATACAAGCCAACATAAATAACTAGACCCCCTCGGGCTCTGCAACTAAGTCCTCCTGGTCTATAGGAGTATCCTCTAAATGTACGTCGTCCTGCGGCCCGTAGAATATGGGACACTGCCCTATAAGCCAATCATCTGAAAAAATATATCCATTCAGGATTGGAGTAAAGTACATACCTCTGAAATCAGTTTCAATAACATAATCGAGCATATAGAACAGATAATAGAAATAAAATACAAGATCACTAAACATATGAATGAATGAACAATAGGTATACATGTAATATACGAGAATATTGAACAACAATATGAATATCTGTAATATGATGAAATAACTGCAATCTAACTAATGTGCCTCAGAATACAAGATCATTATGTGATCGGTTTGGGTGAACATGATCAATAAGGTAAGACGATTAGAAGTGAGGTATGTAATCAGAATGTACACAATGAACAATGGGGCTTTGATCACATAATCAACTCCAACTCTCCCATCCCCAACTAATACCAATGGATCCAATCACGACACCCTACGAACACGAATATGACCACTGAACACTAGTAGTGGGTGTACACGAATATAATAACCACTGAACTCGAGCAGTGGGTGTACTCGAATAAGCTCACTGAATATGAGCAATGTGTGAACACGAAATGTAAATCAATACCCAATATACACGATAAAATATATGCACACGAGTACCCGCTGAACACGGTAGGGGATAACATCTCCTGACGGGATCCATATAGTACAAGTCCATGAAATCACTATATCAGAATCAACTATATAATTCTAGAACATGCATATATACACTATTATGAATTAAAAACTAACAAAAAAATATACTTGCCTGAAGTCTTGAGCAAGGTGTGTCTTTTGATGCCCAAGCTGGTGTCACATAGACCTATATATGGTATGTTACATCAATACAAGGTTCAAAAATGAAAATAAGTTAAACTGATGCAATGCTAAGTCATAAAGCCATTTCTAAGTCAAACCGGCTAATTCTAGCGTGCAAGAGTCTAACACTAAGACACTAGGTCGATATGCTATGAAACTAAGCTATACAAGCTAATCTATGATACTATGGAACACACAAAATATCGTATCCTAAGATACACAAGTTTCAATATATGAAAATAATAGTTTAGATATATATATACAAGTCAATACACATAATACTTAACTAATCAAATAAAAATAGGAAACCCTGGCCTTGCACCAATGCGTATCGCACTACCTCACACCTATCCCGATACTCAAACCCAATACCTTGAGTATAGATCCAAAACCTTGATATCCCTAAGGTAATTCAAAATCTTATTAATATAGCTAAAATATATACATAACACCCATATACCAAACTACATATACATATAACTAACTATATATAAACTAGTATATCACTAACTACTACCCAATATTACAACTGATATATATATATATATATATATATATATATATATATATATATATATATATATATATATATATATATATACTAACTACACAATATCATAATTACATATATACATATACCTATAGCTAACTATATATTAGTCAAGTATATCACTACTACCTATTTAAACTTACCAATACCTCAACTAACTGACTGATATACTAACCTATCTACTACTAACCAATAATTAACCAACTACCCACTATAAACTACTAAACCAAAATCCTTAACTAACTGTACTGATATTAGACTAAAACCTGCTGAACTACTGATACTGGTACTGTGCAGATACTCGTCTGATACTGTGCTCTGCAGGTACTGTGTGCTCGACCCTTGATGAATACCTCCTACTTTTATACTGCATTGCGATGCACGAGTGCTTGCTGAATGGATCCTTTGCTGCTTGTTGTGCAGTTGCACAAGCCATTGCATACTCCTTTGCAGTGACTGCAGGGTACCCGAGCTACATCAATGCAGTTGGCTGCTATCTTCAGTGAGTATCCTGCTCACTGCTACTGCTTTCCTCTTACTGTGCACGAGCACAGAGCATTGCTGGGGTGCCCGAGTTGCTGACCAACTGCACACATTGCTGTGTGCAGAACTACATAGTTGCTGCTCGAGCAGCTCATCACTGTTGTGACTACTCGCTACCACTGTGCTTGTGTACTCGAGCACTCCTCCTCACACACACACAAACACACAAACACTTACATAGCACACTCATACACACACACACACACTCATATATACACCTCTATGTATATCAATAGTTATATATCTATATACACTCTCACTACTAATATATATATATATATATATATATATATATATATATATATATATATATATATATATATATATATACAATCACCTATAATCATACTTATATATATAACATACACAATACACACACACACACACACACACACACACACACACATATATATATATATATATATATATATATATATATATATATACAAGCTCATATAGAAAAGAGGACCAAAAACCAAACACGTAGAGTACACCACACCCGTATCACACTAATTCTATGATACACTTGCGATACGGCTCCACCACACAACCAAAAGGACACAAACAAGTCTTATACACTAAATATGAATAATACATATAATAATTAGATTAACTACATGTCCGTGTCAAGATATGATATGCACAAATCCCCTTGTCGGAGGAAACCCCCCAAAATCAAGCCATATCGCCAAATTGACGAGATACGGCCTACACGTACCCAATTGTGTATACGACACTAGTCACAAACAATCAATCATATGTTTTATTTATCTATTTGACCAATTGACAAGCACCACATATGCCAATCTCAGAATTTCTTCAAAATTGACACAAAAATATACATAACTTCCACCATAGGTCTCTTATGAACCTAAAACCAATTCCTATGGGTAGTCTATGCATATGGATTGGTTTCTCATAGTTAAATCTCAAATTTAGGGTCTACTAGAAGAGAAAAAACTAAAATGTATCTATTAGGAGATGGATTTCCAATGAAAATCTTCAACTGAAATGTAGCTCCCCTTTTTTGTAGATCTTGTCCTCCTCCTTATAGATCCTTGCTTTTTTCTTGTAGATCCTTATTATAGTATCCTCAATTGAGAAATAGGGAAGAAATTTATAAAGAAATTGATGGAGAATTGATGAGAGAATGAAGAAAATTAGAAAGAGGGAAAACTAGATCTAAATACAAATAAAAAATAAAATGAGAGAGGCACTCTCTCTCCTCCTCTAATGGCCGGCCATTACCCACTCCCTTAAGTAATGTAAAATGTCCCATTTACCCCCTTGGGGCCTCTCATGAAGAAATTAATTAATTAAGGAAGGTTCTAGTCTAATAGTTTCACTAATTAATCCATCCTCCTAATCCATGGGCCTAATTCATGGGCTCAATCTAAACTAATATAAAATATTGGGTTCATGCAACTAATAAATTGGTTAGGTCCACTACACAAGTCTAAAATAATCTAGCATCTAACAATAAATAAATAATAAAATAAATAAATAATACACATGTACAGTATTAAATATAATAAATTCTAAAAATATAATACCCATATCAATTATCAAACTACCCTTAATTGAAAATATGAAGATGACAATCCTACCCACCTTAAAAAAATTTTGTCCTCAAAATTAAGGAATAAACTAACTACCAAAAGCAAACAATATAATGCAAGAAAGAATTATACCTCATGGCTCGAACAGATATGAATATAGCTCGCGCATCTCGGTCTCTCACTCCCAGGTACTCTCTCCTGGCGAGTGATGTCTCTATGCGATGCACACCAAAGGAATCGTCTAGTTCCTCAGCACCTTCTCTCTCTGATCCAGAATCTTAACTAGCTGCTCTGGCCTCTATCTCCGAGTGATCAAACACATGGCTAGGATCTGCTATGTACCGTCTCAGTTATGACACGTGAAATACGTTATGCACTCCCTTCAATACAGGTAGAAAGTCTAGTCTGTATGCAACTGCACTGATCCTCTCAAGAATACTGAAAGGTTCGATGAATCGCGGACTGGGCTTTCTGCCTCCACAGAAATGAATCGTGCCACGTGTTAGAGAAATCCTCAAAAAACCCAGACTGCCAACCTAGTACGAAATACAACCTTAGCACTCTATCAAAACAAACAATCAATCACAAGTAATGTAAAACAAAAATCTATACCTCAAACTCCAAAGGTCTCCAGTGGCTATCAGCCCAACGTCGCTACCTGTCCTGCGCAACTCGAAGTCTATCCCTGATAAGCTTCACCTTCTCGGCTGCATCCACTACCATCTCTGGTCCTAATAAATCTCTCTCACCAACATCATCCCAGGATAACGGAGTACGGCATCTCCGTCCATACAACGCCTCAAATGGTGACATCTCAATACTGGCTTGGTAGCTTTTGTTGCATAAAAACTCTACCAAGTGAAGGTGGTCCTCCCAAGAACCTCAAAGATCCAAAATACAGGTGCATATCATGTCCTCGAGAGTCTGAATAGTCCTCTCCGACTGTCTTTCAGTCTGAGGGTGATATGCGGTACTGAACTTGAGTTGAGTGCCCAAGCTTGTCTGTAAAAACTCCTCTAGAAGTGGGACATGAAGAGAATATCTCAATCCGAGACTATGCTCACTTGAACACCGTACAATGTGCCTATCTAGCGCACATACATATCTGCGAGCTTCTCCGTAGATGTACCCACTTTAAATGGCAGAAAGTGGGCTGATTTGGTCAACCTGTCCACGATGACCCAAGTCGCATCTTTACCTCCTGGAGAACGCGGAAGTCCTGAAACAAAATCCATGGTCACATGCTCCCATTTCTACTCCAAAATAGGTAAAGTCTGAAGCAATCCACCTGGCCTCTGTCTCTCCGCCTTTACCTACTGGCAAACCAAGCATCTGGATACGAAGCTACCTACCTCCCGCTTCATTCCATACCACCATACATGCTCTCTCATGTCTCTATATATCTTGTTGGCATCTGGAGACATAAATTACTGAGATCGATGTGCCTTCTGCAGAATCTCCTCATGCAATGCTCCACTCGATATACAATATCTGGTACCGTGCCACAATGATCCATTATCTGCGATGCTGAAGTCTTCTGCCAACCCTAACTGGACCTGTGCTCTGATGCTCCTTAGAGACTCATCCTCGTACTGTCCGGTTCTGACCCGGTCCATCAGCTCTAACTGTACTTGAAGTCCACACATCTGTGCTGCGACTCCAGGAACTAATACCTCAATGCCCAAACTGTCAAGATCGGCCAACAAATATCTGTCCCTCGTCAAGCACATAGCCACGGGATACCTGCTCAAGGTATCCAAGACTACGTTGGTCTTTCCTGGATGGTACTGCAAAGAAATATCGAAGTCCTTCATCAACTCCAACCATCACCGCTGCCTCATGTTGAGCTTTTTTTGTGTAAACACATACTTCAAGCTCTTGTGGTCTATAAATATCTCTACTCTCTCTCCATACAAGTAGTATTTCCACAATTTAAGAGCAAAGATAACTGCTGCCAACTCCAAGTCATAGGTAGGGGAGTTCTTCTCATGCGGGAGTAATTGTCTAGAAGCATAGGCAATCACCTTCTCGTTCTGCTGTAACACACAACACAAACCCTTTCCTGATGCATCACTGTAAATGAAAAATCCTCCTGCTCATGATGGAAATATCAAGATTGAATATTTAGTCAACCTCTTCTTCATCTCCTTAAATGTTGACTGATAATTCTCAGTCCAGACGAACTCCACATCCTTCCTGGTTAGTCTAGTCATCGACTCTGCAAGTCTGGAAAAGTCCTGAACAAACCTCCGATAGTAGCCCGCCAATCCAAGGAAACTCCTGGTCTCTGCTACTGAACTCGGAATAGACCACGATTCAAATACTGAAATCTTCTTCGGGTCTACTGAGATTCCATCTCCTGTAATAACATGCCCGAGGAATTCAACCTTATCAAGGAAGAACTCACACTTTGATAGCTTTCCATACAGCTACTCCTTCCTGAGGGTCTCCAGAACTATCCTCAAGTGCTGCTCATGATCCTCTGGGGTCTTCGAATATATCAGAATATTATCTATGAAGACTATAACAAACTGATCCAGGTACTAATGAAACATCTTGTTCATCAGGTTCTTGAATACTGTCGGGGCATTGGTCAACCCAAACGACATCACCAAGAACTCAAACTGCCCATACCGAGTCCTGAAAGTTGTCTTCAGGATGTCTTCCTTCTTCACTTTCACTTGGTAGTACCCCGACCTTAAGTCTATCTTTGAGAATACCTTCATCAATCCGCGATAACGGGTATTTGTTCTTGATAGTGATGTTGTTAAGTGCCCTATAGTCGATACACATACGTACCGACCCATCCTTCTTTGGTACAAAAAGTACCGAAGCACCCCATGGTGATGAACCGAAATGGATAAAGCCCTTATCTTGCAACTTATCCACCTGCTTCTTCAACTCCGTCAGTTTACTGTTGTTTACTCTATAGACGTGCTGAGATATCGACTCTGCGCTTGGCACCAAATCTATAGAGAACTACATATCTCTGTTCGGTGGCAACCCTGGCAACTCCTCTGGAAAGAAATCCTTGAACTCTGCAACCAACGAATGTAGAGGCTCCTACTCTTCTACCAAAGCTGCACAGTGTAGCCTTCGCTCTGCCCTGCTGCTCCCCTAACGAACTCAAACTCCGGCTCTCCTGGCTACTAAACTAAAACTCTGCCTCCATGACAATCGATACTAGCGTGATGCCTACTCAACTAATCTATTTCGAGTACTATATCATAACTCGGAAGTGGCATTACGAGTAAATATACGCTCAACTCTCGGCCTCCCAAATAAACTCTTTAGTTCTTGCAAACATCACTGACCAGGATAATGCTACCCCCGGTCATGATCTTGCCAGTTGTCGCCAATGGTTCAGACTCAAGATGATGTCTCAAAGCAAAAGATACAGATATAAAGCTATGAGAAGCACCGGAATCGAATAAAACATGAGCTGGAAAGGAATCAAGATAAACTGAACTTGAGATAATATCGCCAATCGGCTCTTCCTCCTCGACAGTCAAGGAAAAAGGTTGCCCCTGTCGCTGCGCACCTCTTTGCTACTGATGTTGAGCAAACTGCTGCTTCTGCGGTGGTAGAGGTCCTCTCTATTGTCCCGCTGGTGGTCTAGCGGGTGCTTTCGGTGCCTGACCTCTGCCCTAAAATGGACGAGTTGGGACTTTAGGACAAGCCCTCAACTGATGGTCTCCCGATGAGCAGAATAAGCACTGGCCTAGTCTAATCCTGCATGCATCCCATCCGTGTCCTTGCTTCTTCAAAAAAGTTCAAGGAACTGCTGCCCTCTAGATCTGGTACATCTATTGTGCCGGCGCTCTAGCTGGCATATGATACTGCTGCCTCGGATGTTGGTAGTGCCTCTGGTGCTGCTGCAGGAAATGATGCCTCTTTGCTGGACCCGTGTTGGTACTGGATCCTCTTGTCTCCCTCGGCCTCTTAGAGCCAAGCTCTAAGTCATCCTCTGCTCGCTGTGCCTATCTGAGAATCTTCTCGATGGTGGCGATAGGATCTCTATTCGTGTAGGATTTGACCTCCCAGTTCAGGCCCTTCCTAAACTTTCTGGCTCTACCTCTAGGGTTCTGTCCCTCTATGAAACAACCTAGTCGGCAATACTATGCTGCATACTCATCCACTGACATGCCTCCTTGGACGAGGTACTGGAACTGGCTCTCCAAAGATGTCAGAGCCACATCCGAGAAAAACTTTTCCTTGAAAAGCTCTTTGAATGCTTCCTAAGTGAGTCCTGGTACTGTGATCCTGGGGTCTGTCCGAAACCATGACAAAGCAATATCGAACATCATACACCCTATTGCCTCTATCTGCAATATCTCTAAAATCTGAGCTAGTCGTACGTTTTGCTCGATGTCCTTGATCCAATCATCCGCATAAAGGATCTCCTTTGTGCCTCTGAAGTCCTTTGGGCCCATCCTCTTAAAGTCTATGATGGTACCCGGCCTCGGCTGCTGAGGAATAAACTAAGGTGGTGCCATATGTGGCTGGACTGTGGAAGCTCTCTCAACTGCTGCAAGTATGATCTAGTAAGCATTCTCCACGCTCTATCGCAGGACCTCTGACTGATGTTGCTGCGCCTCCATCATCTGCTGGAAGAGCATAAATATATGCGTCTGATCAACTGCAGGTGGTGGGGGTGAAAGATCTCCAGAAACTGTCTGCACTGTGCTCGGTACCGGAGGTGAAGCACCTATGAAAGCTGCTACTGATACGACCACCTGGACTGGTGAAGCTGACCTCCGGAAGCTAGGTATTAGAACATCATCTGAGGGTGCTGCCCTCATAGGTAATAAAGTGACTGATCGTGCTGTCGCAGCACCTGAGCGCTGGGAACGCATCTTTGGCGGCATCCTGAAGATAGATTAAAATAAGGAATCAATATTGAATATGATACGATATCATCAAAGAAGGACAAAATTTTATTCAAAGTAAAGCAAATATTCATTCGCTAAGGATTTGCAAAACAGATTTTTTTGGAATGCTTCCTAGTTGTGATTGAGTAAACTCTCAGCCTAAATCCTATTTCCTAAAGCAGGCTCATAGCAGTACTCTAGGCGAGCACCACTATGATACAAATCTAGACCTGTATGGGCCACCACTAAAATGTGTCACGACCTGCATCTGGATATTCATGCACAAGTACGTGGTTAGGCCCAGCCTACACTGCAGAATCGACGGTAGAATGCTGCCTAGGTTATTTCTAACTATCTAACATCTCAACAATATAATATGGTACCTGTCAATCATCTCAACTCCAAATGGAGGAACAATATGGTATCTCATAAGTATAACTAATCTCAATCACAAAATAAACTAAGAAAGATAAAGCACGAATGGAATAGCGAAGGAAAGAATAAGATACAATCCATAATCTGAAATAATATACAACTGTGAATCTCCACAATATAGTCTAATACAAGCCAATACAAATAACTAGACCTCCTCGGGCTCTGCAACTGTCCTCCTGGTCTATAGGAGTATCCTCTAAAGGTACGCCATCCTACGGCCTGTAAAATATGGGACACTGCTCTATAATCCAATCATCTGAAAAAATATATCCAGTCAGGATTGGAGCAAAGTACATACCTCTGAAAGCAGTTTCAATAACATAATCGAGCATATAAAACAGATAATAGAAATGAAATACAAGATCACTAAACATATGAATGAATGAACAATAGGTAAACAAGTAATGTACGAGAATATAGAACAACAATATGAATATCTGCAATATGATAAAATAACTGCAATCTAACTAATGTGCTTTAGAATACAAGTTCATTATGTGGTCGGTTTGGGTGAACATGATCAATAAGGTAAAACGATTACAAGCGAGGTATGTAATCAAAATGTACATGATGAACAATGGGGCTTTGATCACATAATCAACTCCTACTCTTCCATCCCCAACTAATACCAATGGATCCAATCACGGCACGCTACGAACAAGAATATGACCACTGAACACGAGCAGTGGGTGTACACGAATATAATAGCCACTGAATACAAGCAGTGGGTGTACACAAATAAGCACACTAAACACAAGCAGTGTATGAACATGAAATGTAAATTAATACCCAATATACACGATGAAATATATGTACACGAGTACCCGCTGAACACGGTAGGGGATAACATCTCCAGATGGGATCCATGTAGTACAAGTCCGTAAAATTACTGTGTCAGAATCAAGTATACAATTCTAGAACATCAATATATATACTATTATGAATTAAAAACTAACAGAAAAATATACTCGCCTGAAGTCCAAAGCAATGTGTGTCTCTCAATACCCAAGCTGGTGTCACACAGACCTATATATGGTATATTGCATAAATACAAGTTCAGAAATGAAAATAAGTTAAACTGATGCGATGCTAAGTCATAAAGCCATTTCTAAGTCAAACCGGCTAATTCTAGGTTGCAAGAGTCTAACACTAGGACACTAGGTCGATACGCTATGAAACTAAGCTATACAAGCTAATCTATAATACTATGGAACACACAAAATGCCGTATCCTAAGATACGCAAGTTTCAATATATGAAAATAATAGTTTAGATATATATACAAGTCAATACACATAATATTTAACTAATCAAATAAAATTAGAATACCCTGGCCTTGCACCAATGCGTATTGCACTAACTGACACCTA
The DNA here is from genome assembly GCA_036927795.1 of Iris macrosiphon. NCBI lineage: Eukaryota > Viridiplantae > Streptophyta > Magnoliopsida > Asparagales > Iridaceae > Iris > Iris macrosiphon. The sequence continues at coordinate 229,128,459 of JAYESA010000004.1, read as the reverse complement.
TCCCGATACTCAAACCCAATATCTTGAGTATCGACCCAAAACCATGATATTACCTTGGTATCCCCAAGGTAATTCAAAATATCATTAATATAGCTAAAATATATATAACACACCCATATAACAAACTACATATACATATAGCTAACTATATATAAACTAGTATATCACTAACTATTACCTAATATTACAACTAGTATATATATATATATATATATATATATATATATATATATATATATATATATATATATATACTAACTACACAATATCATAATTACATATATACATATACCTATAGCTAACTATATATTAGTCAAGTATATCACTAATACATATTTAAACTTACCAATACCTCAACTAAATGGCTGATATACTAACCTATCTACTACTAACCAATAATTAACTAACTACCCACTATAAACTACTAAACCAAAATCCTTAACTAACTGTACTGATATTAGACTAAAACCTGCTGAACTACTGATACTTGTACTGTGCGGATACTCTTCTGATACTGTGCTCTCAGGTACTGTGTGCTCGACCCTTGATGAATACCTCCTGTTATGATATTGTACTGCGATGCACGAGGGCCTGCTGAATGGATCCTCTGCTGCTTACTAAGCAGTTGCACAAGCTATTACATACTCCTCTGCAGTGACTGCAGGGTGCCCGAGCTGCATCAATGCAGTTGGCTGCTATCTTCAGTGAGTATCCTGATCACTGCTACTGCTCTCTTCTTTCGGTGCACGAGCACAGAGCATTGCTGGGGTGCCCGAGTTGTTGACCAGCTACACATATTGCTGTGTGCAGAACTGCACAGTTGCTGCTCGAGCAGCTCATCACTACTGTGACTACTCACTGCCACTGTGCCTGTGTACTCGAGCACTCCTCCTCCTCACACACACACACACACACACACACACACACAAACACAAACACAAACACAAACACACAAACACTTACATAGCACACTCACACTCACACACACACACACACAAACACAAACACAAACACACAAACACTTACATAGCACACTCACACACACACACTCATATATACACCTCTATGTATCAATAATTATATATCTATATACACTCTCACTACTATATATATATATATATATATATATATATATATATATATATATATATATATATATATATATATATATATATATATATATATAATCACCTATAATCATACTTATATATATATAACATACACAATACACATATATGTATTTATATATAAACACTCATACATATAAATACATATAGACATATTGACATACACATATAGCTATATGGATACACCTATTATGAGCACCCTAATTTTTTTATAGGGTTAGTTCGGTAATTATTAAAAAAAATTCTATTTTAATATTAATTCGATAATTTAATCGAACTTTGGAAACCAACCCCCATGGTTTTAAGAACTTAAGTACAACACTAGCATTTTCCTTTCAACCAACCTAGCATGCTCGACTTAGACGAGTCAAATTAGGCTCCTGCCATGACTATCCCTCACAAATTCGCAATCTCATGCCTTATTTTGGTCGCACAACTTTCGTGACACAATTATGAGAAAACGATGATTAATTAACTATTTAATCGTGGCGTACGATTTTAACCCGCCACCCCGACCTATTGCTTCCAACTAAATCCATACTGTGAGCCTAACTGCTCCTATTACGCATACGACACTCAAGTTGCGTTATTCGAACCCCCTGCATGCTCCCAATTTGATATTATATAAAAATATAATTTATGGATTTATTTAATTAATTTATTATCCATTAATATTTAGTAAATATATTTTTAATTTAATATAAATTAGTTATAGATTATTTATTGGAGGAAATACAAATTTTCTAGAATTTTTACTAGTGCCTAACTATTTTTGAGAATTTTTTGCATTTAATTATTGATTAAATAAAGGAAATAAAATAAAAGAAAAAAAATAGAAATCCAAACCCATTACTCCTAAACCCAACCCAAACCCAATAACCCAAACACTACCCAAAACCCAAATCATAATTCTAAACCACCCCCAACTCGTACACAAGGAACTCTCCCCCCTCTTTCTACTATATATATATATACACACACATTCATCAAAACCCAAACCCTAACTCTAATCCCAGACCACCCACGCCCCCACGCCTCCACCCGCCGACGACCGCCCAAACCCCGTCGCCTTCGGCCGACCGCCGCACCGCCGCTCCGTTGCCCAGCGCCGACCGCACCGCCGTCCGCCACCTCCGCGCGCACAACGCACAGCTGCGACCCCTACTTCATGCGCAGCCTCTGCCCTCCTCGCTCGTTCGATTCACATTCCGTCTTTGCTGGTACGTTCACAACCTAATCCTCTAGGATTTTCTTCAAGTGGAACAAATTTAGGTACCCCGGTTTGATAAAAAAATTGACCAAAAGTTGGCCGAAAAACTGTTTGAAAACAGTTCAGAATTTTGACCCAAACCTCCATGTTCATGTCCAATTTTCTACCATCTCGTTAATTATTTTCAAAATATAATTAAAGGGACTTCTTCACAATATAATCAAGATTTTTACTGTTCTTTTAGTTTTTATTAGTTTGCTATAATGGTAAAATTATTCTTATTCCAAAACGACCAAAAACTTATTACTAAAATACAAAAATTCTCGCGATACATGGTGCGCTCCACCAAACGAGGCAACTTCGTCGTGTGAGAGTTGCACCGAAAGGCGCGTATCATCAACGCTGATGTGTGGGCTTTCGTAAAACTTGATTTGGATGTGCGTGTACACCGGAATCAACGCGTATCCACCAAAAAATACCGTATCGGCCTTTTTTGACACTCACTGTAACTTTGTGTGTACTTGTCGTTTCGCAACAAAACTTGCACCATCGGATTCGTACCGTTACGCTGGTCCTGTGACCCAAGTTTGGTTCGATTCTAAGAACATTGACGAAACATTATTTCGTGGGTCCCACGGTTCCACATAACGGATAATTTTGTGATCGGCTCATCGGAATCCAGTTTTGGACATTCGGTTGGATTTGTATCATCATTCTGGACTCACAGACATTTAGTGGAACGAATTTTGAGAACTTTGTCTTTAGCACATTTAACGGTGCGAAGTGGGCCACATGTGGACCCCGCTTTGACCCAAAATTGTCAATTTTGCTCCTGTGTCCAAATTAAACTTATGGGTAGTCAATCTAAGCTATTTCAAGTATTCTAAGAATATTGATGATATTTGTTGCAGCATCCGGAGGTGTACGTGCAGATTCCACTTTCCCAGGAGTATTTGACGGAGTTCAGAACCCAGGCAAGTGTACCTTGCCAAACCTGCAGAGATCCTGTTATATTACTTGCTTGTGTTCTTTTATTATATATACTTCTGTGATATATTTGTTCAACCTAGGACCATGAGACGTTGCTTTGCGTCCGAACAATATTCGGGTGTCGACGCCTTTTGCGGAGTCGTACAACGTTACTTAGAGAGTTGATTTTGTGATCCTATATTTTTACGTGCTTGCTTTACCTAGTATGCCATACAGTAGGACATTTGACACTATTTTATGTGACAGGATATTTCCTGAGATATTCATGGTGATTCTGTATAGGCTTACAGGATTCGTGACATGAGACTTACATATTACATAGATATTACTATGACTCGTTGTACTAGCTAGAGGTTATGATCTTACGTGTTATGGACATGAGACGTTGTGGACATGAGACATGAGGTTACATTGGGTAGGGAGAGACACGCAGGCTACAGGCTGATTACATATATATATTTATTATTACGGTACTTTAGCCTATGTTCCAGAGCTTGGCCCATTACTTGATATTCCTGCTACCGGCTCTCCGACACAGAGCTTGTAGTAGTTTCAGCCTGAGTACTAGTGATGCTCTCATTTGTATTTCACTTAGCTGGTTACATAGGTTTTCCTGAGGATCTGTTTATATTTACTTGTTGTATTTTATTTGGCTTGAGTGTTTATTGTACCTTGCTATGTCCCTTGAGGACCTGGATCCGGATTATGTCCCCAGGTATAACGAGGAGAGCTATCCCGAGGTTTATGGGGCAGGTGCTACTATTGGAGACGTACAGGTTGCAGAGGACGCGGTTGTTCCGGAGGACTTCACTTGAGCACACAATATTCTTACCATTCATTATTTATGCTTAGTATTCTTGGATATTTGGTCTTGTATTGACTTCTGAATATTGTACTTGGATTTATTTCCCTTTCCATTTTGATAACGGGTTGTTCCTCGTGACATTATTTATATTGCTTTTATTGGACAAATCATTTTATACTATTGTGACTGGACTTGTCTCTGTGATTTCATTACTTATTGTGGATGAGATTAGATATATAAATTATGACACGGATTTGTAGACCATTATATTTGTTTTACAGCTTAAGTGCACTCTAAAGGGTCCATTAAATTGGATTTGGCCATTGGAGTTGTGTTGCTGGCCATTGCCACGTGGCTAGTCCCTCGATATTTTGGGACTGGGGCATGACACCTATACACTATATCACATAATACACACACACACACGCACACACACACACACACACACACACATACACACACACACACATATATATATATATATACTATATAATATATCATACATATATATATATATATATATATATATACACAAGCACATATAGAAAAAAAGACCAAAAACCAAACACGTGGAGTGCACCGCACCCGTATCACACTAATTCTATGATACACTTGAGATACGGCTCCACCACACAACCAAACACATTCCGAAGGACACGACCAAGTCTAATATACTAAATATGAATAATACGTATAATAATTAGGTCAACTACGTGTCTGTGTCAAGATGTGATATGCACAAGTTCCCGTGTCAGAGAAAACCCCCCAAAATCAACCCGTATCGCCAAATTAACGAGATACAGCCTACACGTAGCCAATTGTGGACACGACACTAGTTATAAACAATCAATCATAGGTCATATTGATCTATTTGACCAATTGACAAGTACCACATGTACCAATCTCATAATTCCTCCAAAATTGATACAAAAATATACATAACTTCTACCATAGGTCTCCTATGAACCTAAAACCAATTCCTATAGGTACCCTATGCATTTGGGTTGGTTTCTTATGGTTAAAACTCAGATTTAGGGTCTACTATAAGCGAAAAAAATTAAAATATACCTATTGGGAGATAGATTTCAATGAAAATCCCCAAATAAAATATAGCTCCTCTTTTTTGTAGATCTTGTCCTCCTCCTTATAGATCCTTGATTTCTTCTTGTAGATTATTTTTGTAGTAGCCTAAATTAAGAAATAGGAAAGGAATTTGTGAAGAAATTGGTGGATAAATGATGAGGGAATAAAGAAAATTGGAAAGAGGGAAAACTAGATCTAAATGCAAATAGAAAATAAAATGAGAGAGGCACTCTCTCTCCTCCTCTAATGGCCGGCCACTACCCTCTCCCTCAAGCAATGTAAAATGTCCCATTTACCTCTTGGGGCCTCTCATGAAGAAATTAGGATAGAAGATTCTAGTCTAATGGTTTCACTAATTAATCCATCCTCCTAATCCATGGGCCTAATTCATAGGCTCAATCTAAATTAATATAAAATGTTGGGTTCATGCAACTAAGAAATTGGTTAGGTCCACTATACAAGTCTAAAATAATCTAGCATCTAACAATAAATAAATAATACACATGCATAATATTTAATTCAATCAATTCTAAAAATAAAATACCTATGTCAATTACCAAACTACCCTTGATTGAAAATATGAGGGTGACAGAAACAACTCCTGCACATGAAGTGTCCCCTCCCGGACATACTTGTGCCAGCATCATTATCGACTATTACTGTACTATAGAAGTAGTTCTTCCAACCAGACAATCGGTATTCCAGCGATTGTAACCTGCGATACCAGTCCGACAGCGGCGCAAGAAATAAGTGCACAAAGAAGGAAAGAAATTGCTTATATCCTCATGCTGCTCAACATGGAGGTCTCTTTCTAAGAAGATCTCAGGAAAGAGGAACTCTTCCAATACGATAGTCTCTACCAGTACATCGAGGAACCAACTGCCGGGTAGTAAGGTAGTACCTACCGTGGGGTGTTCCAAGGCACCCGCTCGAGAAAAAAAGCTGGGGGTAGCAATCGTCCGGTGTTCCACACCAACCCATCATTCCAAAAAGACAGTGAATCTCAAGGAACGGACGATAACCTACCTGGGAGTAGCCAAGCCTGCCACGATAGTGTAGTCACTAAGATTGGGGGTAGCCACCCCCTAGACTCCGAAGATGATGCAATAATGCCTTTCTTTCCTAAAGATAGCGAGACTCAGTAGTCAGAGCCGAAAAGTGAAGCTTCCACAATCCAATCCATTTCTCCCAATGTAATGTATGTATACATGGCAGGGGACGAGCAAACCTTTAGTGATCAACAATGTCTTGAGGCACTTGAAGCCATTATGCAAACCATGAGTGCCTCGATGCATACTCTGACTCAAACTATACACCCCCTAGACTCCGAAGATGACGCAACAATGCCTTTCTTTCCTGAAGATAGCGAGACTCAGTAGTCAGGGCCAAAAAGTGAAGCTTCCACAATCTAATCCATTTCTCCCCATGTAATGTATGTATACATGGCAGGGGACGAGCAAACCTTTAGTGATAAACAACGTCTTGAGGCACTTGAAGCCATTATGCAAACCATGAGTGCCTCGATGCATACTCTGACTCAAACTATATTGGATCTTAGGATAATTATAGTCCCACAACCACCAAGGATCTCGGGGCAAGCAAGCCAAGAACTGGGAAACAATAGAAAGTCGAGTATGACTGATCCTGCTCTTACCACTGGAGCCAATCATACCTTGCTGCGATCATTCGCTCCCCTGTCGTTGGATAACGCTCGTCTAATTTTGGGAAGTTTGGGAGCTGCGAGCTCGTTTTAATTCGATGAGTAACCGAGACGTGCTTCAGAAACTTGGGATACGACAACCTTATACTCCCGAGTAGAAAAATATGGTATACCCACCCAAGTTCAAGCCACACTCGATGATTCTGTTTGGAGGCAAGATATCTCCTTGTCAGTACATGGATTACTTTGATTCAACGACGAGATATCTACCTTGTGATAACTCACTCCTTACCAAGATTTTTATCAAAAATATAACCGGAGTATCCTTTGACTAGTTTTGTAGTCTCCCAAACAACGGTATTGCATCATTCGAAGATCTTTGATGCCTCTTCCTCGCTTGATTCGATGATGGTAGAATGGACATGACTATGAGCTCCCTCATGGACATAGTTCAAAAAAAGAAAATACCTTCCCGAGAGTATATAGAATGATTCAAGCAAGCAGAACTAAAATTGCCTCTGGGTATCCCTGATAACCATCTAATGGATATTTGCAGGAAGAATTTGTTACACGTAGTAAAACTATGGACAAATTCAGTCCTACTTCAGGATTGGATGACATTCATTATAAGCGCTAATGCCACTGAGAAAAATGCAAAAGATGGTTGTTTGTTGGGACTGCAGTTCCCTACCAGTTATAAAAAAAGGGAAGCGTCCCTTCAACAACAACATCAACACCAACAGCCATGACAATAAAAGGAAGCAAGCTCTCACTATCAATGTGTCCAAAATGTCGGCAGCGCTCACTCAAAGGCTGGCGGAAGCCCCCAAGCCGAGGAAAACTTACTCTTTCGATGATGATGATGTCATCAAGATTTTTCATGTACTTCTACTACCACCAATACATCCATCATCCAATACGAGATTGTTACATGTTAAAGAGGCAGATCCATCGACTGTTCGACTCCAAGGCTCTCACATTAGACTTTAAAGATAAGACAGTCACTACAAACATGGTATCCCTCCAATTTGACAACTTACCAACGATAGAAGTCCAAGGCGAGTTTTCCCGATACCTAGGAGAACGATGAAGGTCGTTAAACTCCCTCCAGCTTGAACAGCTGGGCAGGTACCACTCACTACTCCATGAGGCAAAGTCATGTGGGTTCACCCAGACATTATCCCAGACTTGACACAGCAAGCAGCGCCTCCAACTTCCAAGTCTAAAGAAAATAAGATCAAGTCCTTTCACATGCTGTCATGACCCGCACCCAGATATTCGGGCACGAGTACGTGGGTACGTCCAGCCTATGCCGCAACATCGGAGGTAGAACAATGTCTGGGTCAACTCTACTAACTAAATATCTCAACAATATATACATGGTACCTGTCAATCATCTCAACTCCAAATGGAGGAACAATATGGTATCTGATAAATATAACTATACTCAATCATAATGCAAACTAAGGAAGATAGAGCATGAATGGAATAACGAAGGAAAAGAATCACAATACATCCACAAGTCTGAAATAAAATATACATGCCATAGGCCTCAATAAAAGTCTAATACAAGTCTAAACAAAATAATCTAAACCTCCTCTGACTCTGGTACTAAGTCCTCCTGCACTAAACGAGTATCCTCTAATGGTACACCGTCCTGTGGTCCATAGTATGTAGGACACTGGTCTACTAGACAATCATCTAAAAAATATATCCAGTCAGGATTAGAGCGAAGTATATACCTCTGAAAATAGTTTCAAATACATAATCGAGCATATATAATAAATAATAGAAAAGGATACACGATAACTAAACATCAGAAAGAATTAAACTAGAGTGAACAGGTAATATACTAAAAAGTAAAGAACAAGCAATATGAACAACCACAAGTGATAAAAAATAGATAAACTAGCTAATGTGCCATAGAATACAAGTTCATTATGTGATCGGTTTAGGTTAAACACGAATACAATATGGTACTGGGGCTTGATCATATAATCAACTTCTATTCCCCCATTCTCAACTAATATTAATGGATCTAATCACGATACGTTACGAACACGAATATGGCACATAGAACACGAGCAGTGTGAACACAAAGTACACTAAATAAATACTTGATACATACGATAAAATATATGTGAAGGAGTACCCGCTGAACACGGTAAGGGATAACATCTCCTGACAGGATCCATATAGTACCAGTCCATGAAATCACTGTATCAAAATCAAGTATACAGTTCTAGAACATGAGATATATACACTATTATGAAATAAAAACTAACAGAGAAATGTACTTGCCTATTTTCCTGAGCAAAAGATATAACTCGTTGTCCGAGATGGTGTCACACAAACCTATATATGAAATATCAATATAATTTAGGTGTAATTAATGATAAATGAGTTAAAATACACTAATATAATTTTCTAGGCCATTTCTAGGTCACACTAGGTGTTTATCTTAATTTTAGGTCCATAACTAGCTTCTAGGGTGATTACAAGTCTAACCTAGCAAATACTAAGTGACACTAGGTTGTACTCAGGTTTCTAAGTCAATACCTTAGATAATTAGCTATACTAGTCAACATGCATTAAGTATCCTATATACCTAAGTCATGTTCACAATTAACTTAATATAGAACCCTTACCTAGCTATATACATATATATATATACCCATAACCCAATACCTATCTAGCACTAGGTTCCTTGGCCACAGTTAGCTATAATATATCCACTTTTATATTTATATTGGTAATATAATACCTTGGTCTATTTACTATCTCTAGCCCATACCTTTGTATCTATCTTATGATACCTTGGTATCACAACCTGACATGAATCACTGATAACCATATTGGGAATGCCCTAGGAATTTGGCACTTGGAAAATATTCTAATAGATATTCACATACACTATAACACATTCATTCATAGATATGATCGAGCACCCCAATATCTGCATCTTAATGACACTCTACACACCTAACTGAACTCTTTCCTAAGCCTGGATACTCAAGTACAACAGTGGTTGAGTCAATAAGAATATAGTACCCTACACAACTTACACCTCATCAACTTGCACTCTCACAGTGAGTTCCCTTCTACTGAACACTCAAGCCCGAGCCCCATTAGTATAAAGTCTGATACTCTAGGGGATACTAACATTACCATTCTATGGCTTGTACCAACATAGGTAACCCCCAACTTGCTGTCACTGCTCTTGCTACTAATGCATACTGCTATGCCATTTGCTGATTCTGCTGTTGCTGTATTTGCTTGCTGAAACTGCTGTATTTGCTGCTTGCTGTTGTAGCCATTGCTGCTTGCTGCTGCAGCTATTGCTGCTTGTTACTGCGGGTACTACTTGCTGTTGCAGTTGCTATGTGCTAATCATACTGCAATGATGCCGCCGTTGTTGTTGCTTACTGCTGCTGCATAGCTTGTTGCTCTTGCTGTGTGCAGCTATTTTTGCAGATACTGCTGCAGCCATTGTTGTTTGCTGCTGCTAATACTGCTGCAGCGATTGCTAAACCCTACCACCCTATCTCACTCCCTGCACACACCAATACCACACAAGTACTACCACTACTTCTATACCAAGCCACCCGACCACCACTCTCTATACATATACTTGATACCTCTCAAAGCAACCAATGTTGCATAACACTTAGACACACACACACACACACACACACATACACACACACACACACACACACACACACACACACACACATATATATATATCACTATACATACACACACAAATAACTATATATATATATATATATATATATATATATATATATATATATATATATATATATATATATATATATATAGTGCACCAAATAGAATATCTATGATACTCAACCCATTGAGGTGCCAAATTCTTCATTCTCCACAATTGATCATTCCCTCAAGCCATATATATATATATATATATATATATATATATATATATATATATATACAACTATTAGAAGTTATTACAACATATAATGAAGAGAATTCATGTAAATCACTTAAAATTGGCCCGTAATCACATCGTATCACAAAATACCGTGATACGGCCTATACGTATCCATTTGTGGACACATACCTAGTTCCATAACCCCGACATAAGTCTAATTAGATCTAATTAGTCTCATGACAGACAATTGATGTGTCAAATTCATAATTCTCCTAATATACACATAAATTACCTCACTCATAATACAAAGCCAAATATCCTAGAACTTGTTTCTATAGGTAGTCCTATGCCATAGGGTCATTCTTAATGGTCAAATACATTATTAAGAAGCTATAATAAGAGAAAAATTCAGGAATTAACATTTGGGAGATGAATTTCTAATAAAAATATAATTGGACACGATCCAGACATGATCTCTAGCTCCAAAGCTTCTCCTCCTTGTGCTCCTTGCTTCTCCAAGCTTCAAGGCTCCAAGAGTGATGAATTTGAGAAGGAATTGGTGGTGAATTGTGTAGAAATTTAATAGAGAGAAAATTCAGAAATTAGGGATCTAGAATTTGGATCAAAATAAAAATGCAAATGAGGAGAGAGAGAGAAGAACCCCCCTATAGTAGCCGACCTATTCCCCTTCCCCAAGCAATATCAATTATCCAAGTTGCCCCTTACATGTTTCATTATGAGAAATAATTAAGGATAGATATATTTGGAAGTCTCTAACTAATTATAATTATACTAATCCTTCTTAATTTAATTAGTGGAATGACTAATGGGCTTGGGTCCAAGTTGGGCTCATTATTTGTCATGACAAATCTAAATAGGTCATATGTGACACATCTAATTATTGTCTAATCTCTCTAACTAATTAATTAACGCAAGTCTCTAATGACTAACTAGTCAAATAATCATAGTTCAACTTAATTAAATAAAATATACAATCATCACACAATATTCAATATTATATTTCTAAAATTAAATACCCATGGCAAATTGCCAAACTACCCCTGGCTGGAAAAGTGAGGGTGTCAATCCTACCCACCTTAGAAAAATTTTGTCCTCAAAATTAAGGAAGAACTAAGTACCAAGAGCAATCAATACATGCAAGAAAGAATTATACCTCACGACTCAAACAGATAAGGATATCGCTCACGTATCTCGGTCTCTCGCTCCCGGGTACTCTCTCCTAGCGAGTGATGTCTCCACACGACACGTACCAAAGGAATCGTCTGGTTTAGCAACACCTTCTCCCTGCGGTCCAAAATCTCCATGGGCTGCTCTAGATAGCTGGGAGTCGGACCAACCTCGATCTCTGAGTGATATAGTATATGGCTAGGATCTGCCACGTACCTTCTCAGTTGTGACACATAGAACACGTTGTGCACTCACTTTAATGCAAGCGGCAAGTCTAGTCTGTAGGCCACTGCACTGACCCTCTCAAGAACACCGAAAGGTCCGTGTATCATGGACTAAGCTTCCCACCTCCACCAAAGCGAATCGTGCCCCGTATCAGAGAAATCCTTAAGAAAACCAGATCGCCAACTTAGCACAAAATATAGCCTTTGCACTCTAACAAAAACAAGCAATCACATACAATGCAAAACAAAATCTATACCTCAAACTCCAATGGTCTCCGGTGGCTATCGGCCCAATAGCGCTGTCTATCCTGCGCCACCCGAAGTCTATCCCTGATGAGCTTCACCTTCTCAGCTGTATCCACTACCATCTCTGGTCCCAATAAGTCTCTCTCACTAACATTATCTTATAATAACGGAGTGCGCCATCTTCATCCATACAATGCCTCAAACGGTGACATCTCGATACTGGCTTGGTAGCTGTTATTGTAAAAAACTCTACCAAGTGAAGATAATCCTCCCAAGAGCCTCCAAAATCCAAAATACAGGTGCGTAGCATATCCTTGAAAGCCTGGATAGTCTTCTCTGACTGCCCGTCTGTCTGAGGGTGATATACAGTACTGAACTTGAGTTGAGTGCCCAAGCTAGCTTGTAAACTCCTCCAAAAGTGGAACATGGATCGACTATCCCGATCTGAGACTATGCTCACAGGAATACCGTACAATCTGACTATCTGATGCACATACATCTCCACGAGCTTCTTCATAGATGTACCCACTTTTAATGGTAGAAAGTGGGCTGATTTGGTAAACCTGTCTACGATGACCCAAATCGCATCTTTACCTCCCGGAGAACGCGAAAGTACTAAAATAAAGTCCATCGTCATATGCCCCCATTTTTACTCTAGAATGGGTAAAGGCTGAAGCAATCCACCCGGCCTCTGTCCCTCTGCCTTTATCTGTTGACATACTAAGTATCTGGATACGAAGCTAGCCACCTCCCGCTTTATACCATACAACCAAATATTCTCTCACATATCCCTATATATTTTGTTGGCACCTGGATGCATAGAGTACTGAGATCGATACGCCTCCTGAAGAATCTTCTCGTGCAACGCTCCACTCGGCACACATAACCTAGTACCGTGCCGCAAAGATCCATCATCTACAATACTGAAGTCCTCTGCCAATCCTATTTGGACCTTTGCTTTGATGCTCCTCAGAGACTCATCCTCATATTGTATGGCTCTGATCTGGTCCATCAACTCTGACTGTACCTGAAGTGCCCACATCTATGCTGCAACTCCAGGAACCAATACCTCAATGCCCAAGCTATCATGATCGGCCAATAAATGTCTGTCCCTCGTCAAATACATAGCCACTGGATACCTGCTTAAGGCATCCGCGACTATGTTGGCCTTCCCTGTATGATACTGTAAAGCAATGTCAAAGTTTATTATCAATTTCAACCACCGCCACTGCCTCATGTTGAGCTTTTTTTGTGCAAACACATACTTCAAGCTCTTGTAGTCTATAAAGATCTCTATTCGCACTCCATACAAGTAGTACTTCCACAGTTTAAGAGCAAAAATGACTGCTGCCAACTCCAAGTCATGGGTAGGATAATTCTTCTCATACAGGTGTAATTGCCTGAAAGCATAAAAAATTACCTTCCCGTTCTGCTATAACACACAACCCAAACCCTTAACTGATGCATCACTATATATAAAAAATTCTCCTGTCTTTGATGGCAATGTCAATATTGGAGTTGTAGTCAACCTCTTCTTTAGCTTCTCAAAAGTATACTAACAATCCTCAGTCTAGACGAACTCCATGCCCTTATTAGTTAGTCTAGTCATCGGCTCCGCAATCCTGAAAAAATCCTGAACAAATCTTCGATAATAGTTTGCCAGTCCAAGAAAACTCTTGATCTCTGCCACTGAACTTGGGGTAGACCACGACTCAACTGCTAAAATCTTCTTCGGGTCTACTGAGATCCCGTCTCCTGTAATTACATGTCCGAGGAATTCAACCTTATCAAGAAAAACTCATACTTCAAAAGCTTGCCATATAACTTCTCCTTCCTGAGGGTCTCCAGAACTATCCTCAGGTGCTTCTCATGCTCCTCCGGGGTCTTCGAATAAATCAATATATCATTAATGAATACTAATACAAACTAATCCAAATACTGATGAAATACCTTATTCATCAGGTTCGTGAATATCGCCGGAGCATTGGTCAACCCAAACGGCATCACCAAGAACTCAAACTGTCCATATCTAGTCCTGAAAGTTGTCTTTGGAATATCTTTCTTCTTCACTTTTACCTGGTGGTATCCCGACCTCAAGTCTATCTTTGAGAATACCTTCGCTCTGCTCAACTAATCAAATAAATCGTCAATCCGCGACAACAGGTATTTATTATTGATAGTGAGGTTGTTGAGTGCCCTGTAGTCGATACACATGCGTACAAACCCATCCTTCTTTGGTATAAATAATACCAGAGTACCCCATGGTAATGAATTGGAGCAGATGAAGCCCTTGTCCTATAATTCATCCACTTGCTTCTTCAACTTTTCCAGTTCGCTGTTGTTCACCCAATATATGTGTTATGATATTGGTTCTGCGCCTGGCACCAAGTCTATAGAGAACTCCACATCTATGTCTGGTGGCAACCCTGGCGACTCCTCCAGAAAGATGTCCATATACTCAACAATCAATGGATGTGGCAGCTCATATTCTTCTACCAAAGCTCCACAAAAATCTCCTTTGCTCTGCTATGCTACTCCTCTGATGAACTTAAACTTTGGCTCTCCTGGCTTCTGGAACAAAACTCTGCCTCCACAATAATCGATACTAGCATGGTGCCTACTCAACCAATCCATCCTGAGTACTATATCATAGCTCGGAAGTGGCATTACGAATAGACATACGCTCAACTCTCGGCCTCCCAAGGAAAATCTTTGATCCTTGCAAACATTACTGACCAGGATAATGCCACCCCCGGTCATGATCTTGCAAGTCCTCGCCAACAGTTCAGTCTCAAGGTGATATTTTAGAGCAAAAGATACAGATACAAAAATATGTGAAGCACCGAAATCAAATAAAGCATTAGTTGAAAAGAATCAAGATAGACTGAACCTAAAATAATATCACCGACTGGCTTCTCCTCCTCGACAGTCAAGGTTAAAGCTCTTCCTTGTCGCTGGGCACCTCTCTACTGCTTCTGGTGCTGGGTGAATTACTATTGTTATGGTGGTAGAGGAGGTCCTCTCTGCTGTCCCGCTGGTGGTCTGCAGGTGCTCTTTGTGCCTGAGCTTTGCCCTGAGCTGGACTAGCTGGAGCTTTAGGACAAGCCCTCAACTGGTGGTCTCCTGATCCACAAAATAAGCACTGGCCCAATCTCATCCTACATGCATCCCATCCGTGTCCATGCTTCTTACAGAATGTACAAGGAATAGTTGGCCTCTGGATCTGGTGCATCTACTGTACCGACGCTCTAGCTGGTCCATGATACCGCTGCCTCGGATGCTGGAAGTGCCTCTGGTGCTGTTGCTAAAAATAAGGCTGCTTTATTGGACCCGTGTTGGTACTGGATCCTCCTATGTCCCTTGGCCTCTTAGAGCTAAGTTGTAGACCATCCTCTGCTCGTTGTGCCTGTCTCAGGATCTCCTCAAAAGTAGTGGTGGGATCTCCATTCGTATGTGATTTGATCTCCCTATTCAGGCCCTTCCTGAACTTCATGGCTCTTCCTCTAGGGTTTTGCCCCTCCACAAAATGGCCTAATCTATAATACTCTGTCGTATACTCATCCACCGTCATACCTCCTTGAATGAGGTACTAAAACTAGCTCTCTAGAGATATTAGAGCCACATCTGGAAAGAACATTTTCTTGAAGAGCTCTTTGAAAATTTTCCAAGTAAGCCCTGGTGCTGAGATCCTGGGGTCCGTCTTGAACCAAGTCAACACAATGTCGAACATTATGCTCTAAGTGGCCTCTATCTACAACCTCTCTGGAATTTGTGCCAGTTGCAGGTTTCGCTCAATGTCTTCTATTCAATCATCAGCATAAATAATCCCTTAAATGCCTCTAAAGTTCTTCAGTCCCATCCTCTTAAAATATATGATAGTCTTCAGTCTCGGCTACTGTGGGGTAAACAGAGGTGGTACCATCTGTGGTTGGACTAAGACGACTCTCTCGACTGCTGCGAGCATAATCTGGTGAGAATTCTCAATGCCCTATCTCATAACCTCTGATTGGCACTGCTGCACCTCCATCATCTGCTGAAAGAGTGCAAACATCTGCGTCTGATTGACTGCGGGTGGTAGGGGGGAAGATCCCCTGAAACTGTCGGTGCTGCCCTTTGTACCACAGGTTGAGCACCTCCAAAAGCTGTTGCAAAAATGGGCACCTGGATCGGTGAAGCTAACCTCTGGAATGTAGCTGCTGGAACAATGTCTACTGGTACTGCCCTCATAGGCGATAAAGTGATCGACCTTGCTGACATCGCACTTGAGCGCTATAAACGCGTCTTTGGCGGCATCCTAAAGATAGATTGAACAAAGAAATTAATATTGAATAAGATACGATATCATCAAAGAAGGACATATTTTATTCAAAGTAAAGGAAACATTCAATAGATAAGGATAACAAAACTGATATTTAGAAGTTTTTCTTAGTTGTGATTGATTATACTCTCAGCCTAAATCCTATATCCTAAAGCAGGCTCATAGCAGTACTCTAGGTGAGCACTACTACGATATCGCTCTAATTGCGACTATAGACAGAAGACCTGCTTGGGCCACCACTAAAAATGTGTCACGACCCGCACCCGGATATTCGGGCATGAGTACGTGATTACGTCCAGCCTACGCCGCAGCATCAATGGTAGAACGCTGTCTAGGTCAACTCTACTAACTAAACATTTCAATAAATATATACATGGTACCTGTCAATCATCTCAACTCCAAACGAAGGAATAATATGGTATCTAATAAATATAACTATACTCAATCATAATGCAAACTAAGGAAGATAGAGCACGAATGGAATAACGAAAGAAAAGAATCACAATACATCCACAAATCTGAAATAAAATATACATGCCATAGGCCTTAATAAAAGTCTAATACAAGTCTAAACAAAATAATCTAAACCTCCTCAGACTCTGATACTAAGTCCTCCTGCTCTAAATGAGTATCCTCTAATGGTACGCCGTCCTACGGTCCGTAGTATATGGGACAGTAGTCTACGAGCCAATCAGGATTGGAGCAAAGTACATACCTCTGAAAGCAGTTTTAAATACATAATCGAGCATATATAACAAATAATAGAAAATGATACACGATAACTAAATATCAGAAAGAAATTAACTAGAGGGAACAGGTAATGTACTAGATAGTAAAGAACAAACAATATGAATAACTACAAGTGATAAAAAATAGATAAACTAGATAATGTGCCATAGAATACAAGTTTATTATGTGATCGGTTTAGGTTGAACACGAATATAATATGGTAACTCGATTACACCTGTGATATATAATTGACATATATACGAATATACTGGGGCTTGATCACATAATCAACTTCTATTCCCCCATCCCCAACCAATAACAATGGATCCAATGACGATATGTTACGAACACGATTATGGGCGTACAGAGCACGAGCAGTATGAACACGAAGTACACTAAATCAATACCCGATACACACGATAAAATATATATGAAGGAGTACCCGCTGAACACGGTAAGGGATAACATCTCCTGACAGGATCCATATAGTACCAGTCCATGAAATCACTGTATCAAAATCAAGTATATAGTTCTAGAACATAAGATATATACACTATTATGAAATAAAAACTAACAGAGAAATGTACTCACCTATGGTCCTGAGCAAAAGGTATAACTCAGTGTCCGAGATGGTGTCACACAAACTTATATATGAAATATTAATGTTATTTAGGTATAATGGATGAAAAATGAGTTAAAATGCACTAATATAATTTTCTAGGCCATTTCTGGGTCATACTAGGGGTTTATCTTGATTTTAGGTCCATACCTAGCATCTAGGGTGATTACAAGTCTAACCTAGTAAATACTAAGTGATACTAGGTTGTACTCAGGTTTCTAAGTCAATACCTTAGATAATTCGCTATACTAGTCAACATGCATTAAGTATCCTATATACCTAAGTCATATTCACAATTAACTTAATATAGAACCCTTACCTAGCTATATACATATATATACCCACAACCCAATACCTATCTAGCACTAGGTTCCTAGACCACAGTTAGCCATAAAGTATCCACTATCATATTTATATTAGTAATATAATACCTTATTCTATTTACTAACTCTAGCCCATAACTTGGTATCACAACCTGACATGAATCACTGATACCCATATTGGGAATGTACTAGGAATTGGGCACTTGGAAAATATTCTAATAGATATTCATACACACTATAACACATTTATTCATAGATATGCTCGAGCACCCCAATATCTGCATCTTACTGACACTCTACACACTTTACTGAACTCTTTCTTAAGCCTGGACACTCAAATACAACAGTGGTCGAGTCCATAAGAATACAGTTCACTACTCATCTTACACCTTATCAACTTGCACTCTCACAGTGAGTTCATTTCTGCTGAACACTCAAGACCGAGCCCTATCAGTATAATGACTGATACTCTAGGGGATACTTATATTACCATTCTATTGCTCGTACCAACACAGGTAACCCCTTACTTGATGTCACTGCTCTTGCTACTAATGTATACTGCTATGCCATTTGTTGATACTTCTGTTGCTGCATTTGCTTGCTGAAACTGCAGTATTTGCTGCTTGCTGCTGCGAGTATTGCTTGCTGCTGCAGTTGCTATGTGCTACTGATACTGCACTGATGCTGCAGTTGCTAACGCTTGCTGCTGCTGCATAGCTTCCTGCTCTTGCTGTTTGTAGTTTTTTTTGCTGATACTGCTGTAGCCATTGCTGCTTAATGCTGCAGCTATGCTGCTGATACTGCTGCAGCCATTGCGAAACCCGACCACCCCATCTCACTCACTGCATACACCAACACCACACAGGTATTGCTACTACTTCTACACCAAGCCACCCGACCACCACTCTGTATACACATACTTGATACCTCACAAATCAACCAATATTGCACAACATACATACATACACACACACACACACACACACACACACACACACATATATATATATATAAATAGAGAGAGAGAGAGAGAGAGAGAGAGAGAGAGACAATTAAACAAATACCTATAATGCACCGAATATAATATCAATGATACTCAATCCATTGAGGTGCCAAACTCTTTATTCTCCACAATTGATCATTCCCTCAAGCCATATATATATATATAACTATTAGCAGTTATTATAACATATAATGAAGAGAATTCATGTAAATCACTCAAAATTGGTCCCGTATCACACCGTATCGCAAAATACCGTGATACGGCTTATACGTATCCCTTTGTGGACGTACCTAGTCCCATAACCCCAATCTACTTGGTCTTATGACACACAATTGGTGTATCAAATTCATAATTCTTCCAACATACACATAAATTATCTCATAGAACTCACAATACAAGGCCAAATAAGCTAGAACTTGTTCCTATAGATAGTCATATGCCATGGGATCATTCCTAATGGTCAAATGCATGAATAAGAAGCTATAATGAGAGCAAAATTCAAGAATTAATAATTGGGAGATGAATTCTTAATAAAAATATAATTGGACACGATCCAAACACGATCTCTAGCTCCAAAGCTTCTCCTCTTTGTGCTTCTTGCTTCTCCAAGATTCAAGACTCCAAGAGTGATGAATTTGAGAAAAAATTGGTGGTGAATTGTGTAAAAATTTAATGAAAAGAAAATTAGAAAATTGGGTATCTAGAATTTGGATCAAAATTGAAATGCAAATGAGGAGAGAGAGAGAGAGAGAGAGAGAGAGAGAGAGAAGAACCCCCCACTATAGTGGCCAGCCTATTCTCCTTCTCCAAGCAATATCAATTGTCCAAGTTGCCCCCTAGATGTTGCATTATGAGGAATAATTAAGGATGAATATATTTAAAAGTCTCTAACTAATTGTAATTATACGAATCCTTCTTAATTTAATTAGTGGAATGACTAATGGGCTTGGGTCCAAGTTGGGCTCACTATTTGTCATGACAAATCTAAATAGGTCCATATATGACAAGTCTAATTATTGTCTAATCTCTCTAACTAATTAATTAACACAAGTCTCTAATGACTAAATAATACTAGTCAAATAATCATAGTTCAATTTAATTAAATAAAATATACAATCATCACGGGTTACTTCAGCGCAGTAGCGCCTGGTACTCGGACATTGGCTCGAGGCACAATTTTCAATATTATATTTTGAAAAATTAAATATCCATGCAAAATTACCAAACTACCCCTAGCTAAAAAAGTGAGGGTGACACATGGTCTCTCCATCGACTGACGAAGCCCTAGTTGGGATAACCATGTCAGGGATAACTGACCTGCGAGACTAGGAAGTGGCTCCAGAGGACAGTACACCTCCGTTAATCATACCCACAACTCCAATAGCATATGAACCAGGCCCTTCCCAACCTCCCGTGGCAGACATGCATAAGCAGAAAGAGGTTCGCTTTTACAAACCTCTGAGAAAAGACGTAGCTCAAGGGCTAGAAATGCCTTACAACTTTTACATATTGGCACAGCTTGCGAATATCCCAGCCAAGTTATCACTTTTTGATCTCATTCGTCTCTCCAAAGAGACCCATGGTGCTCTGAGTAAGGCATTATAAAATGCCGACTCCTACCTGGCCCAAGTCAAGCCGCCGACCGAGGATCCCACTGCATAATAGAGGCAATCCTGAATATCATATTCTCACGATAAAACATGTTGCTAAAAAAATAGGCACGATAGACCCTTATACTATACAGGATATATTGGAGCCATCAAGGTGGACCAGATGCACATTGATCCAGGATCATCTCTCAGTATCATCCCCCAAAGTGTCATGCCCAGTTCCAAATATAAGGAACTGAGCCACGTGGCAATGGCCAACAGCATACTTCGGCGGGTATCCTAATCTAATGGACCCGACGGAGTGCACCTAAGCTGTAAAGTACAATGATAAAATCCAATCACATAATACATAAACAGTAAAACTAAATCTTATCCACAGGCATCAGGTATAAGAGCACTTAGAGGTAATCATAACTACTAATGTGCAAAAGGGAAATAACACGAGAAATGTATCATAGTACAAATACTAGAAGAGTCACACAGGAAAAACCCGCTAGTACAAATACTAAAATGAAGGAAAGCAGTAAGATAACTAGGAACGGTATCTGAAAGCTAGATAGTAATACCGTCCTAGGGTGAAGTCACTACCAGAAATCAAACGAAGTCCTCGAGAATGATCTCGTCCTTTGCAATGGGTCCTGCTGCTGGATATGCTCCTGGTCCGTACTCCTCTGATTAATCCTCCTCGCCTAAGCCTGGAAGGGAACCAGGTCCTCAGAGGGATGTAACAAGGTACAAAAATACATCATGCCATAGTATAACAGAAAGAAACAAGTGTAACGTCGGTGTAATCTAGCATAACCACCTAAGTGAGACACAGTTTGAAGACAATGTTCGACGTGTGGACTTTCCAAAATAAAATTGTAGCTCCGAACACAGAGACACACGGGGCGTACCGTAGCTCCGAGCACAGAGTCATACGGGTGATACTACTACTCCAGATATAAGAACACTACATAAATAGGTCATATACGTACATAAAGCGCGTGCAGTGGAGCCCAAACATCTAGTAACTGTCTTCCCCTTCCCAAGCAGTCAACGGGTGTGCGCTGAACCTGAACCTCTATCTAGCAGTCTCGTCATAATGAAGTAAATATCAACCAACGTGACCCTAAGGTCGTCCTAGATTCTGGTCATGTTGTCAGTATCAGGATACAGGAAATCTGACACGATGACAGTGTCTGAATGTGTCCTAGGGTTATGATGTAACCAAGTATGTACATCAAGGTGTTGCGAACATCTATCAATCATTATCAGACGTTACCGATGAATGTCTGCACCCGGTTATGACCTGGACGTGAAGTAACGATTCTAATCCAAAATGCACATAATGCATATAATAAAATAATATAAATCTGGTAACTGAAATACAGGGTGGCAAGGTACACTTGCCTGGATCCGGATGCTGAAGATGGGGCTCTGGTATAACATCCAAGTCCACGGGTCCCGTAGTACCTAGAGACGAGATACAAGCTCCATTAATAAACTATTACGCGGCTAAAATAAGAGGTGACACACGTCTAGCATATGTTTTAATCTTAGTTACATGCTCACATAGACACTAAGCTAGAGGGTTGACCAAGGTTGACTAAAGGTATGTTACATCTGATCCGATTAATCACCTGAATAATATTATCAGATAAATCCTCAATCCTACTATTCATCACGTTGTTTGTCAGTATTTTGAGCCATGATCAAACCTTATATTCCTCCTGGTATTCACGGACATTATAATGCACGGTGGCATATATCATCCTCAAATAAATTAATAATTATTTATTAACCCTCTAAATGTTATTTTATTATTTGAACATCCTTTCACAAAAACCTAGCTACTCCTCAAATAAATTCATTATTATTTCTCATCTCTTAATTAAAAGACCAATATTTTGATATCACAACATATACTCTATTAACCGATCAACAATGCATATAAAAATATGTATAAAATCCTAAAATCCTTCATCTAGCATTCATAAACCCTAAACTCATCTATATCATTTACAACAATCAAATGCATACCTTAGGAATCCCCATGCATCGGTTGGCATCCACCAACACGACCATTAGTGGCTTCAATACGGGGAGAAGTTATCCTCTTGGGAAGATTCGCATAAAATATCAAATAGGCGACCTACGAACAAAGGTGTCTTGAGACGTCATCGATGTGGATGTGTCCTATAATATCCTACTAGGGCATCCTTGGATACATGAGTACATGATCATGTCATCAACTTTCCACCAGTGCTTGAAGTATGTCGACATCATCGACATCGTCAAGACGTAGTTCACCGATGTTGATCTATTCAAAGGATTCGAAGCCTACTACTCCAACTCGATCTTGTATAAACAGATCCACCAGGACAAAGGAGTCAATGATGCCTACGTTAAGCAGAGGTTAGTTCAGCTCAAGATGAACCTCTAAGAGTCCATCTCAAAGGATACCCCACCCACATGTGTGCTCCTCTTGTGGTCAAACTTTGCAGAAAGGCTCCTAAGCCTTTGGTAGTCAAGCTCCGGAGGCAGGGACATCCATCAAACAAAGATCCTTCCATAATAAAGACCCCAGAACCTCTGATAGTCAGGCTCCACAGGAAGACTCCAACATTGTTAGCATTAGTAAAGGGCATTGAAGGAGATAAGCTGGAAGAGTACGTCGCTGCTTCCGCTGATATACCGTCCTACGATGATGTAGTCCTATCAAAAAAGATATCGTATTTTCTCAATAAAGGGCTATCTTTGAATTACTCTATTATTGCACATTGGAATGCCATATATTCTTTAGAATATAGTGTAGGTCTACATCTGCATACACAGATAATTAACGTTCATACAGTAGACCGAATCCTCCCAAGCCAGGATTCCTGCTTCATAATTTCGGCAAAAAAAAGAGGCGATAAACCTATCATTTTTGGAAAAGTCAAAGGTCACCAAGACTTCACTTCGAAAGAATCGAAACCAAAAAGTGGCAGAATGCAACTTCACTGCTAGAGCGTACAAACCAAGCGCATCCTCCAAAAGATGAGATATAACATGAAAAGCGACCAAGGCCTATACTTTGGCAAAGGGAGATGCCTGCCATTGCATCACTTTGCTCCCAAGGGCAAGCCTGAGACGTACTACCAACAAACCGGTCATGGTTAGGGGTATATCACACCTCTTACAACCCCCAAAGATTTAGAGGAAGAGGACGAACTGCAATATCACTCTTCACAGTCTTCCACTTGGGACTTTCATACTTGCATCGGGGATATGCTCAAACAAATATTGTCTATTAACAAGGCATCAGCTGACCCAGAAGAAGACAATGAATACCCGATCGAGCTCTTTAAAGTAGAACCGTGGTCTCAAAAACTCGAAGCACAGTAGGAGTTACGGTTCAAGCTGTGAGAAACTCCTACTGAAGATGAGGTGGTACAAGTTGATTTTGGCGACAACTCTGCTTCTAATCCCATCTTCATCAGCAAAAACCTCTCCATAGAAGAGCGCAAATTCATTCTCCAGCTCGTATGAGAATACATCTTTATCTTCGCATGGAGCTATGAAGATATGCCAGGCCTGGATCCTTAAATCGTAATGCACAAGCTTAATATCCTGCCGGACGCTAAGCAAGTAAAGCAACAACAAAGGTAGTTCCGTTCGGACGTCTTGAACGCCATCGAAGCTAAAGTGAATAAGCTGATAGCAAGCAGCTTTATTCATGAAAAACAACATCTGGATTGGGTATCCAACATCGTTCATGTCATCAAGAAGAACGATAAAATTTGAGTATGTATAGACTTTCGTAATTTGAATGCGGCTTGCCCAAAGGACGAATTCTTCCTTTCTAGCATAGATATAATGGTCGACTACACTTGTGGTTTCGAGTGCATGTCCATCATGGACGGATTCTTGAGCTACAATCAGATCAAGATGTTCCCAGACGACGAGAAGCATACGATGTTTCGATCACCAATAGGGGTATACTATTTCATAGTAATGCCCTTCGAACTGAATAATATAGGTGCGATATACCAGCGAGCAATGAGCAATATCTTTTGCGAACATCTACACACAAGAATTGAGTGTTATATTAATGACATCGCTGTCAAGAGCCATTCCCAGGACGACCACCTCCACGATCTGAAGACGGTGTTCAACTTAATGTGAGTGCACCAACTGAAGATGTACCCCACCAAGTCTTTTCTGGGAGTCTCTAGTGGCAAGTTCTTAGGTTTTATCATAATTTCGAAGGGTATCTATATAGACCCTGAGAAGACCAAAGCTATCCTCGATATGCACCCTCAAAAAATCTTTGAGAGCTTCATGGTTTGCAAGGAAGGTTAACATACATCAGGAGGTTCCTATCCTACCTCTTTGGGTGATGTCAACCATTAACTCAGCTTATAGAGAAGGAAGTCTCCTTCGTCTGGACCATAGAATGTCAGCGAGCCTTCGACGATATTAAAAACTACCTTATGAAGCCCTCCGTATTGGTGGCTCAAGTCATGGGAAAACCCTTCCTGCTCTACGTATGAGTAATGTATTAATTTCTTGGTGCTTTACTAGGCCAGAAAAGTGACATAGGTTATGAACATGCCATCTACTACCCCAGCAGGATGATGATCGGTACAGAACATAGATACAACCTTGCAGAGAAGGAGTTCCTCTTCCTACTCTTCGCTGTTCAAAAGACCCATCATTATTTAATTAGGTAAATAATCCATGTAATTTTATGAGATAACCCCCTCAGAGTCCTCAGGACTAAGCCTGGGATACTTAATTCTCGTTTGGCCATATGGATAATACTACTGTCACCTTATGACTTGATATTTGTCCCATAGAAGGCGGTCAGGGCCAAATATTGGCTGACTTCCTGGCAGCTCATCCGGTGCCAGAAACCTCGAAGCTTTACGATGAGATTTCAGATGAAGTATTAGAATCTAACAAGACAATAGGAGAGTGCGCATGGCGAATATTCGTCGACAGTGCTTCAAGAATGGGGCCCAAAGGCAATATTGTCACTAAAGTGGGGCTAGTATGAATTTCTTTCGATGATCTGGTCATCAATTGCGCTTATTCACTTACTGAGCCATGTTCCAATAATGTGGCAGAATACAATGCCGTTATGGTTGGGTTCTAGCTGGCTAAACAATTAGATACAGGTTACCTAAGGGCGGCCTATGGCGATTCCAAACTGATAGTCAGTTAGGTCCGTACCATTTGTTAATATTTCATGATATTTATTTATATTTAATTACTGTAATTTTATTTGATTGTTGTACCGTACCGTTGCTTCGATAATTGGAGCACTACACTAGCTTTTGCCTTCCTACAAATTTTATACCCTTGTCCTAGACGTGCTAGCCTTCTATTTTGATCTTTGTGTAACTCATAATTATATCTTCTTTTGCTTCATTTTAGTCACACAATATTCGTCGCAAACGATTATATTTAATTTTATATAAATCCAACTTTGTATCCTTGTGCGTTCCAATCGAAATTGGAGGAACAATCTCGACCCATTTTGTGCAACCCAAATTATTATAATATTCTATTCTGAGTCTTCTACATCCATGACACTTGTGTCCTACCTAATTTTAATCCCATATACTTCTAATTAATTTTAGAACACCAATTATATTAATTTTAATTAAATTAATCCAAAAATCCTACTTTGTGTAATTTTCCAATTGTTGGGCACTTTTATGTAAAAGTGCATTGAGGTGTCTACACCCCATTGGACAAACATATAAAGAAACCCTATTTTATTTCATGTAAATTTTCTCCATAATTTGGGAGTGTGTAACACTCAACATCACCCTCATTAAACCTTAGCCCTCCATTTTGAAACAATGCAATCCTAGCCCTCCAAATTTCTACATGAAGAAGCCAAAACCCAATCCCAAGGAGGTTGACTGGCCCAACTTTCTAGGTCAACCTCAAAACCTACTTGTCTATATATATATATATATATATATATATATATATATATATATATATATATATATATATATATATATATATATATATATATATCCTTTCTTTATTCTTCATCCCTATCACCCCAAACTTGACCTAGTCGAACCCATCTCCACCTATCCTATTCATCTTCTTCCCTGCTACCCGCCGACCGGAGTAGCCCGTGTCCGGCCATCCCGTCGATGCCTGAACCCCCTGTACTACCGCCTCCCTTCATCATCACCATCATCTTCATCCACCGACCCCGCTAAATCACCGAGCAGTGCCCCGCCGGATCCAGTCCCTCTCGACCCGCTGAACGTTCCT
Source organism: Iris macrosiphon (assembly GCA_036927795.1). NCBI lineage: Eukaryota > Viridiplantae > Streptophyta > Magnoliopsida > Asparagales > Iridaceae > Iris > Iris macrosiphon. The sequence continues at coordinate 229,101,144 of JAYESA010000004.1, read as the reverse complement.
TCGACTCGCCTGAGTTCCCGCCGTGATACTGCGTCCATCCATCCTTCCGTTGATGACTGCCATTAATGCCTGAACCCCACCACCCATCCGCTGAACGTTCCCCATGACTTTGCCTGAACGCCACGCCACGCCGGACCTCGACGATAGCAGCCGCCGACTTCCCTCTCGCCTGAACCCGACTGTTCTTGACTTCACCATCCCCTCGACGACTCGATGACAGCAGCACCCATCCACCCGACCTCGCCTGGATAGTAGCAGCAGGAGTAGCCGAGTCTCTCCGTGACGCAACCGAGCGCCACCTCAATGTCGAATACCCCCTCGTGCACGTGCACGCCGAGGCTAAGGTACGAAGTATTCTCTTGTGATTTTGTTCGTGTGTGAATGATGTTAGGATGTTAGCATGTCGTGTTGTGTTAAGTTTATTAGATATTCATTGTGAGACCATGCAATAAACCCAAACTCGTATACGTATACGTACGCGTATGTGTATTATAATCAATTTAGTATATATATATATATATATTTTGTGCAGAAATTAAATGCTAATGCTAGTTATGACTATATATGTATATATATTACACTGTATGCCCTAGTGTTAATTACGAATATCCTGTATTTACATTGACCATATGACTCTGAGAATTGGGAGTTGACTGCCTTGTGTACACTGACGTGCTGGTGAGACATATGTTAGTGATTGACTGTCTGATTATGCACAGTATTTGAGGACGTGACACCCGTGCAATTAGATGTGCGCTTGACCCTACTAGATGACAAGTAGCACCCTTAGCGTAGTCTCTGAGTTTAGTGTATTTATGATTGTGTGTATGTTAGTGTATCGTCTGATTCTGTATTATCATTAAATAATGTCTATAGGACTGTTGGATTATTCAGACAAGACCTCAGAAATATGACATTGGTATTTCAGCAGAGGACCATAGGCGAGTACATTCTTTGACAGTTTTTATTATATTGATTATCTCTATAATTCTAGTTGTATAGCGTACATGATTATAACACTATGTATACACGGGTTAGCATCATCGAGACCTGTCATGAGGAGTCGTGATTGGAATCCATCGTGCTAGCTAGGGACGGGGAGATATTAGTAGATTATGTGATCATACCCAACTCTACATGCATCATAGCCCACCTACACCTTACGTCGGTGCAGCCTGACCATTACATGCCTCATAGCCTGTTACATGTGATTAGCCTGACTATTGCTCACATCATAGCAATCTGGATGGTTAGCCTGACCTTACATGAATCATAGCTAATAATATGTAACAAGCCTTATCAGTCCCAAGTCGATCACATGATATGCTAATGTTTCACACACTTAGCTAGATATTCTATACATGTATTTCCAGATCATTATTCTAGCATTCACTTATATTCCAGTTCATTGTTCTAGTATGCACATGTATTTCTGTTCATTGCTAGTGTACCATTGATGATGATGTGCTCCAGTATTTTATTATCTCTAGTGTTTCTTATTGCCAGTATTTGTATCCATCTTGTATTTCTTTATACTGTATTATAGTTTTTGTCAATATATATAGAAATATTGTTAGTGCTTGTACTTCGCTCTAATCCTAATTAGATATTTTCTCCAGGGGATCTTGAGGACTTCTGTCCTACACATTATGGACCAGGTATAGACGCAGACTACACACCAGAGATATTAGAGGAGTCTATTCCATTTGAGGAGACACTACCTGCAGCTGTTTAGACAACATTTATCTTATGCATTTGAGACTTATTTTGAGGTTATTTTAGTTATGTTGAGACTTATGGGGAGTTTAATTTGAGACTTGTGGAGACCTTTTATGTTGGACAGCTAGACTGTGGTTTATCTCTATTTTGAGACATTGTGTTTGACTATGTCATTCTTTCTTATCTTTTATCTTGCCATTTATATTCTTATAGCTATTATGATTGAGTATACATTATGAGATATTGAGAGATGTTTATTTCATTATACTCCTTATGGTGTTGATATCATTGACAGGTTGTGAGTTATGTTTAGTATATTATTGAGACCTAGACAGCGTTATACCGCTGATGCTGCGGCGTAGATTGGACGTACCCATGACTAATACCCAAATTTCGGGTGCGGGTTGTGACACATTTTTAGTGGTGGCCCATGCAGGTCTAGATTCGCAAGTTGTGCGATGTCGTGGTAGTGCGACAACTTAGTTATACTACTGCGGACCTGCGATAGGATATAGGAAATAGGATTTAGAATGAGAGTATGCTCAATCACAACTAGGAAATTCTGAACTTACAATGATATTCTGAGTGATCACTTCCTTTGGAATTTTACTGTCCTTCCTTGATAATATCGTATATATTACCTTAATTGATTCTTTTCAATCTGTCTTCAGGATGCCGTCGAAGACTAGGTCTTTGAGACTGGGAGCAGCAGCTTCAGAGAGGTCTGACACCTCTCGACCTGACGAACAGACATCTGTAGTTTCTCCTACATGTCCTATTCATGTGGGAGTATCTGCAGCTATTGGGATTCCTTTTCCACCTGTTCAGAGGATTGCCCCAGCTATGACAAACAACCTTCCACCATCGGGGCACAGATGTTCACACTAATCCAAGGCATATTAGAAGCCCAGAGGGTGACAGTAGAAGCTTAGCGTGTTTAAGATGAGGCTCAGAGGGTGCAAGCAGAAGTGGACCAAGCACAGACAAAGCTGATGAGATAGAGCATGGAGAATGCTCATCAGGTGGCTCTCCAGGCTGTGGAGAGAGTAGCACAACACCACCAGCATCCTGTCCAGCAACACCAAAGGCCGGGTACTTTTGTGGACTTCAAGAGGATGATGCCTCGAGAGTTCAAAGGCACCGAAGGAATACTCTATGCTGATGACTAGCTAGAGGATATAGAGAGAAACTTGCGTTTAGAGCAGATTCTGGAGATTCTTCAGATCGAGGCCGCTGCCAGTCAGATATTTAATATCGCGCTGACATAGTATCATACAGAACCGAGGCTCGATGACGAAGAACTTACTTGGGAGGCCTTCAAGGAGTTCTTCAAGGAGAGGTTCTTTCCTGATGTAGCTTTGGGAGCATTGGAAAGTCAGTTCCATGACTTAGTCCAAGAAAGCATGTCAGTCGACGAATACTCTAAAGAGTTTTGCCGTTTGAGTCAATTTGCGCCATCGATGATTCAAGACTCCGGAGACAGAGCCCAAAAATTCAGGAAGGGGTTAAATAGAGAGATCAAGTCTTGTACTTCGGGACGACGCACTGCTACATTTGAGGGTATTCTGATGGATGTCCAGATTGCTGAAGATGACTTGGACCTCAGGCCCAAGAGAGGATGCGACACTTCTGGAGGAACAAGTGATAACACAGGATCAGCCAAGCGCCCACACTTTCAACAATAACATAGTTCGTCTCAGTAGCAGCATCAACAGCACCAGGCACCAGTTCGAGGACACATCCAGCAGCAACAGCCACAGAGATAGAACCAGTCCGTTGCCCAGTGTGCGTATTACAGGAAGATAGGACATACCAGAGACATCTGCAAGAAGAGGTTGGGTACATACTTGTCCTGTGGATCATCAGCACATCAGCTTAGGTACTGCCCATATATTCAGACTCGTCAGGGTGGAGCAGCCGCCCAGAGAGGACCAGCCAGAGTACCTACTGTACCAGGAGGCCAGCAAAGGGGACCTCCACTTCCACCATAGTAGCAGAGGTTTGCTCAGCACCAGCAGCAGCAGAGAGGAGCACCCAAGGGACGCGCATATGCCATGACGATTGAGGAGACCAAGCCAGCTGGAGACGTATTTTCAGGTTCAGTTTTTCTCGATTCTATTCCAGCACTTGCATTATTTGATTCTGGCGCTTCCCATAGTTTCGTATATGTATCTTATGCTCTTAAGCATCATTTAGAGATGAAACCGTTAGATAGGACTTACAAGATTACGACTAGAGGAGGTATTATCCTAGTCCGTGATTATTGCAAGGATCGGAAAGTATCATTGGGAGGCCGAGAGTTGAGCATGAGTTTACTCGTCATGCCACTTTCGGGATACGATATTGTACTCGGAATGGACTGGTTGAGTAGACACCATGCTACTATAGATTGTCACGAAGGCAGAGTAATATTTCAACCACCAGGAGAGCTAGAGTTTGAGGTCACCAGAGGAGCAGCAAAGCAAAGCAGAGGCACTTTTTATGGAGCAAGAAAGAAAGAATAGGAGTTACCACATCCTCTGATAGTGGACTTCCTGGATGTATTTCCAGAGGAGTTGCCAGGCTTACCGCCAGACAGAGATATTGAATTCTCTATAGACTTGGTACCAGGTACGGAGCCTATTTCACAATATATCTATAGAGTCAACAACAACGAGCTGGTAGAACTGAAGAAGCAAGCTGAGGAGCTACAGGACAAAGGTTTCATCAGATCTAGTTCATCACCATGGGGAGCTTCGATATTATTTGTACCAAAAAAGGATGGTACGGTATGCATGTGTATCGATTATAGAGCTCTGAACAACCTCACTATCAAGAACAAATTCTCGCTGCCGAGGATAAATGACCTCTTCAATCAATTGAGCGGATCAAAGGTGTTTTCAAAGATAGACTTGAGGTCAGACTATCACCAGGTGAAGGTGAAGAAAGAAGACATACCGAAGACAGCCTTTCGGACCAGATATGGCCAGTTTGAATTCACGGTAATGTCATTTGGTTTAACCAATGCACCAGCAGTATTCATGAACATGATGAACAAGGTATTTTACCAGTACCTTAACAAGTTCATAGTGGTGTTCATCGACGACATTCCTGTGTATTCGAAGACCCCAGAGGAGCACGAAGAGCACCTGAGGATGGTCTTGGAGACTCTCAGGAAAGAGGAGTTGTACGGGAAGCTTTCAAAGTGTGAGTTCTTTCTTGACAAGGTTGAATTCCTTGGACCTATGGTGACGGGTGACGAAATTTTAGTTAACCCAAAGAAGATCGAGGCAGTGGAGTCATAGGCTACCCCCAGTTCGGTAGCGGAGATCAGGAGCTTTCTCGAACTAGCAGGATACTATAGGAGGTTTGTACAAGACTTCTCCAAGATTGTAGAGCCGATGACTAGGCTGACCAAAAAAGATATAGATTTTGTCTAGACAGAGGAATGTCAGGCCGTATTTGATAAGCTGAAGAAGAGATTGATGACAGCTCCAGTTTTGACATTGCCATCAGGGACAGGTGGATTCACTATCTACAGTGATACTTCAGGAAAGGGTTTGGGATGCGTTCTTCAGCAACATAGGAAAGTAATTGCTTATGCTTCAAGACAATTATGCCCTCATGAAAAAAACTACCCCACCCACGATTTGGAGTTGGCAGTAGTTATCTTTGCTCTAAAGCTGTGGAATCACTATCTGTACAGAGAGCGTGTGGAGATTTTCATGGACCACAAGAGCTTGAAGTAAGTATTTGCACAGAAGGAGTTGAACATAAGGCAGAGAAAGTGGTTAGAGTTGATCAAGGACTTCGATATCTCATTACAATACCACCCAGGAAAGGCCAACGTAGTCGTCGATGCTTTGAGCAGGTATCCGATGGCTATATACTTGACTACAGATAGACATTTATTGGCCGATCTTGAGAGCTTGGGAATTAAAGTGCTAGTTCCAGGTGTTGAGATTCAGATATGGGGATTGTAGATACAATCAGAGCTGATGGATAGAATTAGAGCTACGCAGTATGATGATGAGACGCTGAGGAGTATTAGGGCACAAGTTCGGACAGGATTGACAGATGACTTCATTATTACAGATGATGGATCTTTACGACATGGCACGAGGATGTGTATGCCAAGTGAAGAGCTGCGCGAAGAGGTTTTGTAGGAGGTGCACCGCTCTCAGTACTCGATGCATCCTGTTGCCAACAAGATGTATCGATATCTGAGGGAGCATATATGGTGGTATGGTATGAAGTGCGAGGTAGCACGCTTTGTATCCCGATGTTTAGTATGCCAGTAGGTAAAGACAGATCGACAGAGGCCAGGTGGATTGCTTCAACCTTTACCCATTCCAGAATAGAAGTGGGAGCACATGACTATGGACTTTGTTTCAGGACTTCCACGTTCTCCAGGAGAAAAGGACGCAATTTTGGTAATCGTGGATAGGTTGACCAAATCGGCCTACTTTTTACCATTCAAATCGGGTACATCGACAGAGAGGCTAGCAGAGATGTACGTACGATAGATTATCAGATTATATTGAGTTCCTGTGAGTATCATCTCAGATTGGGATAGTCGTTTTATTTTCTATTTTTGGAGGAGTCTGCAGGCTAGCTTGGGCACTCAGCTCAAGTTCAGTATTGCGTATCACCCCGAGATAGATGGGCAATCTGAAAGGACTATTCAGACTCTTAAAGATATGCTACGTACTTGTGTTTTGGATCTTGGAGGAGGTTCTTGGGAGGATCATCTATACCTAGTAGAGTTTGCTTACAACAACAGCTACCAGACCAGTATTAAGATGTCACCATTTGAGGCTTTATATGGATGAAGGTGTCGTACACCGTTATCTTGGGATGATGTTGGAGAGAGAGCTTTGTTAGGACCAGAAATGGTCATGGATGCAGCAGAAAAGGTGAAACTCATCAGAGACAGACTGTGAGTGGCGCATGACAGACAACGACATTGGATCGATAGCCATGGTAGACCCCTAGAGTTTCAGGTATAGGTTTTGTTATTTTGGTTTGTGATTGTTTGTTGTAGATTGCGTGTTAAGACTGTTTGTTCTAGGTTGGCAATTTGGTGTTCCTACGGATTTCTCTGACATGGGAAATGATTCATTTTGGTAGAGGCAAAAAACTTAGTCCACGATACATCGGACCTTTCGGTATTCTTGCAAGGGTCGGTGCAGTGGCCTATAGACTGGACTTGCCTCCTGCTCTAGATGGAGTGCATGATGTGTTCCACGTGTCGCAGCCGAGACGGTACATGGCAGATCCTAGTCACATACTAGATCACTCAGAGATCAAGATTGGATCGACGTTCAGCTAGCCCGATCAACCCATAGAGATCTTGGATCGTAGAGAGAAGATATTGCGGAACTAGACTATTTTCTTGGTTCATGTTGCATGGAGACATCACTCTCCAGGCGAGTCAACCTGGGAAAGAGAGGACAAAATATGCGAGCAGTATCCGTATCTCTTCGAGACTTGAGGTATAATCCTTTGTTTGATTGTTTGTTCTTGTGCTAGTTTATTTTAATTTTGAGGATAAAATTCTTTTAAGGAGGGTAGACTTGTCACTACCATATTCCAGAATAAGGGTATTTTTCTTTTTTTATTTATTTAATTTAAGGTATTAATATTTTATGATATTTATTTATATTTAATTACTGTAATTTTATTCGATTATTGTACCGTACCGTTGCTTCGATAATTGGAGCACTATACTAGCCTTTGCCTTCCTATAAATTTTATACCATTATCCTAGACGTGCCAGCCTTCTATTTTGATCTTTGTATAACTCATAATTATGACTTCTTGTGCTTCATTTTAGTCGCACAATATTCGTCACAAACGATTATATTTAATTCTATATAAATCCAACTTTGTATCCTTGTACGTTCCAATCAAAATTGGAGGCACAATCTTGACCCAATTTATGCAACCCAAATTATGATAATATTCTATTCTGAGTCTTCTACATCCATGACACTTGTGTCCCACCTAATTTTAACCCCATGTACTTCTAATTAATTTTAGAACACCAATTATATTAATTTTAATTAAATTAATCTAAAAATCCTACTTTGTGTAATTTTCCAATGGTTGAGCACTTTTATGCAAAAGTGCATTGAGGTGTCTACACCCCATTGGACCAACACATGAAGAACCCTATTTTCCTTTATGTGAATTTTCTCCATAATTTTGGAATGTGTAATACTCAACATCAACCCTCATTAAACCTTAGCCCTCCATTTTGAAATAATGCAATCCTAGCCCTCCAAATTTCTACATGAAGAAGCCAAAACCCAATCCCAAGGAGGTTGCCCGGCCCAACTTCCCAGGTCAACCCCAAACCCTACTTCTCTACATATATATATATATATATATATATATATATATATATATATATATATATATATATATATATATATATATATATATATATATCCTTTCTTTATTCTTCATCCCCATCACCCCAAACTTGACCTAGCCGAACCCATCTCCCCCTCTCCTATTCATTATCTTCCCTTCTCGCAGACCCGCTGACCGGAGTAGCCCATGTCCGGCCATCTCGTCGATGCCTGAACCCCCTGCACTACCGCCTCCGTTCGTCATCACCATCATTTTCATCCACCGACCCCGCTGAACAGCCGAGCAGCGCCCCGCCGGATCCAGTCCCTCTCGACCCGCTGAACGTTCCCTCGACTCGCCAGAGTTCCCGTCGTGACACTGCGGCCATCCATCCTCCCGTCGTCGACTGCCATTAACGCCTGAACCCGACCACCAACCGCTGAACGTTCCCTACGAATTCACCTGAACGCCATGCCACGTCGGACCTCGACGACAATAGCCATCGACTTCCCTTTCGCCTGAACCTGACTGTTCTCGACTTCACCATCCCCTCGACGACTCGACGACAGCAGCAACCATCCACCCAACCTCGCCTGGACAGTAGCCGCAGGAGCAACCGAGTCTCTCCGTGATGCAACCGAGCGCCACCTCGACGTTGAATAACCCCTCGTGCACGTGCATGCCGAGGCCAAGGTGCGAAGTATTCTCTTATGATTTTATTCGTGTGTGAATGATGTTAGGATGTTAGCGTGTCATGTTGTGTTAAGTTTATTAGATATTCATTGCGAGACCATGCAATAAACCCAAACTCAAATGCGTATACGTTCGCGTATGTGTATTATAATCAATTTAGTATATATATATATATATATATATATATATATATATATATATTTTGTGCGAGAATTAAATGCTATTGCTAGTTATGACTATATATGTATATATATTATACTGTATGCCTTAGTGTTAATTACGGATATCCCGTATTTACATTGACCATGTGACCCTGAGAATTAGGAGTTGACTGCCTTGTGTACACTGACATACTGGCGAGACATATGTTAGTGATTGACTGTCTGATTATGTACAGCATTTGAGGATGTGACACCAATGCAATTTGTCATGACCCGCACCCAAAAAATCGGGCATGAATCGTGGGTACGTCCAGCCTATGCCACAGAATCGACGGTAGTACGCTGTAAAGGTCCGTTCTAAGTCACAATATCTATATCTCATAATGATCAGTCAATATAACCTCTCCAAAAGGAGGGCAACTACGCAATATATATGAATACTCAATCATAATAACTAGGGGAAGAGTAAAAGCAAGATAAGATATCACAAAGAAACAAGAACCAAAGAGCAAGAACAGTATCCAAAATACAGTCCAAGTCTAAAGTCTACAATATCTCACATGAGCAAAATAATAAATACAATCATCCAAAATAGCAACTGGGACCAACCCAGGGAAACCCACCTAGCTAAACTAAGGTGCTAACGGCGTCTCCTCGACGGGCTCCTCCTCAAAAACAGGGTCGCAACACTCCTCAACGCCCGGCCCGTAGAATATCGGGCAAAAATTCTCAGGATCTTCTGGAAAAAATATGCCCAGTCAGGACTGGAGCGAAATACATAACTCTGAAAGCAACTTCAAATACTTGGTAAGGTGTATATGACTAGCAATAGAAAAGGATACAAGATGCACAGGAAAGTAAATACATGGTGGAACAGTTAAAGTAACTACAATGTAAAACTGGAGAACAATACAAGTAGTAGAGAAGTAACTGCATGTGAGAAAATAGAAATACTAGCTAAGTGCCTTGAGCACAAGTTCATTATATGATCGGCTTAGGTTGTACATGAATAATCAACGATAACTCCGTTATGCGTGAGTTGCATAACCGACATACACATGAATATTGTTTGGCTTTGATCACATAACCAACTCCTACTCCCCTCCCCCACTAATACTCTTGGATCCAACCATGACACGCTACGTACATGATAAATAACTCGTTCACATGAAGGCGAGAGCACACGAAGCACATAATAGCACATGAGAATCAATACCCGAAGCACATGATAAAATATACGTGATAGAGTACCCGCTGAATACGGTAAGGGGGATAACATCTCATGATGGGATCTACTAGTACCAGCTCGTGAAACAATGTGTCAGAATCAAGTATTACAGTTCTAGAACAGGTGATATAAACGCTATGATGAAACAGAAACGATCAGAGGTAGGTACTCGCCTGACGTCCTGAGCAACTAATGATGATCGAGATCCGGACTGGCGTTGCAAGAACCTATTAGAAAAAGTAAGGTTAAACGGAGTTCTAAAGAGTTAAACTGATATAAAATAACTAAAAATAAGCTTATAGGGGTATTCTAGGTCGAACGGGTCAAACCGGTAAAATTTGGGTCAAAAAGTCAACCATAGGTATAAAAAGTCAACACTGGGTCAAAACTAGGTCAAACGTTGACTTTTACGGTCAACGA